>CM076983.1:1214277-1397943 GCA_039105355.1 Benthosema pterotum | reverse complement strand
CGGGGAGAGCCGAGCTTCTTTGCCCGCCCTGTGTACGAAGTCCTGCTCCGGGGCGGCCAAGGCGCTTGGGGCGGTCCGCGCACAGATCAGACACCAGGGTTGTCCTTGTCTGCACTGTGGTGGGTAGACGCGGCCCGCCAAGGCGGGACTCGCGTCACGGGGAGGGAAAAGAACTCCCCCCGCGCCCCGCACGCGTGGTACTGTCGGAATCCGCCGGAGGCCTCCCCGCCGGGGCGGCCCCAGACAGGCAGTGCGAGGGACGCGAAGTCCACAGGCAGCCTTTAGGGGCCGCGTCGACGGGGCGCGGCGCAGAGCCGGCTTCCGAGACGCAGGCGAGCGGGGCGCGGGAGGAGAACCCCTGCGTCTGTACTTAGGGGACGAAGCGCCGGGAGCGCTGCGACTCCCCAGCCGCGGAGAGCCCGGCGGGCTCTCCGATAGATTCACCATCTTTGGGTTACCCGTTGGTCCGTGTTTCAAGACGGGGTCGGTGTGTAGGCGCGGCCCGCCGAGGCGGGACTCGCTACTTGGGGAGGGAAAAGAACTCCCCCCGCGCCCGCACACGCTGGTACTCGGTCGGAATCCGCCGGAGGCCTCGCCGGGCGGCCCCAGACAGGCAGTGCGAGGGACGCGAAGTCCACAGGCAGCCTTTAGGGGCCGCGTCGACGGGCCGCGGCGCAGAGCCGGCTCCGAGACGCAGGCGAGCGGGCGCGGGGAGGAGAACCCCTGCGTCTGTACTTAGGGGGACGAAGCGCCGGAGCGCTGCGACTCCCCAGCCGCGGAGAGCCCGGCGGGCTCTCCGATAGATTCACCATCTTTCGGGTTACCCGTTGGTCCGTGTTTCAAGACGGGGTCGGTGTGTAGGCGCGGCCCGCCGAGGCGGGACTCGCGTACTTGGGGAGGGAAAAGAACTCCCCCGCGCCCGCACGCGCTGGTACTCGGTCGGAATCCGCGGAGGGCCTCGCCGGGCGGCCCCAGACAGGCAGTGCGAGGGACGCGAAGTCCACAGGCAGCCTTTAGGGGCCGCGTCGACGGGGCGCGGCGCAGAGCCGGCTCCGAGACGCAGGCGAGCGGGCGCGGGGAGGAGAACCCCTGCGTCTGTACTTAGGGGGACGAAGCGCCGAAGCGCTGCGACTCCCCAGCCGCGGAGAGCCTGACGGGCTCTCCGATAGATTCACCATCTTTCGGGTACTCGTTAGTCCGTGTTTCAAGGCGCCGGAGCGCTGCCAACGCTTTCAAGAGACAAAGACTTAAAGTGTTCCGGGGCGACAAGACCCCCGGGCGCCCGAGGCCGCCGGCCGTCCCCCGGAGGGGCTCTGGGCACGACGCCGGGGACATTGAACCCCCGCGCGCCCCCCGGAGGAGGGCGGGCGGGCGCTGGGGTACCCGTGGGCGGCCCCCTGGGTGGGGGCCTGGACTTTGGTTCCTGCCGAGCAATCCCCCGCCCGCCCGGTACCAAGGCCGGCTAGGAGAGAGACTCGGAGACGAGCGACCCCCGCCGTCGGCCGTCCCCCGAGGGGGCTCTGGGCACGGCGGCGAGGGAGGCGACCGGGCTCGTTCGGTAATGATCCTTCCGCAGGTTCACCTACAGAAAACTTTGTTACGACTTTTGCTTTCTCTAGATAGTCAAGTATGAATGAATCTGATCTGCGGAGGGCAACTCAGGTGTCTGAATCTCCACGCGGACCCACCCAGAGCGCCCTGGATCGCCCCGGAGCGGGACTTGCTTACAAGGGGAGAGCAGAGCTCTTTACCCTCCCCTTGTATGCAAGTCTTGCTCCGGGGCGCTCCAAGGCGCTCTGGGGCGGTCCGCGCCAGATCCAGCCACCCGAGTCGCCCTCGTCTGCACTTAGGGGGACGAAGCGCCGGGGCGCTGCGACTCCCCAGCCGCGGAGAGCCCGGCGGGCTCTCCGATAGATTCACCATCTTTCGGGTTATCCGTTGGTCCGTGTTTCAAGACGGGGGCGGCCCGCCGAGGCGGGACTTGCGTACTTGGGGAGGGGAAAAGAACTCCCCCCGCGCCCGCACACGCTGGTACTCGGTCGGAATCCGCCGGAGGTCCCGCCGAGCGGCCCCAGACAGGCAGTGCCAGAGACACGAGGTCTCCAGGCAGCCTTTAGGGGCCGCAGGCGACGGGGCGCGGCGCAGAGCCGGTTCCGAGACGCGGGGCGAGCGGGCGCGGGGAGGAGAACCCCTGCGTCTGTACTTAGGGGGACGAAGCGCCGGAGTGCTGCGACTCCCCAGCCGCGGAGAGCCGGCGGGCTCTCCGATAGATTCACCATCTTTCGGGTTATCCGTTGGTCCGTGTTTCAAGACGGGGGCGGCCCGCCGAGGCGGGACTTGCGTACTTGGGGAGGGAAAAGAACTCCCCCCGCGCCCGCACACGCTGGTACTCGGTCGGAATCCGCCGGAGGTCCCGCCGAGCGGCCCCAGACAGGCAGTGCCAGAGACACGAGGTCTCCAGGCAGCCTTTAGGGGCCGCAGGCGACGGGGCGCGGCGCAGAGCCGGTTCCGAGACGCGGGCGAGCGGGCGCGGGGAGGAGAACCCCTACGTCACTTTTACACCCAGAGGCGAGCCTCTAGGCGCCATGCACCACTACCATTACAGGGCCTCCAAAGAGTCCTGGATTGCTATTTTTCGTCACTACCTCACCGTAATTTATCTTCCTTGGATGTGGAGCCTTTCTTGTTGTAAAGACAAGCATATGCTACTGGCAGGATCAACCAGGTAGGCCTCCTGTTGCCGCCGCGCGCCGGCCCAGGTGAGGTCTCGGCGCTCGGGGTTGCCGCGCCGCGGCAGGCAGGGGCCGGTCCCCTCCGGGGGCCGGAGCCGGAGCTCCGGCGGAGGGGGCCGGCGTGCGAGCCCGGGGGCGTGTGCCGGACGGTCGGCTTTGCCGCGTTGCCTCGTAGCCGGGTCGAGGGCGTGTTACCAAGGATTGCGGCTCCACCCGTTTCGCAGCTGTTCGGTTCGGTGGCCGGAGCGCGCCACGCGATCTGGGGGTTTGAGAAAACGAGTCTCCGGAGCTCGCCTCGGGAAAGCTCCGCCGGGGCACAGGCCGGGCTCCGACGCGCCCCCGGAGGAGCGCGAGGGGCCGGCGACCCAACGGCGTGAGCCACCCGGGGCGTTCCGTGGAGGACCGCTTGGACAGACGGGGCTACTCGGTCTCGCTAGGCCGGGGTCGGCCGCGGGGAGGCCCGAAGAGCTGGCTCTCCGGGCGTAGGTTCCACCGCGCCTGGTCGGGCCCGCAGGCGGCGAGCAACCGTCCGCCGGAGCACAGAGTGCCGGCGGGGCCCTCGCCAGAGGCGGGCTTCGCGTTCCAATCGATCGGACGGGGAAGCTCCGGAGCTCACGCCAGGGGCGAGGCTCCCGAAGTCTTCCCCAGGCCGGGGTTCTGCGGCCCGGCCGGCTTACTTCCAGGCCAGGTCGGCCGCCCGACCTGGTTCCTATATACATGATAGGAAAAGTCTGCGATCGGTCTTGTGGGTGCCGGTGGAGAGGGGGGGAGAGGGGGAGAGCCCAGGAGGTCCGGGCTTCCCCCTCTGTTTCCTTTCCCCTCTCTCCTGGGCTTCCCCACTCGAGCCTCGAAGCTGGCGAGACTTCCAGGACCAACACCCAGCATTGGCGAAAACGAGCACCCACTCTTCCCTGGGCAAGGCCCCGCGGCTCGCCCCCTGAAAAGCTCCAGGCCGGAGCCCTCCATGACCAACACCCAGCATTGGCGAAAACGAGCACCCACTCTTCCCTGGGCAAGGCCCCGCGGCTCGCCCCTGAAAAGCTCCAGGCCGGAGCCCTCCATGACCAACACCCAGCATTGGCGAAAACGAGCACCCACTCTTCCCTGGGCAAGGCCCGCGGCTCGCCCCCTGAAAAGCTCCAGGCCGGAGCCCCTGGAGGGGGACGCTCCCCCTGGGGGCCCGGGGCGGCTCGGGGGGCCGCCCGGGGGTCGACAAGGGCCGGAGGAGCGCTCTCCTATATACGGGATGGCAAAAGTCTGGGGCTCCTTTGGTCCTTTAGTACAGAGGGGGGAAGAGGGAAGCAGAGCCCAGGAGCTCTGGGCTTCTGGCACTCGAACTAACACAAAATCAATGGGCACTCCCAAATATGGAGGTGCTGGAAATGCTGTTGGTTGAGGGGGAGACTCCGCGTGTAAGCAGGCACCTTGGCCGGGCATGAGCCAGCCGCCCGCCCCCGGGGGGGGGGCCTGGAGGTCAGGCGCCGCCCTGTGGCCAAACTGGGAACTGCGCCCCGCACCAAATGGACCCCAGAGGACCTCCGTCCAGGGGCACTTTCTCCAACCTTACCCCAGAGGTGAACCTCCGGGGGCCATGCACCACTACCAGAGGCCGCCGCCCCAGAAGGGCGCCACCAGGCGGCCGCACGCGGTACTGCGCCCCGCACCAAATGGACCCCAGAGGACCTCCGTCCAGGGGCACTTTCTCCAACCTTACCCCCAGAGGTGAACCCCTGGGGGCCATGCACCACTACCAGAGGGCCGCCGCCCCAGAAGGGGCGCCACCAGGCGGCCGCACGCGGTACTGCGCCCCGCACCAAATGGACCCCAGAGGACCTCCGTCCAGGGGCACTTTCTCCAACCTTACCCCCAGAGGTGAACCTCCGGGGGCCATGCACCACTACCAGAGGGCCGCCGCCCCAGAAGGGCGCCACCAGGCGGCCGCACGCGGTACTGCGCCCCGCACCAAATGGACCCCAGAGGACCTCCGTCCAGGGGCACTTTCTCCAACCTTACCCCCAGAGGTGAACCCTGGGGGCCATGCACCACTACCAGAGGGCCGCCGCCCCAGAAGGGCGCCACCAGGCGGCCGCACGTGGTACTGCGCCCCGCACCAAATGGACCCCAGAGGACCTCCGTCCAGGGGCACTTTCTCCAACCTAACCCCCAGAGGTGAACCTCTGGGGGCCATGCACCACTTCCAGACTGCCGCCCACCCCGAAGGGCGCCACCAGGCCGCCTGTCCTGGGTACTGCCGCCAGTATCCAGTGCTCCCGGCACACCTCCGTGCAGGGGCACGTTCTCAAACCGCCCCCCAGAGGAGAGACTCTGGGGGCCATGCACCACAACCACCAGGCCACCGCCTAGGCCCAGGGCCCACGCCCTGGGCACTGACGCGCCGGGCGGGGGCCCAGGCCCAGGCCCAGGCCCTGGGTCAGGCACCCTCCCGGCCGAAGGCCACCACCCGGCGCCCCGTCCGAGCACGTGCACCCACCCTTAAGCACCCCTCTCGGGGGATCAAGAGTGATGTGACGCGCCGCACGGACCGCACGCCCCTGGGCATACCGAGGGACTTAGAAACATTTCTGGCAGGGGTCCGCGCCCCTGGCCATACCGAGGGACTTAGACACATTTCTGGCAGGGGCCCGCGCCCCTGGCCATACCGAGGGACTTAGACACATTTCTGGCAGGGGCCCGCGCCCCTGGCCATACCGAGGGACTTAGACACATTTCTGGCAGGGGCCCACACCCCTGGCCATACCGAGGGACTTAGAACATATTTCTGGCATACCTGACCATGCCGAGGGACTCGCCAAAGTGTGTGAAGGCCAGCCAGCCCTAAGCACCCTTTTCCCGGCTGACCTTTACACACTTTGCCGCTCATGGAACTTTAATGATATATAATATAATATATTCAACTATAACCAATGTATACAGTTAAAGGAGAGGCAGAGCAAGGCAGGTACAAGGGTTTTATTATTATTATTATTATTATTATTTATTTTTATTGCACAACACAACACCGACAACACCATCAGTCCCTCTGCTTGCGCGGCCGTCCGCGCGGCCTCTTAGCGGGCGGGGGGTTTTGCACGGTGGTCGCCGGGTGTTTTCTCGGCCGTCCGCGCGGCCTCTTGCCGGGGGGCGGCGGGGTATCCTGCGCGACGGCGGGCGGCCGCCAGGCCAGGATGTCTGCATCTGCGGGTTGAGAGGATAGCAGTCTATTAGTGACTTGAGCAAAACACATTCTCAAAACAGATTTTGTCCCTGGCCTCTGGAGGGACTTTGTCCCATTTTGAACTCACCTGTAAGACGCTGGACCGACACTCGGAGCTCCTGGGCGGGGGTCTCTGGAGGCTCTGGAGGCTGCGGGGTCTCCTCTGGAGGCTGCGGCGGCGCACGGGACGTGGGCTGGGGGCGGCGATGGATCTCTCCTGTCACGGCGCGGTCCAGCAGGTCCCGTGTGGCGATGACTTCTTTGTTGCTGCGTTGGGCGACATAATACCTGTTCATGGTGGCCAAGCTATGGCCCATGGAGCGGCTCACTTCACTCTGTTCATCCGGACTGAGGATTCTGTCGGCGACCGTGGCCACGGCGCTGCGGATGGACGTCATGGTGGTACCCGCGCGGTTGATACACTTCAGGATCTCGGCTTTCACGTGCGTTCCCAGCTTGTAAAACGGCCTCCCCGTGGAGCTGAAGAAGAAGGTCGCCACTTCGCCGCTGTAGCCGCACATGAACGGCCGTTGGTCCAGGAAACGTCTCAGCCATCCGTGCTCCGTTGGCGTGAGAACCAGCTTCGCGGGGCCATAGGTGCGCCGTGTCTTGTGATGTTCCAACCGCATGACCCGACGCGCCGCCGTCGCCTCCACCTCCAGTGCGGAAGAAACGTCCACGTCCGTCATCCAGAGGAAGCACCCGCGCCGCAGCCCGCTGATGGCGGCCAGATAAGCCGCTAGCAGGCCCATCGCCGAGCGGACGGCTGACCGACATCTCGGGTCTTGTTCGACGCGCGCCAGGGCAGCTGGGATCCTTCGAGCGGTTTCCTGGCGTAGTCGGTGGAGGTCGGAGCGGGTAAGCATCGCTTCCGTCTTGCGGTCCATGATCCTTCTACGGTGTTGGGCCACAGCATCGGCCAGTCCCTCTCGCTCCATCTTTAACCAACGGAGCGCGCGATCCAAGTCGCGCAGGGACGGTGAGATGCCGGCTGGCTGACGCTCTTTCAAGTACACGATGAACCGCCGGCAGTCCTGGATGTAGTTTTGTACGGTCGTTGGACACCAGCGGGACTGGAGGAGCTTGAACCACTGGAGGAAGCGCGCACGGTTGGTGATGAAGTGAAGGTCGGCGGACGCTGGGGTGGCCGGTGGTCCGGACATAAAATCCAAAAATGACTCCACATGGCGTCGTCTCTGGCGCATATTCTTTTTTCTCTGTTCCGTGGGGCTGGAGGGGAGCAGATCCGCCTCAAAGTCATCCATCAGCGCCTTTAAGTCAGCGAATTCCATCTTCAACCTGTTGTGGTGGGAAAAAAATAATATAAGTATACACAGAGCTGCTCTACCGCCATGCACACACATACACACGCGGTACCGGTGGGAGCCCACAGCCATGCCCGCTGGAGACCGCTCTCTAGCAGGCAGAGATCGCACCGGTGGTCCCCGAATCACTCTGGAGCTCAACACACAACCACACACACACACACACCCACACACCCACCCACACACACGCTAAAGTTACCCACCTTTTAAGTGCTGAAACTCCGGCAGAGTTGCTGCTGATGCTTGTCTCTCTCTGGTCTTCGTCTGGTCCGTCGTCTCTCTGATCTGTCACGGCTCTCTGAACTGTCACGGCCATGACCCCTGAAATACACACACACAGACGCCCCGCTTCCTGTGCCACGTCGACAGCCACGGGGTTCCGGGGTTGCGTGGGTACCCCGGAAGAAGCGGGGTGACGCACACACACGCAACCCCGGAACCCCGTGGCTGTCGACGTGGCACGGGGCGCCCGCACCGCAGCGGCCGCGACCGGGAATTGCAGCGGGGGAAAACGCGGCCACCGCGCGCCTTGCGTTTTTGTCAGTTTTTGTCAGTTTTTGTCATTTTTTGAAAATCCTCAAAATCATGAAAAACGGTAAGGCTATAGCCTTACGTTTTTTTCAAAATTTCGACATGTTTCAAAAATGCTCAAAAATGCTCAAAATGATGAAAAACACCATGCTGAGCAAGACCGTAAGGCTATAGCCTTGCGTTTTTGTCAGTTTTTGTCATTTTTTGAAAATCCTCAAAATCATGAAAAACGGTAAGGCTATAGCCTTACGTTTTTTTCAAAATTTCGACATTTTTCGAAAATGCTCAAAAATGCTCAAAACGATGAAAAAAAGCATGCTGAGCAAGACCGTAAGGCTATAGCCTTGCGTTTTTGTCAGTTTTTGTCATTTTTTGAAAATCCTCAAAATCATGAAAAACGGTAAGGCTATAGCCTTACGTTTTTTTTCAAAATTTTGACATTTTTCGAAAATGCTCAAAAATGCTCAAAACGATGAAAAAAGGCATGCTGAGCAAGACCGTAAGGCTATAGCCTTGCGTTTTTGTCAGTTTTTGTCAGTTTTTTGTCATTTTTTGAAAATCCTCAAAATCATGAAAAACGGTAAGGCTATAGCCTTACGTTTTTTTCAAAATTTCGACATTTTTCGAAAATGCTCAAAAATGCACAAAACGATGAAAAAAAGCATGCTGAGCAAGACCGTAAGGCTATAGCCTTGCGTTTTTGTCAGTTTTTGTCATTTTTTGAAAATCCTCAAAATCATGAAAAACGGTAAGGCTATAGCCTTACGTTTTTATTCAAAATTTTGACATTTTTCGAAAATGCTCAAAAATGCTCAAAACGATGAAAACAAGCATGCTGAGCAAGACCGTAAGGCTATAGCCTTGCGTTTTTGTCAGTTTCTGTCATTTTTTGAAAATCTTCAAAATCATGTCAAAATTTTGACATTTTTCGAAAATGCTCGAAAATGCTCAAAAATGCTCAAAACGATGAAAAAAAGCATGCTGAGCAAGACCGTAAGGCTATAGCCTTGCGTTTTTGTCAGTTTTTGTCATTTTTTGAAAATCCTCAAAATCATGAAAAACGGTAAGGCTATAGCCTTACGTTTTTTTCAAAATTTCGACATTTTTCGAAAATGCTCAAAACGATGAAAAACAGCATGCTGAGCAAGACCGTAAGGCTATAGCCTTGCTTTTTTGTCAGTTTTTGTCATTTTTTGAAAATCCTCAAAATCATGAAAAACGGTAAGGCTATAGCCTTACGTTTTTTTTCAAAATTTTGACATTTTTCGAAAATGCTCAAAAATGCTCAAAACGATGAAAAAAGGCATGCTGAGCAAGACCGTAAGGCTATAGCCATGCGTTTTTGTCAGTTTTTGTCATTTTTTGAAAATCCTCAAAATCATGAAAAACGGTAAGGCTATAGCCTTACGTTTTTTTCAAAATTTCGACATTTTTCGAAAATGCTCAAAAATGCTCAAAACGATGAAAAAAAAACATGCTGAGCAAGACCATAAGGCTATAGCCTTGCGTTTTTGTCAGTTTTTGTCATTTTTTGAAAATCCTCAAAATCATGAAAAACGGTAAGGCTATAGCCTTACGTTTTTTTTCAAAATTTTGACATTTTTCGAAAATGCTCAAAAATGCTCAAAACGATGAAAAAAGGCATGCTGAGCAAGACCGTAAGGCTATAGCCTTGCGTTTTTGTCAGTTTTTGTCATTTTTTGAAAATCCTCAAAATCATGAAAAACAGTAAGGCTATAGCCTTACGTTTTTTTCAAAATTTTGACATTTTTCGAAAATGCTCAAAAATGCTCAAAACGATGAAAAAAAACATGCTGAGCAAGACCATAAGGCTATAGCCTTGCGTTTTTGTCAGTTTTTGTCATTTTTTGAAAATCCTCAAAATCATGAAAAACGGTAAGGCTATAGCCTCACGTTTTTTTCAAAATTTTGACATTTTTCGAAAATGCTCAAAAATGCTCAAAACGATGAAAAAAGGCATGCTGAGCAAGACCGTAAGGCTATAGCCTTGCGTTTTTGTCAGTTTTTGTCATTTTTTGAAATTCCTCAAAATCATGAAAAACGGTAAGGCTATAGCCTTACGTTTTTTTCAAAATTTCGACATTCTTCGAAAATGCTCAAAACGATGAAAAAAAGCATACTGAGCAAGACCGTAAGGCTATAGCCTTGCGTTTTTGTCAGTTTTTGTCATTTTTTGAAAATCCTCAAAATCATGAAAAACGGTAAGGCTATAGCCTTACGTTTTTTTCAAAATTTCGACATTTTTCGAAAATGCTCAAAATGATGAAAAACAGCATGCTGAGCAAGACCGTAAGGCTATAGCCTTGCGTTTTTGTCAGTTTTTGTCATTTTTTGAAAATCCTCAAAATCATGAAAAACGGTAAGGCTATAGCCTTACGTTTTTTTCAAAATTTTGACATTTTTTGAAAATGCTCAAAAATGCTCAAAACGATGAAAAAAGGCATGCTGAGCAAGACCGTAAGGCTATAGCCTTGCGTTTTTGTCAGTTTTTGTCATTTTTTGAAAATCCTCAAAATCATGAAAAACAGTAAGGCTATAGCCTTACGTTTTTTCAAAATTTCGACATTTTTCGAAAATGCTCAAAAATGCTCAAAACGATGAAAAACAGCATGTTGAGCAAGACCGTAAGGCTATAGCCTTGCGTTTTTGTCAGTTTTTGTCATTTTTTGAAAATCCTCAAAATCATGAAAAACGGTAAGGCTATAGCCTTACGTTTTTTTTCAAAATTTCGACATTTTTCGAAAATGCTCAAAAATGCTCAAAACGATGAAAAAAAGCATGCTGAGCAAGACCGTAAGGCTATAGCCTTGCGTTTTTGTCAGTTTTTGTCATTTTTTGAAAATCCTCAAAATCATGAAAAACGGTAAGGCTATAGCCTTACGTTTTTTTCAAAATTTTGACATTTTTCGAAAATGCTCAAAAATGCTCAAAACGATGAAAAAAGGCATGCTGAGCAAGACCGTAAGGCTATAGCCTTGCGTTTTTGTCAGTTTTTGTCATTTTTTGAAAATCCTCAAAATCATGAAAAACAGTAAGGCTATAGCCTTACGTTTTTTCAAAATTTTGACATTTTTCGAAAATGCTCAAAATGATGAAAACAGCATGCTGAGCAAGACCGTAAGGCTATAGCCTTGCGTTTTTGTCAGTTTTTGTCATTTTTTGAAAATCCTCAAAATCATGAAAAACGGTAAGGCTATAGCCTTACGTTTTTTTCAAAATTTTGACATTTTTCGAAAATGCTCAAAAATGCTCAAAACGATGAAAAAAGGCATGCTGAGCAAGACCGTAAGGCTATAGCCTTGCGTTTTTGTCAGTTTTTGTCATTTTTTGAAAATCCTCAAAATCATGAAAAACAGTAAGGCTATAGCCTTACGTTTTTTCAAAATTTCGACATTTTTCGAAAATGCTCAAAAATGCTCAAAACGATGAAAAACAACATGCTGAGCAAGACCGTAAGGCTATAGCCTTGCGTTTTTGTCAGTTTTTGTCATTTTTTGAAAATCCTCAAAATCATGAAAAACGGTAAGGCTATAGCCTTACGTTTTTTTTCAAAATTTCGACATTTTTCGAAAATGCTCAAAAATGCTCAAAACGATGAAAAAAAGCATGCTGAGCAAGACCGTAAGGCTATAGCCTTGCGTTTTTGTCAGTTTTTGTCATTTTTTGAAAATCCTCAAAATCATGAAAAACGGTAAGGCTATAGCCTTACGTTTTTTTCAAAATTTTGACATTTTTCGAAAATGCTCAAAAATGCTCAAAACGATGAAAAAAGGCATGCTGAGCAAGACCGTAAGGCTATAGCCTTGCGTTTTTGTCAGTTTTTGTCATTTTTTGAAAATCCTCAAAATCATGAAAAACAGTAAGGCTATAGCCTTACGTTTTTTTCAAAATTTTGACATTTTTCGAAAATGCTCAAAAATGCTCAAAACGATGAAAAAAGGCATGCTGAGCAAGACCGTAAGGCTATAGCCTTGCGTTTTTGTCAGTTTTTGTCAGTTTTTGAAAATCCTCAAAATCATGAAAAACGGTAAGGCTATAGCCTTACGTTTTTTCAAAATTTCGACATTTTTCGAAAATGCTCAAAAATGCTCAAAACGATGAAAAACAGCATGTTGAGCAAGACCGTAAGGCTATAGCCTTGCGTTTTTGTCAGTTTTTGTCATTTTTTGAAAATCCTCAAAATCATGAAAAACGGTAAGGCTATAGCCTTACGTTTTTTTCAAAATTTCGACATTCTTCGAAAATGCTCAAAATGATGAAAAAAAGCATGCTGAGCAAGACCGTAAGGCTATAGCCTTGCGTTTTTGTCAGTTTTTTTTTTTTTTTTCATTTTTTGAAAATCCTCAAAATCATGAAAAACGGTAAGGCTATAGCCTTACGTTTTTTTTTCAAAATTTCGACATGTTTCGAAAATGCTCAAAAATGCTCAAAATGATGAAAAACAGCATGCTGAGCAAGACCGTAAGGCTATAGCCTTGCGTTTTTGTCAGTTTTTGTCATTTTTTGAAAATCCTCAAAATCATGAAAAACGGTAAGGCTATAGCCTTACGTTTTTTTTCAAAATTTCGACATTTTTCGAAAATGCTCAAAAATGCTCAAAACGATGAAAAAAAGCATGCTGAGCAAGACCGTAAGGCTATAGCCTTGCGTTTTTGTCAGTTTTTGTCATTTTTTGAAAATCCTCAAAATCATGAAAAACGGTAAGGCTATAGCCTTACGTTTTTTTCAAAATTTTGACATTTTTCGAAAATGCTCAAAAATGCTCAAAACGATGAAAAAAGGCATGCTGAGCAAGACCGTAAGGCTATAGCCTTGCGTTTTTGTCAGTTTTTGTCAGTTTTTGTCATTTTTTGAAAATCCTCAAAATCATGAAAAACGGTAAGGCTATAGCCTTACGTTTTTTTCAAAATTTCGACATTTTTCGAAAATGCTCAAAAATGCACAAAACGATGAAAAAAAGCATGCTGAGCAAGACCGTAAGGCTATAGCCTTGCGTTTTTGTCAGTTTTTGTCATTTTTTGAAAATCCTCAAAATCATGAAAAACGGTAAGGCTATAGCCTTACGTTTTTTTCAAAATTTCGACATTTTTCGAAAATGCTCAAAAATGCTCAAAACGATGAAAACAAGCATGCTGAGCAAGACCGTAAGGCTATAGCCTTGCGTTTTTGTCAGTTTCTGTCATTTTTTGAAAATCCTCAAAATCATTTCAAAATTTTGACATTTTTCGAAAATGCTCAAAAATGCTCAAAACGATGAAAACAAGCATGCTGAGGAAGACCGTAAGGCTATAGCCTTGCTTTTTTGTCAGTTTTTGTCATTTTTTGAAAATCCTCAAAATCATGAAAAACGGTAAGGCTATAGCCTTACGTTTTTTTCAAAATTTCGACATTTTTCGAAAATGCTCAAAAATGCTCAAAACGATGAAAAACAGCATGCTGAGCAAGACCGTAAGGCTATAGCCTTGCGTTTTTGTCATTTTTTGAAAATCCTCAAAATCATGAAAAACGGTAAGGCTATAGCCTTACGTTTTTTTCAAAATTTTGACATTTTTCGAAAATGCTCAAAAATGCTCAAAACGATGAAAAACAGCATGCTGAGCAAGACCATAAGGCTATAGCCTTGCGTTTTTGTCAGTTTTTGTCATTTTTTGAAAATCCTCAAAATCATAGCCTTACGTTTTTTTCAAAATTTTGACATTTTTCGAAAATGCTCAAAACGATGAAAAAAAGCATGCTGAGCAAGACCGTAAGGCTATAAAATCATGAAAAACGATAAGGCTATAGCCTTACGTTTTTTTCAAAATTTTGACATTTTTCGAAAATGCTCAAAAATGCTCAAAACGATGAAAAAAAGCATGCTGAGCAAGACCGTAAGGCTATAGCCTTGCGTTTTTGTCAGTTTTTGTCAGTTTTTGTCATTTTTTGAAAATCCTCAAAATCATGAAAAACGGTAAGGCTATAGCCTTACGTTTTTTTCAAAATTTCGACATTTTTCGAAAATGCTGAAAAATGCTCAAAACGATGAAAAAAAGCATGCTGAGCAAGACCGTAAGGCTATAGCCTTGCGTTTTTGTCAGTTTTTGTCATTTTTTGAAAATCCTCAAAATCATGAAAAATGGTAAGGCTATAGCCTTACGTTTTTTTCAAAATTTCGACATTTTTCGAAAATGCTCAAAAATGCTCAAAACGATGAAAAACAGCATGCTGAGCAAGACCGTAAGGCTATAGCCTTGCGTTTTTGTCAGTTTTTGTCAGTTTTTGTCATTTTTTGAAAATCCTCAAAATCATGAAAAACGGTAAGGCTATAGCCTTACGTTTTTTTCAAAATTTCGACATTTTTCGAAAATGCTCAAAAATGCTCAAAACGATGAAAAAAAGCATGCTGAGCAAGACCGTAAGGCTATAAAATCATGAAAAACGGTAAGGCTATAGCCTTACGTTTTTTTCAAAATTTTGACATTTTTCGAAAATGCTCAAAAATGCTCAAAACGATGAAAAAAAGCATGCTGAGCAAGACCGTAAGGCTATAGCCTTGCGTTTTTGTCATTTTTTGAAAATCCTCAAAATCATGAAAAACGGTAAGGCTATAGCCTTACGTTTTTTTCAAAATTTCGACATTTTTCGAAAATGCTGAAAAATGCTCAAAACGATGAAAAAAAGCATGCTGAGCAAGACCGTAAGGCTATAGCCTTGCGTTTTTGTCAGTTTTTGTCATTTTTTGAAAATCCTCAAAATCATGAAAAATGGTAAGGCTATATAGCCTTACGTTTTTTTTCAAAATTTCGACATTTTTCGAAAATGCTCAAAAATGCTCAAAACGATGAAAAACAGCATGCTGAGCAAGACCGTAAGGCTATAGCCTTGCGTTTTTGTCAGTTTTTGTCAGTTTTTGTCATTTTTTGAAAATCCTCAAAATCATGAAAAACGGTAAGGCTATAGCCTTACGTTTTTTTCAAAATTTCGACATTTTTCGAAAATGCTCAAAAATGCTCAAAACGATGAAAAAAAGCATGCTGAGCAAGACCGTAAGGCTATAAAATCATGAAAAACGATAAGGCTATAGCCTTACGTTTTTTTCAAAATTTTGACATTTTTCGAAAATGCTCAAAAATGCTCAAAACGATGAAAAAAAGCATGCTGAGCAAGACCGTAAGGCTATAGCCTTGCGTTTTTGTCATTTTTTGAAAATCCTCAAAATCATGAAAAACGGTAAGGCTATAGCCTTACGTTTTTTTCAAAATTTCGACATTTTTCGAAAATGCTCAAAAATGCTCAAAACAATGAAAAAAAGCATGCTGAGCAAGACCGTAAGGCTATAGCCTTGCGTTTTTGTCAGTTTTTGTCAGTTTTTGTCATTTTTTGAAACTCCTCAAAATCATGAAAAACGGTAAGGCTATAGCCTTACGTTTTTTTCAAAATTTCGACATTTTTCGAAAATGCTCAAAAATGCTCAAAACGATGAAAAAAAGCATGCTGAGCAAGACCGTAAGGCTATAAAATCATGAAAAACGATAAGGCTATAGCCTTACGTTTTTTTCAAAATTTTGACATTTTTCGAAAATGCTCAAAAATGCTCAAAACGATGAAAAAAAGCATGCTGAGCAAGACCGTAAGGCTATAGCCTTGCGTTTTTGTCATTTTTTGAAAATCCTCAAAATCATGAAAAACGGTAAGGCTATAGCCTTACGTTTTTTTCAAAATTTCGACATTTTTCGAAAATGCTCAAAAATGCTCAAAACGATGAAAAAAAGCATGCTGAGCAAGACCGTAAGGCCATAAAATCATGAAAAACGGTAAGGCTATAGCCTTACGTTTTTTTCAAAATTTTGACATTTTTCGAAAATGCTCAAAAATGCTCAAAACGATGAAAAAAAGCATGCTGAGCAAGACCGTAAGGCTATAGCCTTGCGTTTTTGTCATTTTTTGAAAATCCTCAAAATCATGAAAAACGGTAAGGCTATAGCCTTACGTTTTTTTCAAAATTTTGACATTTTTCGAAAATGCTCAAAAATGCTCAAAACGATGAAAAAAAGCATACTGAGCAAGACCGTAAGGCTATAGCCTTGCGTTTTTGTCAGTTTTTGTCATTTTTTGAAAATCCTCAAAATCATGAAAAACGGTAAGGCTATAGGCCTAGCCTTACGTTTTTTTCAAAATTTCGACATTTTTCGAAAATGCTCAAAAATGCTCAAAACGATGAAAAAAAGCATGCTGAGCAAGACCGTAAGGCTATAGCCTTGCGTTTTTGTCAGTTTTTGTCATTTTTTGAAAATCCTCAAAATCATGAAAAACGGTAAGGCTATAGCCTTACGTTTTTTTCAAAATTTCGACATTTTTCGAAAATGCTCAAAAATGCTCAAAACGATGAAAAAAAGAATGCTGAGCAAGACCGTAAGGCTATAAAATCATGAAAAACGGTAAGGCTATAGCCTTACGTTTTTTTTCAAAATTTCGACATTCTTCGAAAATGCTCAAAACGATGAAAAAAAGCATACTGAGCAAGACCGTAAGGCTATAGCCTTGCGTTTTTGTCAGTTTTTGTCATTTTTTGAAAATCCTCAAAATCATGAAAAACGGTAAGGCTATAGCCTTACGTTTTTTTTCAAAATTTCGGCATTTTTCGAAAATGCTCAAAAATGCTCAAAACGATGAAAAAAAGCATGCTGAGCAAGACCGTAAGGCTATAGCCTTGCGTTTTTGTCAGTTTTTGTCATTTTTTGAAAATCCTCAAAATCATGAAAAACGGTAAGGCTATAGCCTTACGTTTTTTTCAAAATTTCGACATTTTTCGAAAATGCTGAAAAAATGTTCAAAACGATGAAAAAAAGCATGCTGAGCAAGACCGTAAGGCTATAGCCTTGCGTTTTTGTCAGTTTTTGTCATTTTTTGAAAATCCTCAAAATCATGAAAAACGGTAAGGCTATAGCCTTACGTTTTTTTTCAAAATTTTGACATTTTTCGAAAATGCTCAAAAATGCTCAAAACGATGAAAAAAGGCATGCTGAGCAAGACCGTAAGGCTATAGCCTTGCGTTTTTGTCAGTTTTTGTCAGTTTTTGTCAGTTTTTGTCATTTTTTGAAAATCCTCAAAATCATGAAAAACGGTAAGGCTATAGCCTTACGTTTTTTTCAAAATTTCGACATTTTTCGAAAATGCTCAAAATGATGAAAAAAGCATACTGAGCAAGACCGTAAGGCTATAGCCTTGCGTTTTTGTCATTTTTTGAAAATCCTCAAAATCATGAAAAACGGTAAGGCTATAGCCTTACGTTTTTTTTCAAAATTTCGACATTTTTCGAAAATGCTCAAAAATGCTCAAAACGATGAAAAACAGCATGCTGAGCAAGACCGTAAGGCTATAGCCTTGCGTTTTTGTCAGTTTTTGTCAGTTTTTGTCATTTTTTGAAAATCCTCAAAATCATGAAAAACGGTAAGGCTATAGCCTTACGTTTTTTTTCAAAATTTCGACATTTTTCGAAAATGCTCAAAAATGCTCAAAACAATGAAAAAAAGCATGCTGAGCAAGACCGTAAGGCTATAGCCTTGCGTTTTTGTCAGTTTTTGTCAGTTTTTGTCATTTTTTGAAAATCCTCAAAATCATGAAAAACGGTAAGGCTATAGCCTTACGTTTTTTTTTTTTTTTTTTTTTTTCAAAATTTTGTCATTTTTCGAAAATGCTCAAAAATGCTCAAAACGATGAAAACAAGCATGCTGAGCAAGACCGTAAGGCTATAGCCTTGCGTTTTTGTCAGTTTTTGTCATTTTTTGAAAATCCTCAAAATCATGAAAAACGGTAAGGCTATAGCCTTACGTTTTTTTTTTTTTTTTTTTTTTTTTTTTTCAAAATTTTGACATTTTTCGAAAATGCTCAAAAATGCTCAAAACGATGAAAAAAAGCATGCTGAGCAAGACCGTAAGGCTATAGCCTTGCATTTTTGTCAGTTTTTGTCATTTTTTGAAAATCCTCAAAATCATGAAAAACGGTAAGGCTATAGCCTTACGTTTTTTTTTTTTTTTCTTTTTCAAAATTTCGACATTTTTCGAAAATGCTCAAAAATGCTCAAAATGATGAAAAACAGCATGCTGAGCAAGACCGTAAGGCTATAGCCTTGCGTTTTTGTCAGTTTTTGTCATTTTTTGAAAATCCTCGAAATCATGAAAAACGGTAAGGCTATAGCCTTACGTTTTTTTCAAAATTTCGACATTTTTCGAAAATGCTCAAAAATGCTCAAAACGATGAAAAAAAGCATGCTGAGCAAGACCGTAAGGCTATAGCCTTGCGTTTTTGTCAGTTTTTGTCAGTTTTTGTCAGTTTTTGTCAGTTTTTGTCATTTTTTGAAAATCCTCAAAATCATGAAAAACGGTAAGGCTATAGCCTTACGTTTTTTTCAAAATTTCGACATTTTTCGAAAATTCTCAAAAATGCTCAAAACGATGAAAAAAAGCATGCTGTGCAAGACCGTAAGGCTATAGCAGGGGTGGCCAACCTGTGGCTCGCGAGCCACATGCGGCTCTTCAGCTGGTTACATGCGGCTCTTAAGGGGCTTCCACACGGAACCGTCAAAAACGCTCGGCCTGGCGCACTCATGCATTCCCTATACCAGTGGTTTTCAACCTTTTCATACCATTTGAGCCACGGAGGACCACCATTTGATGACATTTTAGCTCCAAAGACCCCAAAGCTAAAGATTGTGTTTACTTTTGTCAACAAATCCAGGCTGGATTTCAAAGAAAACAAAACAGTCAAACATACAGATCAAAATGACCACTTCTGTCTAACCAACTTTCCATCATTTAGCCTGGGGACCACCTGGAATCCTCTCAGGGACCACTGGTGGTCCCCGAACCACCTGTTGAAAACCCCTGCCCTATACAGTGGTGCCCAGCCACTCGACCAAGGACTGATTCCTAGTCCACCGTGGAGGTGTATGTTTTTTGACTTGTCAAATACTTTTTTGGATTGTAAACCCTGTTTCTAAATATATGTCTATATGTTTTAATAGTGTGTCTTTGCATTGTGCACCTGCACACAAACGCACATGTCTTAGGGCAGGAGAGGGGAAATCTATTTGCGACCGGGGCGGCCGTCGCGGCGGTTTTATAACAGTTGTGACCGTTTGATGTGGCTCTTTGCAGTAACACAGTGAAAAACGTGGCTCTTAGTCTGTGACTGGTTGGCCACCCCTGGGCTATAGCCTTGCGTTTTTGCCAGTTTTTGTCATTTTTTGAAAACCCTCAAAATCATGAGAAACGGTAAGGCTATAGCCTTACGTTTTTTTCAAAATTTTGACATGTTTCGAAAATGCTCAAAAATGCTCAAAATGATGAAAAACACTGATGGAAATATTGGAAATATTTAATATTTTAGAATCTAATTGTGAATGATTTACATATGTCATCTTGTAGATCTGTTCCATTCATTTTACCACCTTGTAGATCTGCTATTTTCAAGGTTGTTTTCAGGTTGCATATGTCTACATTCATTCTGAACCTTTGGCGTATTACTGACTAGGTTAAAGTGTTGTTCGCCACTTGTTGATATTACACACTTCGCAAGGTCCCAGGTTGTTATGGTTAATTCGTTTTTTTTTTCCAGACATTGTTATTGTTATGTCGTAGCAGCTGGCCTTGTTAGCCTGTGAGAAGGATTCGTCTCTCAGACTTTCTGTTGCTGGGTAGAATTAATTAGAACTACAGTATACTGATTGCATCATCTGCTTCAACTTCATCTCCATTGTTATTAAAACTTCATTGCCCAGAAGCCTTTGCAGTAAACGTCATGCAGGAAGTTCATCATATGCCACGTGCATTTCCTGATAACAAATTGGATATAATGTGTGTGTCAGCCATTATTTCTTTGGGAGAATGTTTCAACATTTTTGTGCGACGTCTGTGGGCTTTTGTAATAAATCTTTTTGCTTCTCCCCCATAATGCGGGTTTTTTCATCTATTCCACTGAACTGCCTCGCCGACTGTGTTTTACTGTGTTTCAATTCATGGGTCCATTTGGTTTCTCAGCTTGTCCTGGTTTGTAAGTAATTTTCAGGGTTTATGGGTATATTTACTCATAATCATCATTTTTATCTTTTCCAGGATTACATTTTGAACTATTTCTAAATGCTCTTAAAGCTAGACATTATTTTATAGCTAATTGTACATCAGGACAGCTAAAGGGTTTTCCTCTGATACATTTACTCTGATTACACTTTGGGTTTGGTCATTATAGAGCTATCGAAGATATACAGTCTTTTCATCATATCAATTTTAACAAATTCTATATACGGTCCTTTATCCCAAATCCAACAATTTGGCCCTTCGAGCTCGTCTTCTAACGAGACCCATGATATATGGTCTCAAACGGAGTTACGAACCAGCGCCCTTATTAACAATTTGATCCTCGAGCCGTTTCGTTTTCTAACGAAAGAACTTTGTTTACTAATATGTTAGTAAATGAACTTTTTTCTGACAGAACGAACCAAAGCGCCCTTTTCTTTTTTTTTTCCTTTTTTTCACCCGGACTGAAACTTTTAAGACACCAGTCGACATTTTCTGAGTCAGTTCTTGGGAATACGATGACGTATTATGTCAACCAAGCCCGCCGCTTTTGGAACAGACGTCCACACCACACCGGTCTCCGTCTCCACGGACTCCGATCCCTTCCCGGTCTACCCACCCCGCAGCCCGCTGCCTGCCCGCTGCCTGCCTGCCTGCCTGCTTGAGTTAAGTACAGTAATAACCTTTATCTGAATTCATAATTTATAGTATTTACAACACTAATTCTTGGTCATAGTGTTGCTATGTTATTTATTACTGTCAACCCCTGAACCCTCAGTTTTTAATTTAACCATGTATGGTCGGTCACGATCCGCGATTCATACACTCATTATTCAGTATTCCAAATTACTTTTCTCACTCCTTAAAACAATATTTTTACTGAGGCAACATTTTCAACGTACTATTTTACCCAATTTAATTTAGGCAACACATTTTATACGCTATTTTTCGTCCGCGCTCGCTTGCTTTTTGTGTTATTTGGGAGTGTTCGTCTTATCTGTTGAGGAATGCAAGGGAGTTGTGCTTGTCTGTGTATGAGTGTGTGCGTGCGTGCATGTATGTGTGTGCATGTGCGTATGCTTGTCTCTGTCTGTCTCATCGATGTGTGTGTGGCTCCATGTGCGCGTGCGTGTTTGTAAGAGCTCTCGTACGGCCGCAGTGGTAACTACTGAATCTCTAATTAGGATCATTATTTTTCGCCGTACTTAATCCAGCGTTATATTTTAATTTGTTTAGGACAAACATAGACCGTAACTTTATCTATTATATAGAATAATCCCGTTAGTATCCATGTTTTATTCTTTTATCGATAGAAAATTGACAAGTTTTCTAAAAACATTTTTCATGTATTCTAATATTTCCAAATTAGAATTTTCATTTTTCCTTGCTGAAGAGTGAGTAAATATCTTTTTCCAACATTATAATTCAGGACATTCGCGACGTCCTTATCTGTATGTAACTTTATCTCCTATCTTCAAACTTTTTTTTGGCATAGCTCGTGTTTCAGTCTGTAGGCCTGCAGCTGAGATACAGTGGGTGCCAAAACTATTTTTTCAGCTCAAAATTTGTCATTTATATCGGTCTTGGCCGGTCTGATATGGATAATAAACTAGGGTCTTTATTCTTTTTATCTTTTGTCACTCAAATAGCTAAATGTCGTTATTATCCCTTTAGAGTTATTTCCCAATAAAGGAACATTTCAAAGATTTTACACGATTTATTTGTTTAATTGGTTTAACTATTATTCTCTAACTTTTAAACACAATGTTTGTGTTCAAATCGGGGGAGAAAGGGATTCTATCCCAGTTTATTTATTTCTATTTTTTTTTTGTTTTATACCGGATCCCATTTCTTTTGGTTTAGCAACTCCTTTGTTTGGCGTTAGCTACGTCAGGTAGACATTAGGAGACAGTGTACGGCGTGTTACACTATGCTGTTTTTAATATGGTATCTTATTTGATGCACAGTAATTACGGGGCAAATTCTGTTTTTATGATTGCCGGTTATATCCGTGATTTCTGCACCTGGATGGGGTGGGGAAGTACCATTTTAAAATATTTAAACGACTATATCATCGAGTGTCGCTTTCTTGAGATTTTATCTCATTTTCTTTTTGGTTCCGGTACAACATAGATTAATTTTATCATTGCTAAAAAAAAAATAGCAGTTTATTGTTTGGTACAAAATTGTTTTCATTTTATTATTTGGTATATTTCCCGACTAAAACATTATGAATATTATTTTAATTAGGAAGATTATTATTTAGTCTGACATTCTGTTTTTATTATCCCAGTCATTTGTATTATAATTGTATATCAAAAGTGTACTTTGATGACAATACATTCACCAAGATGTTTTTGTTTTTTGCTTTCTGTGTTTTTCCATAGACAGAGAGATATCATCATTCAGCTGTCCTGTATGCCTCAGTGTCCAGTTTCCAGCATGGTCCCGTTCTGCTGCTGTTAATATCTGCGGCTGCGGTCCTGATACTCGGTGGTCCATCGCATTTCATTCAACCTGATGGCCGCGAATATCCCCTTGTCCATTGCAACAGGGTGCTGGCACTGACTGCAACAGACAGTTTAGTTAAGTTTTCCTTTTTATGTTATCACTAAATATTTGTTTTCTTACAAACACACACACTCACCATGTAATTTTTGTTTGATGTTTTGATTGGAATATATGTATATATACTATACATGTATATTCACCTGGATGTATTTGTTTGTTTCTGTGTCTCAGGTTACACCATCTTTATCATCGCTGCTGCTCCTGCTCCGGTGAAACCTGAAAAACTCAAGGACAATCCAGCTCCCTGCTGCTCTGCAATCAGCTAAACTTTGGGGATTGGATCACGCGTTCGCTACTATGGACTTGCTAGGCGTTAGCGTACGGTGAACCTCTTTTGTTTCTTGTGATTGCTTTGTTTTTCAGGTTTCATCAGACCAGTTCAGCTTAGTTCAGCTTATTATTCATTATTTGTTGTCATACTTCATGTTACAGTATATACTTTGCTAGCTTGGCATTATGTTTTGTTGTCGTTTTTGTGGGAGATGTCGTATGGGTGAAGAGGCCAAGTTCGTTTTATTCCATCGACTATCCCCTAAGATCCCAACAATTGCTTAAATTACCCTTTTAATATTTCAAATATATATACATGTTGACTGACACACATATATGTATATATATGTGCGTTACCATATTTGTATATGTATTTCTGATATTAATTTCCCATTTGTCTCAAAATAATCCTCTTAGAATAGTTTCATCTATTTCTGTTTTCATATCCTATTTTATTTTTGTTTATTATTTTTGTTTGTTATTTTTAACATCAATGATTCATATTTGTCTTATTGGCTAGGTAAGAATAGCTCAGAAATAGGCTTGTTCCTATACAATTCGTTACGGTACCGGAAGAACTGTTTGGGGCTCCAGCTCTGAAGATCCATCAACGAACTGTCCCGTACCCTCCTACGAACTGTTGCTACCCCTGTTGCCAACTGAAAGTGGTCAGCCGAACTAAGTAAGCCGACATCTGTCTGAGGTGAGCATGTCCTGCGCTCACCTGTCTGAATAGAGCACCTCCAGTTACCTGTGCTCATGCTACAACACCTGTATTCGTTGGCCTGTTAGGGGCGACTGGAGGGCGGGGTTAACAGACTTTTTCCGGACAACCGGGGGTTGGGTTGTTGAAGATGAACTGACCAAAACATCAGGTCAGGAAATATGAACTTTTGCCTAAATCACGAGGTGATTTGAAGATTAACATCATGGGAGGAACATCTTTTCGCCCTCTCCAACGGGGTACCATTCAAAAGGTATTGAGTTGTTCTGCCTAGCCAAGTCAAATGAGAAGTTTGTTATTTTTCATTCTTTTGTTTTATTTTTTCCATTTTTATGTTTGTTTATTTTCTTATAACATATGTTTTATCATTCTCAAAACGGGGGAATTGATGGAAATATTGGAAATATTTAATATTTTAGAATCTAATTGTGAATGATTTACATATGTCATCTTGTAGATCTGTTCCATTCATTTTACCACCTTGTAGATCTGCTATTTTCAAGGTTGTTTTCAGGTTGCATATGTCTACATTCATTCTGAACCTTTGGCGTATTACTGACTAGGTTAAAGTGTTGTTCGCCACTTGTTGATATTACACACTTCGCAAGGTCCCAGGTTGTTATGGTTAATTCGTTTGTTTTCCAGACATTGTTATTGTTATGTCGTAGCAGCTGGCCTTGTTAGCCTGTGAGAAGGATTCGTCTCTCAGACTTTCTGTTGCTGGGTAGAATTAATTAGAACTACAGTATACTGATTGCATCATCTGCTTCAACTTCATCTCCATTGTTATTAAAACTTCATTGCCCAGAAGCCTTTGCAGTAAACGTCATGCAGGAAGTTCATCATATGCCACGTGCATTTCCTGATAACAAATTGGATATAATGTGTGTGTCAGCCATTATTTCTTTGGGAGAATGTTTCAACATTTTTGTGCGACGTCTGTGGGCTTTTGTAATAAATCTTTTTGCTTCTCCCCCATAATGCGGGTTTTTTCATCTATTCCACTGAACTGCCTCGCCGACTGTGTTTCAATTCATGGGTCCATTTGGTTTCTCAGCTTGTCCTGGTTTGTAAGTAATTTTCAGGGTTTATGGGTATATTTACTCATAATCATCATTTTAATCTTTTCCAGGATTAGATTTTGAACTATTTCTAAATGCTCTTAAAGCTAGACATTATTTTATAGCTAATTGTACATCAGGACAGCTAAAGGGTTTTCCTCTGATACATTTACTCTGATTACACTTTGGGTTTGGTCATTATAGAGCTATCGAAGATATACAGTCTTTTCATCATATCAATTTTAACAAATTCTATATACGGTCCTTTATCCCAAATCCAACAAACACCATGCTGAGCAAGACCGTAAGGCTATAGCCTTGCGTTTTTGTCAGTTTTTGTCATTTTTTGAAAATCCTCAAAATCATGAAAAACGGTAAGGCTATAGCCTTACGTTTTTTTCAAAATTTCGACATGTTTCGAAAATGCTCAAAAATGCTCAAAATGATGAAAAACAGCATGCTGAGCAAGACCATAAGGCTATAGCCTTGCGTTTTTGTCAGTTTTTGTCATTTTTTGAAAATCCTCAAAATCATGAAAAACGGTAAGGCTTGTAGATATATTTTCCATGTGGGCTATCAACGCGGCTGGTTGGCCACCTTATTTTAAAGGGGAATTCCATCCATTTTCATTTTTTTCCTGAGAGGGTACAAATGTGAACCGAATGGACCATTTGGTTCCATATGTATACCCTCTCAGGAAAAAGGGGTCTGAAAGAAAAATCATTAACATGGTGAAATACATCTCGATGATGTCATCAGATGTATTTCAACATGTTAATGCTGTTTTTATAGACCTCCATTTTTAGGAAATACAGAATTGGGGGAACTTTTTTTTTATCATGTCCACCCAACATCTCTAAGGTATATTAATGACATATTAAATGTTGAAAATGGGTGGAATTCCCCTTTAAGCCCTGTGTCCATACTGTGACGTGCTCGCGGTTATATTAAGTTAGTAAAAAAAAAAAAAAAAAAAAAAAAAAAAGTTAGTGGCGTGGCAGATTCTTGAACCCTTTTATTCCGCAAATGTGTAACAACCACAATTCAGGAATTATGTCGCGATAATTGGTGATGCACTGCAATGTACATGTACCAGTATAGGCTTAGCCTGGTCTAGCCCTCAATGATTTTGGCCTTGGGGGGCGGGGGTGTCGTGGGATCCACACGGCGGAAGTGCTGCGCTCTGATTTGATCTCACTAACGTGTCGTCATCTCCGGCCCCTCCCCCTCCCGTCCACTGCTGTTCTACGTCACATCATTTAGAGCGACGCCCACCCCGGACGATTGACACGCCCCTCGAGGCCACTTTCCAACGCGCGTTAGTCCAGGCTTTCCGTTTTCGCACAAGGCGGACGAAAATGAAAGCCTGGGTGTCGAGGCTAGTATAGGCTGAACCCAGGCTAGTACCAGTACGCACCACCAGAGGGCAGTGACAGACTGCTAGCGCTGGAACACTTGTCCATAAACCCAAACCAGCGAGGGTCCTAAATGTTTTTCACTTGTCCCTAAATCAGCTAGGGGTCCTAAATAGACCATGAAGGACCCTTTAGCTGGGAGAGTGATGAAGCATAAGCCCATGCCCATATGGTAGCCTATAAAACTTGTGTTGCAGACAGTTTTCTATCTTTTGTGATTTCAGAAACTTCCCGGTGTTTGTTCACTATATTCTGTTGTTATTCAAAATGTGTCTTTTCATAGAGTTGCTGTTGTTTGTTGTGGGCATGTGTGCATGCATGCATGCATATAAGTGTGCAGAATATGAGAAATAGACTTTTTTTGTCAGGAACATGTTGCAGGTCAGACTCAGGCACAATTAAAGGGATATTTCACTTTAAATATTTTAAAATCCCACGGGCCTAATATAGGCCTACCAACGGCGCGTCATAAGATTACGTCGTACGAAGGTCCACGCCCCTTTCTCCCTGCCCTAGGGCAAAAACGCTAGTAGCCTGCAGGCTACTCATACATTCTCAACTCTCGTTGAGCCTGACGCGTCATCATCATCAGCTGTGCAGTGTAAACACTTTTACTTTTTTCCACGGTTTAAAGCTGCGATCCATGCCATGCGTTCGGTCCGTGGTGGTAGACTAGGCTAGATTTCAGAAAATGTGCTTATTTTAAGTGCTGAAGGAAGCTCGTGTTAATTTATTACATACAAGTGTTCTAGGGGCATTAAGGCGTGCTGAATACAAATCTGCTGTATGTAAAGCTCAAAAATGGCTGCTAAGCCTTCAAAATAGACCATTTAATAGACCAAATAGACCATTTAAACATGAAGCATAATAAAATGATGTATGTTTGACTAAATAAGCTATAAAATGGATTAAAATGTATTTTTTATGTTTTCATATTTCAGATCAATATTGTGAAGGTACCACTTTAATATAATTTATATTGCGAAATTGGCCTCTTTGGTATTATTTTGGTACTATGTTTTAATGGTAAATAATTTCTTCATTATTTGCCTAAATTGGTTTTTATTTGCATGCAGTAGACTCATGGACAGTCAGTCCCTAATGATCTTCAGTGTTCTGGCAGGTGTTGCCAACACCAAATATCTTACAGATTAATTTCTCTGCTGAGCTCATACTGTATGTCTTCCGTCTTCCGTAAGAAGACCTTTTCCAAGGACAATGACGTCTGAGGGATGTTGCTGGAACACCTGTCAGGTTGTTTTCTTACCACTGCCACTAAACTGTTACAGCTTGAAAGGCAAGTAGAGTATTAACTTGACCAGAAGGCAACTTCTGAATTTCATGCACTGGAGATACTTACTATCCTTTGCTGTCCCAGCTTTAATGTAGAGACACAGGTCTACATTGCATCTTGCCATCGCATGCCAGAAGTAAAAGAAGCACATCTTTATCATGTGCTGACACAACTAAGAACTGTTTCATTTGAGCATGAATGTAGTGCAAACCAAGCCATGTGTCAGCTTCCTCATGGTCAGCACTGAGATGAGACTGGCACAGATCCTGGCATCAGGATCAGATGACTTGACAATGGTAATTCACTCCAGCAAACCCCCCTGATACAACAATGAGCTGGTCTAATGCCAGGTGGCCCTTTCCATTGACATCACAAGTGCTTGGCCTTCGATGAGGTGTGCCTGAAGTTGGTGCATGCAATGAAGCAAGAGTCAAGTTGTTTGTATGGGGCGTCCGCAAGAGACCATGTCACCAACCTCAGATGCAGTAAAGTTTCACATCATGCGTTCCCATTATCAAGCTCTTGTATAGAATCAAGCTCACTTAACACACCCTGATCTTCCTCCCATTACTGAAATGGCATGGATGATCCTGAATGGTCAGTTGCTACCAGTGTTGTAGTGGTACTTTTAGAAGTAGGGGGACGCCTCTGAAAGGGGAATTTCCCCCCATTTTATTTTATTTTTCTGAGAGTGTACAAATGTGAACCAAATGGACCCTAGCGGGTCCATTTGGTTCCATTTGTACACTCTCAGAAAAAAGGAAACTCATTAACATGGTGAAGCACATCTTGATGGTGTCATCAAGATGTATTTCACCATGCTAATGTTTTTTTTTTTTTTTTTTTTTCAGACCCAAAAATATTGCCGCCCCCCCGCGTCCCCCCTCCACTACACCCCTGGTTGCTACTCCGGCTGCTTTCCTTGCCACCATTGCTAAAAGCATGCAGCGAGAACACGTCATGCATTTGCACAAGGCTGCTTTCAGCCAACACTGTGGCTGCAAGAAAGTACACATAAAGTACATTGAAGTGTGCCGTTTCAAGAAACTTAATTGGCAACACCTGCCAGAACATTGAAGATCATAGGGACTGACTGTCCATGCGTTTACTGCATGCATTAAGTCATGAACACTAATTTCGGCCATTATTGAAACAATTATTCACCAACAAAATAAGAAAAAAAATGTTTTTCATTACATAATATAAATTATATTAAAGTGTACCTTTAAAATTGATCTAAAATATGAATGTCAATGTACTCCCCATGAAAACATACATTTCAATCTATTTTCTACCCTATTTAGTCAAACATACATAATTTTACTATGCTTCATTATGGTGGTGGCCGCCATGTTTAAATGGTCCATTTTGAAGGCTTAGCAGCCATTTTTGAGCTTTACATACAGCAGATTTGGATTCAGCACGCCTTAATACCCCTAGAACAGTTGTATGTAATAAATTAACACGTTTTGCCTTCGGGATTCACATTTTTGTAATATGGTCCCAGTCTATATGGGTCCATGCTGGAACAGCGTAAAAAACAATTGCACTCGAAGCTACGTGAGGCGTCCTTCTGTTACGGCATTTATGAACAGAGCAAGTCTGCACCATAGTGAGCCAGAGAAGAAGTAAATAATGTAAATAAAAATGTAAAGTATAAAACAAAGAAGTCACTAGTCTAGTAATGCTGCTGCTGCCGCTACTAGGCTCACTGACTGACTGACGGACTGACTGCTCTTGGCTCTGTGCCATTTGCCCTAGAGCAGGGACGGAGCGGAGAGGCGAAAAATGTTTACGCCCAAAGGGGGCGTTTTTGTTTGGCCTAATTATGAATGTCTGGGGCATTCACACATGAGCCTGAATAGACCCTAAAATGACTTACCCTATTGGCCTGAATATAAGACTATGTTTTTTTCCCAATGGAAACATCCCAAAAAATGGAGTCGTCTTATATTCAGGGGCTATACTATTTGACATTCAATGTTCTTTTTTCTGTAAATGGGTCTTGAAAAATGAGGGTCGTCTTATAAACGGGTCGTCTTATATTCGGGACAATACGGTATTTATGTTTTCGCTTCTGGCCTCTGGAGGATTTTTTAAGGATTATTGAAAATAAATAAAAACAGTAAGTGAAAGCACAGGTCCACATGTATTGAAAGCACACGATTACAATTAGTCACCCCCCAAAAAAGACTGGATGTTTTCAATGCACTTTGACATACCCGGAAGAACGGGTTTCAAGCTCATAATTTAATTTCCTGAACTCTGTGGTGAGATGATTCAACATACTGAAGCAGACAACCTGTCAAGAAAAGGCGTTTAAAAGAATTTATTATCATTGAAAAATGTTTCGACACAAGTCTCCAACGGAAAGTTGCTAAAGCGAAAATGCATTTCAGTCCAATTCCTATTGCACAACTCAAGTCAAGTAAGCATCAATAATAAAATCAGTTGTTGTTAAAGTTGCAAAGCTAAAGGTCTGACTCAGAGAGTTTTCTGTTTTTAATGATGTTTTTAATGCTGTTGGTTTAGTGGTGCCACAACTGTAGTTAGTTAGTAGCAGTAGTAGTGTTTCAAATCATTTTAAATATAAGCACTTTAATATGAAATATCTTGGGTTGTTTTGCATGCTGTGTTGTGTTTGGTGGGGCAGACTGGGTATTTAGGGGGGCATTGCCCCCCCATGCCCATGCCTAGATCCGCCCCTGACATCGTTTTGACAAAATCTGGCAAAAACGCAAGGCTATAGCCTTACGATCTTGCAGAGCATGGCCTTTTTGATTGTTATGAGGATATTTGACAATTTTCGAAAAAGGACAAAATCTGGCAAAAACACAAGGCTATAGCCTTACGATCTTGCACAGCATGCCGTTTTTCACCGCTTCGAGGATTTTTGAGGATTTTTGAGGAATTTCGAAAAATGTCGAAATTTCGGAAAAAGCGCAAGGCTATAGCCTTACCGTTTTTCATCGTTTGGACGATTTTGGAAGATTTTCGAAAAATGATGAAATCTGGCAAAAACGCAAGGCTATAGCCTTACGATCTTGCACAGCATGCCGTTTTTCACCGCTTCGAGGATTTTTGAGGATTTTTGAGGAATTTCGAAAAATGTCGAAATTTTGGAAAAAGCGCAAGGCTATAGCCTTACCGTTTTTCATCGTTTGGACGATTTTGGAAGATTTCGAAAAATTACGAAATCTGGCAAAAACGCAAGGCTATAGCCTTACGATCTTGCACAGCATGCCATTTTTCACCGTTTTGAGGATTTTTGAGATTTTTTAAGGAATTTCGAAAAATGTCGAAATTTCGAAAAAAGCGCAAGGCTATAGCCTTACCGTTTTTCATCGTTTTGACGATTTTTGAAGATTTTCGAAAAATGACGAAATCTGGCAAAACACAAGGCTATAGCCTTACGATCTTGCACAGCATGCCCTTTTTCATCGTTTTGAGGATTTTTGAGGATTTTCGAAAAATGTCGAAATTTCGAAAAAAGCGCAAGGCTATAGCCTTACCGTTTTTATCGTTCTGACAGGGGTGGACTGACAGTCTGGCATACAGGGCATTTTCCCGGTGGGCCGACCCCCCCCCCCCGGGGGCCGTTAATGTCGTGTTTTAATTTAAAAAAAAAAATAATGAATCAAAAAAAAAAAAATCTGCACAAAACCGGCCCACGAATCAGTGCTGGCGGCCCTCTGTCCTCTTCAAATGAGACTGCCTATTGCAGGGTTTTTATAGTTAACTAAAACTAACAAACTAATTTTAGTTAGCCCGAGCCACAGTGCCCCTTATGTCTTAAATTCTCATGGGGGCTCAGGCCCGGAGCCCCACAAAGATTGCAACGCTAATTATAAGGGTCTTCAGAGGGCCGCTCTGAGACAAAATTGCCCGGTACATTTTGAGCTCCCAGTCCACCCCTGCGTTCTGACAATATTTGAAGATTTTCGAAAAATGACGAAATCTGGCAAAACGCAAGGCTATAGCCTTACGATCTTGCAGAGCATGCCGTTTTTCACCATTTTGAGGATTTTTGAGGATTTTCGAAAAATGTCGAAATTTCGAAAAAGCACAAGGCTATAGCCTTACTGTTTTTCATTGTTTTGAGGATTTTCGAGGATCTTTGAAAAATGACGAAATGGAAAAAAAAAAAACGGCATGCTATAGTACATGTACATGTACAAATCATACTATACTAAGTTGTTTTTTTCCGAAATGTTGACATTTTTTGAAAATCCCCAAAAATGCTCAAAACGATGAAAAAAGGCACAAGAACGTAATGCTATAGCCTTGCGCTTTTGCCAGGGTTCGTCATTTTTCAAAACTCCTCAAAACGATGAAAATTGGCATGCTGTGCAAGACCGTAAGGCTGAACAACGCAAGGCTACATTTGATGTAGCCTTGCGTTTTTCAGCGTTACGGTCTTTCGGAATTTTGACATTTTCCAAAAAACCTCAAGATCGATGACAAATGGCATAGTATTCATAGCTTTCAGTCACGTAGTTTCTCCGACCCCTGGCGGGCAGAAAGGACGTCGCTGTAAACATAACACACGCAGTTTCCGCTGTTTTAAATTGCAAGGACTATTTAGATCAGTGGTTTTCAACCTTTTTCATCCCAGGGCCCACCATTTAGACGTTGACCTAGTGCACTGACCCACCCACACCAGGTCACAGATGCTGCTTAAAAATAAAATAAAATATATTTTTTATGGAAATGGGCCCCTAGAAAATAAAGTCCTGAGTGGGGTTTGAACCACATCTCCAAGTCACGTAGCCTCTATTTCTATTTCACTGAGCCACCTGCACCAGCTGGCTGATGCAGCCTTTTTGGGAGTTCTGTTCTTATGAAAATGGGTTTCGAAAGTTAAGAGCAGTTAACCTACCACACTGAGTCACCGCACCAGCTGACTGACCAAGTTTTTTTTTCTCCTTTTTTTTTTTTACTTTTGTTCTTGTGGAGGGCCTTGGAAGTAAACTGAGATCACATCTCCCAGTCACAGTCATTGACTGGGAGTCCTATCTCACTGAGCCACCCACACCAGCTAACTGATACCGCTTTTTTGGAGTTTTGTTCTTTCCGGGAAATGGGCCTTAAAAGTAAAGCTTTCAAGCACAACGGCTAGTGTCTTTACTGAGTGTGCAACCATTCTTTCAGGCAGAAGAGTTAAGCCATGAGTGGGGTTTGAACTGGATCATGTAGCTAGTGCTTAACTCACGGTACAACCAGTGCCAGCCAGAACACACTGCTTACTGGACTGGGAGGAGGTAACTAAAAGTTCAGACATGTTTACTGTGTGGGAACTCCAGGGGCATACAGCCCCACAGCCCCACTGTACTGCATCCCAGTTGACCCAGAGTACATACTGTATATGGGCAGCCTTTTGGCTTCAGTGCCTGGTGACACTTAAGAGTCCCTTGGCTGGTCTTAAACCTGTTTGTTTTTTTTTGCCATGCACCTCGGTACAATGGCTGCCTTCTAGCCACGCCTAGCTTGCCTACATCACCTCCAGACATTCACACACCTTTCTTCAGGGCATTTTATTCAAATCATTGTCAAAACTAAGGTTCAGAGTAAAGATCCAGGAAGACTTGATTTCATTTGGCCATCAAGGGCAACCACACTTTGCAATTTTCCCAGAATCTCATCTTTCCAGTTTATCTTTGAAATGGGTTACACAATGGGGGACATGCAAGTTGGAACCAGCAACTGATTAAAGAAGCAATGACTACAAGAAACAACACAATTTTTAAAGCTGCCACCTTTATTGAATACACAATGGGTCATATTGTATGACATTTTATTGTGACCTGAATTTGATGACTCATTCAGCATCTTTTCCCTGTAAAAATAAGAATATGCAATATTAGATATTTTTTCCCAGCGAAATCTTAGTTAAAGATAATTATCTTATTGAACATTTATATTGAACAGATTACCTTGGCATCACGAGATTTAGCTCTCATCTTGTTGACCTGGGATTCAGCGATGTCAGCACGCTCCTCTGCCTCCTCCAGCTCATGCTGAACCTTCCTTAACTTGGACAGGTGGCCGTTGGCTGCCTCCTCCTGCAATAACATTGAAAGAGTTCAAAGCCTCAACATTTGAAAAAAAAGTGTGATTTGCCAATTATAGTTCAAACAATGTCAGGGAAAATGGAATTGTAAAGTGATGAAGAGTGGTTTGGGCTAGCACATTGGTCCATCCAGCATGAGTTCGTTGCAACCACTATGATGCTAACGGTACTACAGTATGCCCATGGCAGCCACAAGGGACAATTCAACACCATTTATATGTGTCTTACCGCTTCCTCGGCCTGTCTCTTGTAGCCCTTCACCTTCAACTGCAGTTTGTCTACCAGATCCTGAAGCCTGGCCATGTTCTTCTTGTCCTCTTCAGTCTGAATTCAGAGAGAATTATTAACTCTTAAGACCTTACCCGTCATGAATAATGAACACCAAATGATGTGCAGTGTGGCTTTATAATGTATTTTGGTGAAGTGCTGCTTTAATGTAGTTGTGAGGATACTTGATCATGGGAAAAGGGGAACCAGCGAAAAAAAACAACTGCCTTGCAGGTTCACCGCACATTCAGTTCCCAAGCCTACAGGCCATGGATATATTAGGAAGTGGTTTTGTCTTGCTTCCTTCCCAAAGCGTAAATCCACATTGGGCCAGCATCCTCCTCCTTCAACACTGTGTCGAGTCAAGTGTATCTAACAGTATATTCTGTGTCGATGAATTGAGGGTTCCTGTGTGCTTGGCAGCATAGCAAAGGCTCAGGTGCAAAATTGTATAGGCCACTATCTGTTGCATTGCTGGTGTAGCATTAGAAACATGACAGTGGAGGCAACAGCTAGAACCGTGTGTATGCTATGGGGCGGTCGGAGTTTCCCATGTAAAGTTGAATGATGAAAATTTAATGCACTGTTAATTTAATGATTAATTAACAATTGGTTAATTTGAAAAAAGGGATTTGTTAATCTCTTCATAATACCATCAATGCCCGTGTGAGAAGACAGAGCGATCAGTACAGCCAGTGAGGGCTTACGCCAGTTTCAGACATTCAGACAGACATTTACAGTATGGATTAATCGAATGTTCATGCAACTTATTCCTTTTGTAAGAGGTAGAAGGGGGTATTGTAAAATGTGTACCTGGTATGTCAGCTCCTTGACTCTCCTCTCGTACTTGCGGACTCCTTTAATAGCATCAGCTCCGCCTTTCCCTGCAGCTTCAACCTCTGCCTCCAGCTCACGCACCTTTACAGTTGAATGATACATTATGTGGTGATTATCTTCTTGTTCCATAATTTATGGTTGTAAGGTGTATGTTTAAGTAAACTACACATCTTACCCTGCCCTCCAGTTTCTGGAGCTGCTTCTTGCCTCCCTTCATGGCCAGGTTCTCAGCCTCATCCAGACGGTGCTGCAGGTCCTTCACTGTGACCTCCAGGTTCTTCTTCATCCTCTCCAGATGAGCGCTGGTGTCCTGCTCCTTCTTCAGCTCTTCAGCCATCATAGCAGCCTGGAAAAGTCATGTTTACATTGTATTGCATGTTAACATTATAAGGGTATCTAACAGATAAGAGATTAATAGCATACTAATAAGGGCAGGGTATAAAACTTACATCAGTGATAGCCTTCTTGGCTTTCTCCTCAGCATTCCTTGCTTCCTGAACACTGTCGTCCACTTCTCCTTGGACCTGAACCAGGTCAGTCTCAAGCTTCTTCTTGGTGTTCAAAAGGCTGGTGTTCTAAAATGAAGATTTATTTGAACAATCCAAGTAAGCATCATGTACAATTTTCTTTAACTCTGAAGGCTGAAGGTTGTTTTATTAACTTAGGTTTGGGGTTAACACTCACCTGAGAGTGCAACAGTCCAGCACGCTCAGTGGCGTCCACCAGTTCCTGCTCAGCCACTTTGCGGCCTCTCTCTGTCTGTTCCAGAGCCACTCTCAGCTCCTCAATCTCAGCGACCATGAGGCCGTTCCTACGCTCCACCATGGCAGCTTGCTCCTTCACATCGTCTTGGGCTCTGACGGCATCGTCAAGGTGCAGTTGAGCATCCTAAACAAAATCACATTTGAGTTGGTCACATTAAGAGAAACATCAGAATGTGACAATTATCTTTCCAGAGCAGCTCCACTGCTTGATTATGTGTCTGTCTAATAAATTAAACTACTATGTTTTGCACCTTAAGTTGTCCCTGGATGTTCCTCAGCTGCTTCTGGGCCTCAGCTGCCTGGCGGTTAGCGTGGCTCAGCTGAACCTCCATCTCGTTCAGGTCTCCCTCCATCTTCTTCTTGACTCTCAGGGCATCATTTCTGCTCCTGACCTCAGCATCCAGAGTGCTCTGCATGGAGTCAATGACCCTCTGGCTGTTCCTCTTGATCTGCTCCATCTCTTCATCCTTCTCTGCCAGCTTTCTGTCCACCTCACCCTTGATCTGGTTGAGCTCCAGCTGGACACGAAGAATCTTGGACTCCTCGTGCTCCAAAGTACCCTAAAATGTAAAACAGGATCAAAATGTTACACTGTATATAAATAATGTAGCGTCAAATGGTATATAAAATACCACACAGTCCAGACATGCAACATTTGCAATAGGCACAAATAAAAACTTGCTGATCTCAAGCCATTGTGAAGAGGAGAGAGTTATTGCTGGGCCACTTCAGTGGGGTCGCAATACTCTACACCCCCGTACAAAGCAGGTCCAATGTATTACCTCATGTGAGAACAGGCATCACACTTCTGACACCAACATAGTGAATAGTGCAATGCTCAGAGGCAGAGCTGAGGTCAAACACAGATCATCAACTCACCAGTCTAACACACAACAGGCAGCACTAAGAGAGCTTGCTCGCTTAGCAGCCACTTGTGTGAGGAATTGGTGAGGTGGTCACTACAGACAATTGCATTCTTCTGCAGTCTTACCTCGGCTTCCTCCAGGGCTGTCTGGATCTCTGCCTTCTCTGTCTCCACCTGCTTCTTGGACTTCTCAAGCTCATGGATGCTCTTTCCAGTTTCACCGATCTGTTCAGTCAGGTCTGAGATCTCCTCTGCAGTGGGTTGAAAATGAAGGAGCAATGTTTTAGTCAAAGTATTGTGTATCTGCAAAAGGATGACCTTTGGCTCAGAAGAAATATGTAAAACAAACAATGTAGAGAAAGACTGACGTTGCAGGTTCTTGTTTTCACGCTTCATGGTCTCCAGTTGGTCCAGAGACTCCTCGTAGGAGTTCTTCATCTTGAACAACTCAGTGCTGAGAGAGCGAGCCTCTTTCTGAGCTCCTTCCAGTTCTGCCTGGCCCTCTTCATGCTTCTGCTTCCATTCTGCCAAGACCTACACAGCAGCAGTAATGACAGGTATCATGCTAGCAGCGTAATATTTCTCCCATTGGCTCAGTGATTTGTGGAAGCCATCAATTGACTCTGAGGACCTGCACACAGCACAGCAGCAATGATGAAATGTGTCATTCACCCCACTTGAAGGAGGTAATAATTATTTAGTTTTAAATCAAATTTCAAAGCACCTTATCGAAGTTCCTCTGTTTCTTGTCAAGGTTGGCAGCCAAACCATTGGCCCTCTCCACATCAACCATGAGGTCTTCCACCTCACCCTGGAGTCTCTGTTTGGTCTTCTCCAGAGAGGCACACTTGGAATTCACAGCCTCAATTCCTTCCTCAGCTTCCTGAAGACGCTGGGCGAGCTTCTTCCTGTTGATCAGTGTTGAATGGGGATATGTTGCATAGTGAGTAGTGGTTGATGACAGTGTAAAACAAACAATTCTCAATATGGGGGTCCATGGAGGGAAATCCAGAGAGTCTGCAGCAAAATTAAATATTGTAACATCAAAAATTTTGTAAGCACTCTGGCTTCTAAAATAGCATAATGAGTACTTCCACTTTTGGTACCTTAATACATTTTGATGCCAATAGTTTTGACCTTTCACTCAAGATACATTTAAAGTATGGACTTTTACTTGACTATTGAAACTATTCGCATTGCATTTGACACTTTCACTTGTGTACCGTATACAATAAGTAAAAGAAATTGAGTACTTTTACCACCACTGTCAATTTGGGGGACCTTGACACAAATTATGCATAAAAAGCGCCTGGTAAAAAAATAGTGATGACTTACTTAGCTTCCTCCAGCTCCTCAGTGCGTTGGACAGCATCAGTCTCATACTTGCTCCTCCACTGGCACACCTCAGCGTTGGCCTTGGACATTCCACGCTGCAGCTCTGCCTTGGCCTCCTGCTCCTCCTCAAACTGCTCCCTCAGGAGGTCACAGTCATGGCGAGCTGATTGTACAGCATGGGCAAGAGCGTTCTTTGCCTGTAAGAAAAAGAAAATTTTAAGCCCAAATCTCGTGCCATGCCTCACTTCTTGACAGACTTGGCTCTACAGTACGTTGTGTTTGCTCTAAACCTGCAAAAACATTGAGGGTAAAGGATCTGTTCCCTACCTTAACCTCCTCTTCAATGAGTCTCTTCAGCTCCTCAATCTGCTGGGTGAAGGCCTGCTTGCCTCTGGTCAGCTGAGAGACCAGAGCTTCTTTCTCCTCAAGCTGACGACCAAACTCACCTAGATTGACATTTGAATACTTGTTTCAGTCATTTCAAATCAGTTGAACAAAGTGTCAGGGTGAATACCATCGACATCCGCCACATAGACAGAGTAGAACTTTAAGATTAATGTTTACCATTCTCTGTCAACAGTCTTGCTTTCTGAGCTCCAATATCATTGAGCTGGCGAACGTTCTCATCAGCTTTAGCCTTGATTTCACTGAGTTGGTCCTCAAGGGTACGGCACATCTTCTCAAGATTTCCCTGGAAATGAACATTAGACACATTCAACCATCGTGTTTACCTATTGGTTTATTGCTTTGGTTTGGAACAGTAAAATGCACTTGATGCAATTTTATCATTTACCCAACCTGTTGATAACTGTATGTTTTCCTTACTCATCACTGATATGAGGAAAGAACAGCACTGCACAGTTTTGCTGTTGTTAAGAAATCGCCTATCACTGTTAAATCGGAGCTGACTACTACAGATATGGAACAGGTTTTGATCATACGGTATACTGTACCTTTGCCTTAGCGACAGCCTCCATGTTGCTGGACAGGTCATCGATCTCCATCTTGTATTCACTCTTCTCCTTCTCCAGTTTCTGCTTGACTCTCTGGAGGTTGTCGATCTGTTCACCCAGTTCAGCAACGCTGTCGGCCTGTTTCTTACGGAGAGCAGAAGCTGTGGCCTCGTGCTGCAGCGTGGACTCTTCAAGGTCACGGCGCAGCTTCTGGAACTCAGCCTCACGCTTCTTGTTCATCTCGATCTGAGCGGCGGTGGCTCCTCCGGCCTCCTCCAGCCTCTCACTGATCTCCTCAAGTTCCCTGGAGAGATCAGCTCTCTGCTTCTCAACCTTAGCACGAGCAGCACGCTCTGCCTCGATCTCCTCCTCCAGTTCTTCAATACGAGCCTTTCAAATGAATTAATCGGTTAGAATTCTATTTCACACTATTATTATTATTATCAATAATTGTAAAGAAGAAACAATGTGATAATAACCTGGAGTTCCTTGATCTTCTTCTGCAGCTGGGCCCCCATAGACTGCTCATCCTCAATCTTACTCAGAAGCTGGGCTACTTCGAAGTCCTTCCTGTGGAATGAATTACACAATATGTCTGCATAGTTTTAGTTCTTGGCATTATATATTGTTATCAATAATATGCCTTATTTATATTGTTAGTAAACATTACTTCTTAAGCTTCTCATCAGACTGTTGCTTGTCATTCTCCAGATCCATGATGGCTTCCTGGGCCAGTTTCAGATCACCCTCAAGCTTTCTCTTGGTTCTCTCCAGGTCCATGCGGAGCTTCTTCTCTTGCTCCAAAGAACCTTCCAGCTGCCCAATGGTAAATCATTTGTAGATCATCATTCAGTAAAACAATATACATATAATGAATTCAAAACATCTGATTCATTCAGGCAACACTCACGTCATCAACTTGTTGCTCCAGCTTGGTCTTGGCCTTGGTCAGAGTGTTGACTTTGTCTTCCTCTGCCTGCAGGTCATCCAGGGTCTGCTGGTGGGCCTCTTGAAGGGCCTTCTTCTCCTTGGTCAGCTTAGCAAGACCTTCATCTTGGGAGGCCATCTCCTCAGTCAGGTTCTTCACCTAATAGAAGCAAAACACAATTTGTTGTCATGGAATAGATCATAATGGGACCTATCTCTGCAAGGCTGGAAACAGTATACTCGCAGTATGCACATCATTGCTATTTTTCTTTTGACGTCGGCATTCATTTATATATATATATATATATATATATATATATATATATATATATATATATATATATATATATATATATATATATATATATATATAAAAAGTTTAAATATGGAGATGCACATGCAGGATCACAAACCTTGTTTTCAGTGGCGTGCTTCTCCTTCTCCACTTTGGCCAAGGTGAGCTCCAGGTCATCAATGTCCTTCTTGAGCTCAGAGCATTCATCCTCCAGCTTTCTCTTCTTGGCAGTCAGTTCTGCATTGATCTCCTCCTCGTCCTCCAGTCTCTCTGTCGTCTCCTTCAGCTTGGCCTCCAGCTGGATCTTGCTTTTAATGAGACCCTCACATCTCTCCTCTGCATCATTCAGAGCCTCGTCTCCCTGGTTGTCAATGAAAAGGGGGTAGGTGAGAGAGCATGTCAGCATTTGCTCTGGGAGAGATACATGATAGAAACATTGCTTCATTATCAGACTGAAAAGCTGCTGATGAAGGCAGACTATAAGGTTGTTACAGCAGAAGCGGTGACAGAGGTGAGGACAAGAAAGAGGCTGCATGGAGGCTCTCAACCTCTTCCAAATCCCCAAAAGGATATTCTATAGTAGTTGTTTATCAATCTCCTCCAAAAGGATATACTACTGGACATTCACCCTCTCCCACAGAAGAAACACAGTACATGGTGATACCAATAACTGATTGACCACCAGGCACTCTTTGCCATCGTCACCATCACCATTCAACTACATTTAAGACAATAATGGCATATTAGCTGTACAGTAGCTACTTACGGATGCTGCAGCCAGCGCAAGGGTATTTTTCTCTTGCGTCAGAGTCACCAGTTTCTCCTCCAGTTCCTTCTTCTTGGCCAGGGCAGCAGCCAGGTCAGTCGTCATCTTCTCATAGTTCTCCTTCATCTTCATCAGCTCCTTCTCAGTCTCAGCACTCTGCAGGAGAGGTTTGATCTTAAAGTAGAGATTCATCCATGGCCAGTTTTTCACACTGCAGAATGAGCGGATGTTGAACTGGATGGTGTAAACGGCATCTCTGGGGAGAAAAGGTGAGAGTGTAATCATGAGTGTGGACAGCGGTGAAAAAAGTATACACTTTTATGGTGATTTGACACGGACAAAGTTATATTGAAAAGTACTCAGAAGCAATACAAGATATGTGGTTTTCAAAGTACCTTTGCTCCATCATCTTGACAAAGTTCTTCCTCATGAGGTAAGCTCTTGCGAGAGCCTGAGTCATGGTGACCAGATGAGCCAGCTTTTCATCTCGCATCTCCTCCAGGACACCCAGCAGACCAGCTTTGAAGAACACCTGAACACAGAGTCACAAGCACTGTAACTAAACAACCGTAAAATCTACAAGACATTGTAGACATTACTCTATAGATATACAGTATGTTGCTAGTTCACAGTGTACTTACCTTGGTGTGTCCAAACTTGTACTCTTCAACGGGGACGGGCAGTGACCCAAGAAGCTTCTCTGAAGCTTTCTTGTTGTCCATGAATGCACCATCAGGGCATGCGCTGGCGTTCAGTACCTTGTACCTGTTTAGCAGAAGATCATGGTCATTTTGTGTCCCTCCCATTATTAAGTTTGGAACTACAGTAAAAGCTTTTGGGAACAAAGAATAAATACCTCTGCTTGAAGTCAGCATAGGGAATTCTGCTTGGGAAGCCCTTTCTGCAAATCCTGATGCCCTCCAGCACACCGTTACACCTCAGCTGGTGGATGACCAGGAAGTTCTCCATGAGACCTGTAAAGATGTCGCTTCATTTTTAATACACCGGTAAATATATATGATTAAATATATTTAAATGAATATATCTTCTGTGTTTACCTGGAGTCTTGGACTCGTTTGGAATCAGGCAACGCACAAAGTGAGGATGAGTGCTCCTCAAGTTGGTCATCAGCACCCCCAAGTTTGCCTATTCAGACATAAAGAATCCAAGTAGGGTTATTATTAGTAAAACATCCCATCCCATTGAGACAGAATATACCCATTGTTGTCCTATTGAGACAGAAACAAGCCAAGTAGCCAATAATATTCATAATTTACTTTACATGGTTAATGCACAAGTTCACGACATACAGGATTTTTTTAATTCCAATGCAATGCTGCAATGTTGATAATAATACTGCTTCATTCTTACAGAGTATAAATTATAATGGTGGTGATAACATACTGTATAAACATTCTTACCCTGAAAGCACTAGACACGGTCTGCATGGAACCACCCTTCTTCTTCTTGCCGCCTGCTCCTCCCTTTGCCTCTGTTAATAGTCATTAAAATAATCAAATCAAAGTTTTAATTATATGGCACATTTTCAACCACCAAGGCTTATTCAAAGTGCTGAAAAACAAATCAGTCAACAAACCTTCAGGCTCAGCGGGAGGATAGAAGATAGAGAGCAGCTTAATTGAAGACTTCTGGTACAGCTGAATGACAGATTCGTTCAGTGGGTCCTTGTTCTTGTCCAGCCAGCCTGTGATGCTGTAGTCCACTGTTCCAGCATAGTGGACCAGGGAGAAGTGGGCCTCACCCTTGCCTTTGCCAGGCTTGGGCTTCTCAAAGGCCTTGTTCTTTCCCAGATGCTGGTCAATCAGCTTGTCTGAGAAGGTTTTGTCTGAAGCCTTCGGGAACATGCACTGCTCTTCAAGGATGGAGAAGATGCCCAAGGGCTTTGGAGAGGAGACAAAAGAGGCAAAAACAATGTTAAATCAAGTCCATTCAAGCGCAACATATTTCTCATTAAGCAAATGCAGGCAGCCAATAATAATAATATACTGTATATGTTATTCAATGCAGACAGCCAATAGTAATAATATATAACATGTTATTCTCAATTAACTCAATGCAGACAGCCAAAAGTAATAAAGGCAAAGGCTCAGAGCACTTGTCTGCCATGCTTAGATTTCTTGTCATATTCAACATGCAGGGAAGGACACTTCACTCATGTTCACTTGAGGCAAAAGCAAAACTCTTCAGAGCATAATGATTGTGTATTTGTTGAAAATAATTGAATAAGGTGGAGCAATGCAAATGAGTTATTGTGTACTGAGAAGTGTACGCAATAGAAGAAGCGTGTCGGCTAATGAGTCTCAAAACTGAATAATAGTAATGGTAAGACTGTTTATTGTAAATATTGTAAGAGTGATATTTTTGTTTATTTTGTTTGTTCGTTTGCTTTCAGTTAGGGGGAATTCTTCTTTTTATTGGACCCTGAGTCTCAACAATTAAGGTTGGTTGGTTGATTGATTGATTGATACCTTTTCAATGAGCTCAATGCAGACAGCCAGGTCCATGCCGAAGTCGACGAGATCCCAGGGGATTCCCTCCTTCATGTACTCCTCTTGTTCCAGAACAAACATGGTGTGGTTGAAAAACTGTTGCAGTTTCTCATTGGTGAAGTTGATGCACAGCTGCTCCAGAGTGTTGAACTGTGAATGGAAATATCATTAGCCCAACAGTTTATGCCTAATTGTGACAAAAAAAGAATCCATGCTTAAAAACAAGAATCTTTCTTAAAAACAAGAATCCACACTTACATCAAAGATCTCAAAACCAGCGATATCCAGCACACCAATATAGAAGTTTCTCTGCTGCTTGGTGTCCAGCATCTCGTTGATCCTAATGACCATCCACAAGAACTGCTTCTCATAGATGGACTTGGCCAAGGCACCAACTGAGTTCATGACCTAAGGAAATAGCAACGTCATTAGTAGTGATGTGAATTGCATCATTGAGTTCATGTCCTGGGCATTACATAACTCTGTAGCTTATACTCACCTGTGGCACAGTCTGTCCCTTCGTGACAAACTCATTTCCGACCTTCACTCTGGGGTAGCAGTAAGCTTTAAGCATCTCTGCTGAGTTGATGCCCAACAGGTAGCCAATCTTGTCAGCCTCTGAAACATTCAGAATATTCACAGTTTACAATTCAGGCATTTGCACTTAATCCAAAGTCAAGTATGTACAAGGTCACATCAGATGTTAGAGAGAGAATCTGTTGTATGAATCTGTTAAGACTATTAAGGATAAGAATAAAGATTCGCTCACCCTCTGTGCCATCTGGCTCGGCCTGCTCCTCACGCTGCTTCTGTTTGAACTTCATGACACCGTGATGCATCACAGCACCAGTGAACTTGTAGATCAGCTGTTTCTCCTCACCGCTGAAGCCCAGGATGTCGATAGCTTCCTGATGTCAAAAAGCACAGATGTGTTCAAAAGATTGAGATTAACATACAATTGACACACACCTGTTACGACGGTACGGAAGTCAGCAGTTAACAAACCAACATAGAGCATGAGTGTATGCAGGGTATGTGCACATTTTAAAGTGACAATTTAAGACTATTAAGATCTTTTACAAACAAATAAGACAATTAGGTAATCAACAAATTATACTATACAAATTGTAGCCAAATTGTCAAATATTAGCCTACCTAAAGAGACAAAGCCACAGTCAAATGTTGACTGGGTACTTTCACAGCAGTTATCTGTGAAACCGAATCAATTAAACTTAAAAAAAAAAAATATATATATATATATATATATATATATATATATATATATATATATATATATATATATATATATATATATATATAATATATATATATATATTTATTTATTTATTTATTTATTTTTTTTCTATTTTGGCCCCTGCTTTCGAAAATACATTCTGCAGAGAAACTATTATTCACTGACATCAGTTGCATCCAGCTCCTCCTTGTCATTAATGCTGGCCACGGTGATCACACCCATGCTGATCAATGGGAAGTCGTAGGGGTTGTCAGTGATCAGGCACATTTCTGAAAAGGGATTATAAAAAAGGGTAAAATGTTATTTCATTCATCCATCCATCCATCTATCAATTCATTCATTCAGTCAGTCTATGTCAACTGTCTGCAGCATGCATCATCAGCAATAACACTTACCGATGATCTCAGGCTTGTGGTTGGTCATCATCTGGAAGAAGATGTGGTAGCCTCTCTCTGCAGCAAGCTGGTATGTCACTCTGGACTTCTCCAGCAGATCTATGAGTTGTACATAACTCAAAATATTACTAATCTGACCCCCCCACCCTTTGCTGTACGTTTCTTTTCTGGTTTTACCTTGTTACATGATTTCCTGCTTTTTACACAGAAGTGTATATAATCATAATGGTAATAATTAATAACAATAATATAAATCAAATCATTTTTCTTCAAATCTTTTAATTATTTTTCATGAAGTAAATCAAATATTCAAAAGAAGGCGTATCGTGTGTGAACACTATACTTACAGGTTTCAATATCAGCACTGGCCAGTTTACCCGTTGCGCCGAAATGGATTCTGATGAATTTACCCTGTTTGACATAGCACAATTAGTTGCATTCCTCAACATTGTGGAACTATTGCAGGTTTATTCACACAGTGACAATATTTTCACTTACAAAGCGAGAGGAGTTGTCATTCCTCACAGTCTTGGCATTACCATAGGCCTCCAGCAAGGGATTGGCAGCAATAATCTGATCCTCCAGTGACCCCTAGAATGTTTTAGACATCGCCCAATTTAATAGTTGGTCTTTCATAATGAATTGTTATAATGTATATAAATGCAATTATCTTCCAAAACATATATTTTTAAACGTAAGTATTTACCTTAATTTTATTAGAGGTTCCGCTCGTGTCTCCACCACTAGCAGAACTTGCTGCAGTAGCGAAGTACTGGATGACACGCTTGGTGTTCACAGTCTTTCCAGCACCGGATTCTCCACTGGTTATAAATGCAATGCATACATTCAGAAAATGCACGTAGCAAATTACATTTAATGACATTTTTTAATGCCTAGTAGATGATGGAAACTTACGTGATCAAGACAGACTGGTTCTCTTTGTCTGTGAAATGTAAGGCAAAACTTTTAGTCACAGATATACAGACAAAACCATTATACCACTTGTCCTGACAAGTGCATACGTACCCATCAGCATGAACTGAAAGGCGTTGTCAGAGACAGAGAAGATGTGGGGTGGAGCCTCAATACGCTTCTTGCCCCTGTAGGCATTGACAACCTCCTGGTCGTACACTGGGAGCCACTTATAGGGGTTCACAGTGGCACAGAACAGGCCAGAGTAGGTCTATAGGCAAGAAGGGAGAGAACAATGATATTAACCATAGTAATAATATATAATAATAAACATGTGTTTATAGTAGCACGTTTGAAAGATTACAAAGTGTGTTATAGAAAAAAACAATATGTAATGGTAAAAAACATAACTATTGCAAGCCCGGTGGAGTACATGCTTGCCAACCTGGTTACAACTAGTAAACAAGTGGTCACAACCTGATCCATAGCCAAACGCGACCAGAAGCTATAGTTCAAGCAGCTGTAGTCCAGAAGACCTGGTCGCGACTATCATGCAAGTGGTCGCTACTGGATCTCACCCTACATGAAGATGCGATTATACAGTCAGAAGTTGCAAGTGGAATCAACTGAGTCATCTAATGAGCCTTCAGAACCATCATGAGGTTTGAATTTGTCATTCTATGGCAGGACCAGGTGTCCACACTTCTCAACAAGATCTACCTGCTGAAATAATAATTGTATACAATTGCATAGAGGGGGAGAAATGGAATAGGTAGGTTTTTTAGACATGCACAGTCCCTTGTGATCGACTGCTAGATTGCAATCTACCTTTTGGGCAGTGAAAAACATATGGTTCACTTAACAATATGACGTGAAGTCTGCGTTTTTTTTTTGTTTTTTTTTTCCTTTTTCATAGACACGTGTAATACTGTAGTGTTCTTAGCATGTGGATCATCTTACGTAGATCATCCATGCTGCATAACGCTCTTTGAGGTTATACAGGACGGTGGCTTCAGTGAGGTGGGTCATCATGGCCATGTCCTCAATCTTGTCATACTTGGGAGGGTTCATAGGAGTGACATCTGCCTCTGGCACCGTCTTTGTCTAAAAGAAGGAAGAGATAGAAGAGAGCAGAACTGAACTGTGATTACTATATTCACGATTTCACTATTTTATTTATTTCCAGTTCTAACTATGGATGTCACTTGTTTTAATTACTGATACCACATTTGCTGTATTAGCTGATAGTAGGGCATTAACTAAATATTCGACTAGTCGATTATTCGACTAGCAAAACACTATTCGACACTATTAATTCATTAGTCGTTATTCGGTAATAATAATTTTTGATATATATTTTTCAATTTTCTGCAGCAGGCATTGTGGATGTGTGCTGGGGTGTTGGCAGTGATTGTTGGTTGATTGCTTATTTTTCATGTCATAATGTAACTGAGTTACAGTAGTGTAACAGGCATGCACTGTTTCAATGGGAAGTCCAGAATCACACATTTTATTAGCTAAAAAACAAATATATATCACTATAGACTAGTCGACAATTATTCGACTACCAAAGTAGTCGATTCGACTAGCAAAAAACGTGTTTGGTTAATGCCCTAGCTGATAGCAATACTGAATAATGATTCAGTACAGAGAATAATATTCATAATAATGAAAAGAAAATTATTCATTTTATCTTGTGTTGCGTATTAAGGATTTAGCAGGCTCCTCAATCAAACATGATCTTGCATTTTGGGTAACTTAAAAGCAAACTCCTCAAGCCCCAACATTTGCCTTGCTTGCCATAGTGTCAACCCCTTATCCCTGTGTTGGATCAGTGGTCAAATTGGCCTATTCACCGATACTGAATAACTGATTTGACCTGATATAAGGGCTGCGGTCGATGCTTTTCTGGTACAAATACATTAACAGGACATACTACTACATTACCTCCTTCTTGAGCAGCGTTTCGACGGTGACTTTGCCACCCTCTTTGCTCAGGATCTTACACTTGACGTACAGCTCTTCCTTATCAGCCACATAAGCTGCAGTTTTGGCATCAAAGGGTGCACTTTGAGCCTCAATTCTCTCCTTCTCTGGCTTACGGAGGTAAATGGCGGCCTTGCCATATTGCTCCATCTCCGCGTCGGTACTCATGGTTGCGGCTTTCTGTCGACAGAGAAATAGACATGGTGGAGATGGTTAAAGTTACTGACTGGAGATCTGAGACGATAATTATTATACCAGTGGTTTTCAACTCTTTTCACATCAAGACCCATTACTTTTTCAACATTTGAGCCACAGACCATCCATTTGCTCAGACCCAAAACTAAAGAATAATATGTTGTTTTCTTTAATATTTTTGACAACATTTTGTATACAATAAGACACAACATGCTAGGTTGATCAAAATAACAATTCTTCTACATTCTCTAATTGTATATACTTCTTGTAAATTAAGTTAACAATGTAGCAATAATGTAACTCTTGAGAGTGTAAAATGAAACCAAACGGAATGTTAAAGGTCCTTTGCTCTCAAGAGTAAGCGATCAATAAAGGGTCCATTTGGTTAGAAACCCTCCATCAATTAGCTGGACCACTGGTTGAAAACCTCTGGGTTATACAATTGTTATAGCGTATTGCAGTTTGTATAGCTTCCATTGAATACTCACTTTTTCCCCTCTGCCAGTAGAAATGGAACCTTGTGCGCAGCCTTGTGTGAAAAAAAAACACACACACACACATACACACACATTTCATTAATACATGTAAGATGTACAATAGTATTTGATTATGACCAGGTGGGCCAGGTGGGTAACTGTAACCAAAGTAAAACATATTGCTACTTTCAAACAACAACAACTAGTTTAGATCTGCTGCTGGAGAGAAACCACCTAACTCAAAAGTATTATTTTTTCAGGAAATTATGAAGACCTAAAACAATTGTAGTAATTGTAAGGTTTCCTCCCAACAGAACAATATCTAATAGTACATGCAATTATAACTTAAATAATCTTAACACATTTGAAATGCCCCAATACAAGTGACTGCACCAAAAGCAAATTCCAATCTGGCCCAAACCATATAATTATAAATTAAAGAACAATGATGCTGCCCTGGCATTGTTTGTAACTAGGTCTAAATGTGACGCCATGCACGGAGGCATGTTAAGCATGAATAGTTAACATGTCCAATACATGTTTATATAGACACTAAATATTTTATTCATGACTATGACGATAAAGACTAACACAGAACACATGAAGTCTCACTCACCGCCAAGTGGAAATGAACCCCCGCAATGGCTACTGTGTCAACTGTCCCCTACTTATATTGGGTGTCAACTGCAAGCTATGCAGAACGTAAATCAGGAATGTCCTTTAAAGGGCCATTCCAATAGCATCCTTGAAACACGATGCCATAGTGTTCCTTCAGAGCAAATAGCAGTGTTTCGGAAGCTGCTGTGAAAGTCTAAATCTACAGAACAAGGAATCCACTAGGGGTGGGCCAAAAAAAAAATCGATATGCCAATATATCACAATTCTTAATGCCATGATATCAATATCGAATCGGCAGGTTCAAAATCTATATCTGTAGGCCTATGTAGGAATATTCATTAATGTGTTCATGTCAGAAAGCCTGCACGGCGTTATCAGGCTGCATTGATTTGTATGATTAAACTTTATGTTATCTATGTTGTTTAAAATTGCTTTGAAATGTTTTGATTGAACTTGTGGTGAAACACAACTTGATGAAATCATCAAGTTGTGTTTGTGTTTGTTAATGATTTTTCTTTTAGGACCGAGGGTCCTTTTTTTCTGAGGGTGTACAAATGGAACCAAATGGACCCTAACGGGTACATTTGGTTTGTACACCCGCGGGGGAAAAAATCTGGGAAATGGGTGGAATTCCCCTTTAAAATGTTCTGGGATAATAAAATCATTTGTGGGAAAAATGTGATAAATCAATATGTCAAATCGAATCGCAGCACAATTAAGAATCTCAATATAAATAAATTCAGAACCCTAAATATCAATATTGTATCGTATTGTGAGGCAAGTGAATCATCCCACCCCTAGAATCCACATAGTCCAAGTAAAGCCTATTTAAACATCACTACACAAGAGGGTGTCCCATACACAATATGTAGCAGCAAAACAATAATAATTCAATAATCAACTTAAGCCTGCTTCCGGGTGCAGCCCTAATAACTTTGGGGCAGGCCTGTCTAGAATTTGAATGGACAGCTGTCAGTGAAAATGGAGACATCGAGGAAAATGGATTGTGAAGCATCAACATACTGTATGGAATGTCAGCCTAAACTAGCTCTATCAACAGTTTAACATAATGCATTTCCAACTCCAGTTAGCCACAGATCAAAGCCACATGAACAGCAGTGCGAGCGCCGTTTTCTGCATCGCGATGGAAACCGTCTTTTTAACTATTTTATATAATTGATTAATCTATGACTTGGTTGTTGTTAGAAAAGCTCAAATATTGAATTAGATGGGAAGTGTGGTAGAAATCCTGGTGTGATCTTCTTAAAAATAGCAGGCTGATAATCACAACAAACGTTTAAGGTAATTTTCCCCTTGACTTTAAGTGGCAAAAGTGGTAACTTTTCCACATCAGTGTACGGCTGTTTCCAGGCATTTTCTTTAGGGGTAAAAAAAAAATCCATTTGTACACAATCTCTCATATCTGTCTGTCTGTCTGTCTGTCTGTCTGTCTGTCTGTCTGTCTGTCTGTCTGTCTGTCTGTCTGTCTGTCTGTCTGTCTGTCTGTCTGTCTATCCACTTCCTGTGGACAGTGTTGCCAACTGCCAATTCAAAATGCACTAGTGGCACTTCCAAAATGCACTAGAATGCGCTAGAGCAGTGGTTTTCAACCATTTTCCATGCCAGGGCCCACTATTTATTAAGCATTTTAGCCTTGAGACGGGTCCATTTGGTTTCATTTTACGAACTCAAGAGTTACAGATCTATAAGGGTTCCTTTGGTTACCAATGGTCCTTTCTAGGAAGGAAGGAGGACTCTATCATACGAGGAAAAATGGTGAAAAACGAGGGTTTTATCTCTGGCGCCTGTCAACCAATTTCGCCCCAACTCATCAGCAAAAAAAGCACTAGATTTTCCGCCAGGAGTTTTTCACTAATTTTGGCGCTAGGGGGATCTAGAAAAAAGCTAAATATAGCTACAAATGCGCCAAGTTGGCAATACTGCCTGTGGAATGCACCGTTGTGGAGAATCGGTCGCACGAGAAGTCGGCCCGCCGCGAAGTCGGCCCGAATCGTGTGGAGAGGTCGGGCCGCGGCTGTGGAGAGGTCGGGCCGCGGCTGTGGAGAGGTCGGGCCGGGGGAGTGGAGAGGTCGGGCCGCGGCTGTGGAGAGGTCGGGCCGGGGGAGTGGAGAGGTCGGCCCATGTCTGTTGAATAGTTAGTTACTTACTGAGCTAGTGTCAGCTGTTTTAGGCCCTTGTATATCATTATCCTTATTATTGTGCACTTTTTAAGGCTACAACAGAATGTAGAAGATTAATTGTCATGTTGATCTAGTGAATTGACTGCTTTGTTTCCCTGGTCCAGCAAAAGTGATGTGATTGACTGATAATTGCTGAGGGTATGTTCACACTTGGACCCGAGGTGAAATTGCTTGCTAATGGCTTCAATAACTTTAAAGTAAAATTAACTCCAGACAACTATGACATGATCAACTCTATGAAATAACTCCAACACTGAAGCCAATTTAACTCTAAAGGTGTTGAAATACACTTTGGGAGTTGAAATCAACTCTGAAATATGTAACCCTGAAATTTTAACTCTCCAATTTTTGCTGTGTACTGTTTCCCACAATTGGGAAATGAAAATTACGTAATTCAGATGTTTAAGTATAATGTAACATTATACTTGGGAGCTCAAAGTGTATAAAAGTGATTATTACATTATTCTTGTCTAAAGTTCCGTTTCCTTTCATCAACCCTAGTCCTGCTGCAGTTTGGAAGAACACATCCACAATGTTTCAAACTGTTTTAAATATGTGTTATTGTCTAATTACTTTAACTCTGGTAAATAGTGAAATATGTATTTATTCAACTCTGGGAGTTCAGGCATGTGTCAACTGTTAGCCATTGCTATAGTCAAAACAAACATTTTGTATCCTAAAGCATAGAATGTATCCTTTTAGCCACATTACTGCAATCTGAAGCATAGATTTACATGAATTACTTCAATAACTTTAAAGTACTCTGGTAAAGAGTGAAATATGTATTTATTCAACTCTGGTAAAGATAAAACATTTAATTATTCAACTCTAGTTGAGAGTAAACCAGTATTATTGAACATGCATATGTCTTGATAATGGTTGATATGCAGTGATAATGGTGCCTATACATGTCTATTGTCATGACTTGATAATGGTTGATATGCAGTGATAATGGTGCCTATATACATGTCTATTGTCACAACAGCAAGACATATCAAACATAAAAGACTTGATGATGGTTGGTATATGGCCTGATAATGGTTGATATGCAGTGATAATGGTGCCTATGCATGTCTATGATATGCAGTGATAAAGGTGCCTATGCATGTCTAATGGGCCGACTTCTCCACACCCCCTGGCCGACTTCTCCACACTGTGATAGCTCCAGAGTAGGTCTGCATGTGGAATAATCAGCCAGTAGTTTAAGCCAGGTAACTGTAGGTTTATTTATATCAGCACAAGAACTACACCATGTGTATCAAGCGGGGATCCATACTGTACTGGTTCGCACTCGGCAGTTGCCAGATAACCTGCAGGCTGCAGTCTGTTTGTATAGTGTCTCTGCCACCTAGCGGACTGGAGGGAACCACCCTGAGGATATCACATCCCTTCCCCCTTAAGCTGAACACCAACACTCAAGTAGAACTTCCCCAAAACCCCCCAACCAAGGTCCACTGCAAACCCCAAAGTCACTGTAAACAACAAAACCCCAAAGTCACTGTAAACAACTTTTTTTTTTTTTTTTTTTTTTTTTTTTTTTTTAACTTAATAACAACAACTCAGTCCAACTGGGAAGGTGGGTAGACTACCACACTTCCAGTGAGCCTCAGAGCGCATTCTTTGCCCTGTGGTTGAGAGGACTCACTGTTGGACTCACTATTTACACACAAAGTCATTCAAGCGAGCCGGAGCTCGTCTCACCCTTGTGGAATGGCGCAGTCCCTGCGGCGACTCGGCTCCTCTGGAAGGCGACCCCGCAGCTGGAGGTCGAACTGGAACCACCACAGGAACGGCTGCCCCCTCACCGACGGGAGGAGTGGTGACAGGGTCCTCAACATAGGGTTCCGGGGACCGGTCCGGGAACAGCTGTCCCCTCGTCTCCGCGATCTCCTCTGCAGCCGTTGCGTTGCTGGTCGTCACGTTGCTGGTCGTCGCGTTGCCGGTCGTCGCTGCGTAGCGCTGTCTGACCTGATCGACGTGGCGTCTGACAGAACGCCCACCTCCTATCTGTGCCGTATACGACACAGGCCCGGTGCTCTCTTCGATGACGGCAGGAATCCACTTCGGCCCGTAACTGTAGTTCCGGACAAACACGTCATCCCCTGGCACAAAACTCCGCAGCCTGCTGTGTGCATCATGCCTTACTTTCTGGTTTAGTTGACTCTGGCGGACTCTGGTTTTCACATCTGGCAGCAGCAGATCCATCGCGGAGCGTAACCTCCGAGACATAAGCAACTCGGCAGGTGACAATCCAGTTGTTGTCTGGGGTGTGATTCTGTAGTTGAACAGGAATCGGGCTACTTTAGTCTCCACGGTGTCCCCCTTCACCTTCTTCATGCCCTGTTTGAATGTTTGCACTGCTTTTTCGGCGAGGCCATTCGAGGCCGGATGGAATGGTGCTGATGTCACATGCTGTATGCCATTTTGCTTCATGAAGTTCTTGAACTCTGAACTGCTGAAACAGGCCGCATTATCTGACACCAACATCTGTGGCAGGCCACAAATACTGAAGCACTGCCGAAGCTTCTCAATGGTCGCTTCACTTGTTGCTGTACGGGTTGGATAAACGTCAATCCATTTAGAATGTGCGTCCACGATGACCAGAAACATTTTCCCTAGGAAGGGGCCTGCATAATCAATGTGAATCCTGCTCCACGGCGTCTCAGGCCACTCCCACGGGTGCAGGGGAGCACGAGCTGGAGGTTTCCTGCTCTCCTGGCATGGCTGACAAGTCTGCACCAACTGTTCAATGTCTCTGTCCATCCCTGGCCACCACACATAAGAGCGTGCCAGCCCCTTCATTCGTGACATGCCCGGGTGTGCCTGATGGAGCTGCTGCAGTATGGCCTTCCTTCCTCTCTCTGGAATGACCACCCTGGCCCCCCATGTCACACAACCATCCTTGACGCTCAACTCTAGCCTCCGCTGGCTGAATGGATGGAACACCGGCTCCACCTCCCGTGGCCACCCTGTCAGGCACCACTGGCGTACTTGTGAGAGAGTCACGTCCTTCGCAGTCCAATGCTTCACTTGTGCCGTTGAGATCGGTGGGTCATCCATCATTTCTATCATGAGCACTTTGTCCGCCTCCTCCTCCTCTTCAACCTGGGGCAGCGGCAGCCTACTCAGTGCGTCCGCATTGGCGTGTTCCCGGCCCGGCTTGTAGACCATTCTGTATTCATAGGCTCTCAAGAGAACAGCCCACCTCTGCACTCTAGGCGACCCCATCTGTGGCACTGGCTTCTTCTCATGGAATAGTGAAAGTAACGGCTTGTGGTCAGTGCAGATAGTGAAAGAACGGCCATAGACATACTTGTGGAACCGCTTGATTCCAAACATTATAGACAGACCCTCCTTGTCGAGCTGTGAATAGCGCTTCTCTGCAGGCGTCAGTGTGCGTGACATGAAACCTAGTGGTTTCTCACAGCCGTCCTTCGTCCGCTGTGACAACACCGCCCCCACGCCGTATGGAGACGCGTCACATGACAACACCAACTCCGCCTCTGGTGTATAGTGGCCCAGAACTTTAGCTGATTTCAACAACTGCTTGGACTTCTGAAAAGCGTCCTCCTGTTCCTTGCCCCAGGCCCACGGCACATCCTTCCTCAACAAATAGTGTAAAGGGGCCAGTCGTGTTGCCAGGTTGGGCAAGAATTTGTTGTAATAATTCAATAAGCCTAAATAGGCCTTTAACTCGGTCACAGTTGTCGGAGACGGAGCATGTTCAATTGCTGCCACCTTGCTCTCTACTGGATGCAAGCCCTCTGCATCCACCTTGTGGCCCAAGTACTCCACTTCATCCCTCAGGAAGGCACATTTCCTCCTATGCAGCCGCAGGCCAGCCTCCTCCAGTCGCCGCAGCACTTCATCCAATGTTTGCAGGTGCTCTAACTGGTTTTTCCCCGTCAGAAGAATGTCATCAAGGTAAATAGCAACATTAGGCAGGCCCTGCAGCAGGCTCTCCATTGTTCTCTGGAATATTGCTGGAGCAGATGACACGCCAAATGGGAGCCTATTATAGGTGAATAAGCCCCTGTGCGTGTTCACCGTGAGGTACTTCTTGGATTCCTCATCCATCACAATTTGCTGGTAGGCGTGGCTTAAATCAAGTTTTGAAAACTGTTTTCCCCCTCCAGTGTGTGGAACAGGTCATCCAGTTTTGGAATAGGATACTGTTCCAGTGTGGAGGCTCCATTGACTGTTAGTTTGTAATCTCCACACAGTCTGACTGCACCATCGGGCTTTAAAACGGGGACTATAGGAGCAGCCCATTCTGCATATTTGACAGGCGATATTATGCCCTCCTTCAGCAGCCTGTCTAGCTCTCTCTCCACTTTTTCTTTCATTGCATAGGGCACAGAGCGGGGACGATAGAACTTGGGGCGGGCCTCTGCAGACACTCGGATGGACGCTTTCATGCCTTTCAACAGGCCTAGTTCGCTTTTGAAAACATCTTCATGTTTACCGAGCACTTCCTGTAGTGTCAGTTTTTCATTCTTTATGTATTTGATTACATCCCCCTTTAACTTCAGGACATTCAGCCATCCTCTTCCTAGCAAGGTGGGCCCCGCGCCCTTTACCACCACCAGTGACAGCGTCTTCACCTGCCCTGCATAGGTGACAGTAACTTCTGCCTCCCCAACCACTTTTATGGGCTCTCCATTATAACCTTTCAGCTTGAGTGTGGATGGCTTAATCTGGGGACGTTTGTCTTCCTCCCACAGCCCTCAAACTGCTTCTCATTCATCACACTGACTCTGCAGCCTGTATCAATCTCAAAAGTCACAGTCTTTTTATTTACCTCCATGTCCACTTTGTATGGCTCCTCATCTTGTGTGGTTTTCATGCAGTATAGTGTATACACTTCCTCTGTGTCAAAGTCCTCGTCCACGTCCTCGGTCTCTTGCACGTTGTGTAAGCGTTGTGGAACTTGTGCACGCGCACCTCTAGGCCTCTCTTTAGACGGCCCCTGCTTGTTTCCCCCTGGTCTTGTGACGCCCTCTCGTGGACGACTACGGCATGCTTTAATTACGTGTCCTGTCTTCCCGCACCCATGACATGCAACATCTTTGAATCTGCACTCGGCTGCACTGTGATTTCCAAGACAACGATAGCATTCTCTCTGTTTTTGATACATACTTTTGGCAGATCTCTCCCCCTTTCTCTCGCTCTTGTCTTCAGCCTCGACACGATTGCAGGTGCTCGCCGACAGTGTTTTGCCTTGTAGATCCTGCGCGTTTCTATTGGCTGTCTCCGCCGCCAGCGCGATCTTGTATGCAGACTCAAACGTGAGATCAGTCTCTGACAGCAAACGGCGCTGAATCCTGTCATCACCAATCCCGCACACCAGCCTGTCCCTGAGCATCCTTTCCAGTGTAGCCCCATAGTTGCAATCGTGCGCCAACCTCCGCAGCTCAGCCACATAAGCACTGATGGACTCTCCTGGCTGCCGTGTGCGCATATTGAACTTGAACGTCTGCACAATCTCACTCGGTTTTGGGCTGAAGTGGTCCTTCAACAACAGCACCAACTCCTCGTATGTTTTCGACTTTGGCTCCTGTGGGCTCAGCAGGTTCCTCATCAACTTGTATGTCACTGGCCCCACCACACTGATGAGGATGGCTCTCTGTTTATCTCCATCATCAATGTCATTTGCCTCGAAAAACTGGTCCAGTACCTCACAGTACTCTTCCCATGTCTGTTCATTAGCATCGAAGGCTGCCAGGGTCCCGATCAACGCACTCATCTTGCCGTTGTTGCCGCTTTTTTTTTTTTTTTTTTTTTTTCTTTACCAGCCGGCGTTCACAGTCTCCACGCCACTACGACTAAACACCACCGAGACTTCTTCCGCACTCCAGTATCCTCGTCGCCAATATGTGATAGCTCCAGAGTAGGTCTGCATGTGGAATAATCAGCCAGTAGTTTAAGCCAGGTAACTGTAGGTTTATTTATTATCAGCACAAAGAACTACACCATGTGTATCAAGCGGGGATCCATACTGTACTGGTTCGCACTCGGCAGTTGCCAGATAACCTGCAGGCTGCAGCCTGTTTGTATAGTGTCTCTGCCACCTAGCGGACTGGAGGGAATCACCCTGAGGATATCACACACACCACCTAGCCGACTTCTCCACACCACCTAGCCGACTTCTCCACACCACCTAGCCGAGATCTCCGCAGTTTTGCTCGGTCCGAGTTCGCGGCGGCCCGAGATCTCCTGTCCCCGGAGAGGTCCCACATTGCCACGGCATGGGTAGCCTCAATGGACCTCGCGTAGTCACAGCCCTGTCATCCAGCAGTTTGTCGTACAACACGAGATCACCCCCTACAGCAGTGGTTTTCAGCCAGTGGTCCTTGAGAGGGTTCCGGGTGGTCCCCAGCTAAGTTGGTTAACCAGATGAAAAGTTGCCAGATATAACTCTCACGAGTCCCACGAGTTAAGATATTCATCAATTGAATTGGTTAGTTTCCCAAATCCAGCCCGGTATTGTGGACAAAAGCAAAAGAAATCTTTAGTTTTGGGCTCCATGGGGCTAAATGTTATCATATGGTGGTTCAATTGCTGAATAAATCGTGGGCCGTGCCCATGGTATCAAAGGTTGAAAACCCTGGGCGCCTACAGCGCGCTGTCCTCCCTGTTCCGCGTGGCTATTTTTAAGTGGCATGATGATTAACAGCGCCCGGGTGACAGCCTGTCAGTCTGGGACTCTGGGCCCAGTGTTGCCATGCAACTGCCAAAATGCACTAGTGGCACTTCCAAAATGCACTAGAATGCGCTAGATGCTTGCCTGGAAGGGTAGTGACCATTAAATGACCATTAATCTTCTGCATTCTCTAGTTGTGTAGACTTGGGCTAATTCACATGATGAATATTTTAACTCTTGAGAGTGTAAAAATGAAACCAAATGGACCCGCAAGGGTCCATTTGGTTTCATCTGTTAACCAGCTGTCCATCATTTAGCCTGGGGACCACTGGTTGAAAACCACTGTCATAGGAGGGAAAATGGTGAAAAATGAGTTTGTTTGTTTTTTAAATCTCTGGCGCCTCTCAATCAATTTTCCCCCAACTCACCAGTCAAAAATCACTAGATTTTCCGGCAGGAGTTTTTCCACTAATTTTGGCGCTAGGGGGGTCTGAAAAAGCGCTAAATATAGTGACAAATGCGCCAAGTTGGCAACACTGTCTGGGCCGTCTTGACTGACTGGCCTGAAGGCTCTGTTGACTCCAAGAGCAAAGGCCACGCCCCCTGCTTTATTTCGGGTGAGATCCGAAAAATAGCGTCTGTGTGACTGAATATGGGCTACTTTATATGGTGCATGTCAAACTGGGGTTCCTTCAGGAATTCATATTAATTGTAATGACATTCGGGGTTTGTTACATTTCCATTCACATCGGGGAAAGTCTGTAACAGTTGTGCCCCAAGTTCAACCCAACTTTCCAACATCAACAATTCCCTCTTGTGATCATAATTTCCAGATTATACAACGCGTATAGGTGTATAATAATATAATATAATAACCTAAAGCAATGTAAATAATAGACTACATTAGAGTTACATTAGATTACCTTATAGCTCAGTTCTCTCTGGGGATTTTGTCCAGTTGCCACATGGGTCGAATATACTGTAGCCTGTATACCTACTTGCAGTGTTGCAATAATATTGTTTCACTCATCCACGTATTCATTATAAACTTTAGTTGGATTAGTATTACAATTCAATGGAGCTTTACAAATACAATGCAAACAATAAAACAGTTAAAAAGTGGGAAAGTAGCCTGCCCTATATGCAGTTGTAGTGTTGTAGTGTTTAATAGTCCATGTAATACATTATAACAGGGCGACGGCGTAGACAGGAACTACTAAACAACAGTCCCATATTTCTATATTTATTATTGATATTTTAAAGAGGGGATGCCGTGATTTTTGTGTTTTTCCAATTTTGTACATGTTTAAGAGGTGACAGTATGTAAATAGACCCCTTGGTGTGTTTTTCCATTTGCAATGATGTCTTCCCTTTGTATTTAGGGCTTCTTCCTGGAGGCTGAACTTTTCCAGTTAAACATGCCAATGAAAAAAAAATCAATAAAGTGACATCACGTGTTCAGCCCCTCCCCTAACCCCTCCCCCTTTATCATGCAACTAAAGCTGTGGGCGTGGCTTCAGTTCAAGTTATTCTCCACCCATCACCACCCACCAGGCAAACCAGCCATACTTAATGAACTGGTAGGGTGGAATCATAAAATGACAGTTTAACAAACACTGTACACTTTTTTGGGGGGAAAAAAAATCTTACTTTTCATACAAAATTAATACCTGATGATCATAGAGTAGTAGTAGTAGTAGAAAAAATCATGGCATTCCATCTTTAACTAAAAGGGGGATTCCATCCATTTAAAAAATCCTGAGGAAAAAAAAGGGTCTGAAAGAGACCTACCTCCATTTGTAAGAAACAGAATGGGGAAACTTTTTTTTATCATGCCCACACAACATCTCGAAGGTAGGCTATATTAATGACAAAAAAATGTTGAAATGGGTGGTGAGATGAGAATTCAATGCAGGCGACAGGAGGCCAACAGGAGATATTTATTAACTAACTGAGTTCAGTACTTCCATGGGGCCAGAAAAAACACAGGACACATTGCAGGCAGGCGTAACATTAAACTACGAACCAAGAAGAACCCCAGGCAAACACAGGACTTAAATACACAGAAGAACAGGGCACAGGTGGAACCAAAAAACAATCAACACTGGGATAGGCTGGGGAAGTAATAGGACAGGGTGGAAACACTAGGCTAATCACAGTACAGGTAGACAAGGCAGGCAAGCGTTAACACAGCAGACAGGAAACAATGCTACAAAATAAAAGCACAAAACCAAACAATAATAACAACAATAACACATGATCAGAGACAAAGATAGTACTGAAGTAACATGAAGTCCACAGTCCGGGCAGTAGACCGTGGCGTGACAGGTGGAAATTCCATTTAAGTAAAGTAAGTGTCCACTCAACTCATTATGCAGTTGACAGCTAACCTGGTGGGGGAGTGGATTACGGATGGGTGGAGTGATTATGCAAGCCATTACGGGTGAGACAAGAACCCTATTTGCACCACCCACCCATTCAGCCATTTCACCTCTGGTGTGGGGGTCCAGTTGTGAATCAATCATAGACATGCATTGCATACCAGAAATTATCAGTCAATCATCTCATTTTTGCTGGGTCAGGGAAACAAAACAGTCAAACATACAGTAGATCAATCAAAATGACCATTAATCTTCTACATTCTCTAGTGGGAAACTAAACAGTCAAACATAGAGTAGATCAAAATGACAATTAATCTTCTACATTCTCTAGTTGTGTAGACTTGCACATTGCACAAGACATTTTTGTATAGAGAAACATGTCGTTTATTGAGGAAATAGTTTACAATTTAGCCTAAGCATTCTTTAACATTCCTTTTGCTTAAGTGCCTATATGTGAGTCATTTCACGAAAGAATATAATATTCCATCTCAGGCATTCACTATATTTTATATACAGTATATTTTAACATGGGAATTGATAACAGAGTTGTGTCAATTAAGTTAACGAACAGAATGTTTATAACTAATATTGGATAAATGAATGGATATTTATCCTGGGGGTAAAAGGACTGTAAACCTTCGATAGCTGTACTGCGTGAAAATTGGTACACACACTCTTCAAACCCCACTATTTCCAAAGGTACTGCATGCCCTGCAAAATTCCAAGATGGCAGCCCCCAAAATCCAAGATGTCCGTCCAAAAATGTGGTTTTTCATTCATAACTCAAAATACAATGATTTTAAGCCCCATAAATGTATTGAACATTAATATAAAGTATTGCATTTTACGGACATTTCGATACCACATACATGTCTGTATGTACTATGGTTCTTGAGTTACAACATATAGGTAGTGATGAGGAACCATAAGGGTAACATTTTGGCACATTTGACTCTTTTACTCAAAGATCCCTTTATCAGCATGTATACCATTTTGGACCTACATGTATCTGCTATCAGAAACCACTTCAAGTTTTTCAATTGATGAAATGGTTCCAGAGTTATTAAACCGATTGTGAAGGGCTGTTTCAGTGCTAAATTTGCTGCATGTACTTTGCAAACATAAGCCACCCAGAAATGTATGTCTGTGCATCTGTCCTTCACAATAAGTGTATATGTGAAGCCAAGTGTAGCATGTGTCATCGTATAATGGTATAATATGCTAATAGGCGTAATAGTGTAATATATGCAAAAGCGGTATACCGTAATAGGGTAATATGTAATAGTGTCATAGTGTAACATGTGTAATAGTATAATAGGGTAATATGTGTAATAGTGTCATAGTGTAACATGTGTAATAGTGCAATAGGGTAACATGTGTAATAGTGTCATAGTGTAGCACGTGTAATAGTCTAATAGGGTAATATGTGTAATAGTGTCATAGTGTAACATGTGTAATAGTGTCATAGTGTAACATGTGTAATAGTGTTACATTGTACATGCGTAATAGTGTAATATGTGTAATATTGTCATAGTGTAACATGGGTAATAGTGTAATAGGGTAATATGTGTAATAGTGTCATAGTGTAACATGTGTAATAGTGTAGCATGTGTAATAGTGTCATAGTGTAGCATGTGTAATAGTCTAATAGGGTAATATGTGTAATAGTGTTGTAGTGTAAAATGTGTAATAGTGTAATAGCGTAGTATGCATAATATGTTTAATAGCGTAGTATGCATAATATGTGTAATAGGTTAATATGTGTAATAGTGTAATAGGGTAATATGTGTATTAGTGTCACAGTGTAGCATGTGTAATAGTGTAATAGGGTAATATGTGTAATAGTTTCATAGTGTAACATGTGTAATAGTGTAACATGTGTAATAGTGTAATAGCATACTATGCATAATATGTGTCAGGGTCTGATACTTTGTTCCTCATGTTTCCCAGGCCGTTTTCCTTTTAGAGCCATCTAAAGTATTTTTTTTTTTCGTTTTCTGGATAAAATCCTTTTTAATCATATTAAAAAAGTAGGAACTTTGATCTCACTACTAAAAACGATTTTAGCAAAAAAAAAAGAAAAAAATACTTTAGATGGCTCTAAAAGGAAAACGGCCTGGGAGACATGAGGACCAAAGTACCAGACCCTGACACATATGTGTAATAGGCTAATAAGTGTAATAGTGTAATATGTGTGCATTAGGGTAGGAGTGTAATATATGCATAGTATTATAGTGTAATGAGTGGTATGTGTAATAGTGTCATGGCATATATTACACGATTACCCTAATGAACATTTATTACACTATTACATTATTAGATGGTACTGGTTGGGACACATTGTGATGGGGCTCTTCTCTGAAGCTCTATGAGCCAGACAATGGGAATTTGAAGAAAGTTTAGCTCATGACCAATTCCCAATATCCAATATTTCTTGAACTGGTTATTTGCCCTATTACCCTTTATACTACTGTAGCAAACAAGTGCAAACCAATAATGTGCGCTTACTGTTCCTGTCAGATGACAATAAAGTAGGCCTGTCTTCCCTGTGTGGCGGGTGTCTTCCCTGACATTTTTTGAAAATTCTCAAAAATGAAGAATGGCATACTCTAGTATGTTATCCAAGACCATGTACTATAGACTGTAGTTTTTCCTCAATTCAACATTAATTGAAAATCCTCGAAAGCGATGAAAAATGGCATACTATAGTATGTTTGAGTGTTAGGAATGGAAGAAAGCCTCTAGTGTTTTAGTTACTTTATGGAATTTTGTGAGTATATGAAGCAAGTACAGTTGCTCACTGGATAAAGATTCTGCCTGGAAATTTGAAGGCCTGGGTTAAAGTCACAGATCTTAGAGTGTGTTCATTGTCATCTAATGCATTCAACAGAGAATTGAAACTCTTTTCTTTGTGGATTTCATGAAAAATCATGACAGAATCAAAGAATATGGCCAAATGCATTCTCAATGGCAATATCTCAGATTTTATTATGCTGTTAGTCCTAGATACAGTATTTATACCTGGAATAATCTAGGGGCAGGTTTGAACATAGGATGGTGGCCTGTCTAAGTTTTGGGATGTATATTAGAGAGATTAAATTGAGCAGAATTCAAAAATGTGTGTGGGAAAATGTAGTAAGCTACTTTCCTTGTTACTCGAAACAAGTAGTGTAGCTTCACTACAAGCTACTCAAAAGAAGTAGTGTAGCTTCACTACAAGCTATTCCTAGAACAAATTTAGTAGGCTACACACACTACAAGCTATGGGAAAATGTAGTTAAGCTATGTAGCTTAGCTACTTGTAACAAGTTACTGCCCATCACTGCTCACTGTACCACCAGTGCCAGCTGGTTCACACTGCTTACTGGACTGGGAGGAGTGCATTTTCAGGATAGGTATCAGCTAATCAGTAATTAAAAGTTTAAAAGGTTCAGATTGAAGACTAAAGATCCAGGAAGACTTGATTTCATTTGGCCATCAAGGGCAACCACACTCTGCAATTTTCTCAGAATCGCATCTTTCTAGTTTATCTTTGAAATGGGTTACACAATGGGGGACATGCAAGTTGGAACCAGCAACTGATTAAGAGGCAATGAATACAAGGGACGACACAATTATTCAGTTGCCACCTTTATTGTATACACAATGGGTCATATTGTATGACTTTTTATTGTTATTACACTTTTTACAACTTTTTATTGTGACTTGAATTGGAGAACTCATTCAGCATCTTTTCCCTGTAAAAAAAATAGGAATATACAATATTAGATATTCAATGTAAAGCTTAGTTAAAGATAATTATCTTATTAAACATTTATATTGAACAGATTACCTTGGCATCACGAGATTTAGCTCTCATCTTGTTGACCTGGGATTCAGCGATGTCAGCACGCTCCTCTGCCTCCTCCAGCTCATGCTGAACCTTCCTTAACTTGGACAGGTGGCCGTTGGCTGCCTCCTCCTGCAATAACATTGAAATAGTTCAAAGCCTCAACATTTGGAAAAGTGTGATTTGTCAATTTTAGTTCAAACAATGTCAGGGAAAAGGGAATTGTAAATTGGTAAAGTGTGGTTTGGGCTAGCACATTAGTCCATCCAGAATAAGTGCCTTGCAACTAATATGATGCTAACAGTACTACATTATGCCCATGGCAGCCACAGGGGACAATTCAACACAATATGTGTCTTACCGCTTCCTCAGCCTGTCTCTTGTAGCCCTTCACCTTCATCTGCAGTTTGTCTACCAGATCCTGAAGCCTGGCCATGTTCTTCTTGTCCTCTTCAGTCTGAAGACAGAGTGAATTATTAACATTAACTGAATGCTCATGCAATTTATTCCTTTTGTAAGAGGGAGAAGTGGGTATTGTATAATGTGTACCTGGTATGTCAGCTCCTTCACTCTCCTCTCGTACTTGCGGACACCTTTAATAGCATCAGCTCCGCCTTTCCCTGCAGCTTCAACCTCTGCCTCCAGCTCACGCACCTTCACAGTTGAATGATACATTATGCGGTGATTATCTTCTTGTTCCATAATTTATGGTTGTAAGGTGTATAAGGTGTATAAGGTGTAAGGTGTGTAAACTACACATCTTACCCTGCCCTCCAGTTTCTGGAGCTGCTTCTTGCCTCCCTTCATGGCCAGGTTCTCAGCCTCATCCAGACGGTGCTGCAGGTCCTTCACTGTGACCTCCAGGTTCTTCTTCATCCTCTCCAGGTGAGCACTGGTGTCCTGCTCCTTCTTCAGCTCCTCGGCCATCATAGCAGCCTGGAAAGTCATGTTTACATTGTATTGTATGTTAACACTATAAGGGTATCTAACAGATAAGAGATTAATAGCATACTGATAAGGGCAGGGTATAAAACTTACATCAGTGATAGCCTTCTTGGCTTTCTCCTCAGCATTCCTTGCTTCCTGAACACTGTCGTCCACTTCTCCTTGGACCTGGACCAGGTCAGCCTCAAGCTTCTTCTTGGTGTTCAAAAGGCTGGTGTTCTAAAATGAAGATTTATTTGAATAATCTAAGTAAGCATCATGTACAATTTTCTTTAACTCTGAAGGCTGAAGGTTGTTTTATTAACTTAGGGTTAGGGCTAGGACTCACCTGAGAGTGCAACAGTCCAGCACGCTCAGTGGCGTCCACCAGTTCCTGCTCAGCCACTTTGCGGCCTCTCTCTGTCTGTTCCAGAGCCACTCTCAGCTCCTCAATCTCAGCGACCATGAGGCCGTTCCTACGCTCCACCATGGCAGCTTGCTCCTTCACATCGTCTTGGGCTCTGACGGCATCGTCAAGGTGCAGTTGAGCATCCTAAACAAAATCACATTTGAAATGGTCACATTAAGACAAACATCAGAATGTGACAATTATTTTTCCAGAGCACCTCCACTGCTTGATTATTTGTCTGTCTAATTAAACTACTATGTTTTGCACCTTAAGTTGTCCCTGGACATTCCTCAGCTGCTTCTGGGCCTCAGCTGCCTGGCGGTTGGCGTGGCTCAGCTGAACCTCCATCTCGTTCAGGTCTCCCTCCATCTTCTTCTTAACTCTCAGGGCATCATTTCTGCTCCTGACCTCAGCATCCAGAGTGCTCTGCATGGAGTCAATGACCCTCTGGCTGTTCCTCTTGATCTGCTCCATCTCTTCATCCTTCTCTGCCAGCTTTCTGTCCACCTCACCCTTGATCTGGTTGAGCTCCAGCTGGACACGAAGAATCTTGGACTCCTCGTGCTCCAAAGTACCCTAAAATGTAATACAGGATCAAAATGTAGCTTTACACTGTATATAAATATTGTAGTGTCAAATGGTGTAGAAAATACCACACATTCCAGGCATGCAATATTTGCAATAGGCACAAATAACAACTTGCTGACCTCAAGCCATTGTGAATAGGAGAGAGTTATTGCCAGGCCACTTCAGTGGGGTCGCAATACTCTACATCCCCATACAAAGCAGGTCCAATGTATTACCTCATGTGAGAACAGACATCACACTTCTCACACCAACATAGTGAATAGTGCAATGCTCGGAGGCAGAGCTGAGGTCAAACACACAGAACGTCAACTCACCACCAGTCCAACACACAACAGGCAGCACTAAGAGAGCTTGCTCACTTAGGAGCCACTTGTGTGAGGAGTTGGTCATGTGGTCACTACAGACAACTGCATTCTTTTGCAGTGTTACCTCGGCTTCCTCCAGGGCTGTCTGGATCTCTGCCTTCTCTGTCTCCACCTGCTTCTTGGACTTCTCAAGCTCATGGATGTTCTTTCCAGTTTCACCGATCTGTTCAGTCAGGTCTGAGATCTCCTCTGCAGTGGGTTGAAAATGAAGGAGCAATGTTTTAGTCAAGTATTGTGTAACTGCAGAGGGATGACTTCTGGCTCAGAAGAAATATGCAAAACAAACAATGTGGAGAAAGACTGACGTTGCAGGTTCTTGTTTTCACGCTTCATGGTCTCCAGTTGGTCCAGAGACTCCTCGTAGGAGTTCTTCATCTTGAACAACTCAGTGCTGAGAGAGCGAGCCTCTTTCTGAGCTCCTTCCAGTTCTGCCTGGCCCTCTTCATGCTTCTGCTTCCATTCTGCCAAGACCTATACAGTACCAGTCATGAAATGTGTCATTTTTACCACACTTTAAACATGGTTGGATTACAGTGAAAACAGGCTGTGTGCAACTGCGCCTATCATGCTAACAGCCTCATACATCCCCCCTTTTGGCTCAGTGATTCGTGGAAGCCATTATTTATCCAAAAATAAAATTTCAAAGCACCTTATCGAAGTTCCTCTGTTTCTTGTCAAGGTTGGCAGCCAAACCATTGGCCCTCTCCACGTCAACCATGAGGTCTTCCACCTCACCCTGGAGTCTCTGTTTGGTCTTCTCCAGAGAGGCACACTTGGAATTCACAGCCTCAATTCCTTCCTCAGCTTCCTGAAGACGCTGGGCGAGCTTCTTCCTGTTGATCAGTGTTGAATGGGGATATGTTGCATAGTGAGTAGTGGTTGATGACAGTGTATAACCAACAATTCTCAATATGGGGGTCCATGGAGGGAATTCCAGAGAGGCTGCAGCAAAATTAAATATTGTAACATCAAATATTTTGTAATCCCTTTGGCTTGTAAAACAGCACAATGAGTACTTCTACTTTTGGTACCTTAATAAATTTTGATGCCAATAGTTTTGACCTTTCACTCAAGATACATTTGAAGTATGGACTTTTACTTGACTATTGTAACTATTCGCATTGAAGTTTGACACTTTCACTTGGGTACCGTATAAGTAAAAGAAATTGAGTACCTTTCCCACCACTGTCAATTTGGGGGGCCTTGACACAAAATATGCATAAGAAATGCCTGGTGTAAAAATAGTGATGACTTACTTAGCCTCCTCCAGCTCCTCAGTGCGTTGGACAGCATCAGTCTCATACTTGCTCCTCCACTGGCACACCTCAGCATTGGCCTTGGACATTCCACGCTGCAGCTCTGCCTTGGCCTCCTGCTCTTCCTCAAACTGCTCCCTCAGGAGGTCGCAGTCATGGCGAGCTGATTGTACAGCATGGGCAAGAGCGTTCTTTGCCTGTAAGAAAAAGAAAAATATAAGCCCAAATCTTGTGCCATGCCTCACTTCTTGACAGACTTGGCTCTACAGTACGTTGTGTTTGCTCTAAACCTGCAAAAACATTGAGGGTAAAGGATCTGTTCCACACCTTAACCTCCTCTTCAATGAGTCTCTTCAGCTCCTCAATCTGCTGGGTGAAGGCCTGCTTGCCTCTGGTCAGCTGAGAGACCAGAGCTTCTTTCTCCTCAAGCTGACGACCAAACTCACCTAGATTGACATTTGAATACTTGTTTCAGTCATTTCAAATCAGTTGAACAAAGTGTCAGGGTGAATACCATCGACATCCGCCACATAGACAGAGTAGAACTTTAAGATTAATGTTTACCATTCTCTGTCAACAGTCTTGCTTTCTGAGCTCCAACATCATTGAGCTGGCGAACGTTCTCATCAGCTTTGGCCTTGATTTCACTGAGTTGGTCCTCAAGGGTACGGCACATCTTCTCAAGATTTCCCTGGAAATGAACATTAGACATTAGACAAAGCAATTTTACCTATTGGTTTATTGCTTTGGTTTGGAACAGTAAAATGCACTTGATGCAATTTTACCATTTACCCAACCTGTTGATAACTGCATGTTTTCCTTATACTCATCACTGGGTTGGGCCTCAATAGATATGAGGAAAGAACAGCACTGCACAGTTTTATATGCTGTTGTTAAGAAATTGCCTATCACTGTTAAATCGGAGCTGACTACTACAGATGTGGATTCTCCTTTTAAAAAACAGAGAATTTAATTTCATGTTTGTGAGAAATGATATCTGTCTGAACTTGCATGATTTGAAATATTGTTATCACAAGAATTACAAGATTATATTATACACAGGTTTCGATCATACAGTATACCTTTGCCTTAGCGACAGCCTCCATGTTGCTGGACAGGTCATCGATCTCCATCTTGTATTCACTCTTCTCCTTCTCCAGTTTCTGCTTGACTCTCTGGAGGTTGTCGATCTGTTCACCCAGTTCAGCAACGCTGTCGGCCTGTTTCTTACGGAGAGCAGAAGCTGTGGCCTCATGCTGCAGCGTGGACTCTTCAAGGTCACGACGCAGCTTCTGGAACTCAGCCTCACGCTTCTTGTTCATCTCGATCTGAGCGGCGGTGGCTCCTCCGGCCTCCTCCAGCCTCTCACTGATCTCCTCAAGTTCCCTGGAGAGATCAGCTCTCTGCTTCTCAACCTTAGCACGAGCAGCACGCTCTGCCTCGATCTCCTCCTCCAGTTCTTCAATACGAGCCTTTCAAAGGAATTAACCTGTTAGAATTCTATTTCACACTTAGTTATTATCAATAATTGTAAAGAAGAGGAAAACAAATGTGATAATAATACCTGGAGTTCCTTGATCTTCTTCTGCAGCTGGGCCCCCATAGACTGCTCATCCTCAATCTTACTCAGAAGCTGAGAAACTTCGAAGTCTTTCCTGTGGAATGAAGTACATAATATTTTGGCATAGTTTTAGTTCTTGGCATTATATATTGTTATCATTATTATTAATTATTTATATTGTAAGTAAACATTACTTCTTAAGCTTCTCATCAGACTGTTGCTTGTCATTCTCCAGATCCATGATGGCTTCCTGGGCCAGTTTTAGATCACCCTCAAGCTTTCTCTTGGTTCTCTCCAGGTCCATGCGGAGCTTCTTCTCTTGCTCCAAAGAACCTTCCAGCTGCCCAATGGTAAATCATTTGTAGATCATCATTCAGTAAAACAATATACATATAATGAATTCAATTCAGGCAACACTCACGTCATCAACTTGTTGCTCCAGCTTGGTCTTGGCCTTGGTCAGAGTGTTGACTTTGTCTTCCTCTGCCTGCAGGTCATCCAGGGTCTGCTGGTGAGCCTCTTGAAGGGCCTTCTTCTCCTTGGTCAGCTTAGCAAGACCTTCATCTTGGGAGGCCATCTCCTCAGTCAGGTTCTTCACCTGATAGAAGCAAAACAAAATTTGTTGTCATGGAATAGATCATAATGGGACCTATCTCTGCAAGGCTGGAAACAGTATACAGATCATTGTTACTTTTCTTTTGATGTCGGAATTCATTTATATAAAAAAAAAGGTTTAAATATGGAGATGCACATGTAGGATCACAAACCTTGTTTTCAGTGGCGTGCTTCTCCTTCTCCACTTTGGCCAAGGTGAGCTCCAGGTCATCAATGTCCTTCTTGAGCTCAGAGCATTCATCCTCCAGCTTTCTCTTCTTGGCAGTCAGTTCTGCATTGATCTCCTCCTCGTCCTCCAGTCTCTCTGTCGTCTCCTTCAGCTTGGCCTCAAGCTGGATCTTGCTTTTAATGAGACCCTCACATCTCTCCTCAGCATCATTCAGAGCCTCGTCTCCCTGGTTGTCAATGAAAAGGGGATAGGTGAGAGAGCATGTCATTGTTTCATTATCAGACTGAAAAGCTGCTGATGAAGGCAGACTATAATGTTGTTACAGTAGATGCTGGACGGTACAGAAGCGGTGACAGAGGTGAGGACAAGAAAGAGGCTGCATGGAGGCTATCAACATCTTCCAAATCCCCAAAAGGATATTCTATAATAGTTGTTTATCAATCTCCTCCAAAAGGATATACTACTGGACATTCACCCTCTCCCACAGAAGAAACACAGTACATGGTGATACCAATATAGCTGATTTGACCACCAGGCACTCTCTGCCATCGTCACCATCACTGGCGTGTACAGAGAGTTTCAGGGGCAGGTGCTCAAATGTAACCAGGAAGGCACTCAAATTGAGTTTTGGGGGTTAAAAACGCATAGAAAACAGCATTTCAGCATCTTTTTGCTCTTTTAAAAAGGGCATGTTGGTCCAGAGAGGGCCACTAGGGGGTGCTCAAACCCCCTTGACGTCTATGTATGCACGCCTATGGTCACCATCACCATTCAACTACATTTAAGACAATAATAGCATATTAGCTGTACAGTAGCTACTTACTGATGCTGCAGCCAGCGCAAGGGTATTTTTCTCTTGCGTCAGAGTCACCAGTTTCTCCTCCAGTTCCTTCTTCTTGGCCAGGGCAGTAGCCAGGTCAGTCGTCATCTTCTCATAGTTCTCCTTCATCTTCATCAGCTCCTTCTCAGTCTCAGCGCTCTGCAGGAGAGGTTTGATCTTAAAGTAGAGATTCATCCATGGCCAGTTTTTCACACTGCAGAACGAGCGGATGTTGAACTGGATGGTGTAAATGGCATCTCTGGGGAGAAAAGGTGAAAGTGTAATCATGAGTTTGGACAACGGTGTAAAAAGTATACACTTTCATGGTGATTTGACACGAACAAAGTTATATTGAAAAGTACTCAGAAGCAATACATGATATGTGGTTTTCAAAGTACCTTTGCTCCATCATCTTGACAAAGTTCTTCCTCATGAGGTAAGCTCTTGCGAGAGCCTGAGTCATGGTGACCAGATGAGCCAGCTTTTCATCTCGCATCTCCTCCAGGACACCCAGCAGACCAGCTTTGAAGAACACCTGAACACAAGCAGTCACAAGCACTGTAACTAAACAACCGTAAAATCTACCGTTTTTTCTTCAACTCGCTGCTTTCCACAAGACATTACTCTATAGGTATACAGTATGTTGCTTAGTTCACAGTGTACTTACCTTGGTGTGTCCAAACTTGTACTCTTCAACGGGGACAGGCAGTGACCCAAGAAGCTTCTCTGAAGCTTTCTTGTTGTCCATGAATGCACCATCAGGGCATGCGCTGGCGTTCAGTACCTTGTACCTGTTTAGCAGAAGATCATGGTCATTTTGTGTCCCTCCCATTATTAAGTTTGGAACTACAGTAAAAGCTTTTTGGAACAAGGAATAAATACCTCTGCTTGAAGTCAGCATAAGGAATTCTGCTTGGGAAGCCCTTTCTGCAAATCCTGATGCCCTCCAGCACACCGTTACACCTCAGCTGGTGGATGACCAGGAAGTTCTCCATGAGACCTGTAAAGATGTCGCTTCATTTTTAATATAGGCCTACCGGTAAATATATATGATTAAATATATTTAAATAAATATATCTTTTGTGTTTACCTGGAGTCTTGGACTCGTTTGGAATCAGGCAACGCACAAAGTGAGGATGAGTGCTCCTCAAGTTGGTCATCAGCACCCCCAAGTTTGCCTATTCAGACATAAAGGATCCAAGTAGGGTTACTATTAGTAAAACATCCCATCCCATTGAGACAGAATATACCCATTGTTGTCCTATTGAGACAGAAACAAGCCAAGTAGCCAATAATATGCATAATTTACTTTACATGGTTAATGCACAAGTTCACGGCATACAGGATTTTTTTTATTCCAATGCAATGCTGCAATTTTGATAATAATACTGCTTCATTCTTACAGAGTATAAATTATAATGGTGGTGATAACATACTGTATAAACATTCTTACCCTGAAAGCACTAGACACGGTCTGCATGGAACCACCCTTCTTCTTCTTGCCGCCTGCTCCTCCCTTTGCCTCTGTTTATAGTCATTAAAATAATCAAATCAAAGTTTATTTATATGGCACATTTTCAACCACCAAGGCTTATGCAAAGTGCTGAAAAACAAATCAGTCAACAAACCTTCAGGCTCAGCGGGAGGATAGAAGACAGAGAGCAGTTTAATTGAAGACTTCTGGTACAGCTGAATGACAGATTCGTTCAGTGGGTCCTTGTTCTTGTCCAGCCAGCCTGTGATGCTGTAGTCCACTGTTCCAGCATAGTGGACCAGGGAGAAGTGGGCCTCACCCTTGCCTTTGCCAGGCTTGGGCTTCTCAAAGGCCTTGTTCTTTCCCAGATGCTGGTCAAGCAGCTTGTCTGAGAAGGTTTTGTCTGAAGCCTTCGGGAACATGCACTGCTCTTCAAGGATGGAGAAGATGCCCAAGGGCTTTGGAGAGGAGACAAAAGAGGCAAAAACAATGTTAACATCATGCCCATTCGAGCGCAACATATTTCTCAATTAACTCAATGCAGACAGGCAACTCCATGTTAATATAATATGTTAAAAATCATGGTTGATTCTGATTCAAATTCAGCTATGTGCTATTTCGAGCTCTATAACAGACTGCTTGTCTAATTAAAGGCTCAGAGCACTTGTCTGGCCTGCTTAGACTTCTTGTCGTATTCAACATGCTGGGGAGGACACTTCACTCTTGTTCACTTCAAGAACGCAGCCTGCTTATAATGATATTGTTGAAAATAAACCAAGGTGGAGCAATGCAAGTGAGTTATTGTGTACTGTGGGAGAAGTGTACACTTTCATGCCTGGCTGAGAATCTTGTGTTGGCTAATGAGTCGCAAAAAATGTATAATGCTCTGTACCGCCAGCATCAGTCCCACTAGGTAGCATAGCCAGCGATTTTAAAGTACTGGTATGACTGTTTCTTGTTATTATTGTAAGAGTTGTAAGAGTGATATTTTTGTTTGTTTGCCTTCAGTTATGGGGAATTCTTCTGTATCTAGTGTTTTATGTTGTCTGTTTTTATTGGACCCTGAGTCGGGACAATTAAGGTTGGTTGATTAATTGATTGATTGATTTATCAATCGATACCTTCTCAATGAGCTCAATGCAGACAGCCAGGTCCATGCCGAAGTCGACGAGATCCCAGGGGATTCCCTCCTTCATGTACTCCTCTTGTTCCAGAACAAACATGGTGTGGTTGAAAAACTGTTGCAGTTTCTCATTGGTGAAGTTGATGCACAGCTGCTCCAGAGTGTTGAACTGTGAATGGAAATATCATTAGCCCAACAGTTTATGCCTAATAGTGAAATCTCTCTCTCTCTCTCTCTCTCTCTCTCTCTCTCTCTCTCTCTCTCTCTCTCTCTCTCTCTCTCTCTCTCTCTCTCTCTCTCTCTCTCTCTCTCTCAAAAACAAGAGTCCACACTTACATCAAAGATCTCAAAACCAGCGATATCCAGCACACCAATATAGAAGTTTCTCTGCTGCTTGGTGTCCAGCATCTCGTTGATCCTAATGACCATCCACAAGAACTGCTTCTCATAGATGGACTTGGCCAAGGCACCAACTGAGTTCATGACCTAAGGAAATAGCAACGTCATTAGTAGTGATGTGAATTGCATCATTGAGTTCATGTCCTGGGCATTACATAACTCTGTAGCTTATACTCACCTGTGGCACAGTCTGTCCCTTCGTGACAAACTCATTTCCGACCTTCACTCTGGGGTAGCAGTAAGCTTTAAGCATCTCTGCTGAGTTGATGCCCAACAGGTAGCCAATCTTGTCAGCCTCTGAAACATTCAGAATATTTGCAATTTAGGCATTTGCACTTAATCCAAAGTCAAGTATGTACAAGGTCACATCAGATGTTAGAGATATTAATCTGCTTTCCTCTGTACGAAAGTAGCATGTGGAAGGAACGTGTTATTTCACCCAGCTTCTATCCCTTCCATCATGCACGCCACAGCTGGCCCCAGGATGCATTTTAGAGACCAGGATTACTGGATGTTTTGAGCACTGATGACGGGGAGGATGGGACACGCCCACATGTATGCATTTATTTCCATCACTTAGTTGAAGCTGCAGCTCAACCTCTGTGATGGTGATGATGATGTTTATAATAAGACTGTTAAGGATAAGAATAAAGATTCGCTCACCCTCTGTGCCGTCTGGCTCGGCCTGCTCCTCACGCTGCTTCTGTTTGAACTTCATGACACCGTGATGCATCACAGCACCAGTGAACTTGTAGATCAGCTGTTTCTCCTCACCGCTGAAGCCCAGGATGTCGATAGCTTCCTGATGTCAAAAAGCACAGATGTGTTCCAAAGACTGAGAGCATAAGTGTATGCATGGTATGTGCACATTATAAAGTGACAATTTAAGACTATTAAGACCTTGTAATAGCTTTTACAAACAAAAAAGACAATTGGGTAATCAAAAAATTATACTATACAGATTGTTAGAAGATGGCCAAATTGTCAAATATTAGCCTACCTAAAAAAGAGATACAAAAGTCAAAGCATGTTGATTGGGTACTTTCACAGCATTTATCTGTGAATCAATTAAACGTATGTATATTATTTTGGTGACAAACAACCTGCTGAAAACATTGAGAATTGCTCAATGCTTTTGAGCAATTGCTTTAGCAAATACATTCTTTAGAGAAATTATTATTCACTGACATCAGTTGCATCCAGCTCCTCCTTGTCATTAATGCTGGCCACGGTGATCACACCCATGCTGATCAATGGGAAGTCGTAGGGGTTGTCAGTGATCAGGCACATTTCTGAAAAGGGATTATAAAAAAGGGTAAAATGTTATTTCATTCATTCATCCATCCATCCATCCATCCATCCATCCATCCATCCATCCATCAATTCATTTATTCAGTCAGTCTATGTTAACTGTCTGCAGCATGCATCATCAGCAATAACACTTACCAATGATCTCAGGCTTGTGGTTGGTCATCATCTGGAAGAAGATGTGGTAGCCTCTCTCTGCAGCAAGCTGGTATGTCACTCTGGACTTCTCCAGCAGATCTATGAGTTGTACATAACTCAAAATATTACTAATCTGACCCCCCACCCCAATCATGTATGATTACATGATTTCCTGTTTTACATAGAAGTGTAAATAATCATAATAATTAATAACAATAATATAAATTGAATCGTCTTTCTTTTCAAATCTTATCATTTTTCAAAAGGGCAAGTAAATCAAATCTTCAAAAGAAGGCATATTGTATGTGTGAACATTATACTTACATGTTTCAATATCAGCACTGGCCAGTTTACCCGATGCGCCGAAATGGATTCTGATGAATTTACCCTGTTTGACATAGCACAATTAGTTGCATTCCTCTACATTGTGGAACTATTGCAGGTTTATTCACACAGTGACAATATTTTCACTTACAAAGCGAGAGGAGTTGTCATTCCTCACAGTCTTGGCATTACCATAGGCCTCCAGCAAGGGATTGGCAGCAATAATCTGATCCTCCAGTGACCCCTAGAATGTTTTAGACATCGCCCAATTTAATAGTTGGTCTTTCATAATGAATTGTTATAATGTATATAAATGCAATTATATTCCAAAACATATATTTTTAAACATGAATATACCTTGATTTTATTAGAGGTGCCGCCTGAGTCTCCACCACTAGCAGAACTTGCTGCAGTAGCGAAGTACTGGATGACACGCTTGGTGTTCACAGTCTTTCCAGCACCGGATTCTCCACTGGTTATAAATGCAATGCATACATTCAGAAAAACGCACTTAGGAAATTTGGATTCAATATTATGTTTTTAATGCCTAGTAGATGATGGAAACTTACGTGATCAGGACAGACTGGTTCTCTTTGTCTGTAAAATGGTAAAGCAAAGCACTTTTAGTCACAGATATACAGACAAAACCATTATAGTTTTATACTTGTTTGCATTGTCCTGACAAGTGCATACGTACCCATCAGCATGAACTGAAAGGCGTTGTCAGAGACAGAGAAGATGTGGGGTGGAGCCTCAATACGCTTCTTGCCCCTGTAGGCATTGACAACCTCCTGGTCGTACACTGGGAGCCACTTATAGGGGTTCACAGTGGCACAGAACAGGCCAGAGTAGGTCTATAGGCAAGAAGGGAGAGAACAATGATATTAATAATAATGATGATATTATATAATAATAAACGTGTATTCATGTATTCATGTATAAATACATGTAGTTGCAAGTGAAATCAACTTGGCTCAGTTGATTTCACTTGCAACTACAGACTGTATAATCACATCTCGATGTAGGGTGAGATCCAGTAGTGACCACTTGCATACTAGTTTAATGAGCCTTCAGAACCATCATGAGGTTTGAATTTGTTATTCTATGGCTGGGCCAGGTGTCCACACTTTTTGAAGTTGAGAGCTACTTTCAAAATGACTAGCTCAACAAGATCTGGAATATGGAATAAGATCTGGAAATGGAATAAGTTGTTTTTTTTAGACATGCACAGTCCCTTGTGATCGACTGGTAGAATGCAATCTACCCTTTGGGCAGTGAAAACCATGTGGTTCTTTTGACAATATGACGTGTACAGGGATTAAAGTAAAAAAAAATCTTGAGACTGAAAATGATCTTTTGCAAATAAGCACTGAGTTAATTAAATGACCCCTGTGAAATCCTCAGGACTGAAATCAGTACCCAGTACTGAGAACTTTAATCCCTGCGTGTAGTCTGCGTTTTTTTTTTTTTTTTTTCATAGACACGTGTAATACTGTAGTGTTCTTAGCATGTGGATCATCTTACGTAGATCATCCATGCTGCATAACGCTCTTTGAGGTTATACAGGACGGTGGCTTCAGTGAGGTGGGTCATCATGGCCATGTCCTCAATCTTGTCATACTTGGGAGGGTTCATAGGAGTGACGTCTGCCTCTGGTACCGTCCTTGTCTAAAAGAAGGAAGAGAGAGAGAGAACAGAACGTCTTGTGATTACTACGTTGTATATTCACGATTTTATCTCACTATTTTATTTATTTCCAGTTCTAACTGTGGATGTCACTTGTTTTAATCCCTGATACCACAAGCTCTGTATTATCTGGTACAAATACAAATAGTGAATAATGATAACAGAGAATAATATTTATAAAAATAAAAAAGAAAATTATTTATTTTATCTTGTGCTGCATATACAGTATATGTCAGTACATCTCTACTACTACATTACCTCCTTCTTGTCCAGCGTTTCGACGGTGACTTTGCCACCCTCTTTGCTCAGGATCTTACACTTGAGGTACAGCTCTTCCTTATCAGCCACATAAGCTGCAGTTTTGGCATCAAAGGGTGCACTTTGAGCCTCAATTCTCTCCTTCTCTGGCTTACGGAGGTAAATGGCGGCCTTGCCATATTGCTCCATCTCCGCGTCGGTACTCATGATTGCGGCTTTCTGTTGACAGAGAAATAGACATGGTGGAGATGACTAAAGTTGCTGACTGGAGATCTGAGACGATAATTATTATACCAGTGGTTTTCAACTCTTTTCACATCAAGGCCCATTACTTTTTCAACATTTGAGCCACAGACCATCCATTTGATGACATTTAGCCGCTCAGACCCAAAACTAAAGAAGAATATGTTGTTTTCTTTAATATTTTTGACAACATTTTTTATACGTCACAACATGCTAAGTTCATCAAAATAATAATTCTTCTACATTCTCTAATTGTATATACTTCTTGTAAATTAAGTTAACAATGTAGCAATAATGTAACTCTTGAGAGTGTAAAATGAAACCAAACGGAACATTAAGGGTCCTTTGCTCTCAAGAGTAAGCGATCATTAAAGGGTCCATTTGGTTAGAAACCCTCCATCAATTAGCTGGACCACTGGTTGAAAACCCCTGGGTTATACTATGGTTATAGCTTATTGCAGTTTGTATAGCTTTCATTGAATACTCACTTTTTCCCCTCTGCCAGTAGAAATGGAATCTTGTGCACAACCTTGTGTGAAAAAAAACATACATATGTTTGAATGATTCAATACCGTTTATAATCATTCTTGCCACACACACATACACACACCACCTCAAGTTCTAATTAGTTCCACGTCTAAAATGAGTGTCTATTTCTATTACATTTCATTGATACATGTAAGATGTAGGCTACAATAGTATTAGATTATGAAATTAAAGTATGCTTGTCCAGGTGGGTAACTACAAAAGTAAAACATTTTGCTACTTTCAAACAACAACTAGTTTAGATCTGCTGCTAGAGAGAAACCACCAAACTCAAAAATATTATTTTTTCAGGAAATTATGAAGACCTAAAATTGTAAAGGTTTCCTCCCAACAGAACAATATCTAATAGTACATGCAATTATAATTTAAATCATGTTAACACATTTGAAATGTCCCAATACAAGTGACTGCACCAAATTTTGCTTTTGGTGCAGTCACTTGTATTTTGCAGTCACTTGTATCTGGCCCAAACCATATAATTATAAATTAAAAAACAATGATGCTGCCCTGGCATTGTTTGTAACTAGGTCTAAATGTGATGCCATCCACGGAGGCATGTTAAGCATGAATAGCTAACGTGTCCAATACATGTTTACATAAATATAGATTTACTTTATGACTATGACGAGAAAGACTAACACAGAACACATGAAGTCTCACTCACCGACAAGTGGAAATGAACCCCCGCAATGGCTCCTGTGTCAACTGTCCCCTACTTATATTGGGTGTCAACTGCAAGCTATGCAGAACGTAAAAGCAGGAATGTCCTTTAAAGGGCCATTCCAATAGCATCCTTGAAACACGATGCCATAGTGTTCCTTCATGGCTATGTAGGTGTTCACGGTGCATCTTTAAAAATAGCAGTGTTTAGGAAGCTGCTGTGAAAGTCTAAATCTACAGAACAAGGAATCTACTAGGGGTGGGCAAAAAAAATCGATAAGCCAATATATCACAATTCTTAATGCCATGACATCAATATCGAATCGCCAGGATCAAAATTGTTTTTTTTGTTATGTTTGTATGTAGGCCTATTCATTAATGTGTTCATGTCAGAAAGACTGACCGACGTTATCAGGCTGCATTGATTTGTATGATTAAACTTTATGTTATCTATGTTGTTTAAAATTGCTTTGAAATGTTTTGATTGAACTTATGGTGAAACACAACTTGACGACATCATCAAGTTGTGTTTGTGTTGTGTTTGTTAATGACTTTTCTTACTTTTTTTTCCGAGGGTGTACAGATGGAACCAAATGGGTGGAATTCCCCTTTAAAATGTTCTAGGTCTAGAATAATAAAAGCATTTGTGGAAAAATATATATATATCGATATATCAAATCAAATTGCAGCATAATTAAGAATCGCAATATAAATCAATTCAGAAACGCTAAATATCAATATTGTATCGTATTGTGAGGCAAGTGAATCGGCCCACCCCTAGAATCCACATAGTCCAAGTAAAGCCTATTTAAACATCATTACACAAGAGTGTCCCATACACAATGTAGCAGAAAAACAATAATAATTCAATAATCAACATAAGCTTCCGGGTGCAGCTGCACTAATAACTTTGGGGCAGGCCTGTCTAGAATTTGAATGGACAGCTGTCAGTGAAAATGGAGACATCGAGGAAAATGGATTGGGACGCACCATAGTGTATGGAATGTCAGCCTAAAGTAGCTCTAGGCTATTACCAATTTAACATAATGCATTTCCAACTCCAGTTAGCCACAGATCAAAGCTACATGAACAGCAGTGCGAGCGCCGTTTTCTGCATCGCGATGAACCGTCTTTTTTAACTATTTAATTGATTAATCTATGACTTGGTTGTTCTTAGATATTGACAGGGGCGGATTGGCACATATTTTCCCACCGGGACAATTTTGCCTTTGCCAGGCCACCCTGGGGGGGGGGGGGGGGGGGGGGGGGGCAGCTGGTTAACCAGATGTAACTCTTTGAGAGCGTAAAAAATGAAACCAAATGGACTCTTGCGGGTCCATTTGGTTTCATTTATACACCCTCAAGAGTTAAAATATTCATCATGTGAATTATTCCAACTTAGTCTACACAACTAGAGAATGTAGAAGATTAATGGTCATTTTGATCTGTATGTTCCAGGCGAGCATCTAGTGCATTCTAGTGCATTTTGGAAGTGCCACTAGTGCATTTTGGATCTTGTCCAGGCCACTAGGTGGCGCAGGCCACCGGGAAAACTCCCTGTACTCCAGGTGGCCAATCCGCCCCTGGATATTGATTGAATTAGATGGGAAGTGTGGTAGAAATTCTGGCGTGATTATCACGACAAACGTTTAAGGTATTTTTCCCCTTGACTTTAAGTGACAAAAGTGGTAACTTTTCCACATCAGTGCACCGCTGTTTCCAGGCATTTTCTTTAGGGGTAAAAGGGTCCATTTGTAGGCTACACAATCTCTACCATTTGTACACAATCATATCAAATCATGCCTGGTATTGTGGACAAAAGCAAAATAAATCTTTAGTTTTAGGCTCTGTGGGGCTAGAATGTTATCAAATGGTGGTGCATGCAATGGCTCAAATGATGAATAAATATTGGGCCGCGGTATCAAACAGGTTGAAAACCCTGGGCGCCTACAGCGCGCTGTCCTCGCTGTTCCGCGTGGCTATTTTTAAGTGGCATGATGATTAACAGCGCCCGGGTGACAGCCTGTCAGCCTGTCAGTCTGGGCCGTCTTGACTGACTGGGCCGTCTTGACTGACTGGGGCCAGTGTTGCCAACCGCCAAAATCCAAAATGCACTAGTGGCACTTCCAAAATGCACTACAATGCACTAGAGCAGTGGGTTCAACCATTTTCATACCAAGGCCCACTGTTTATTCTGCATTTTAGCCACGGAGGACCACCATTTGATGTCGAGATTAGTTTCTCAGCCTAATTTAGGAGAAATAACTGACAAAATGTTGGTCAAAATAGCAATTCTTGAAATTTTGAAAATGTGTAGATTCTTGGTAATTAGATGGTTAAATATGATTTAAATCTTGAGAGTGTAAAATGAAACCAAACGGACCCTTTCGCGTCCGTTTGGTTTCCACCCGAAAGGGTCCGTTTGGTTTCATTTTACGATTTCAAGAGTTACAGATCTTTTGGTTACCATTGCAATGGTCCTTTCTAGGAATTGAAGGAGAAGCTCTATTATAGGAGGAAAAATGGTGAAAAACAAGGGTTTTATCTCTGGTGCCTGACAACCACTCAGCACAACACGGTTAAAACACGTATGGTCTAAGTGTAACACGTGATTTACACCGGCTAAAATGGGTGTTGTATGGTGTTTTTTTTAGACCAATATATTTAATCCGGTTTTGCAGACATATTGATAAAATATAACAATCGTACGTTGCATACCTGATCTCTGCATGCAGCCTAAACACATTTAAGGGTTGTTAGTGGGTAAATAAGCTTGGATGTTCATCACGTGTTGACAACACCGCTATTACACGTGTATATCCTACACCAAATCTAGACCATTGCCTTTAATGTCTTAATGAAAACTCCTTAATTGAAGGAACAACTGAATGCTCCATTAATATCTCCAAATGTTGTAGGAAAAAAACGTTTTATTAGCTGTTTAATGAAGTTACAAAACGTTTAGTGTTTACACTTGTTGAAAACGTATTTTTATTAGACCTGCGCAGTGACGGCACCAGCCCTGTTCCACTAGTGGATTCCTCATTCATTTTCCTCATAGACTTTTCGAAAATGGTTAATAAAAACACAATTGTGCCGCGACCAAAGCCAACTGGGGTCGACAAATCATGACAACAAACGTACAATATCGTCATATAATATATAATTAGGAAGAAGTAGAAAACGGCATGATACAAGAGTTTTTGTTTCGTTTTTCATCTTAGAAATTATTTTATTGTCCCAAAAGTTTGTGTGTGTCATCATGATTCGTTACGACTCGAGTTGGCTTTGTCCGCGGCGTAATCGTCTTGATATAAATTATTTTCGAAAGGTCTATGAGAAAAATGAATGGGGAATCCATTTCTGGAACAGGGGCGGTGACGTCACTGCAGCAGGTACGTCACCATGACCACTAGACGACTGCGCATGCGCGGAGCTGCCGCATTGTTCAAAGCATAAGGAAGTTCTTGCAGAGGAAGAACACACATCGCGTCGTGCATTTCTTGGAATATAAACCTCAATATGTCGTCCAATCCCCCCAAAAAAGAAGCGACTTGCGTGTGCAGCAAGGGTGAGTGCTAACAGAAGTGGTTATTTCATGTTTTACTATCGTTTTGGTTAATTTTACCGTGCTAATGTAAATAGAGGAGGAGGAGGAGGGGGCGGCGGCGGCGCACATGAAAAATAATGCCTCTAGTCCAGGGGTTTTCACCAGTGGTCCTTGATAGGGTTCCAGGTGGTCCCCAGTTAAGTTGTTTTACCAGATATAACTCTTGAGAACGTAAAAATGAAACCAAATGGACCCGGGGTCCATTTGGTTTCATTTTTACAGTCTCAAGAGTTAAAATATCCATCATCTGAATTAGCCCAAGTCTACACAACTGAAAGATTAATTAATGGTCATGGACAGAAGCAAAAGAAATCTTTAGTTTTGGGGTCTGTGGGTCTAAAAATATCCTCAAATGGTGGTCCGTGGCTCAAATGCTGAATAAATGGTGGTCCCTGGGATGAAAAGGGTTGAAAACCCCTGCCCTAGTCATCAGTGGTTTTCAACCTTTTTGACACCAGGGCCCACTCTTTAGACAAAATTTGTGCCACGGACCACCCTTTGATGATATTTTAGCCGCACAGACCCCCAAATACTCAAGATTTCTTTTGTTTTTGTCAACAATTCCAGGGTGGATTTTGGAGAAAGCAAAACCGTCAAACGTACAGATGACCATAAACCAGGGGTTTTCAACATGTGGTCCGGGGACCACCAGTGGTCCTTGAGAAGGTTCCACGTGGTCCCCAGGCTAAATGATGGGAAGTTGGTTAACCAGATGTAACTCTTGAGAGTGTAAAAATGAAACCAAATGGACCCTTGCGGGTCCATTTGGTTTCTTTTTTACACTCTCAAGAGTTAAAATATTCATCATTTGAATTAGCACCACTTAATTACGAAGTTTACACTGTTTTGTTTCCCAAATCCAGGCTGGAATTGTGAACGAGAAGATTTCTATGGCTCTAGTGATTCTCAAACCATTTATAGCGACAATATATAGACCCCCATCTAAGTTAGAAAAACTAACTGTTTTACTATTATGCCCCCATCTTAACAGTAGAATGTTCCAACACCTGAATAGACAGTCTGGAGGACCACCAGCTGCTCAGCAAGGACTCCACAAGGTAATCTTTCATTACTTTCATTAATTATAGAAATGAAGATCACAAAAGTGATTGTGCAGTGAGTGTCTAATTTCTGTTTTCATGATAACAAATGAATTTTACACTCTTGTTTCAGGAAATGATGATGAAGACTACGGAGGAGGATGTGAGTGATTTTCACCAGACATGCAAAAAAGCTGAATGTGCACAGGTATGTAAAGTTGTATTGTGCTGTTATTTAATTTCAATTGTCTGTATTGCTGTTAACATGTCTTGATATGTACAGTGTTTGGAGCCGTGCTTGCGCAGCTTTTTAATGTCTGTCCTTTTTTTGCACAGGATGTGCTCAGCTGATCGGATGTCTTCCAGATTTCAATGGCCTGATGGTGCTTTTTAATATGTTTGGTGGTTGGCAGCAGGTAATAAGTATTGTTTCTGCCAATTCTTTCATGTTATAATGTGTGAGTGACAAACATCCTGTTTTCTGGAGTATACTAATCTCTGTAATGGCCACTGACTGTTAAAGCTCTTTATTGAATTACAGTATATGGACAAATAATAATTACTTTTAAAGGATCACTAGGCCTATGGCTATAATTGTTACTGAATATTTTCAGGAGGTTATCTAATACTGGGGTAGTATTAGAAAAAGGAAAAAAGAAAGGGTCATTAAAATCTTGAGATTTTTTGCTTATAAGTTTTTTTTTCTCTCTCATTTCAGAGTTGGCTCACAAGATCTTGAATGGAGTGGACACACAATGGAGAGGAGAGCCAATTCTGTGTTGACTGACCACATCAAACAGGCCCTGCACAAAGTAGTGGTGGTGGGCAATTAAGTAGCCATGGCATTCATCATTATTTGGCAACATTTGTAGGTTATTGTTTGCTATGATTTAGAGTTGACACTGCATTTTTAACACTATGGCACTTTAGGAGTCCACTGCTGTATTTCTGTTTTTTTTTTTTTTTTTTTTTTTTTTTACAGCCAAGCACATTTGCAACTGTTGCACACCTTCCCCCATTCACCACATGTGTCAAAATGCCTTCACTGATGTCCTGTCAATGAAGAACAGTGGTTTTTCAGGGGTCCATTATTTGATTTGCATATGAAGCATGGGCAACCATTTTACATGTAGCTTCTCAGAACAAAAGATATGTAATGATTCCATTTGGTACAGTTTTGTCCACAAACATTATAGTGTAATACAACGACTGCAAAATTGAACCAAATGGACCTGAGAGGGTCCATTCGATTTCATACTTCGTCACCTTCTTAAAATAATCGCCTAAGTCATTTTTTCCAGGTTTTTTAGGAAACACACAACTCCCCCCAAAAAAATTTGGGGGAGTTTTGTGTGTTTCCTGAAAAACCTGGAAAAAATGACTTAGGCGATTATTTTAAGAAGGTGACGACTTGAGATATTTAAGGTTCCATTTGGTTACCAACTTGCCATCATTTAGCTGAGGACCACATAGACCACTCAAGGACCACTGGTTGAAATCACTGTTCTAGTCTGATGACCAAGGAACCCAATTTGTTGTGATTATTGGAGTGCTAATAAAAATGAAAACATTGTTTCCAACGTTGATGTGTTAAGTATTTACCAGTGGTGGTAATTGTCAGAGAATTATGGGATTAATTGCAGCAAGGTAAGTTTTGACCGTTCCCTTTTGTACTCCAGGAAAAGGATCTGAAAGAAAAATCATTAACATAGTGAAACACATCGTGATGCATCATTGAGATATGTTTCAGCATGCTATTGTTTTTGTCCACTCAGCAACTCTAGGGTATATTATTTACAGTGAAATGTTGAAAATGGATGGAATTTCCCTTTAATCTGGGTGTTAATTAGATTGGATACTTTATGCCCACTTCCAATTTTAGACGTTTTTACCGATTTTTAGATGTGTTTTATCAACGTGTTTTAGACTAGAAAATGGGTCTAAATTAGCTCTGGTCCAGAGCTCCACTGATTCTGAGTCTGACTTCCAATGCAAGTCAGACTCAGAAGCAGTGGAGCTCTGGACCAGAGCTAGGTCTAAATCACGTTGATAAAAACACGTCTAAAAAATCGGTAAAAAATGGTGTAAAAGTGAAAGTTTAAAACACGTCTAGTCTAGACGTGTTATATACGTCTTAGTCTAGACGTGTTATAGACGTATAAAAGAAGGACGTCTAGAAACGGTGTTGGGCTAGACGTGTTTTAAACTTTCACTTTTACACCATTTTTTACCGATTTTTTAGACGTGTTGTATAGCCACAAAAACACGTGTTATCAACGTGTTTTAGACCAAAAAATGCCCAGAGGGGCCTGACAACCAATTTCACCCCAACTCACCAGCAAGAAAGGACTATATTTCCGCCAGGAGTTTTTCACTAATTTTGGCGCTAGGGGGTCTGGAAAAGAGCTAAATATAGCGACAAATACGCAAAGTTGGCAACACTGCTTGACTGACTGGGCCGTCTTGACTCCAAGAGCAATGGCCACGCCCCCTGCTTTATTTCGGGTGAGATCCGAAAAATAGCGACTGTGTGACTGAGCATGGGCTACTTACTGTATGGATGGTGCATGTCAAACTGGGGTTCCTTCAGGAATTCATATTAATTGTAATGACGTTCAGGGTTTGTTACATTTCCATTCACATTGTAAGGTCTATAACATTAATGTTGTGCCCAAGTTCAACCCAACTTTCCAACATCAACAATTCCCTCCTGTGATCATAATTTCCAGACTATACAACAGCTATAGGAGTATTAATAATAACCTAAAGCAATGTAAATAATAGACTACATTAGAGTTAACTTATAGCCCATTTCTCTCTGGGGATTTTGTCCAGTTGCCACATGGGTCTAAACCTACAAACTAGCTTTGTGGAATATAGCCTGTAGGCCTACTTGCAATAATATTGTTTTACTCATACACATATTCATTATAAACTTTAGTTGGATTAGTATTACAATTCAATGGAGCTTCACAAATACAATACAAACAATAAAACAGTTAAAAATGGGAAAGCCTATACAGTTGTAGTGGGTATATCCTACAGTTATGTCACATTGCAATGTTTTATAGTGCATGTAATACATTATAACAGGGTGTAGACAGGAACTACTAAACAACATCCCCATATTTCAATATTCCATATTGATATTTTAACTTAAAGGGGAATTCCATTCATTTAAAAAAAAAAAAAAGTCCTGAGAAAAAGTGTCTGAAAGAGACCTACATTTTTTCAGACCTCCATTTCTAAGAAATAGAATGGGGGAACTTTTTTTTTATCATGCCAACACAACATCTCTAAGGTAGGCTATATTAATGACAAAAAAATGTTGAAATGGGTGGTGAGATGAGAATTCGATGCAGGCGACAGGAGATATTTATTAACTGAGCTCACGTACTTCCATAGGGACGGAAAAAAAAAACATAGGACACATTGCAGGCAGGCGTAACAACAAACCAAGAAGAACACCAGGCAAACACAGGATTTAAATACACAAGAGAACAGGGCACAGGTGGAACCAAAAAACAATCAACACTGGGATAGGCTGGGGAAGTAATAGGACAGGGAGTAAACACTAGGCTAATCACAGTACAGGTAGACAAGGCAGGTAAACGTTAACACAGCAGACAGTAAACAATGCTACAAAATAAAAGCACAAAACCAAACAATAATAACAACAATAACACATGATAACACATTATCAGAGACAAAGATAGTACTGAAATAACATGAAGTCCCGGCAGTGGACCGTGAAAAGTGGAAGTTCCATTTAAGTCAAAAAAATTCAACTTTTTCCCAATTTACTCAACTTGTTAAAGTAAAGTAAGTGTCCACTCAACTCATTATGCAGTTGACAGCTAACCTAGTGGGGGAGTGGATTAGGGGTGGGTGGAGTGATTCTGGGTAGCACTTTACATTAAGGTGCTTGTAATTAATATTAATTAAGTCTTAATAAGGCATTTATTAAGTGCCTTATTAACACTTAATAAATATTTGTTAGGCATTATTATTTGTTAATTAATACTTACTAAAGAAACTTAATAAACCATTATTAAGACATTGTTAAGTACTTAAGTAATAATAATTAGGCACTTGTTATACATTAGTTAAGGATTAATAAGAGACTCATTATGCATTGTTATATGCTCATAAACAGATATAATAATGCACAAACAATAAAACTATGAATACTTATTAACATTTAACAAGACACTTATTGCATAGTATTATGCATTAATTACACATTAATAACAAACATTATTGATGGTTAACATATACTTGAAAACAAATTAACAGAGCACCAACACAAATCATATTAATAGTTGTTAAGCATTAGTGAGACACTTATTAGGACTTAACAAATATTGTAAATATACCAATTAAAAATTCATAAAACTATACAGGAAGGTGCATACTGTTGGAAGGATAGGCCTCCTTGGGCCACCATCAGGCAATAAAGCAAGTGTTAACAGTCATGAACTATTAACAAGACTTATTAAATATTATTATGTAATCACAAATGTTCATTACAAATGTAATTAGGCTTTAACGAGGTATTTGTGAGTATTTATTAACCTTCAAATCTTACTTATTATAGATTTGTTAACAACAAGACATGAATTAACCATTTTGCATCTACCTGACAAAGTGTGAACGGTGCGTTATTACATATTCATTAAGAATGGAACAGCGTGTAAAGATTGTCAAGAAATTGTTTATTATGAACTTATGATATTAATTAACATTTTCACCTTCACATGAAACACAGTATTGACATCACAAATCATTTGTTGCACAATGGCTAATCAGTAACTACTGTGACATGAATATCAATAATGAACTTACAATGCACTTATTATGACCTTAATTAACACTTTTGCAGCTACCTAATGTAAAGTGAGGAAACTGCTTGTTGACATTAATAAATGCTTAATAACATTGTTATTAAGAATGAAACAGTGTCTTGTTATTATCAACAGATTGTTCACTGGGCACTTATGGCATTCACACTTTTGCATCTATACTCGAACATTGCCTGTAGACTTTTAACAATTCAGTAATTACACATGTAATAATTATGAAGCACTGCTTTGTTAACATCAACTACGCATTTACTATGCACTTATTATGACCTTAATTAACACTTTTGCAGCTACCTAATGTAAAGTGGGGACACTGCTTGTTGACATTAATAAATGCTTAATAACATTGTTATTACGATCGAAACAGTGTCGCGTTATCATCAACATTTTTTTTATCTGGGCCCTTATGACACCAACACCTTTGCATCTATACTCGAACATTGCCTGTAGACTTCAACAATTATTTAATTACACATGTAATAACTATGAAACACTGTTTCATTAACATCAACTACATCTTTACTATGCACTTATTATGACCTTAATTAACACTTTTGCAGCTACCTAATGTAAAGTGGGGACACTGCTTGTTGACATTAATAAATGCTTAATAACGTTGTTATTAAGAACAAAACAGTGTCTCATTATTGTTAACTAGGCACTTAGGACAAACACTCTTACATCTATACCCAAACATTGCCTGTAGACTTTAACAAATCAGTAATTACACATGTAACAAGTATGAAACACTGTTTCATTAACATCAACTATGCATTTACTATGCACTTATTATGACCTTAATTAACACTTTTGCAGCTACCTAATGTAAAGTGGGGACACTGCTTGTTGACATTAATAAATGCTTAATAACGTTGTTATTAAGAACAAAACAGTGTCTCATTATTGTTAACTAGGCACTTAGGACAAACACTCTTACATCTATACCCAAACATTGCCTGTAGACTTTAACAAATCAGTAATTACACATGTAACAAGTATGAAACACTGTTTCATTAACATCAACTATGCATTTACTATGCACTTATTATGACCTTAATTAACACTTTTGCAGCTACCTAATGTAAAGTGGGGACACTGCTTGTTAACATTAATAAATGCTTAATAACGTTGTTATTAAGAACGAAACAGTGTCTCGTTATTATCAACATTTTTTAACTGGGCCCTTATGACACCAACTCTTTTGCATCTATATTCAAACATTGCATGTAGACTTTAACAATTCAGTAATTACACATGTAATAATTATGAAGCACTGTTTTGTTAACATCAACTACGCATTTACTATGCACTTATTATGACCTTAATTAACACTTTTGCAGCTACCTAATGTAAAGTGGGGACACTGCTTGTTGACATTAATAAATGATTAATAACATAGTTATTAAGAACGAAACAGTGTCTCATTATTATTAACAGATGTTAACTAGGCACTTATGACATTAACACTTTTTGAATTACTTTGCAGTCCAGTTATTCTACATTTGTCACTGTTCTACACTTCTTTCTGCTCCATCCATTTTATGAGGGTGAAGAGCTTGAAGACTTGAAGCAGCGGAGGTCAACTAAACGCAGACAGTTCACTTGACAGTGGGTGCAGACTCATTTCCTTCAGTGGTGTTACGGTGCTGTATAAAACAAAATACAAACCACAATAGCAGATTAGACAGATTCAAGTCTTTTGGCATTTTGGACTTGTTTTGATCATAAAGAGGTTACAGTATACTTTTCAGAAGATCTTCCATTTTCAATCTAAATATAATGGCTCAAGTCTTACAATTCTAATTGCTTGTCAAAGTGTTATGTCCCCACACAGTCCACATATAATTATCTCTTGGGGCCCAGAGCTCAAATATGTATGGTACTTTAAAATATTGCCCAGTCAGATATCTCACAAGAAGATTTATATTCACTGGTTTCACTTAGTTTCATATTCTTCCAATCACAATCAAGTGGCGGTGGGCCTTGTTGTATGTGCTGTTGGCCTATTGCACTTCCCCCTACTGTAGAGCGTGTGCATGTGCACATCTTATTATCAAGCTGAACTGATGAGTAACACACTGCTAAACGTGTGGGTTGCACCCCCATGACTTTGCCAAAATGCAAATTTAAACTTGCTTTGAGGCAGATTCTGAATATATGTCATAAACAAAGTCAAGACAGTGACAGGACCCATGCCTTTTGGTATTTAAAGTTAAATGTAAAACATTTAAAGGGGAATTCCACCCATTTTCAAAATTGTCCTGAGAGGATACAAATGTGAACCAAATGGACCTTAGCGGGTCCATTTGGTTCCATTTGTACCCTCTCAGGAAAAAGGGTTCTGAAAGAAAAATCATTAACATGGTGAAATACATTTTGATGATGTCATCAGATGCATTTCACCATGTTAATGTTTTTTTCAGACCTCCATTTTTAGTTAATACAGAATTGGGGGAAGTTTTTTTTATCATGTCCACACAACGTCTCTAAGGTATATTAATGACATATTAAAATGTTGAAAATGGGTGGAGTTCCCCTTTAAGAGATTTTGAATCTGTTATGTTTTGCCAAATCCTTTATCATTAGTCTAATTACTATGAATGTAAAGGTTATACTTTAATGTATCAAAATGTTTGGGCACCCCTTCGGAGATGGTGCTATTTCCACCAAAGAACAATTAGAACTATGTTATGACAATAATACCCCCTTCTAATACAATATAAAACAAATAAACCAGTACAGAATTCACATCTTGACACTAATAAAGGCTGCAGCAAAATGAATAATAATGAAACCTAACAAACTTGTATCCATTATCTTTTAACATGCAACTGAAACACAAATACAATAAAAGACCAAAACAAGAGACACAAACTGTACCTTATAGCTGCACATACAGTGCTTGTATGTGGGGATTGTGTTGAGCTGTGCTGATGAAACCCGCGATGATTTGAAGTGTGCGCACGCTAATAGGTCCGTGCGGAAACGATTTCCTAAACAAAGGTTCCGCGTCCAAAACGACTTTGGTTCCGCTAAAAACAATTAATTGCTGTGTGTGTAAAAACAAATAGGCTATAACTGCCTCTCTCAGTCTGCACAGTATTTGTATTTGATTATTATTAGTGGAACCAAAGTTGTTTTGGATGCGGAACCTTTGTTTAGGAAACCGTTTCCGCACGGACCTATTAGCGTGCGCACACTTGACTTCAAATCATCGCGGGTTTCATCCATAGAAACATCCATCCAGAAAAATTCATTACTCTATGGTTTCATCAGCACAACTCAACACAATCCCCACATACAAGCACTGTATGTGCAGCTATAAGGTAGGCCTACAGTTTGTGTCTCTTGTTTTGGTCTTTTATTGTATTTGTGTTTCAGTTGCATGTTAAAAGATAATGGATACAAGTTTGTTAGGGAAATTATTCATTTTGCTGCAGTCTGTATTAGTGTCAAGATGTGAATTCTGTACTGGTGTATTTGCAGTGATGGGCAAGTTACTGGGAAAATGTAGTAACCTACACTACTTGTTACTCTCGAAAAAATGCAGCTAAGCTACTCTACAAGCTATCGCCAGAAAATTGTAGCAAGCAACACTACAAGCTACATGACAAAAGTAGCTTGATGTAGCTTGCTACATCATCACTACATAATATAAATATATAACTCATCTTAATGTACAACTTTCTAAATACTAATCATAATAATAAAACAATATGGGTAAAAATCATAATGATAATAATTTAGCGTTTGGGGGTTTGAACATAGGATGGTGGCATGTTTAAGTTTTGGGATGTATATTAGAGGTTTTCTACCCATTAAAAATGGGTGGAATTTGAAAATGTGTGTGGGAAAATGTAGTAAGCTACAATCCTTGTTACTCGAAACAAGTAGTGTAGCTTCACTACAGGCTACTCGAAACAAGTAGTGTAGCTTCACTACAAGCTATTCTCAGAATAAATGTAGTAAGCTACACTACAAGTTTGGGAAAATGTAGTTAAGCTATGTAGCTTAGCTACTTGTAACAAGCTACTGCCCATCACTGTGTATTTGTTTTATATTGTATTAGAAGCAGGTATTATTGTCATAACATAGTTCTAATTTTCTTTGGTGGAAATAGCACCAAATTTTGTACACACTCTTCAGGGTGTATCTCACCATCTCTGAAGGGGTGCCCAAACATTTCGATACTTTAAAGTATAACCTTTACATTCATAGTAATTGGACTAATGATAAAGGATTTGGCCAAAAATAACTGATTCCAAATCTCTTAAAGGGGAACTCCACCCATTTTCAACATTTTAATATGTCATTAATATACCTTAGAGACGTTGTGTGGACATGATAAAAAACTTCCCCCAATTCTGTATTAACTAAAAATGGAGGTCTGGGGAAAAAAAAAAAAAAAAAAAAAAACATTAACATGGTGAAATGCATCTGATGACATCATCATGAGAGGGTACAAATGGAACCAAATGGACCCGCTAAGGTCCATTTGGTTCACATTTGTATCCTCTCAGGACAATTTTGAAAATGGGTGGAATTCCCCTTTAAATGTTTTACATTTAACTTTAAATACCAAAAGGCATGGGTCCTGTTACTGTCTTGACTTTGTTTATGACATATATTAAGAATCTGCCTCAAAGCAAGTTTAAATTTGCATTTTGGCAAAGTCATGGGGGTGCAACCCACACGTTTAGCAGTGTGTTACTCATCAGTTCAGCTTGATAATAAGATGTGCACATGCACACGCTCTACAGTAGGGGGAAGTGCAATAGGCCAACAGCACATACAACAAGGCCCACCGCCACTTGATTGTGATTGGAAGAATATGAAACTAAGTGAAACCAGTGAATATAAATCTTCTTGTGAGATATCTGACTGGGCAATATTTTAAAGTACCATACATATTTGAGCTCTGGGCCCCAAGAGATAATTATATGTGGACTGTGTGGGGACATAACACTTTGACAAGCAATTAGAATTGTAAGACTTGAGCCATTATATTTAGATTGAAAATGGAAGATCTTCTGAAAAGTATACTTTATGATCAAAACAAGTCCAAAATGCCAAAAGACTTGAATCTGTCTAATCTGCTATTGTGGTTTGTATTTTGTTTTATACAGCACCGTAACACCACTGAAGGAAATGAGTCTGCACCCACTGTCAAGTGAACTGTCTGCGTTTACTTGACCTCCGCTGCTTCAAGTCTTCAAGCTCTTCACCCTCATAAAATGGATGGAGCAGAAAGAAGTGTAGAACAGTGACAAATGTAGAATAACTGGACTGCAAAGTAATTCAAAAAGTGTTAATGTCATAAGTGCCTAGTTAACATCTGTTAATAATAATGAGACACTGTTTCATTCCTAAGAACTATGTTATTAATAATTTATTAATGTTAACAAGCAGTGTCCCCACTTTATATTAGGTAGCTGCAAAAGTGTTAATCTGGGTTATAATAAGTGCATAGTAAATGCATAGTTGATGTTAATGAAACAGTGTTTCATACTTGTTACATGTGTAATTACTGAATTGTTAAAGTCTACAGGCAATGTTTGGGTATAGATGTAAACGTGTTTGTCCTAAGTGCCTAGTTAACAATAATGAGACACTGTTTCGTTCTTAATAACAACGTTATTAAGCATTTATTAATGTCAACAAGCAGTGTCCCCACTTTACATTAGGTAGCTGCAAAAGTGTTAATTAAGGTCATAATAAGTGCATAGTAAATGCATAGTTGATGTTAATGAAACAGTGTTTCATACTTGTTACATGTGTAATTACTGATTTGTTAAAGTCTACAGGAAATGTTTGGGTATAGATGTAAGAGTGTTTGTCCTAAGTGCCTAGTTAACAATAATGAGACACTGTTTTGTTCTTAATAACAACATTATTAAGCATTTATTAATGTCAACAAGCAGTGTCCCCACTTTACATTAGGTAGCTGCAAAAGTGTTAATTAAGGTCATAATAAGTGCATAGTAAATGCGTAGTTGATGTTAACAAAACAGTGCTTCATAATTATTACATGTGTAATTACTGAATTGTTAAAGTCTACATGCAATGTTTGAATATAGATGCAAAAGAGTTGGTGTCATAAGGGCCCAGTTAAAAAAATGTTGATAATAACGAGACACTGTTTCGTTCTTAATAACAACGTTATTAAGCATTTATTAATGTCAACAAGCAGTGTCCCCACTTTACATTAGGTAGCTGCAAAAGTGTTAATTAAGGTCATAATAAGTGCATAGTAAATGCATAGTTGATGTTAATGAAACAGTGTTTCATGTGTAATTACTGATTTGTTAAAGTCTACAGGCAATGTTTGGGTATAGATGTAAACTGTTTGTCCTAAGTGCCTAGTTAACAATAATGATACACTGTTTTGTTCTTAATAACAACGTTATTAAGCATTTATTAATGTCAACAAGCAGTGTCCCCACTTTACATTAGGTAGCTGCAAAAGTGTTAATTAAGGTCATAATAAGTGCATAGTAAATGCATAGTTGATGTTAATGAAACAGTGTTTCATAGTTATTACATGTGTAATTAAATAATTGTTGAAGTCTACAGGCAATGTTCGAGTATAGATGCAAAGGTGTTGGTGTCATAAGGGCCCAGATAAAAAAATGTTGATGATAACGCGACACTGTTTCGATCGTAATAACAATGTTATTGAGCATTTATTAATGGCAACAAGCAGTGTCCCCACTTTACATTAGGTAGCTGCACAAGTGTTAATTAAGGTCATAATAAGTGCACAGTAAATGCATATTTGATGTTAATGAAATAGTGTTTCATACTTGTTACATGTGTAATTGCTGACATGTGTAATTACTGAATTGTTCAAGTCTACAGGCAATGTTTGGGTATAGATGTAAACGTGTTTGTCCTAAGTGCCTAGTTAACAATAATGAGACACTGTTTCGTTCTTAATAACAATGTTATTAAGCATTTATTAATGTCAACAAGCAGTGCCCCCACTTTACATTAGGTAGCTGCAAAAGTGTTAATTAAGGTCATAATAAGTGCATAGTAAATGCGTAGTTGATGTTAACAAAACAGTGCTTCATAATTATTACATGTGTAATTACTGAATTGTTAAAAGTCTACAGGCAATGTTCGAGTATAGATGCAAAAGTGTGAATGCCATAAGTGCCCAGTGAACAATCTGTTGATAATAACGAGACACTGTTTCATTCTTAATAACAATGTTATTAAGCATTTATTAATGTCAACAAGCAGTTTCCTCACTTTACATTAGGTAGCTGCAAAAGTGTTAATTAAGGTCATAATAAGTGCATTGTAAGTTCATTATTGATATTCATGTCACAGTAGTTACTGATTAGCCATTGTGCAACAAATGATTTGTGATGTCAATACTGTGTTTCATGTGAAGGTGAAAATGTTAATTAATATCATAATAAGTTCATAATAAACAATTTCTTGACAATCTTTACACGCTGTTCCATTCTTAATGAATATGTAATAACGCACCATTCACACTTTGTCAGGTAGATGCAAAATGGTTAATTCATGTCTTGTTGTTAACAAATCTATAATAAGTAAGATTTGAAGGTTAATAAATACTCACAAATACCTTGTTAAAGCCTAATTACATTTGTAATGAACATTTGTGATTACATAATAATATTTAAGTCTTGTTAATAGTTCATGACTGTTAACACTTGCTTTATTGCCTGATGGTGGCCCAAGGAGGCCTATCCTTCCAACAGTATGCACCTTCCTGTATAGTTTTATGAATTTTTAATTGGTATATTTACAATATTTGTTAAGTCCTAATAAGTGTCTCACTAATGCTTAACAACTATTAATATGATTTGTGTTAGTGCTCTGTTAATTTGTTTTCAAGTATATATTAACCATCAATAATGTTTGTTATTAATGTGTAATTAATGCATAACACTATGCAATAAATGTCTTGTTAAATGTTAATAAGTATTCATAGTTTTATTGTGTGTGCATTATTATATCTGTTTATGAGCATATAACAATGCATAATGAGTCTCTTATTAATCCTTAACTAATGTATAACAAGTGCCTAATTAGTATTACTTAAGTACTTAACAATGTCTTAATAATGATTTATTAAGATTCTTTATTAAGTATTAATTAACAAATAATAATGCCTAACAAATATTTATTAAGTGTTAATAAGGCACTTAATAAATGCCTTATTAAGACTTAATTAATATTAATTACAAGCACCTTAATGTAAAGTGCTACCTGATTCTGCAATCCATTATGGGTGAGACAAGAACCCTATTTGCACACCCATTCAGCCATTTCACCTCCATTGATTCACCAATTGTGAATTAATCCGATCAATAGACATGCATTGCATACCAGAAATTATCAGTCAATCATCTCCTTTTTGCTGGGTCAGGGAAACAAAACAGTCAAACATACAGTAGATCAATCAAAATGACCATTAATCTTCTACATTCTCTAGTTGTGTAGACTTAGAAATTGCACAAGACATTTTTGTATAAAGAAACATGTTGTTTATTGAGGAAATAGTTTACAATTTAAGCATTCTTTAACATTCCTTTTGCTTATAAGTGCCTATGTGATTTCACAAAATAATATAATTTTCCATCTCAGGCATTCACTATATATTTTTTATATACAGTATCTTTTAATATAGAAATTGATAACGGAGTTGTGTCAATTAAGTTAACAAACAGAATCTTTATAACTAATATTGGATAAATGAATTGATATTTATCCTCAGGGTAAACCTTCGATAGCTCAACATATGTGAAGAGCAAATTTTGGACCACTGTACTAACAGCCGCAAAACAGAGAGTACTCAGCCAAAATGTGATTAGCAGATTAAGATTGTTTATCATATTCAATTGTAATTCAGAACAGAACGGAAGGTTCTCTGAGTTCAGAGTAAAATGTACTCAGAGAAAAATGGAATGAGTACTCATGAACAAACCTATAACCAAATGGACCCTGAGGACAAAAACATGCAAAGAAAGTATTTACCAGTCAACGAGTCAATGTTCCTGTTGAAACAGTAGTTGGTATTCTGGGAGAGATCATTTCATTGGAAGCCAAAGACAAGCCATAATGAACAAAGGCTCTCCCACCATCTCGTAGGATGGTGAGAATTGTAATCAAAATGAATTGTCGTAATAGCTACACATGGATGGATGCAACAAAAACAATGTAAGATTATACAGGTTGAAACTGATCAACAACACGAGATGAGTGACCTAGGCTACTAGTCTCCTGAAAATCAGATCAACATATCGCCAGAGAACTCCAACAATGATCGCACAGCAGTAGTGATAAACAGGTTGCAATCACAAACAGCTAGGACGTTCTGAAAACAAATAATGTACATGATGACATGATGGCACGTCTCTAAAAGTAGCAGATCTTCAAGGTGGTAGCGCGACCCAGTTACAATCCGTGGATGACATCAGTACTATAATTAAGGAGTTGTCTGTCTGTCTGAATGTCTGTCTGAATGTCTGTCTGTCTGTCTGAATGTCTGAAGCGAGCATAACTCATCACTGGCTGCACCGATCACTATGATTTTTCACACAGTCATTGACCATAACATTAGGAAGAGATTAACGAAGCCCTTTGGCCAGATTAACACATTGTTGATTTATAATGAATTTATTTGTGCACGAAAATTTCCCCATTAAGTTTATATGGGAAAGTCCAACGGGGCCCCCTAACGTTACACAATTCACGGCCACCGTTATCGTGTTACCCCACTGCCATATTTCCACTGCTACACCAGCACCGGAACAAATGGTGACCCATACAATTTCGCTGGCTATACTGTGGCATGCGCAGTGCACACGGGCCTCCCTCATTTCCTCAATGTTATCCCAAGCTGCAACAGCCGCTAAACTTTGGGAAGTATCGTTGCATCTCTGTATGTATTTATAGTTTCGATCTAACACAGCCTACTGTCCATATTATGTTGGCTCAGGCTGCTGGAACGTTAATTCACCCGTTTTATAGACACTGAATATACTTCTGATCCACTTTACTCGACGTGATGTTGGTTGGAGCAGCTGGACGGAGCCACAGTTCCGACCACTGGATTTTACGCTATGTGAAAGGAGCGACAGACACCCACTTTATATAGTGATCCAGGCTATAGTCTTCTTGGGAACTGTTGAACTGAACATGTGTTTGAACTGGAAGATAGTAGTTTGCTTTCGCTGTCACTTTTTACCTGCACGTGTGACAAGGAAACAAAAACAATGTCCCACCGCCGCTCCTATAAGCTACAGCCTGCTACTCACTATAGTACGGCTCACCAGTGGCGTGCACAGAGAGTTTCAAGGGCAGGTGCTCAAATGTAACCAGGAGGGCACTCTAGCCGCCCGGCATTCGGGCGGCGGAAAATTGAGTTTTGGGGGGTTAAAAACGCATGGAAAACCGCATTTCAGCGTCTTTTTTGCTCTTTTAAAAAAGGGCATGTTGGTCCAGAGAGGGCCACTATGGGGTGCTCAAACCCCCTTGACGTCTATGTATGCACGCCTATGCGGCTCACAGAGTTTTCTGCCCTCGCTACGCGTGGACCGCGGTGGGAAATAATTGATATAAAAGTAGGCTACTGTAGCCTGGCCTCAGTCTGAATAATGAAGTGAAACGGAATGGCATTCCGTTTCACTTGAATCACAAAGAAAAAATAAGATAGTATTCTTAAGATGCTGATTCAAGGCTACTGTACACAGGAAGCACCAGAACCCCTTATGGTCTGTTCCGTTTGGTGGTCCCTGGTAACGCAAGCACACAGCGTGTGTGTGTGTGTGTGTGTGTGTGTGTGTGTGTGTGTGTGTGTGTGTGTGTGTGTGTGTGTGTGTGTGTGTGTGTGTGTGTGTGTGTGTGTGTGTGTGTGTGTGTGACCACCCTCCACTTTCTAAACCAGTGGTTTCATGATGTTCACACAAACACCTACTTTAATGCTACAAAAATATGTTGCATTAAAGTGTACCTTGCTTTGCTATGACTGCTTCCCCTTTTCCCATGATCAAGTATCCACAACTACAGCAGTACTTCATCAAAATACTTACATTATTGGTATTGATATTAGGCTAAATCACATTAACCACACTGTAGATCATTTGGTGTTCATATATTCACAACGGGTAAGGTCCTAGTTTGTAAAATCATTCACAATAAACTTCAGAAATATTAGATATTTATATGAACTAATTAGTTTGTTGCATGGGAAACAAAACAGTTAAACATGCAGTAGATCAAAATGACCATTAATATTCTACATTCTCTATTTGTGTAGACTTAGAAACTGTCTCTCCTCTCTCTCTCTCTCTCTCTCTAAAATAATATACAAGGACCTATAAAACACTTGACACTAGCTCACTACGTAACTAACTATTCTCTCTGAGTTTGGATCTTTTGGAGGTCGGACCTTTCCAAAGACTTGGGCCGGCCTCTCCACGTTTGAGCCGGGTTCCTTTTGGCATGCCTTCTCTTAAGAATAATATGGCTTTACCATTCCTCTATTTGACAATTGTAGTTGGATTACTTTCTCAATCCAATTACTCTCTCAAGTACTCCTTGTATTCCGGCTGTTTAGACAGCTGGTGGTCCTTCCTGCTTTGTTCTCCACATATTTTGAGCTCAAAGTATACAGTCCTTTTTGTAACAGTAGGTACTATTTTTTGACTTATTAGATGGTACTGGTTGGGACACATTGAAGAACTTGAAGAAAGTTGAGCTCATAACCTAATTTGACCATTAATGCATTGAAAGAGATAATTTCCTCTTAGACAGTAAGTAGGGACCAATTCCCCATATCCAACCAGTATTTCTTGATTGCACTGTCAACTGGTTATTTGTCCTATTACCCTTTATGCTACTGTAGCAAACAAGTGCAACCCAATAATGTGCGCTTACTGTTCCTGTCAGATGACAATAAAGTAGGCCTGTCCCTATGTGGCGGGTGTCTTCCCTGACATTTTTTGAAAATTCTCAAAAATGTTGAAGAACAGCATACTCTAGTATGTTTGAGTGTTGTCCAAGACCATGTACTATAACCTGTCGTTTTTCCTCAATTTCAACATTATTTGAAAATCTTCAAAAGCGATGAAAAATGGCATTCTATAGTATGTTTGAGTGTTAGGAATGGAAGCAAGCCTCCAGTATTTTAGTCACTTTATGGAATTTTTTGAGTACCGGTATATAAAGCAAGTACAGTTGCTCACTGGATAAAGATTCTGCCTGGAAATTTGAAGGCCTGGGTTAAAGTCACAGATCTTACAGTGTGTTCATTGTATTCTAATGCATTGAACAGAGAATTGAAACTTTTCTTTGTGATTTTCATGAAAAAAATCAAACAGAATCAAACAATATGGCCAAATGCATTCTCAATGGAATTCCACACCAAAACACATTGAGCATCAATCTACCTTGATTCCTGTGACATGATACATAATGTCCTTATTTTTTGTCACAGATGCCCCCTTTTCAACAATTCACCCTGAAGTCCCCTTCCCTCCTTTTAACTATAAACTTCTTTTTTTTCACAAATTACATTTTATTACTATACTGAAACTCACTTGAATTTTACGTCACTCTGGAGCAGCTTTGCATCCCAGAGGTAATCTATTCCTCCTCCTCTCCTCCACTCCCTTTTGCCGCTCTCTCCAATTTCTCCAATCACTTCGGTTGAAACTCCTGTCGCAGGGGTGCCGGCTGAGTTTTTTAAAAAAAAAATCATATTTCTGGATCATGTAGCTAGTGTCCTAACTCACTGTACCAGCAGTGCCAGCTGGTTCACACTGGGACTGGGAGGAGTGCATTTTCAGGATAGGTGTCAGCTCATCGGTAACTAAAAGTTCAGATAGGTGTCATTTATTTTGCCTTAAGCCCCATGTTATGGTGTGGAAACACCAGGGGCGAACCAGCCCCTATTGTGTGCCCCTATTGTGTGGAAGTATGGGGGAATACCTACAAAACAATTATAAAACCGATATATATGCTTCAAAAAAAGCTATAAGAATCATTAACTGAAGTGACTTTCTATGACAGTGTGTCATGTACTTATATATATATATATATATACAGTATATATATACATTGAGTTTTGTCATGAGGGGTAGGCATTCATAAGCTTCGGCTTCTGCCTATTCCTTTTCGGTGCCGCGAAGAATATGCAAATGCATTTATTTTTTTCCTGTGACTTTTATGTATACTTTCTAATTTTTGGTGCCGAAATAAAGCTTACTACTACTACTACTACTAGCCCCACTTTACTGCATCCCAGTTGGCCCAGAGTACATTGATGGGTATTGGCTTCAGTGCCTGGTTACAATTGGGTCCCTTGGCTGGCCTTGAACCTGCCTTTTTGCCATGCACCTCGGTAGAATGGTCACCTACTAACCACGGCAGAGATTGCTTGCCTACATCACATCCACACACCTTTATTCAGGGCTTTTAAGTCAAAACGTTGTCAAAACTAAGGTTCAGAGTAAAAATCCAGGAAGACTTGACTTCATTTGCCCATCAAGGGCAACCACACCCTGCAATTTCCCCAGATTGGAACCAGCAACTGATTAAGGCCTCGGCCATACGAGGAAAATATCCGTTCTTTTCCTCCCCCGTTGAAAAAAAAAATCCTGTCCACACGACAAAGATATCCATGTCCACACGTAAACCCAAAACGGACATTTGGGGCTCCAACACGTATGCCAAGCCAGTAGGTGGCGATAAGAAATATTTGGCACAACACAGAAATGGCTGGTGTTAGCTGGTTTCCATGGTTACCCAAATACAAATTTCACGTAACCTGGTAGTTGAATATTGGAGGAAATGTGAACTGTATACAGTTCACATTAATTAATGCACAGGAGGGGTATACCCTTCCTGTGAATTAAAAAAAAACAACAAAGGTCCGCAGCCGCTCCACAATTCCTACCATGATGCGCTATGGGGACTGATAAAAGTCTGGGATTCCGGGAGGTGGGAATGTCGTAACTCTTCTACTGGATGTTACATTAAAGTAGTCATCCAGTAGAAGAGTTACGACATAGAGGGGTCAGAAACTGAGCGCTCGCGCTGTTCAATGCAGCCTGAATAGAGACACCTCGGAAGTTGTTTGGTCACGTCATGAGCTGATAAGTATGAGATGTCATCGTTTTCGTTTCACGTGTCTACCATAGGTGTCTACACGGCTACGCTGCTCCGGATGTTTTCGAATATCTTCACTTATTTCTCCGTTTGCAGAAAACTCCGTTTGAGTGACGTAAAAGGCCGTTTGCGTGTAGTAGAACGGCCCAAACGCAAGAATATTTCTGCGTTTGGCAAAAGATCCGGAGTCGTGTGGCCGAGGCCTAAGAGGCAATTGTTACACACTTAAGGAGCAACTTCGGTCCAGGTTCCAACAATCTGCTTTATTAACTCTGTAGAATGCAATCAAAAGACATAAAAGAAGACAGTAGTCAATTTCACGTGTTGACCTTCTGACTGTCTTGTCAGGATATGGTAAATCTGAGCTGACTTCCTAGTAAAATAGTGAAACTATATTCACCCAGTACACTGCACCATAACATACAGGTGAATAATTGAATTGCCATTTACAGAAAATACAGAAAATACCATTAAACTAATTGTAAATATAGAATATGAAATGTCACCCATAAATATAGAACATGGAATGGCACATGTAAATATCCCACGCAACATTGTAGTGATATCGAACCTGAAATGTAATTGAATTATATGGGTTCATGACCTGTAACTTCATTCTCCAACCTGAACTGTGCAACCCAACCCAAAACATGGTCGCACGAGAAGTCGGCCCGCCGCGAAGTCGGCCCGAATCGTGTGGAGAGGTCGGGCCGCGGCTGTGGAGAGGTCGGGCCGCGGCTGTGGAGAGGTCGGGCCGGGGGAGTGGAGAGGTCGGGCCATGTCTGTGGAGAGGTCGGGCCGGGGGAGTGGAGAGGTCGGCCCATGTCTATGGAATAGTTAGTTACTTAGTGAGCTAGTGTCAGCTGTTTTAGGCCCTTGTATATCATTATCCTTATTATTGTGCACTTTTTAAGGCTACAACAGAATGTAGAAGATTAATTGTCATGTTGATCTAGTGAATTGACTGCTTTGTTTCCCTGGTCCAGCAAAAGTGATGTGATTGACTGATCGCTGAGGGTATGTTCACACTTGGACCCGAGGTGAAATTGCTTGCTAATGGCTTCAATAACTTTAAAGTAAAATTAACTCCAGACAACTCTGACATGATCAACTCTATGAAATAACTCCAACACTGAAGCCAATTTAACTCTAAAGGTGTTGAAATACACTTTGGGAGTTGAAATCAACTCTGAAATATGTAACCCTGAAATTTTAACTCTCCAATTTTTGCTGTGTACTGTCATGATTTGATAATGGTTGATATGCAGTGATAATGGTGCCTATATACATGTCTATTGTCACAACAGCAAGACATATCAAGCATAAAAGACTTGATGATGGTTGGTATATGGCCTGATAATGGTTGATATGCAGTGATAATGGTGCCTATGCATGTCTATGATATGCAGTGATAAAGGTGCCTATGCATGTCTAATGGGCCGACTTCTCCACACCCCCTGGCCGACTTCTCCACACCACCTAGCCGACTTCTCCACACCACCTAGCCGACTTCTCCACACCACCTAGCCGACTTCTCCACACCACCTAGCCGAGATCTCCGCAGTTTTGCTCGGTCCGAGTTCGCGGCGGCCCGAGATCTCCTGTCCCCCAAAAGGTCACCTACATGGTACAGCGTAGCATTAGCGTGAGTTAGCTGCCTTATATACACTATACACTAACACTTGCACACAAATGCATAGAGAAATCATGGCTCCACACTTTATAATCAAATTCAAGTAATTTTATATATGTCACAAACAGTGTTGGGACATGTGCACTACATAACTTAATATATTACATAATATATTACCAAAATGCAGTAACTTGTAATATAAATATATTGCCCAACAAAAATAATGAAATATATTATACTTTTCTTTCTGCATTACTGCACTACTTTCAATATTACTTTCTGTCAATCTGCCTCGTTGCAAGTGTTCTTGTGAAATTAACTTGACAATTGCAGAAGTTAAATAATTACTTATGTTCTATAATTTGTCATCAAAATATTTATTGGCTTCCATGAATTCAAGGAATACATCTAACTCCTGTGTTAACTGCCCATAGCTGAGTAGGATGAGGTAGGTCTATGCCAGTGCTGTTTCTAGGAGTGACGTTTTTTCAAGTTGATTTCATATGAATTTGGCCAGATTTTTAAAGTAATATGTAATAGTAATATTAATATATTACACTTGCTCAGACAGTAATATTGTAATATAACATATTGCTTTAAAATGAAGGTAATAATTAATAAGTAATGTATTAACCAAGTAAAGTAATATTCCCAACACTGGTCACAAATCAGTGTATGTGTCACGTGTGCACTTCTCTCACCTGTAGAATGCAATCAAAAGACATAAAAGAAGACAGTAGTCAATTTCACGTGTTGACCTTCTGACTGTCTTGTCAGGATATGGTAAATCTGAGCTGACTTCCTAGTAAATAGTGAAATAGCGTCAGACAGTCCCATATGACCAAACCACCACTGCCATCTAGTGGCGAAAGTTAGTATCGTCTCCCAGCCTTTTAGGGTGAAAATCTATGGTTTACAGGTGAGTTTATTTACAAGTGCAGGGGCATAATAGTGGTGAGAGACCACATTAATAATCCACAGTAAATTGAAAATGTTCTTAGCACCTAAAACTTCCAGGGTGCCACACAATGAATACAAGGGACGACACAATTATTCAGTTGTCACCTTTATTGTATAAACAATGGGTCATATTGTATGACTTTTTATTGTTATTGCACTTTTTACAACTTTTTATTGTGACTTGAATTGGAGGACTCATTCAGCATCTTTTCCCTGTAAAAATAGGAATATACAATATTAGATATTCAATGTAGTTTTTTTTTTCCAAGCTAAAGCTTAGTTAAAGATAATTATCTTATTGAACATTTATATTGAACAGATTACCTTGGCATCACGAGATTTAGCTCTCATCTTGTTGACCTGGGATTCAGCGATGTCAGCACGCTCCTCTGCCTCCTCCAGCTCATGCTGAACCTTCCTTAACTTGGACAGGTGGCCGTTGGCTGCCTCCTCCTGCAATAACATTGAAATAGTTCAAAGCCTCAACATTTGGAAAGGTGCAATTTGCCAATTATTCAAACAATGTCAGGGAAAAAGGAATTGCAAATTGGTAAAGTGTGGTTTGGGCTAGCACAGTGGTCCATCCTTGCAACCACTATGATGCTAACGGTACTACAGTATGCCCATGGCAGCCACAGGGGACAATTCAACACCATTTATGTGTGTCTTACCGCTTCCTCAGCCTGTCTCTTGTAGCCCTTCACCTTCATCTGCAGTTTGTCTACCAGATCCTGAAGCCTGGCCATGTTCTTCTTGTCCTCTTCAGTCTGAAGACAGGGTGGATTATTAACTGAATGCTCATGCAATTTATTCCTTTTGTAAGAGGTAAAAGTGGGTATTGTATAATGTGTACCTGGTATGTCAGCTCCTTCACTCTCCTCTCGTACTTGCGGACACCTTTAATAGCATCAGCTCCGCCTTTCCCTGCAGCTTCAACCTCTGCCTCCAGCTCACGCACCTTCACAGTTGAACGATACATTATGTGGTGATTAGCTTCTTATTCCATAATTTATGTTTGTAAAGTGAATGTTTAACCCACCCGCTGCTGCAAGAAAGGGGGACAGTAAGTGTCACTGCCAGAAATACCTGACTTTGAGACAATTATGGAAAAATCTATGGTGGGCCGTTCGAGACACGGAATACCTTAAAAAATCCTCCATCTCTTTGCTTTCATGGAAAAAAAATAAGTGAGTTGATAACATGTTCTGTTTTGTAGATATTAGCAATTGAATACAGTGCGTTATAATGGCAGATGATGCAGCAGGCCAGAGGCCATTTTCAATAACTCAATTCAAAGTTTTATTTAGCATTTAACATTAGGTAATATTACTGCTACACATCCATGCCATATATCAAATTAAACCTCATGATGCCTGCTTGAATCTAAAAAAATAAATAATAAAATAGCATCTACCGTTATGTAAATATCAGCCTTGGAAAGCAGCATTGTTACTCAATAGTGACTGAATTATGTGACATCAATCTGTTTTTGATCACTGATAACTCCAAAATGGTACATGCTAGAAACTCGCTTTTTCTTTTGTATTCAAGAGGACATCATAACCTTTCATTAGAGATATGGCATGTTCATGTAGTCCCCACAGATGATGTTCTGTGGCTGCATTTTCTTGCAGAAATCAGTTTATGATATAGCACAGTTAGGGAAATATACCACACTCACATCCACATCACACACTGTGATGTACTGTACTAAACTTGAACGGCACCATACCAAAATGTACTATACAATACCCATAACCATATAAATACATCAAAATAATATTATAAATAAAATCATGCCAACCTCAAACAACTTTTTTTTCATTTACTTCCACAACACATCACAACGAGCTTGAAGAACTGCCATGTTCAATGCCTGATGGATTTGAACTATTTCATGTGTAAAGTAGTATTATTTTGAGACCTGGTTACTTATTTCTCTCCGACAACCTGGCAACACTGTAGGAAGAGAGAGAGGGAGAGAGAGAGAGAGAGAGAGAGAGAGCATGTGTTGCATGTAGTTGAGTCTACAGGGTTCTCACCCTCACACGTGGCTCTCCCTGCCACGTGGCAGGAGAGCCACATGTGTCAGCTACGGGTTTCCATAGCAACCACACAACAAACAGAGAGACGAGAGAGTGTAGTAGAGGGAGCCTTATGGATCTGTACACTGAAGGAGCTTGGATTTATTGACTTTTGGATCTAATAGCGATCTTTTCCCTGATCTTTGGTGGTTGACCTGTTATTTGGAGACAAGGTAAGGTTTAAAAAAAGCCTTGGTTGCTGTTTTTTTTTTTTTTTTTTTTTTTTTTTGTAATGGCGGCACTGATTGTTTGAGCTAGTTAGATCCAGCTAAATGATGGATCCTTTGTAACCAAACGGACCCTTATGGGTCTGTAACTCTTGGGATCAGAAAAATGAAACCAAATGGACCTCATGCTCTCAGGGACCACTGGTGGTCCCCGGACTACTGGTGTGTGTGTGTGTGTGTGTGTGTGTGTGTGTGTGTGTGTGTGTGTGTGTGTGTGTGTGTGCGTGTGTGTGTGTGTGTGTGTGTGTGTGTGTGCGCGCGCAGCCGTCTGCTCTCTCTCTCTCTCTCTCTCTCTGCTGCTGCTGCCATGCGGTGGGCACAGCAAGTTATATTCAGTTGATTTTTAGATACAATTGGCTACTCTGTCTGTGCATGGTGTGCTGTGATCGTCTGCTGTGGTGTTGTCCTTTGATGTAGACGTTTGATATCCACAGGGTGGATGCACAAGGGTTTAATCTAATGTATAATGGGGGAAATGGTTATCGTCGTGATTGGGCTGATCGTCGTGATTGGCGGGGGGGACGGACAGAGAAGATCACGAGTCCACGTGGACAGCAGGGGGTGGGTTAAGTAAACTACACATCTTACCCTGCCCTCCAGTTTCTGGAGCTGCTTCTTGCCTCCCTTCATGGCCAGGTTCTCAGCCTCATCCAGACGGTGCTGCAGGTCCTTCACTGTGACCTCCAGGTTCTTCTTCATCCTCTCCAGGTGAGAGCTGGTGTCCTGCTCCTTCTTCAGCTCCTCTGCCATCATAGCAGCCTGGAAAGTCATGGTTGCATTGCATGTTAATATTACAAGATAATTCACAATGTAAGGGATTAATAGTATACTAATAGTATACTAAAGGTATAGGGTATAAAACTTACATCAGTGATAGCCTTCTTGGCTTTCTCCTCAGCATTCCTTGCTTCCTGAACACTGTCGTCCACTTCTCCTTGGACCTGGACCAGGTCAGCCTCAAGCTTCTTCTTGGTGTTCAAAAGGCTGGTGTTCTAAAATAAAGATTTATTTGATTTATATAAGTAAGCACCATGTATTTTTTTAACTCTGAAGGCTAAAGGTTGTTTTATTAACTTAGGGTTGGGGTTAGCACTCACCTGAGAGTGCAACAGTCCAGCACGCTCAGTGGCGTCCACCAGTTCCTGCTCAGCCACTTTGCGGCCTCTCTCTGTCTGTTCCAGAGCCACTCTCAGCTCCTCAATCTCAGCGACCATGAGGCCGTTCCTACGCTCCACCATGGCAGCTTGCTCCTTCACATCGTCTTGGGCTCTGACGGCATCGTCAAGGTGCAGTTGAGCATCCTAAACAAAATCACATTTGAAATGGTCACATTAAGATGAACATCAGAATGTTCAATTATTTTTCCAGAGCAGCTCCACTGTTTGATTATGTGTCTGTCTAATTAAACTACTATGTTTTGCACCTTAAGTTGTCCCTGGACGTTCCTCAGCTGCTTCTGGGCCTCAGCTGCCTGGCGGTTGGCGTGGCTCAGCTGAACCTCCATCTCGTTCAGGTCTCCCTCCATCTTCTTCTTAACTCTCAGGGCATCATTTCTGCTCCTGACCTCAGAGTCCAGAGTGCCCTGCATGGAGTCAATGACCCTCTGGCTGTTCCTCTTGATCTGCTCCATCTCTTCATCCTTCTCTGCCAGCTTTCTGTCCACCTCACCCTTGATCTGGTTGAGCTCCAGCTGGACACGAAGAATCTTGGACTCCTCGTGCTCCAAAGTACCCTAAAATGTAATACAGGATCAAGATGTAGCGTTATATATAAATAATGTAGTATCAAATGGTGTAGAAAATACCACACAGTCCAGGCATGCAATATTTACAATAGGTGCAAATAAGAGCTTGCTGAACTCAAGCCATTGTGAAGAGGAGAGAGTTATTACTAGGCCACCTCAGTGGGGTCGCAATACTCTACAACCCCGTACAAAGCAGGTCCAATGTATTACCTCATGTGAGAACAGACATCACACTTCTGACACCAACATAGTGAATAGTGCAATGCTCAGAGGCAGAGCTGAGGTCAAACACAGATCGTCAACTCACCACCAGTCCAACACACAACAGGCAGCACTAAGAGAGCTTGCTCACTTAGGAGCCACTTGTGTGAGGAGTTGGTGATGTGGTCACTACAGACAACTGCATTCTTCTGCAGTGTTACCTCGGCTTCCTCCAGGGCTGTCTGGATCTCTGCCTTCTCTGTCTCCACCTGCTTCTTGGACTTCTCAAGCTCATGGATGTTCTTTCCGGTTTCACCGATCTGTTCAGTCAGGTCTGAGATCTCCTCTGCAGTGGGTTGAAAATGAAGGAGCAATGTTTTAGTCAAGTATTGTGTAACTGCAGATGAATGAATTCTGGATGAGAAGAAATATGTAAAACAAACAATGTAGAGAAAGACTGACGTTGCAGGTTCTTGTTTTCACGCTTCATGGTCTCCAGTTGGTCCAGAGACTCCTCGTAGGAGTTCTTCATCTTGAACAACTCAGTGCTGAGAGAGCGAGCCTCTTTCTGAGCTCCTTCCAGTTCTGCCTGGCCCTCCTCATGCTTCTGCTTCCATTCTGCCAAGACCTACACAGCAGCAGTAATGAAATGTGTCATTTAACCGCACTTTAAACATGGATGGATTACAGTGAAAACAGGCTGTGTGCAATGCTAGCAGCCTAGAATTCCACAAATCACTGAGCCAATAGGAGAACTATTGGCTCAGTGATTTGTGGAAGCTATCATTTGTCATGCCATGACTCTGAGGACCTGCACACAGCACAGCAGCAATGATGAAATGTGTCATTCACCCCACTTGAAGGAGGTAGTAATTATTTAGTTTTAAATCAAATTTCAAAGCACCTTATCAAAGTTCCTCTGTTTCTTGTCAAGGTTGGCAGCCAAACCATTGGCCCTCTCCACATCAACCATGAGGTCTTCCACCTCACCCTGGAGTCTCTGTTTGGTCTTCTCCAGAGAGGCACACTTGGAATTCACAGCCTCAATTCCTTCCTCAGCTTCCTGAAGACGCTGGGCGAGCTTCTTCCTGTTGATCAGTGTTGAATGGGGATATGTTGCATAGTGAGTAGTGGTTGCTGACAGTGTAAAACAGACAATTCTCAAAATGGGGGACCGTGTGGGGAATTCCAGGGGGTATTGTAACATCAAAATATTTTGTAATGCCTTTGGCTTCTAAAATAGAATATTGAGTACTTCTACTTTTGGTACCTTAATACATTTTGATGCCAATAGTTTTGACCTTTTACTCAAGATACATTTAAAGTATGGACTTTTACTTGGAACTATTGTAACTATTCGCATTGCAGTTTGACACTTTCACTTGTTTACCGTATGTAAAAGGAATCAAGTACTTTTCCCACCACTTGACACGAAATATGCATAAGAAATGCCTGGTGTAAAAATAGTGATGACTTACTTAGCCTCCTCCAGCTCCTCAGTGCGTTGGACAGCATCAGTCTCATACTTGCTCCTCCACTGGCACACCTCAGCGTTGGCCTTGGACATTCCACGCTGCAGCTCTGCCTTGGCCTCCTGCTCCTCCTCAAACTGCTCCCTCAGGAGGTCACAGTCATGGCGAGCTGATTGTACAGCATGGGCAAGAGCGTTCTTTGCCTGTAAGAAAAAGAAAGATTTAAGCCCAAATCTCGTGCCATGCCTCACTTCTTGAACAGACTTGGCTCTACAGTACGTTGTGTTTGCTCTAAACCTGCAAAAACATTGAGGGTAAAGGATCTGTTCCACACCTTAACCTCCTCTTCAATGAGTCTCTTCAGCTCCTCAATCTGCTGGGTGAAGGCCTGCTTGCCTCTGGTCAGCTGAGAGACCAGAGCTTCTTTCTCCTCAAGCTGACGACCAAACTCACCTAGATTGACATTTGAATATTTGTTTTATTCATTTGACTTTGATCAAAGTGTCAGGATGAATACCATCAACATGCGCCACATAGACAGAGTAGAACTTTAAGATGAACATTTACCGTTCTCTGTCAACAGTCTTGCTTTCTGAGCTCCAACATCATTGAGCTGGCGAACGTTCTCATCAGCTTTGGCCTTGATTTCACTGAGTTGGTCCTCAAGGGTGCGGCACATCTTCTCAAGATTTCCCTAGAAATTAACATTAGACATATTCAACCATGATGTTTTTCGAATGGGTTTATTGCTTTGGTTTGGAACAGTAAAATGCACTTCATAATTTACCCATCCTGTTCATAACTGTATGTTTTCCTTACTCATCACTGGGTTGGGCCTCAATAGATATGAGCAGAGAACAGCACTGCACAGTTTTATATGCTGTTGTTAAGAAATCGCCTATCACTGTTAAATGTTAAACTACTACTATGCCCCACAGATGTGGAACTCTATAATCCTTTTAAAAAACTGAGAATTTCCTTTCACATTTGTGAGAAACGCTCTGATATCTGTCTGCACTTGCATGATTTGAAGTATTGTTATCACAAGAATTACAAGATTATATTATACACAGGTTTCGATCATACAGTATACCTTTGCCTTAGCGACAGCCTCCATGTTGCTGGACAGGTCATCGATCTCCATCTTGTATTCACTCTTCTCCTTCTCCAGTTTCTGCTTGACTCTCTGGAGGTTGTCGATCTGTTCACCCAGTTCAGCAACGCTGTCGGCCTGTTTCTTACGGAGAGCAGAAGCTGTGGCCTCATGCTGCAGCGTGGACTCTTCAAGGTCACGGCGCAGCTTCTGGAACTCAGCCTCGCGCTTCTTGTTCATCTCGATCTGAGCGGCGGTGGCTCCTCCGGCCTCCTCCAGCCTCTCACTGATCTCCTCAAGTTCCCTGGAGAGATCAGCTCTCTGCTTCTCAACCTTAGCACGAGCAGCACGCTCTGCCTCGATCTCCTCCTCCAGTTCTTCAATACGAGCCTTTCAAATGAATTAACCTGTTAGAATTCTATTTCACACTTAGTTATTATCAATAATTGCAACGAAGAGGAAAACAAATGTGATAATAATACCTGGAGTTCCTTGATCTTCTTCTGCAGCTGGGCCCCCATAGACTGCTCATCCTCAATCTTACTCAGAAGCTGAGCTACTTCAAAGTCCTTCCTGTGGAATGAAGTACATAATATTTTGGCATAGTTTTAGTTCTTGGCATTATATATTGTTATCAATAATATGCATTATTTATATTGTTTGTGAACATTACTTCTTAAGCTTCTCATCAGACTGTTGCTTGTCATTCTCCAGATCCATGATGGCTTCCTGGGCCAGTTTCAGATCACCCTCAAGCTTTCTCTTGGTTCTCTCCAGGTCCATGCGGAGCTTCTTCTCTTGCTCCAAAGAACCTTCCAGCTGCCCAATGGTAAATCATTTGTAGATCATCATTCAGTAAAACAATGAACACATAATGAATTCAAAACATCTGATTCATTCAGGCAACACTCACGTCATCAACTTGTTGCTCCAGCTTGGTCTTGGCCTTGGTCAGAGTGTTGACTTTGTCTTCCTCTGCCTGCAGGTCATCCAGGGTCTGCTGGTGGGCCTCTTGAAGGGCCTTCTTCTCCTTGGTCAGCTTAGCAAGACCTTCATCTTGGGAGGCCATCTCCTCAGTCAGGTTCTTCACCTAATAGAAGCAAAAAACAATTTGTTGTCATGGAATAGATCATAATGGGACCTATCTCTGCAAGGCTGGAAACAGTATACTCGCAGTATGCACATCATTGCTACTTTTCTTTTGACGTCGGCATTCATTTATATATATATATTAAAAAAAGTTTAAATATGGAGATGCACATGTAGGATCACAGACCTTGTTTTCAGTGGCGTGCTTCTCCTTCTCCACTTTGGCCAAGGTGAGCTCCAGGTCATCAATGTCCTTCTTGAGCTCAGAGCATTCATCCTCCAGCTTTCTCTTCTTGGCAGTCAGTTCTGCATTGATCTCCTCCTCGTCCTCCAGTCTCTCTGTCGTCTCTTTGAGCTTGGCCTCCAGCTGGATCTTGCTTTTAATGAGACCCTCACATCTCTCCTCAGCATCATTCAGAGCCTCGTCTCCCTGGTTGTCAATGAAAAGGGGATAGGTGAGAGAGCATGTCAGCATTTGCTCTGGGAGAGATACATGATAGAAACATTGCTTCATTATCAGACTGAAAAGCTGCTGATGAAGGCAGACTATAATGTTGTCAGAGTAGAGTAGTAGTTGTTTATCAATCTCCTCCAAAAGGATATACTACTGGACAAACACAGTACATGGTGATACCAATAGCTGATTGACCACCAGGCACTCTCTGCCATCGTCATCATCACCATTCATCTACCGGTACATTTCAGACAATAATGGCATATTAGCTGTACAGTAGCTACTTACTGATGCTGCAGCCAGCGCAAGGGTATTTTTCTCTTGCGTCAGAGTCACCAGTTTCTCCTCCAGTTCCTTCTTCTTGGCCAGGGCAGCAGCCAGGTCAGTCGTCATCTTCTCATAGTTCTCCTTCATCTTCATCAGCTCCTTCTCAGTCTCAGCGCTCTGCAGGAGAGGTTTGATCTTAAAGTAGAGATTCATCCATGGCCAGTTTTTCACACTGCAGAACGAGCGGATGTTGAACTGGATGGTGTAAATGGCATCTCTGGGAAGAAAAGGGGAGAGTGTAATCATGAGTGTGGACAGCGGTGGAAAAAGTATCACTTTTATGGTGATTTTACACGAACAAAGTTGTATTGAAAAGTACTCAGAAGCAATACACGATATGAGGTTTTCAAAGTACCTTTGCTCCATCATCTTGACAAAGTTCTTCCTCATGAGGTAAGCTCTTGCGAGAGCCTGAGTCATGGTGACCAGAGTAGCCAGCTTTTCATCTCGCATCTCCTCCAGGACACCCAGCAGACCAGCTTTGAAGAACACCTGAACACAAGCAGTCACAAGCACTGTAACTAAACAACCGTAAAATCTACCTGTTTTTCTCAACTCGCTGCTTTCCACAAGACATTACTCTATGGATATACAGTATGTTGCTTAGTTCACAGTGTACTTACCTTGGTGTGTCCAAACTTGTACTCATCCACAGGGACGGGCAGCGACCCAAGAAGCTTCTCTGAAGCTTTCTTGTTGTCCATGAATGCACCATCAGGGCATGCGCTGGCGTTCAGTACCTTGTACCTGTTTAGCAGAAGATCATGGTCAATTTGTGTCCCTCCCATTATTAAGTTTGGAACTACAGTAAAAGCTTTAGGGAACAAGGAATAAATACCTCTGCTTGAAGTCAGCATAGGGAATTCTGCTTGGGAAGCCCTTTCTGCAAATCCTGATGCCCTCCAGCACACCGTTACACCTCAGCTGGTGGATGACCAGGAAGTTCTCCATGAGACCTGTAAAGATGTCGCTTCATTTTTAATATAACTGTAAATATATATTAGGGGTGTTGAATGATCAAAAATTTTAATCAAATTAATCACAGCTTCAAAATTAATGTAATCATGATTAATCACCATTCGAGCTATGTCCAAAATATGCCTGCTTTCCTTTATAGGATTTGAACATTTAAAAAAGAAGAATAATCTGGGGAGAAAAGACCTGCTTTTTATTTCTTCAATATTTATCAAAGTAGGTGATCTACAAGTCCCCACTGCTTGTAGATCTCTCGAGCTGTACTCTGTGGCTCTGATTACAGGGAAACACAAAGCTATATGTCTCCGTAAAACCGTATTCTACCCTTTTTTTTTTTAGAAAATCCTCAATGGGTTGAGTCATTGTGCATATGAGTTAATTGCGTTAAAAAAAATAATCAGATTAATCATCAAAATTAATTTAACTAATTAACTCATTATTTTCAACAGCCTTAATATATATGATTAAATATATTTAAATAAATATATTTTCTGTGTTTACCTGGAGTCTTGGACTCGTTTGGAATCAGGCAACGCACAAAGTGAGGATGAGTGCTCCTCAAGTTGGTCATCAGCACCCCCAAGTTTGCCTATTCAGACATAAAGAATCCAAGTAGGGTTATTATTAGTTAAACATTATCCCATTGAGACAGAATATACCCATTGTTGTCCTATTGAGACAGAAACAAGCCAAGTAGCCAATAATATTCATAATTTACTTTACATGGTTAATGCACACGTTCACAACATACAGGATTTTTTTAATTCCAATGCAATGCTGCAATGTTGATAATAATACTGCTTCATTCTTACAGAGTATAAATTATAATGGTGGTGATAACATACTGTATAAACATTCTTACCCTGAAAGCACTAGACACGGTCTGCATGGAACCACCCTTCTTCTTCTTGCCGCCTGCTCCCTTTGCCTCTGTTTATAGTCATTAAAATAATCAAATCAAAGTTTATTTATATGGCACATTTTCAACCACCAAGGCTTATGCAAAGTGCTGAAAAACAAATCAGTCAACAAACCTTCAGGCTCAGCGGGAGGATAGAAGACAGAGAGCAGTTTAATTGAAGACTTCTGGTACAGCTGAATGACAGATTCGTTCAGTGGGTCCTTGTTCTTGTCCAGCCAGCCTGTGATGCTGTAGTCCACTGTTCCAGCATAGTGGACCAGGGAGAAGTGGGCCTCACCCTTGCCTTTGCCAGGCTTGGGCTTCTCAAAGGCCTTGTTCTTTCCCAGATGCTGGTCAAGCAGCTTGTCTGAGAAGGTTTTGTCTGAAGCCTTCGGGAACATGCACTGCTCTTCAAGGATGGAGAAGATGCCCAGGGGCTTTGGAGAGGAGACAAAAGAGGCAAAAACAATGTTAACATCATGCCCATTCGAACACAACATATTTCTCAATTAAGTCAATGCAGACAGGCAACTCCATGTTAATATAATATGTTGAAAATCATGGTTGATTCTGATTCAAATTCAGCCATGTGCTATTTAGAGCTCTAGACTGCTTGTCTAATTAAAGGCTCAGAGCACTTGTCTGGCCTGTCGGGACAATTAAGGTTGGTTGATTAATTGATTGATTGATTTATCAATCGACACCTTCTCAATGAGCTCAATGCAGACAGCCAGGTCCATGCCGAAGTCGACGAGATCCCAGGGGATTCCCTCCTTCATGTACTCCTCTTGTTCCAGAACAAACATGGTGTGGTTGAAAAACTGTTGCAGTTTCTCATTGGTGAAGTTGATGCACAGCTGCTCCAGAGTGTTGAACTGTGAATGGAAATATTATTTAGCCCAACAGTTTATGCCTAATAGTGAAAAATCTCTCTCTCTCTTAAAAACAAGAGTCCACACTTACATCAAAGATCTCAAAACCAGCGATATCCAGCACACCAATATAGAAGTTTCTCTGCTGCTTGGTGTCCAGCATCTCGTTGATCCTAATGACCATCCACAAGAACTGCTTCTCATAGATGGACTTGGCCAAGGCACCAACTGAGTTCATGACCTAAGGAAATAGCAACGTCATTAGTAGTGATGTGAATTGCATCATTGAGTTCATGTCCTGGGCATTACATAACTCTGTAGCTTATACTCACCTGTGGCACAGTCTGTCCCTTCGTGACAAACTCATTTCCGACCTTCACTCTGGGGTAGCAGTAAGCTTTAAGCATCTCTGCTGAGTTGATGCCCAACAGGTAGCCAATCTTGTCAGCCTCTGAAACATTCAGAATATTTTCAGTTTACAATTTAGGCATTTGCACTTAATCCAAAGTCAAGTATGTACAAGGTCACATCAGATGTTAGAGATATGAATCTGCTTTCCTCTGTACGAAAGTAGCATGGGGAAGGAACGTGTTATTTCACCCAGCTTCTATCCCTTCCATCATGCATGCCACAGCTGGCCCCAGGAAGCATTTTAGAGACCAGGATTACTGGATGTTTTGAGCACTGGTGACGGGGAGGATGGGACACGCCCACATGTATGCATTTATTTCCATCACTTAGTTGAAGCTGCAGCTCAACCTCTGTGATGGTGATGTTTATAATAAGACTATTAAGGATAAGAATAAAGATTTGCTCACCCTCTGTGCCGTCTGGCTCGGCCTGCTCCTCACGCTGCTTCTGTTTGAACTTCATGACACCGTGATGCATCACAGCACCAGTGAACTTGTAGATCAGCTGTTTCTCCTCACCGCTGAAGCCCAGGATGTCGATAGCTTCCTGATGTCAAAAAGCACAGATGTGTTCCAAAGACTGAGAGCATAAGTGTATGCACGGTATGTGCACATTATAAAGTGACAATTTAAGACTATTAAGACCTTGTAATAGCTTTTACAAATAAGACAATTGGGTAATCAAAAATTATACTATACAGATTGTTAGAAAATGGCCAAATTGTCAAATATTACCCTACCTAAAAAAAAGAGATACAAAAGTCAAAGCATGTTGATTGGGTACTTTCACAGCATTTATCTGTGAATCAATTAAACGTATGTATATTATTTTGGTGACAAACAACCTGCTGAAAACATTGAGAGCCCCTGCTTTAGAAAATACATTCTGTAGAGAAATTATTATTCACTGACATCAGTTGCATCCAGCTCCTCCTTGTCATTAATGCTGGCCACGGTGATCACACCCATGCTGATCAATGGGAAGTCGTAGGGGTTGTCAGTGATCAGGCACATTTCTGAAAAGGGATTATAAAAACGGTAAAATGTTATTTCATTCATTCATCCATCCATCCATCCATCCATCCATTCATTCATTCAGTCAGTCTATGTCAACTGTCTGCAGCATGCATCATCAGCAATAACACTTACCGATGATCTCAGGCTTGTGGTTGGTCATCATCTGGAAGAAGATGTGGTAGCCTCTCTCTGCAGCAAGCTGGTATGTCACTCTGGACTTCTCCAGCAGATCTATGAGTTGTACATAACTCAAAATATTACTAATCTGACCCCCCACCCCAATCATGTATGATTACATGATTTCCTGTTTTACATAGAAGTGTAAATAATCATAATAATTAATAACAATACAAATTGAATCATCTTTCTTTTCAAATCTTATCATTTTTCAAAAGGGCAAGTAAATCTAATCTTCAAAAGAAGGCATATTGTATGTGTGAACACTATACTTACATGTTTCAATATCAGCACTGGCCAGTTTACCCGATGCGCCGAAATGGATTCTGATGAATTTACCCTGTTTGACATAGCACAATTAGTTGCATTGCATTCCTCAACATTGTGGAACTATTGCAGGTTTATTCACACAGTGACAATATTTTCACTTACAAAGCGAGAGGAGTTGTCATTCCTCACAGTCTTGGCATTACCATAGGCCTCCAGCAAGGGATTGGCAGCAATAATCTGATCCTCCAGTGACCCCTAGAATGTTTTAGACATAGCCCAATTTAATAGTTGGTCTTTCATAATGAATTGTTATAATGTATATAAATGCAATTATCTTCTAAAACATATATTTTTAAACATGAATATACCTTGATTTTATTAGAGGTGCCGCCTGAGTCTCCACCACTAGCAGAACTTGCTGCAGTAGCGAAGTACTGGATGACACGCTTGGTGTTCACAGTCTTTCCAGCACCGGATTCTCCACTGGTTATAAATGCAATGCATACATTCAGAAAAACGCACTTAGGAAATTTGGATTCAATATTATGTTTTTAATGCCTAGTAGATGATGGAAACTTACGTGATCAGGACAGACTGGTTCTCTTTGTCTGTAAAATGTAAAGCAAAGCTTTTAGTCACAGATATACAGATAAAACCATTATAGTTTTATACTTGTTTGCATTGTCCTGACAAGTGCATACGTACCCATCAGCATGAACTGAAAGGCGTTGTCAGAGACAGAGAAGATGTGGGGTGGAGCCTCAATACGCTTCTTGCCCCTGTAGGCATTGACAACCTCCTGGTCGTACACTGGGAGCCACTTATAGGGGTTCACAGTGGCACAGAACAGGCCAGAGTAGGTCTATAGGCAAGAAGGGAGAGAACAATGATTAATTAATAATTAATTAATAATAATGATGATATTATATAATAATAAACGTGTATTCATGTATTCATGTATAAATACATGTAGTTGCAAGTGAAATCAACTTGGCTCAGTTGATTTCACTTGCAACTACAGACTGTATAATCACATCTCGATGTAGGGTGAGATCCAGTAGTGACCACTTGCATACTAGTTTAATGAGCCTTCAGAACCATCATGAGGTTTGAATTTGTTATTCTATGGCTGGGCCAGGTGTCCACACTTTTTGAAGTTGAGAGCTACTTTCAAAATGACTAGCTCAACAAGATCTGGAATATGGAATAAGATCTGGAAATGGAATAAGTTGTTTTTTTTAGACATGCACAGTCCCTTGTGATCGACTGGTAGAATGCAATCTACCCTTTGGGCAGTGAAAACCATGTGGTTCTTTTGACAATATGACGTGTAGTCTGCGTTTTTTTTTTTTTTTTTTTTTTTCATAGACATGTGTAATACTGTAGTGTTCTCAGCATGTGGAAAAGCTTACGTAGATCATCCATGCTGCATAACGCTCTTTGAGGTTATACAGGACGGTGGCTTCAGTGAGGTGGGTCATCATGGCCATGTCCTCAATCTTGTCATACTTGGGAGGGTTCATAGGAGTGACGTCTGCCTCTGGCACCGTCCTTGTCTAAAAGAAGGAAGAGAGAGAGAACAGAACGTCTTGTGATTACTACGTTGTATATTCACGATTTTATCTCACTATTTTATTTATTTCCATTTCTAACTGTGGATGTCACTTGTTTTAATTCCTGATACCACAAGCTCTGTATTATCTGGTACACATACAAATAAAGTGAATAATGATAACAGAGAATAATATTTATAAAAATAAAAAAGAAAATTACCTTATTGGCCTGAATATAAGACTATGATTTTTTTCCCAATGGAAATATCCCAAAAATGGAGTCGTCTTATATTAAGGGACTATACTAGTTGACATTCAATGTTCTTTTTTTCTGTAAATGGCTTTTGAAAAATGGGGGTCATCTTATAACCGAGTCGTCTTATATTCGGGACAATACGGTATTTATTTTATCTTGTGCTGCATATACAGTATATGTCAGTACATCTCTACTACTACATTACCTCCTTCTTGTCCAGCGTTTCGACGGTGACTTTGCCACCCTCTTTGCTCAGGATCTTACACTTGAGGTACAGCTCTTCCTTATCAGCCACATAAGCTGCAGTTTTGGCATCAAAGGGTGCACTTTGAGCCTCAATTCTCTCCTTCTCTGGCTTACGGAGGTAAATGGCGGCCTTGCCATACTGCTCCATCTCCGCGTCGGTACTCATGGTTGCGGCTTTCTGTCGACAGAGAAATATGGACATGGAGGAGATGACGACAGCTGACTGGAGATCTGAGCCGATAATTATGGCTATACCAGTGGTTTTCAACCCTTTTCACATCAAGGACCATTATTTTTTCAACATTTGAGCCACAGACAAAAAAATGTATGACATTTAGTCTCTCAGACCCAAAACTGGAGAAGAATATGTTGTTTTCTTTAAGATATTTGATAAGATTTTGTATAGAGTAAGACACAACAGGCTAGGTTCATAAAAATAACAATTCTTCTACATTCTCTAATTGTATAGACTTCTTGTAAATTAAGTAATAATGTAGCAATAATGTATCACTTGAGAGCATAAAATGAAGCCAAATGGAACCGTATGGGTCTCTCAAGAGTAAGCGATCAATAAAGGGTCCATTTGGTTAGCAACTCTCCATCAATTAGCTGGACCACTGGTTGAAAACCTCTGGGTTATACTATGGTTATAGCTTGTTGCAGTTTGTATAGCTTTCATTGACTACTCACTTTTCCCCCTCTGCCAGTAGAAATTGAACCTTGTGCACAACCTTGTGTGGGAAAAAAAACACATAGAGTACATATGGTTGAACATGAGAATGTTTCAATACCGTATAATCATTTTTGCCACACACACACATACACACACCACCTCAAGTTCTAATTAATTCCATGTCTAAAATGAGTTTCTGTTTAGATTAGATTATGAAATTAAAGTATGCTTCAGAGGTGGGTAACTGCAACCAAAGTAAAAACATATTGCTACTTTCAAACAACATCAACTAGTTTAGATCTGCTGTTGGGAAGAAAGCACCTAACTCAAAAGTATTATTTTTTCAGGAAATTATGAAGACCTAAAACAAAGCAATACTTGGTGTTGTAATTGCAGACATTGTCAATTCTTGCATGAGAGGAGGAGCAGTGCTGCCTTAGCAGTTAGCAGACAGTTTGAGGGTCCTATAGAGGTTTTGTCATTAATTCAGTGTTTTGGAATCAACACATAAACGTGTTCTGTGTTCAAGCCCTGATTTATGCAGAGAGAGAGAGACAGAGAGAGAGAGAGACGAGGTTTCCTCCCAACAGCAACAATATCTAATAGCACATGCATTATAATTCATATTCTTAACCCCCTAACACAAGTGACTGAACCAAAAGCAAATTCCAATCTGGCCCAAACCATATAATTATAAATAAAAAGAAAGACAGTCAATCATTTATGATGGTGTCCTGGGAATTGTCACTATAGGTATACTGTATGTGGCGCCATGTACGAAGGCATGATAAGCATGAATAGCTAACATGTCCAATATATTTTTATGGCTATAGCTATAGATAACATACTAAATATTTATGACTATGATATTTATGAAAGACTAACACAGAACACATGAAGTCTCACTCACCGTCAAGTGGAAATGAACCCCCGCAATGGCTACTGTGTCAACTGTCCCCTACTTATATTGGGTGTCAACTGCAAGCTATGCAGAAAGTAAAAGCAGGAATGTCCTTTAAAGGGCCATTCCAATAGCATCCTTGAAACACGATAGTGCCCCTTCATGGCTATGTAGGTGTTCATGGTGCATGTTTAGTGGCTATGGGATAAAAATAGCAGTGTTTGGGAAGCTGCTGTGAAAGTCTAAATCCACAGGACAAGGAATCTACATCTACATAGTCCAAGTAACCCTATTTAAACATTATTACACAAGAGGGTGTCCTTTACAGTCATTAACACTCGCCAGCGATGCTGCATTAATTAACTCCCCCATCACAGGTAAATTGGTGTGAATGGGTGAATGATTGAATGTAGGCCTAATCCACAATAAAGGCTCAGGTCACTATCATGGCTAGTATCACGGACAGTATGCCATGGTCATTGGTCAGTATCATGTCAATGTCATCATCTCATCAAATAGACATTACTCGTATCTACCTACACACTACAATAAGTAGCAGCAAAACAATAATAACTCAATAATCATTAAAGTCTGCTGCTAGGTGCAGCTGCACTTCTTAGACTTGTGTTCTCTCCTCACTGCACTGGTTGCCAGTCTCATTCAGAATTAGTTTGTTTTTAAAATGCTAAATGGATTGGCACCCGCATATCTTTCTGACCTCCTGTCCTCTTACTTTTTGATCTGTGTTGTACATTACTTGTATGTGACGTACTTTGAAAACTTGTTTTTGAAAGGTGTTTTTGAAAATAATATTACCCTATTGGCCTGAATATAAGACTATGTTTTTTTCCCAATGGAAATATCATAAAATATGGTGTCGTCTTATATTTGGGGCCATACTATTTGACATTCAATGTTCTTTTTCTGTAAATGATTATTAAAAAATGGGACGTCGTCTTATATTCGGGACAATACGGTATTATTAATAATAATCAGAATAATAACAACTTTGGGGCAGGCCTGTCTAGAGACCAAGATAGATCAAAGCTACATGAACAGCAGTGTGAGCGCCGTTTTCTGCATCACTGCGGTCTTTCTAGCTATTTTATATAATTGATTAATCTATGACTTTTGTTGTTAGAAAAACTCAAATATTGAATTAGATGAGATGAGATCTGGCGTGAAAGAGAGCAGGCTTAATAATCATCACAACAAATGTCTAAGGTATTTTTCACCTTGACTTTAAGTGGCAAAGGAACTTTTCCACATCAGTGTACGGCTGATTCCAAGCATTTTCTTTAGGGGTAAAAAAAAAAAACCTTCATTTGTACATAATCCCTCAAGTATGTACCTGTCTTCCAGTGCAATGCACTGTGCCATGTGTTGAGAATCTCCACATGCCATGGTCTTTTTGCTGTAGGCGACTGTATGTTGGCTGTTGGGCTGTTTTGTTTGCGAAAATAAAGCCTGCAATTGTGGACAAAACCAAAATAAATCTTTAGTTTTTTTTTGTCTGTGGGGTGAAAACGTCGTCAAATGGTGGTCCGTGGCTCAAATGCTGAATAAATACTAAGATCAAGAAGGTTGAAACTGCCACTGGCGTATACGTTCTCTGTCCACGCTGTTCCGCGTGGCTATTTTTAAGCAGCATGGTGATAAACAACGCCTGGCTGACAGCGTCTCCAAGAGCAAAGGCCACTCCCCTGCTTTATTTCATGTGGGATCCGAAAAATAACCATACCGACACGCACCGACACCAGAGCCTTACAGTAGAAAGAGTTGCGTCACTCCATAGGCCACAGTGCCATCTAGAGACAAAGCTCTGATAGGCCAAGGCTCAGTTACGCGACCTCATGGAGTCAAGCAAGTGAGTCAAACTGGCGTTTGGAATATATTATTTTGAAAGAGGCGCCGCAAATATCGACAAAAAAACAAAAATAAAGGTATTAAAGCTGGGCTTTTGTCTGAGTCCAATGAAAAAGCAGAATTCCGCCCATTTTCAAAAATGTCTAAGGGAAAAGGGTTTGAAAGAAAAATTATTAACATGGTGAAACACAACGTCATCAAGTTGTGGTTCACCATGTTGGTGTTTTTTCAGACCTCCATTTCTAGGAAACAGAATGGGGGTAGGCCTACTTTTTTACATCATGGCCACACAACATCTCTAAGGTAGGCTATGACAGTAAAATGTTGAAAATGGGTGGAGTAGGAATGAGAACCCAAATGCAGGCGGCAGGATCAAACAGGTCAACTTAGAGATATTTATTAACTGAGCTCAGGTACTTCCATAAGCACGGAAAAATCATAGGACATGCAGGAACTCAGATAGACCAGCTAAGGCTTAGGCTATAGTGGAAAGAGTTGCGTCGCTACCAGTGTTGGGACATGTGCACTACGTAACTTAATATATTACATAATATATTACCAAAATGCAGTAACTTGTAATATAAATATATTACGTAACAAAAAAAATCTAATATATTATACTTTCCTTTCTGCATTACTGCATTACTTCCAATATTACTTTCTGTCAATCTGTGCCGTTGCAAATGTTCTTGTGAAATTATCATGACAACCACAGAAGTATATTACACTTGCTCAGACAGTAATATTGTAATATAATATATTGCTTTAAAACGAAGGTAATAATTAATAAGTAATATATTAACAAGGTAAAGTCACTACATAGGCCAAGGATCGGTCACGTGACCTCATGGAGTAAAGCAAGTGAGTCAAACTGGGGTTTGGAATATATTATTTTGAACGAGGGCGCCGCAAATATCTACAATTGTAGGTATATATACAACATGACAAGTTTTAAACTATTGTTCAGTGACAACTATCATCTCTGTAATGTGTACGATGTGCTATCATTAAAAAAACGAACTAAAATATAGTAATTTAAGGCCATTAAAGCTGGGTTGTTGCCTGAGTCCAGTGCTTTTCTGCCTTCTTCTCAAGAGCACCCAGCTAGTCTCGTAGCCTGCTCCCGCTATCGCGACAATGTCTGTTCTTAATAGTATGTGAATGAGGAGAGACTATTCTGTTCTTTCAAGTTGTAAATATACAACGTAATTATATCGTTTGAAAATCATAAAACAAACTGTAAGAAAATAACCTGTGACATTTTTTCTTTCATTTGGCTCTATTTGTCTGTGGTAAATGGTTGTTCACACGTTGTCTGTCCCCTGGATTCCATTAGATCCATTCACTGTGGTAATGTGTTTGACACACCATGCCTTCCCAGTAGCGTGACGCTGTAGTCTTTCATTTGCCTTTGAGTAACAACATTTTAATCTAGTATGTTGTCCAAAATCATTTATTGTAGCCTGTCGTTTTCCCAGGTTTCGTCAATTTTTGAAAATCCTCGAAAACAACGAAAAATGGCATACGTTTTTCGTTGTATGACTTTTTTCCTCGATTTTGACATTCTATGAAAATCCTCAAAAATCCCCCAAAATCATGAAAAACAGCATAGGCCTACTATGGAATGTTTGAATATTAGGAATGGAAGCAACCCTCTGGTGTTTCTGTCTGTATGCAATTTTGTATTTAAAGCAATTACAGTTGCTCACTGGATAAAGATTCTGCCAGCGTTCAAGTCACAGATCTTACAGTGTGTTCATTGTCATCTAATGCATTCATGATTGGAATCCTGAACTCTAGCATGTTTTTTTGTTTGTTTGTTTGTTTTTTCTTGATTTTCGAGTTATTTAATCACCCAATGCATTCTCAATGGCAATATCACAGACTTTATTTAGTGTCTTCGCTCAGTGGTAACCCTTCTACTTCTGGAAATGCTTATTGGGGGGAGTTTTATACTCCCGGAAATACAGGGATCAAAGATTTCCGGCACGGTGCCGGAAATCAGGCTTGGGGAAAAAAAAAAAAAAAAAAAAACGAGACCAATGTTGCCAACTGCCAAAATCCAAAATGCAGTGGCACTTCGAAAATGCACTAGAAGGAGGAGCCTGAGCATTGGTTTAATGGTTTTCAACCCAACTCACCAGCAAAAAGCACTAGATTTTCTACCAGGAGTTTTTCAACGCTAGGGGGTCTGGAAAAAAAGCTAAACATAGTGACAAGTTCGCCAAGTTGGCAACACTGACAGAGACACGTGGAGATAGAGAGTGATCAGCGAACCGCGACATTTCAGCGTGTGAGGAGTCGGGACGCTGCAGTTCATGAAGCCAGGTGAAAATACCCTCACCATGATAGATAAAGGCATCAAAAATAAATGGCACTGGGCATGGCTAGATGAGACTGGGCGAGATGGGAAGGCATTTTGATTTTGCAGTTGGTGCAGGAAGCTAAGGGATCGAGTCAGGTGCTTGCTCTTCTGCACGCTGTGCTCACGAAGCTATTATATGGTCCTCAACTGGCGGTCCACGACCGGACGGCCGCACATCTCTGTCTGGACCCTTAAAAATGGTCGAAAGAGAAGGAAAGAAAAAAAGGCGCCGCGTAATTCCCGGAATAATTGCATAAATAAATGCAAATATGCATGCCTCGCTTGATTTCACAATCCCCACATATTTTCGCATAAGGTTTATAAAGTTACAACCTCACCCATTTGGTCACTTTCACCCAGAATCGCGGTGGGGGTAAGCGCGTCTAAAAAGTCTCTCTCTCTCTCTCTCTCTCTCTCTCTCTCTCTCTCTCTCTCTCTCTCTCTCTCTCTCTCTCTCTCTCTCTCTCTCTCTCTCTCTCTCTCTCTCTCTCCACCTAACAAAACGTCGGGGGGGGGGCGCCGCACCAGCCGCTGCTGGTTAAAGTTGTTGCGTGGCGGTGCTGTACACACATCCAGCTTATATTACTGTCGGGACTCGGTCGGAAGGGGTACTCACCCCAGGTAATGGCAATACTAATCAGTGTTCTTAAACTCCGTCGAACGGACAGTTGTTGTAAAGTTGACAGGTCTTGCACATGTGTCCAGTGCGTAGTCACCTCTATGTCTGGTTGAACTGATTTAGAAGCGTGATACTGAAATGATTGATTATTTACTCTATTAGAGAAATCAGTCATTTTACATGTATCTCAATCGCAGTTTGTGCAGGACCGGATCTAGGCATGGGGAGGGGGGGCAACGCCACCCTAAATGCCCAGACTGCTCCACCAAACATGATGGCATGCAAAACAACCCAAATTTCAACTATATATATATATATATATATATATATATATATATATATATATATATATATATATATATATATATATATATATATATGTGTGTGTGTGTGTGTTTGGAAAGTTCAGGCTCAGGATTTTTTTTTGCTTTAATCCCTGGAAATAAGGCAGGAGAGGTAAGCCATGAGTGGGGTTTGAACCCACCATCTCTGGATCATGTACTGTAGCTAGTGTCACCAGTGTAAGCCCTGCTTACTGGATTGGGATAAGTGCATTTTCAGGATAGATATCAGCTCACTGGTAAGTAAGTTCAGATACAGTAGGTGTCATTTATTTTGTCTTAAGCCCCATGTTATGGTGTGGAAACAGCAGGGGCGAACCAGCCCCACTGTACTGCATCCCAGTTGGCCCAGATTAGTGCCTGCTTACACTTGGGTCCCTTGGCTGGCCTTAAACCTGCATTTTTGCCATGCACCTCTGTACAACGGTCGCCTATGTAGCCACGCCAGAGATTGCTTGCCTACATCACATCCACACACCTTTCTTCAGGGCTTTTAAGTGTGGGTTCTGGAGCAAAGTCATCCAAACCAAGGTAAAGAGTAAAGATCCAGGAAAAATTGATTTCATTTGGCCATCAAGGGCAACCACGCTCTGCAATTTTCCCAGAATCGCATCTTTCTACTTTATCTTTGAAATGGGTTACACAATGGGGGACATGCAAGTTGGAAGCAGCAACTGAAGAGCCAATGAATACAAGGGACAACACAATTATTTAGTTGCCACCTTTATTGTATACACAATGGGTCATATTGTATGACTTTTTATTGTGACTTGAATTGGAGGACTCTTTCAGCACAATGGGTCATATTGTATGACTTTATTGTGACTTGAATTGGATGACTCATTCAGCATCTTTTCCCTGTAAAAATACGAATATAAAATATTAGATATTCAATGCAGATTTTCTTTTTCAGGCTAAATCTTAGTTAAAGATAATTATCTTATTGAACATTTATATTGAACAGATTACCTTGGCATCACGAGATTTAGCTCTCATCTTGTTGACCTGGGATTCAGCGATGTCAGCACGCTCCTCTGCCTCCTCCAGCTCATGCTGAACCTTCCTTAACTTGGACAGGTGGCCGTTGGCTGCCTCCTCCTGCAATAACATTGAAATAGTTCAAAGCCACAACATTTGGAAAAACACCATTTATACCATACCATACACCATTTATATATATATGTCTTACCGCTTCCTCAGCCTGTCTCTTGTAGCCCTTCACCTTCATCTGCAGTTTGTCTACCAGATCCTGAAGCCTGGCCATGTTCTTCTTGTCCTCTTCAGTCTGAATTCAGAGTGAATTATATTAATATTAACATTACTTATTCCTTTTGTAAGAGGTAAAAGTGGGTATTGTATAATGTGTACCTGGTATGTCAGCTCCTTCACTCTCCTCTCGTATTTGCGGACACCTTTAATAGCATCAGCTCCGCCTTTCCCTGCAGCTTCAACCTCTGCCTCCAGCTCACGCACCTTCACAGTTGAATGATACATTATGCAGTGATTATCTTCTTATTCCATAATTTATGGTTGTAAGGTGTATGTTGAAACAAACATCTTACCCTGCCCTCCAGTTTCTGGAGCTGCTTCTTGCCTCCCTTCATGGCCAGGTTCTCAGCCTCATCCAGACGGTGCTGCAGGTCCTTCACTGTGACCTCCAGGTTCTTCTTCATCCTCTCCAGGTGAGAGCTGGTGTCCTGCTCCTTCTTCAGCTCCTCTGCCATCATAGCAGCCTGGAAAGTCATGGTTGCGTTGCATTGCATGTTAATATTACAAGATAATTCACAATGTAAGGGATTAATAGTATACTAATAGTATACTAAAGGTAGGGTATAAAACTTACATCAGTGATAGCCTTCTTGGCTTTCTCCTCAGCATTCCTTGCTTCCTGAACACTGTCGTCCACTTCTCCTTGGACCTGAACCAGGTCAGTCTCAAGCTTCTTCTTGGTGTTCAAAAGGCTGGTGTTCTAAAATAAAGATTTATTTGAATAATGTAAGTAAGCATCGTGTACAATTTTCTTTAACTCTGAGGGTTGAAAGTTGTTTTATTAACTTAGCGTTAGGGCTAGGACTCACCTGAGAGTGCAACAGTCCAGCACGCTCAGTGGCGTCCACCAGTTCCTGCTCAGCCACTTTGCGGCCTCTCTCTGTCTGTTCCAGAGCCACTCTCAGCTCCTCAATCTCAGCGACCATGAGGCCGTTCCTACGCTCCACCATGGCAGCTTGCTCCTTCACATCGTCTTGGGCTCTGACGGCATCGTCAAGGTGCAGTTGAGCATCCTAAACAAAATCACATTTGAAATGGTCACATTAAGATGAACATCAGAATGTTCAATTATTTTCCACTGTTTGATTATGTGTCTGTCTAATTAAACTACTACTGTATGTTTTGCACCTTAAGTTGTCCCTGGATGTTCCTCAGCTGCTTCTGGGACTCAGCTGCCTGGCGGTTAGCGTGGCTCAGCTGAACTTCCATCTCGTTCAGGTCTCCCTCCATCTTCTTCTTGACTCTCAGGGCATCATTTCTGCTCCTGACCTCAGCGTCCAGAGTGCCCTGCATGGAGTCAATGACCCTCTGGCTGTTCCTCTTGATCTGCTCCATCTCTTCATCCTTCTCTGCCAGCTTTCTGTCCACCTCACCCTTGATCTGGTTGAGCTCCAGCTGGACACGAAGAATCTTGGACTCCTCGTGCTCCAAAGTACCCTAAAATGTAATACAGGATCAAGATGTAGCGTTATGTTCAGTATAAATAATGGTGTAGAAAATACCACACAGTCCAGGCATGCAATATTTGCAATACTCTACATCCCCATACAAAACAAGTCCAATGTATTATCTCATGTGAGAACAAGCATCACACTTTGGACACCAACATAGTGAATAGTGCAATGCTTGGAGGCAGAGCTGGGATCAAACAGATTGTCAACTCACCACCAGTCCAACACACAACATGCAGCACTAAGAGAGCTTGCTCGCTTAGGAGCCACTTGTGTGAGGAGTTGGTGAGGTGGTCACTACAGACAATTGCATTCTTTTGCAGTGTTACCTCGGCTTCCTCCAGGGCTGTCTGGATCTCTGCCTTCTCTGTCTCCACCTGCTTCTTGGACTTCTCAAGCTCATGGATGCTCTTTCCGGTTTCACCGATCTGTTCAGTCAGGTCTGAGATCTCCTCTGCAGTGGGTTGAAAATGAAGGAGCAATGTTTTAGTCAAGTATTGTGTAACTGCAGATGAATGAATTCTGGATGAGAAGAAATATGTAAAACAAACAATGTAGAGAAAGACTGACGTTGCAGGTTCTTGTTTTCGCGCTTCATGGTCTCCAGTTGGTCCAGAGACTCCTCGTAGGAGTTCTTCATCTTGAACAACTCAGTGCTGAGAGAGCGAGCCTCTTTCTGAGCTCCTTCCAGTTCTGCCTGGCCCTCCTCATGCTTCTGCTTCCATTCTGCCAAGACCTACACAGCAGCAGTAATGAAATGTGTCATTTAACATTCACTTTGGTTGGATCACAGTGAAAACAGGCTGTGTGCAACTGCCCCTATCATGCTAACAGCCTCATATATCCCCCTTTTGGCTCAGTGATTTGTGGAAGCCATCATTTGCCCAAAAATCAAATTTACCTTATCGAAGTTCCTCTGTTTCTTGTCAAGGTTGGCAGCCAAACCATTGGCCCTCTCCACATCAACCATGAGGTCTTCCACTTCACCCTGGAGTCTCTGTTTGGTCTTCTCCAGAGAGGCACACTTGGAATTCACAGCCTCGATTGCTTCCTCAGCTTCCTGAAGACGCTGGGCAAGCTTCTTCCTGTTGATCATTGTTTAATGGGAATATGTTGCAGTGTGAGTAGGGGTTGCTGACAGTGTAAAACAAACAATTCTCAAAATGAGGGTCCATGGGAGGACTTCCAAAAATGAGTATTTTTTCCACCAATCAATCTGAGGGGCCTTGACACAAAATATGCACAAGAGCCTGGTGTGAAAATAGTGATGACTTACTTAGCCTCCTCCAGCTCCTCAGTGCGTTGGACAGCATCAGTCTCATACTTGCTCCTCCACTGGCACACCTCAGCGTTGGCCTTGGACATTCCACGCTGCAGCTCTGCCTTGGCCTCCTGCTCCTCCTCAAACTGCTCCCTCAGGAGGTCACAGTCATGGCGAGCTGATTGTACAGCATGGGCAAGAGCGTTCTTTGCCTGTAAGAAAAAGAAAGATTTAAGCCCAAATCTTGTGCCATGCCTCACTTCTTGACAGACTTGGTTCTACAGTACATTGTGTTGCTCTAAACCTGCAAAAACATTGAGGGTAAAGGATCTGTTCCACACCTTAACCTCCTCTTCAACGAGTCTCTTCAGCTCCTCAATCTGCTGGGTGAAGGCCTGTTTGCCTCTGGTCAGCTGAGAGACCAGAGCTTCTTTCTCCTCAAGCTGACGACCAAACTCACCTAGATTGACATTTGTATATTTGTTTCAGACATTTCAAATCAGTTGAACAGTTGAAGTGTCAGGATGAATACCGACTCGCGCCACTTAGAGTAGAACTTTAAGATAAATATTTACCGTTCTCTGTCAACAGTCTTGCTTTCTGAGCTCCAACATCATTGAGCTGGCGAACGTTCTCATCAGCTTTGGCCTTGAGTTCACTGAGTTGGTCCTCAAGGGTACGGCACATCTTCTCAAGATTTCCCTGGAAATAAACATTAGACATATTCAACCATTATGTTTTTCTAATTGGTTTATTGCTTTGGTTTGGAACAGTGAAATGCACTCGATGCAATGCATCAATAAATATAAAGAGAGAGAACAGCACTGCACAGTTTGTAATTAAGATAAAACCCCTATGCTGTGGTTAAGACATTGCCTATCACTATTAAAACTGAGCTGACTACTACTATGCCACACAGATGTGGATCTATGTTCCTTGTGATCTGTGCTCTATGATCCTTTTAAAAAACTGAGAATTTCATTTCACGTTTATGAGAAACGCTCTGATACTGTATCTGTCTGCACTTGCTTGATTTGAAATGTGAGAAATAAGAATTACAAGATTATATTATACACAGGTTTTGATCATACAGTATACCTTTGCCTTAGCGACAGCCTCCATGTTGCTGGACAGGTCATCGATCTCCATCTTGTATTCACTCTTCTCCTTCTCCAGTTTCTGCTTGACTCTCTGGAGGTTGTCGATCTGTTCACCCAGTTCAGCAACGCTGTCGGCCTGTTTCTTACGGAGAGCAGAAGCGGTGGCCTCGTGCTGCAGCGTGGACTCTTCAAGGTCACGACGCAGCTTCTGGAACTCAGCCTCACGCTTCTTGTTCATCTCGATCTGAGCGGCGGTGGCTCCTCCGGCCTCCTCCAGCCTCTCACTGATCTCCTCAAGTTCCCTGGAGAGATCAGCTCTCTGCTTCTCAACCTTAGCACGAGCAGCACGCTCTGCCTCGATCTCCTCCTCCAGTTCTTCAATACGAGCCTTTCAAATGAATTAACCGGTTAGAATTCTATTTGACACTATTATTATTCTCAATAATTGTAAAGAAGAAACAATGTGATAATAATACCTGGAGTTCCTTGATCTTCTTCTGCAGCTGGGCCCCCATAGACTGCTCATCCTCAATCTTACTCAGAAGCTGGGCTACTTCGAAGTCCTTCCTGTAGAATGAATTACACAATATGTCGGCATAGTTTTAGTTCTTGGCATTATATATTGTTATCAATAATATGCATTATTTATATTGTTAGTAAACATTACTTCTTAAGCTTCTCATCAGACTGTTGCTTGTCATTCTCCAGATCCATGATGGCTTCCTGGGCCAGCTTCAGATCACCCTCAAGCTTTCTCTTGGTTCTCTCCAGGTCCATGCGGAGCTTCTTCTCTTGCTCCAAAGAACCTTCCAGCTGCCCAATGGTAAATCATTTGTAGATCATCATTCAGTGGAAAAAATAAACATACAATCTATTCAAAACATGAATCAAAACATTCATTCAGGTAACACTCACATCATCAACTTGTTGCTCCAGCTTGGTCTTGGCCTTGGTCAGAGTGTTGACTTTGTCTTCCTCTGCCTGCAGGTCATCCAGGGTCTGCTGGTGGGCCTCTTGAAGGGCCTTCTTCTCCTTGGTCAACTTAGAAAGACCTTCATCTTGGGAGGCCATCTCCTCAGTCAGGTTCTTCACCTGATAGAAGCAAAACACAATTTGTTGTCATGGAATAGATCTTGATAGGACTTCTCTCTGCCGGGCTGGAAACAGTAGTACTCGTAGTATGTAGATAATTTCTACTTTTTTGTGTGATGTCGGCATTCATTTACAAAAAAGGTTTAAATATGGAGATGCACGCAGACCTTGTTTTCAGTGGCGTGCTTCTCCTTCTCCACTTTGGCCAAGGTGAGCTCCAGGTCATCAATGTCCTTCTTGAGCTCAGAGCATTCATCCTCCAGCTTTCTCTTCTTGGCAGTCAGTTCTGCATTGATCTCCTCCTCGTCCTCCAGTCTCTCTGTCGTCTCTTTGAGCTTGGCCTCCAGCTGGATCTTGCTTTTAATGAGACCCTCACATCTCTCCTCAGCATCATTCAGAGCCTCGTCTCCCTGGTTGTCAATGAAAAGGGGATAGGTGAGAGAGCATGTCATTGTTTCATTATCAGACTGAAAAGCTGCTGTTGAAGGCAGACTATAATGTTGTTACAGTAGATGCTGGACGGTACAGAAGCGGTGACAGAGGTGAGGACAAGAATCCAAATCCCCAAAAGGATATTCTATAGTAGTTGTTTATCAGTCTCCTCCAAAAGGATATACTACTGGACATTCACCCTCCCACAGTTTGGTACATGGTGATACCAATAGCTGATTGACAACCAGGCGCTCTCTGCCATCTTCATCTACATTTTTGTTAGGTAAAAAGATTTAAGACAATAATGGCATATTAGCTGTACAGTAGCTACTTACTGATGCTGCAGCCAGCGCAAGGGTATTTTTCTCTTGCGTCAGAGTCACCAGTTTCTCCTCCAGTTCCTTCTTCTTGGCCAGGGCAGCAGCCAGGTCAGTCGTCATCTTCTCATAGTTCTCCTTCATCTTCATCAGCTCCTTCTCAGTCTCAGCGCTCTGCAGGAGAGGTTTGATCTTAAAGTAGAGATTCATCCATGGCCAGTTTTTCACACTGCAGAACGAGCGGATGTTGAACTGGATGGTGTAAATGGCATCTCTGGGAAGAAAAGGGGAGAGTGCAATCATGAATGTGAACAGCGGTGGTAAAAGTATACACTCCAATAGTGATTTGACACGAACAAATTGTATTGAAAAGTACTTAGAAACAATACAAGGTATGTGGTTTTCAAAGTACCTTTGCTCCGTCATCTTGACAAAGTTCTTCCTCATGAGGTAAGCTCTTGCGAGAGCCTGAGTCATGGTGACCAGATGAGCCAGCTTTTCATCTCGCATCTCCTCCAGGACACCCAGCAGACCAGCTTTGAAGAACACCTGAACACAGTTTCACAAGAACTGTAACTAATCCAACAGTGAAATCTACAGTATTACTCACACAGTATTATGTGACTCTTTCTGATGTAGCAATGGTGACAAGAGGAGCAGAAAAACGTATCCAAAATGTGTTCTTCACATACTAGAGCATACTTGAAATAAAGGTGACCATTCACAGCCGGGACTCTTTGGGGAATTATTCATTTTTGTTTTTTCATGTTGTGTGAATTGAAAGCAGGAAATCATAACTTCAAATGAAACTACATATTAGTTGTTCACTTTGCCTCACCAGATTTGGAGATTTGGCTTATAGAGTAATCCTTTCAAGCTGACCCTTTCAAGCCTAATTTTCTCAACTCACTGCTTTCCACAAGACAATATTACTCTTCAGGTACAGTATATGTTGCTTAGTTCACAGTGTACTTACCTTGGTGTGTCCAAACTTGTACTCATCCACAGGGACGGGCAGCGACCCAAGAAGCTTCTCTGAAGCTTTCTTGTTGTCCATGAATGCACCATCAGGGCATGCGCTGGCGTTCAGTACCTTGTACCTGTTTAGCAGAAGATCATGGTCATTTTGTGTCCCTCCCATTATTAAGTTTGGAACTACAGTAAAAGCTTTAGGGAACAAGGAATAAATACCTCTGCTTGAAGTCAGCATAGGGAATTCTGCTTGGGAAGCCCTTTCTGCAAATCCTGATGCCCTCCAGCACACCGTTACACCTCAGCTGGTGGATGACCAGGAAGTTCTCCATGAGACCTGTAAAGATGTCGCTTCATTTTTAATATACCGGTAAATATATATGATTAAATATATTTAAATGAATATATCTTCTGTGTTTACCTGGAGTCTTGGACTCGTTTGGAATCAGGCAACGCACAAAGTGAGGATGAGTGCTCCTCAAGTTGGTCATCAGCACCGCCAAGTTTGCCTATTCAGACATACAAGACAGACAAGGATCAAAGTAGAGTTATTGTTAGTAAAACATTATCCCATTGAGACAGAATAGATCCATTAGTAAAATATTATCATACTGAGACAGAAACAAGCAAAGTAGGATGAATAAATAATAATACTCAGCATTACTCTTTCTAATAACTAGCTAAAACATTAACCTTGATTTAAAAATAAATTAATCATTTATAGCTATAGTTAATCTACAAGCTCACAACATTCAGAAACTGTTTACTTCCAATATGAAAAGATGTGCCTATTTATGCTCATCATGCTTATAATAATACAGTAATTATTCATTCTTACAGAGTATAATGTTGATGACAACAAATACACATTCTTACCCTGAAAGCACTAGACACGGTCTGCATGGAACCACCCTTCTTCTTCTTGCCGCCTGCTCCTCCCTTTGCCTCTGTTTATAGTCATTAAAATAATCAAATCAAAGTTTATTTATATGTCACATTTTCAACCACCAAGGCTTATGCAAAGTGCTGAAAAACAAATCAGTCAACAAACCTTCAGGCTCAGCGGGAGGATAGAAGATAGAGAGCAGTTTAATTGAAGACTTCTGGTACAGCTGAATGACAGATTCGTTCAGTGGGTCCTTGTTCTTGTCCAGCCAGCCTGTGATGCTGTAGTCCACTGTTCCAGCATAGTGGACCAGGGAGAAGTGGGCCTCACCCTTGCCTTTGCCAGGCTTGGGCTTCTCAAAGGCCTTGTTCTTTCCCAGATGCTGGTCAAGCAGCTTGTCTGAGAAGGTTTTGTCTGAAGCCTTCGGGAACATGCACTGCTCTTCAAGGATGGAGAAGATGCCCAGGGGCTTTGGAGAGGAGACAAAAGAGGCAAAAACAATGTTAAAATCATGCCCATTCGAGCGCAACATATTTCTCAGTAAGCACATATTTCCCAGACAGCCAATAATAATAATAATATATATGGTATTCAATGCAGACAGCCAAGTCTATGTTAATATAAAATATTATGTAAGATTAATATAATAATGCACTTGTCTGGCCTGCTTAGATTTCTTTTCGTATTCAACATGCAGGGAAGGACACTTCACTCATGTTCACTTGAGGCAAAAGCAAAACTCTTCAGAGCATATTAGAACGCCCCTCGTGTGTTGAGTTCAAGAACGCAGCTTGCTTATAATGATTGCGTATACTGTTGAAAATGATCCAAGGTGGAGCAATGCAAGTGAGTTATTGTGTACTCTGGGAGAAGTGCACTCATGCCTAACTGAGAAACGTAACTGTCGGCTAATGAGTCCCAAAACTCTATACCACCCATCAGTACCCCCATCATCAGTACCACTAGGTAGCATACCAGCACTTTTAATGCACTGGTATGAATGTTAATTGTTAATATTGTAAGAGTGATATTTGTTTGTTTTGTTGGTTTGTTTTAGGTTAGGGGCATTTCTTCTGGATCGAGCGGTTTATGTTTTGTTTGTTGACCCTGAATCTGAACAATTAAGGTTGATTGATTGATTGATTGATTGATTGATTGATTGATTGATTGATTGATTGATTGATTGATTGATTGATTAATTGATTGATACCTTCTCAATGAGCTCAATGCAGACAGCCAGGTCCATGCCGAAGTCGACGAGATCCCAGGGGATTCCCTCCTTCATGTACTCCTCTTGTTCCAGAACAAACATGGTGTGGTTGAAAAACTGTTGCAGTTTCTCATTGGTGAAGTTAATGCACAGCTGCTCCAGAGTGTTGAACTGTGAATGGAAATATCATTAGCCCAACAGTTTATGCCTAATTGTGACAAAAAAAGAATCCACTCTTAAAACCAAGAATCCACACTTACATCAAAGATCTCAAAACCAGCGATATCCAGCACACCAATATAGAAGTTTCTCTGCTGCTTGGTGTCCAGCATCTCGTTGATCCTAATGACCATCCACAAGAACTGCTTCTCATAGATGGACTTGGCCAAGGCACCAACTGAGTTCATGACCTAAGGAAATAGCAACGTCATTAGTAGTGATGTGAATTGCATCATTGAGTTCATGTCCTGGGCATTACATAACTCTGTAGCTTATACTCACCTGTGGCACAGTCTGTCCCTTCGTGACAAACTCATTTCCGACCTTCACTCTGGGGTAGCAGTAAGCTTTAAGCATCTCTGCTGAGTTGATGCCCAACAGGTAGCCAATCTTGTCAGCCTCTGAAACATTCAGAATATTTGCAATTTAGGCATTTGCACTTAATCCAAGTATGTACAAGGTCACATCAGATGTTAGAGAGAGAATCTGTTGTAAGAATCTGTTAAGACTATCAAGGATAAGAATAAAGATTCGCTCACCCTCTGTGCCGTCTGGCTCGGCCTGCTCCTCACGCTGCTTCTGTTTGAACTTCATGACACCGTGATGCATCACAGCACCAGTGAACTTGTAGATCAGCTGTTTCTCCTCACCGCTGAAGCCCAGGATGTCGATAGCTTCCTGATGTCAAAAAGCACAGATGTGTTCCAAAGATTGAGATTAACATACAATTGACAAACACCTGTTACGACGGTACAGAAGTCACCAGTTTGCGCACATTTTAAAGTGACAATTTAAGGACTATTAAGGCTTTGTAATACCTTTAAACTAAATGATTGAGAATTAAACAAATAAGACGACGAGGTAATCAACAAATTAAAGTCAAAGCATCTTGATTGGGTATTTTACAGCATTTTATCTATTATAATTTATCTATGAAAGCGAATCAGTTAAACTTAATTATTATTATTTGTTTAAATAATTATTATTATATTATAATTTATATAATTATATAATTATAATTCTTTTAATTATTTTGGTGGCAAACAACCTGCTGAAAACATTGAAACATTCAAATACAATGATAATCTGCTGAGAAACTATTATTCACTGACATCAGTTGCATCCAGCTCCTCCTTGTCATTAATGCTGGCCACGGTGATCACACCCATGCTGATCAATGGGAAGTCGTAGGGGTTGTCAGTGATCAGGCACATTTCTGAAAAGGGATTATAAAAAAGGGTAAAATGTTATTTCATTCATCCATCCATCCATCCATCCATCCATCCATCCAGTCTATGTTAACTGTCTGCAGCATGCATCATCAGCAATAACACTTACCAATGATCTCAGGCTTGTGGTTGGTCATCATCTGGAAGAAGATGTGGTAGCCTCTCTCTGCAGCAAGCTGGTATGTCACTCTGGACTTCTCCAGCAGATCTATGTGGATTGTATATAACTCAAAATATTACTAATCGGACCTCCCACCCTTTACTGTATGTTTCTTTTCTGGTTTTACCTGCTTACAATGATTTCCTGTTTTCTTTATTATAGAAGTGTGTATAATCATAATAATTAATAACTATAATATAAATCATCAAAAGTGTGTGTGTGTGTGTGTGTGTGTGTGTGTGTGTGTGTGTGTGTGTGTGTGTGTGTGTGTGTGTGTGTGTGTGTGTGTGTGTGTGTGTGTGAACATTATTTATACTTACACGTTTCAATATCAGCACTGGCCAGTTTACCCGTTGCGCCGAAATGGATTCTGATGAATTTACCCTGTTTGACATAGCACAATTAGTTGCATTCCTCTACATTGTGGAACTATTGCAGGTTTCTTCACACAGTGACAATATTTTCACTTACAAAGCGAGAGGAGTTGTCATTCCTCACAGTCTTGGCATTACCATAGGCCTCCAGCAAGGGATTGGCAGCAATAATCTGATCCTCCAGTGACCCCTAGAATGTTTTAGACATCGCCCAATTTAATAGTTGGTATTTCATAATGAACTGTTATAATGTATATAAATGCAATTATCTTCCATTTATTTTGTAACATGTATATAGTATATACCTTGATTTTATTAGAGGTTCCGCTCGTGTCTCCACCACTAGCAGAACTTGCTGCAGTAGCGAAGTACTGGATGACACGCTTGGTGTTCACAGTCTTTCCAGCACCGGATTCTCCACTGGTTATAAATGCAATGCATATATTTAGAAAAATGCACTTAGCAAATTTGGATTCAATGTTCATTTTTAATGCCTAGTAAATGATGGAAACTTACGTGATCAGGACAGACTGGTTCTCTTTGTCTGTAAAATGTAAAGCAAAGCACTTTTAGTCACAGATATACAGACAAAGCCATTATAGTTTTATACTTGTTTGCATTGTCCTGACAGGTGCATACGTACCCATCAGCATGAACTGAAAGGCGTTGTCAGAGACAGAGAAGATGTGGGGTGGAGCCTCAATACGCTTCTTGCCCCTGTAGGCATTGACAACCTCCTGGTCGTACACTGGGAGCCACTTATAGGGGTTCACAGTGGCACAGAACAGGCCAGAGTAGGTCTATAGGCAAGAAGGGAGAGAACAATGATATTAACCATAGTAATAATATATAATAATAAACGTATAATAAATGTGTTTATAATAGCACGTTTGAAAGATTACAAAGTGCGTTACAGATAGTAAAAACAATCCACCAATATATATAAAAAAACGTCAAAATAAAGCAGTATGTAATTGTAAAAAACATTATCTATTGAAAGCCCTGAGCAGTACATGTTTGCCAATCAAATGGTCGCAACCTGGTCTATAACCAAACGCGACCAGAAGCTATAGTTCAAGAAGACCTGGTCGCGACTAGTATGCAAGTGGTCACTACTGGATCTCACCCTACATCGAGATGTGATTATACAGTCTGTAGTTGCAAGTGAAATCAACTGAGCTATTTAATGAGCCTTCAGAACCATCATGAGGTTTGAATTTGTTATTCTACGGCAAGGCCAGGTGTCCACACTTTTTGGACTTGAGAGCTACTTTCAAAATGACAAGCTCAACAAGATCTACCTGCTGAAAAAATAATCGCGTACCATTGCCGAATAGAGGGGGAGAAATGGAATAGGTAGTTGTTGTTGTTTTTTTTATTTACTTTTTAGGGGAATGCCATGATAGACACGCACATTCACTTGTGATCGACTGGTAGAATGCAATCTAACTTTTGGGCAGTGAAAACCATATGTTTTTTTTGACAATATTATGTGTAGTCTGCATGCATATGTTATATGCAGACTACACAGACTACACTTTTTCATAGACACGTGTAATACTGTAGTGTTCTCAGCATGTGGAAAAGCTTACGTAGATCATCCATGCTGCATAACGCTCTTTGAGGTTATACAGGACGGTGGCTTCAGTGAGGTGGGTCATCATGGCCATGTCCTCAATCTTGTCATACTTGGGAGGGTTCATAGGAGTGACGTCTGCCTCTGGCACCGTCCTTGTCTAAAAGAAGGAAGAAGAGATAGAGAGACAGAGAGAGAGAGAGGGCAGAACTTCAGAACGTCTTTTGATTACCATATTCACTATTTTATTTTTTTTATTTTTCAGTTTCCTGATACACTGGTTTTAATTCCTAGCAATTGTAGGTACTGATAACGAATACCGATACCAGACAATTTAGAATAAAAATCTTGTGCTGCTTATAGAACATTTAGCAGGCTCCTCCTTCAAATATGATCTTGCATTTTGGGTAACTCAAAAGCAAACTCCTCGACTCCTCTAGCCCCAACATTTCATTTTCTAGTGTCAACCCGTTATCACTGTGTTGGTGGTTAAACTGTCCTAATTATAAGGGCTGCTGATGCTATTGATGCTTTTCTGGTACAAATACATTAACAGGACATCTCTACTATTACATTACCTCCTTCTTGAGCAGCGTTTCGACGGTGACTTTGCCACCCTCTCTGCTCAGGATCTTACACTTGAGGTACAGCTCTTCCTTATCAGCCACATAAGCTGCAGTTTTGGCATCAAAGGGTGCACTTTGAGCCTCAATTCTCTCCTTCTCTGGCTTACGGAGGTAAATGGCGGCCTTGCCATACTGCTCCATCTCCGCGTCGGTACTCATGGTTGCGGCTTTCTGTTGACAGAGAAATTAACGTGGTGGAGATGCTTAAAGTTACTGACTGGAGATCGATAATTATGGTTATACCAGTGGTTTTCAACCATTTTCACATGAAGGACTTTTTCAGCATTTGAGCACCAAACCATCCATTTGATGGCATTTAGCCGCTCAGACCCAAAACTAAAGAAGAATATGTTGTATTCTTTAATGTTTTTGATAACATTTGTATACAATAAAAATCAGCAGGCTAGGTTTATAAAAATAACAATTTTTCAGTCTTCTTCTTCAGAGTGTAAAATGAAACCAAACGGAACATTAAGGGTCCTTTGCTCTCAAGAGTAAGCGATCAATAAAGGGTCCATTTGGTTAGAAACCCTCCATCAATTAGCTGGACCACTGGTTGAAAACCTCTGGGTTATACTATGGTTATAGCTTATTGCAGTTTGTATAGCTTTCATTGAATACTCACTTTTCCCCCTCTGCCAGTAGAAATTGAACCTTGTGCACAACCTTGTGTGGAAAAGAAACACATACATATGTTTGAATGATTCAATACCGTTTATAATCATTCTTGCCACACACACACACACACACACACACACACACACACACACACACACACACACACACACACACACACACACACACACACACACACACACACACACACACACACACACACACACACACACACATAAATTGAGTGTCTATTTCTATTACATTTCATTATTACATGTAAGACATGTACAATAGTATTAGATTATGAATATGCTTGGCCATTCAGAGGTGGGTCACTCTAACCAAAGTGAAAACATATTGCTACTTTCAAACAACTATGTGCTGTTGGGAAAAAAGCAAAAATATATATATATTTTTTTTTTCAGGAAATTATGAAGACCTAAAACAAAGCAATACTTGGTGTAATTGCAGATATTGTCAATTATTGCATGAGAGGAGGAGCAGTAGTCCTGCCTTAGCAGTTCGACAGTTTGAGGGTCCTATAGAGGTTTTGTCATTCGTTCAATGTTTTGGAATCAACACATACATGTGAGTTGATTGATTAAATGTTTTTGAGAGAAAGAAAGGGAGATTTCCTCCCGACAGCAACAATATCTAATACAATCCAAATTATAATTTAAATAATGTTAACACATTTGAAATGTCCCAATACAAGTGACTGAACCAAAAGCAAATTCCAATCTGGCCCAAACCATATACAAGAACAGACAGTCAATAATTTACGATGCTGTCCTGGTATTGTTTGTAACTAGGTCTAAAAGTGATGCCATTTACGGAGGCATGTTAAGCATGAATAGCTAACGTGTCCAATACATGTTTTATGGCTATAGCTATAGATAACATACTAAAAATTTATGACTATGACAAGACAGACTAACACACAACAGGTGAAGTCTCACTCACCGTCAAGTGGAAATGAACCCCCGCAATGGCTACTGTGTCAACTGTCCCCTACTTATATTGGGTGTCAACTGCAAGCTACGCAGAAAGTAAAAGCAGGAATGTCCTTTAAATGAAACATTCCAAACATCCATCCATCTTGACCCTTGAAACACGATAGTGCTCCTTCATGGTTATGTGTTCACTGTGCATGTTTAGTGGCTATGGTTTAAAAATAGCAGCATTTGGAAAGCTGCTGTTAAAGTATACTGTAAATCTAAACAAAACAAGAAAACCACATAGTCCAAGTAAAGCCTATTTAAACATTATTACACAAGACGGGTGTCCTTTACAATCGTTAACACTCGCCTGCGATGCTGCATTAACTCACCCACAGCGAAACTGGTGTGAATGGGTGAATGTAATCCATGATGAAGGGCCTTTATCCAAAGAGCTAGGCCTATATGCAAATGCACCAGAAATGTATCATGGTTAATCAAGGTCAGCATGACCATCAGCTCAGTATCATGGTTAAAGCTGTTTTAATTGCAGCGTGGCATTGTGCACTGTACATTGCATATGTGTATATTTGCAATCAGTGCTGTTTTTTGATGAATGTACTAATCTACTGTAAATGTTGCAGCCTCTTGATTAGCTCAAATTTAGTTTGAGTCACACTGCAGTCACCTGGAATGCTTATTATGCCTATAAGTATTAGTTAACTAAATATCAAAAGAGTATATTTGACTAAATATCAGAAGAATTTAGTTGACTAAACTGTAAACTTTTGCACTTGCTGAAGATAGCTGATGTTCAAGCTTGCAAGCATTCCACATTGCACGCTTGTCGATCCGCTATTTTCAGCATGCAAATGATTTACACTGGATCTCCCCTCCTCTAGTTCCTTGACAAAATTGTGTATTTAGTCCTGATTGTTTTCATCAGCGAACTGACTAAATTAAGAGTTTGCAAGCATCAGTAATAATATGCCCATAAGTTCCTGCCCGATTGCAGGAATGGCCAAACCAAGTGTCACAGGTCACAGGTCAACAGGAGGGCCTCACAAAGCATGTAGTCACCAGTCAGCAATTGGAGGAGACAGAACTTAAATAGCAGCACACTATTAGTCAAAGTCGAAGTTGACGTTCGATTAGTCACACACATTACTGGAGTGAAATTTGTTCTCTACATGACCCATCTCTTGGAGTGGGATCCCCCAGTGCTCCGCACTTGGAGTGATCATTAGTTGGGATCATTAGTGGGATCATTAGTTGATTTGATCCCCAATCCAACCCATAGATGCCGAGTGTCAAGCAGGGAGGCATCGTCTTTTTTTATTGATGACATTGAAATTTGCATTGAAATTTGTGTTTGATGGGCAAGTTATGCGTGACACTCTTGAACACACAGCTGTGTGTGAGAGTTGCCTCTGTGCAATAAATCATACTGTAAGTGGGCACATGGTGGCCCCTCACCTTCACTTAATGAGATCCTTAAGTCAGAATACTGGATAATACTGATATACTATTCATTCACAACACGACCCGCTTCAATTAATTCAGTCTAAATTAGTATGTTAAAGATTCAAATAGAGTCGTTATGTAAATGTACTGTATTTGTAGGCCTAGTTCAGTTAACATACAGTATCTATTTGGAAAGGAATTTGCAATTGAATAAAAATGTTTTAGGATCGCAATTGAAATGCTACTAGAGTAACATGATATGCAGTGCAATGTTGCAGTGGCCCTCTGGAGTGAGTGAGACATACACGCCCTCTGCATCATCAAAGTTGCCCTCCCCTGCAATAAATCAGTCTGTTAATGAATCGTATAATGCAGGGGTTTTCAACAGGTGGTCTGGGGACCACCAGTGGTCTTTGAGAGGGTTCCAGGTGGGCCCCAGGCTAAATGATGGAAAGTTGGCTAACCAGATGTAACTCTTGAGAATGTAAAAATGAAACCAAATGGACCCTTACGGGTCCATTTGGTTTCATTTTCACACTCTCAAGAGTTAAAATATTCATCATGTGAATTAGCACTATTTAATTAAGAAGTCTTCACTGTTTTTGTTTGGAAAAGTCCAGCCTGGAATGGTGGACAAAGCCAAAAGAATTCTTTAGTTTTAGGTCTTTGGGGTGAAAGTGTAATCACATGGTGGTCCATGGCTCAAATGCCGAATAAATGGTGGTCCCTGGTGTCAAAAAGGTTGAAAACGCCTGGTATAATGCAATGCTGAAATGTGCACAAGGAATGAAAATAGCATTAGACATTAGGAAGCATGAAATCATAGCCTCAGCCACACAGGTCAGACATGCCTATACATACAAAGTGTGTGTATAGGCTATTAACCTATTGAGTATAACCTATTGCAAATCATTTATTTGACAAGACTATACTGACACTAAATCAAGAAAACCAGCACCAGCTGTCATCACTGTCACAGCGTTCTTTTTACGTTAGAAAACATGATACCTGTGCATCTGTCAGAAAGCATCAAATAGCATGGTGGGGTAAAGTAACATTTACCTGAGTACTTTACTTAAGTACAATTTTGAGGTATTTGTACTTCACTTTATACTTTATATTCACTACAGATGAGCTCCAAATATTGTAGTTTCATTCCACTACATCCATTTGAAAACTTTAGTAAGACCTTTAACCCACTAAGTATTTTTTTTATCAGGTTTCAACTGATGAAAAAATAGACCTCCGGTAAAATAAAATAAAATAAAATAAAATAAAATAAAATAAAATAAAATAAAATAAAATAAAATAAAATAAAATAAAATAAAATAAAATAAAATAAAATAAAAAAAAAACACATAATGAGCGATTTTTTTTTCTCTTAACAACTTCTCAGAATGGTTGCCCATTTATGATTTAATGCAGGCTTACTACCGGAAATGAGAGTTTATTTTGGTTATCCTATTAGTATTATGTTGTACACGGCCGGTATACGATGTTGCCACCAGCTGTCAGTTTGTCAACAGGTGATTAAATTTAATAGCCACTGGCAAGCAAGTTCAGCTCAAATACCCAAGCATGGGATGAATGTTAGAAGCAATTTGTCAAGCTCATGTTCTGGGATGTTTCACTTTCAACAAGTTCAGTATGTCACATTGTTGATCAGCTTTTTTACCCCCTTAATTCGTATAGGAAATTAAGTAGTAGTAGTAACATAGTAATCTATGTTTTGTATTATTTAACCATAATAATATGACTAAAACTGTCAATCATTGCACATCACTACTTGGGTACAGGTGAGCATGAAAACAGCCACAAATATTGCACTAATATTGCTAGAGATCTGTGTTGATATTCATTGTTTTTTCATGATTCAGGCATTTTATCATAAGCAACTGATAAATGCTATAATTTATGAACACAAAAAAAAATGAATTCTAGTAAATAGTTGATAGGAAAGTTCCTCATTCATTCCATTTAAAGAGTATTTGTGTTCCCACAGACAGCACTGGTTGGAAGGTATGGAAACACTTTTCAGGGCTTTACAGACGGGGATTCTGAAACGCACGTATTATCACAGCGATTCCACTGTGCCAATCAGTGGCTGAAGACGAGAAACGCGTAGCGAGAAAAAAAAAGCTCACAGGATTGAGGTCTAAAATACATTGTGTGCGTGTGCACAAAATAAGCATGCACGCAACAAACAACACTGGACACCATGCGATAACGCCAAGCGCTGCGCACTTGCTTTGTCGCATGGCATTTTCTGAGCACAAAACGACGGTCCCGTTGAAAATGAACTAGAAGCAGGCCGGCTGCAGAATGGAAGGACTAAGGGGGCCCTTGAAATTTTTGAGGCGGCCCACTAAAGTGTTGTTATTTTTTATTTTATGTAGCCTCATTAAACAGCACTGTGGTAATGACTGGCTGGTTGTTGTGTGATAACAGCACACTGACTGGCAGCGGCAGGTGATTGGATAGATGGAACATCGCTGCAATGAGTTATAGCATAATTACATGTTATATTACGGAGGTGGAAACTGTGTGATTATGTGTATCGTTCGGCCGTAATTGGCTTCCAAAGTTAGTGGGAGGGGCCTATTTCACAAAATATTGCCACAAATCATGCAGCAAATGTTCTGGGTTGTGGGTAGTGGCATCAACAGGCAGCCAAACCATTTCCATTTTCATCCATAGGGGCCGCCACAAATGCGCAAATTGTAACCATTTGTTGCAATTCCTTCCATATGATCGCAGGGGTGACTTGACTAGTTTATATGCTATATTTCTGAGGTGGAAACTGTGTTTCATACTGTTACTGTCATATCCATTACAAGTGTAATATTCCGAATATGTATTTTATATATCATTTTGTAACGTCACATAAACTGAGAGGGGGGGGTGCTAGGCCCCCTTGTAACGCCATGGGTGACTAGAAGGTGTGATTTATTGCTCTCCGTCTGTAAGGCCCTTTAGACAGACTGTCACCATCATGTTGGTGCCATCAAGAGACAAGCAAGGGTCAAGAGGGCACTGTTGCTTGTTTGTTTTTTATATGTGTGTGTGGGCCCCTCAGTGTGCACGTCCTTTTTATAGATATCTTATAGATACACTTCAGGGCTTGACACTAACACTTGCCCGGGGCAAGTAAAAAAAAATGGTGGGGCAAGTGAAGACTGCTACCTGGTTGCCCGATCGGGCAAGTGTGCAACTTGAAAAACTGGATTTGGGAAACAAAACAGGCAAATTAACATACACATCAAAATGACCTAATCTTCTACATTCTCTAGTTGTGTAGACCTGGGCTAATTAAGATGATGAATTTTAACTCTTGAGAGTGTAAAAATGAAACCAAATGGACCCGCAAGGGTCCATTTGGTTTCATTTTTACGTTCTCAAGAGTTACACCTGGTTAACAAACTTAACTGGGGACCACCTGGAACCCTCTCAGGGACCACCTGTTGAAAACCCCTGGTTTAAAGCACCCAAGGAAGTAGATTAAATGCAAAATTTACAATATATTTTTGGGGGGCAAGTGACCATGACTTGAGGGCAAGTAGAACCTGACTGACACTTGCCGATGGGCAAGTGCCTCGGAGACCTTAGTGTCAACCCCTGCACTTTTCCGTAAGGCATTTTGCCTTTATTGATAGTTACTGAAGACAGACAGGAAAGTGTGTGGAAGAGAGGGGAGGGGAGAGACATGCAACAAAGGTCATGAACTGACCCAAACAATCAACACGCTGTCAGGCCAGGACCTATATGTGGCACTTGGCCAGTGGGCAAAGATACTGTACCTTCTAAAATCTGAATGGTCTGAAACGGACAGTGAGGAAAGTGCTTAGATACTTATATAGTCATTTGAAACACTATACTGGTACTAACTACTGTAACTACAGCTGTGTCACCACTAAACCAACAGCATTACATCATTGAAAACAGAAAACTCTCTGAGTCAGACCTTTAGCGTTATGCATGCTGGGTGTCTGTTGCAACTTCAACAACAACTGATGTTATTATTACTTGCTTAATAAACGTCCTGTAACTGAAAATGGTATGGGTGCGGCTTCATGAAGTCGCACCCATACCATTTTCTCCTCTCCTCATTTTCCCCCCCCCCCCCAAATTGGGAAATGCTACATCCGCCCCTGTTTGAAAGGTGTTTTCAGGTATAAATGTTTTTAAGTGGACCACAAAACCACAGAGGACTGTTCACTGTGTGGTTAGGAGGAACGCGTCCATGTATTCACGTTATGTGTTCACATAAACCAGGGGTCGGCAACCCAAGATGTTAAAATTTTCGACCAAAAATTTAATTCAAAATATGTCTGGAGCCACAAAAATGTAAGCCTAATAAGTGCTTAAAAGTGAATTCCACCTTTTTTTTCTGAGAGTGTACAAATGTGAACCAAATGGACCCTGACGGGTCCATTTGGTTCCCTTTGTACACTCTCAGAAAAAAAGTTTTTTTCAGAACTCCATTTTTAGTACACTCAGAATCTCCATCTCTCGAAGGTATATTAATGACATAGTAAACTGAGTAAACTGTTGAAAATGGGTGGTTCAGATTGAAAGCTCCACCTCTGATAACTGCTGGGCTTTTTGGCATGGCCAACACGTGCTTTAAATGGCAACTGTCAGAGTGCAACGTGTTTTGGGTGCTGTCAGTGACTGAAATGTTTATATTATGTTGGTGCGGATCACCCCAGTGTGTGTATGTAATAATGCTACAGCCAGGGAGCCACTAGGGCTGTGTTCTGGAGCCGCATGCGGCTCCTGAGCCGCAGGTTGCTGACCCCTGACATAAACCATCTCACCAGCATATCACATAATGCAATATAGTACGGAATTGCAATTCCATAGATACTGTAAATGACTAAATGTTCTTATAGTATTCTTATAGTATTTGACAGAGTCACAGCTTTCGCGCGCACGCACACACACACACACACACACACACACACACACACACACACACACACACACACACACACACACACACACACACACACACACACACACACACACACACACACACACACACACACACACACACACACACACACGTGTATGACCGTGGCTGGTTCGGGCTTGGCGAGTTCAGGTTTTATTTTATTCATTGTTCTGTGACTGCAACTCAGACATGGCAACTCTGACATTATTTTTTTAGCCAGATTATAACTCATGAAAAGATTTAACCAATAGCTATTTAACCATTTATTATAGACTCAGAATAATACATGTCGTTGGACTGCTACATTTTCTCCCTGATCAGCACAATTAAACATTATAAGAGCAGGGAGATACAGTAGATATGCTGTACAACATAATACATGTTGTTGGGCTGCTACATTTTTCTCCCTGATCAGCAGAATAAAACAACAAAAAAACAAAATAAAATCATCATTAAACATTAAGAGCAGGGAGATACAGTAGATATGATGTACTAAGTTATTTTAGGCTTTGCATAGAGCCACTGCACTATGGGCAGGCAGTCCATAATAGACTGCCTGCTTTCCTATTGAACTATAAGTCCTTTGTGCTGTGCAGATCGGCTGTTCTGGCTCTGCTGCAGCAAGATAAAAACAAAAAAACAATAATTAATATAGTGTTGTGTATTTATGAACCACATTGCACATTATACATTACAATATTGCACTAATTAAATAACGACACATAATACATCAACATACCGTATATGCCTACACATGTTGAATTACACTGACATTTAGACATGCAATTGAACTCAAATGAATCTGATATTCATCTGGTGAAATTCTTCTGCAAAGTTTCTCTTTTCTCATCTCACCTTTGACTGTTCAGGAGCCATCACAGGCCCTATGAAGAAGCTTTTGGCCATGTGGAGTTCCCATGCGTACCACTGGAAGCGCATAGGCCAAAGCATGGCCTTTGTCGTAGAATTGAATTGAAATGTTCTATGTATTGCCAGTGTTGTGTGTGTGTCCCGTCAGGCCAGCAGGCCTGATGGTCTGAGCTGTGATACTTCAAGACTGACAATAAACATGGAACCTTCGAAATAATGCTGCTCCTGGTTGTTTCCTTCTCCAACCTCTTTGCATTGTTTTTAAGTATTATTTCCACTATATTTTCATCAATAGCCTACAATCCTAATACATAATCTACACAACTCACTGTTTCCCTGAACCGGAGCGCTTGTGAGGCTTGTGAGAGTAGCCTGCTGATTTGTTGTAGATCCACTTTGTGATATTGTAGACTATACATCATTATTGTTCATCATTATCATTATTGTTATCTTTGGCACGACACATCCCTGCTGGAAAAAACAGCATGCATGACCAACATAAACCAGCATACCAGCATCCCAGCACAACCAGCATATGTTGTGTTTTGTAGCTGGTATGCTGGTCCGCCAGCTAGACCAGCAACACCAGCTAAACTCATGCTGCAACCTATTATATGAAGCAGGGGCGGATGTAACATGTCCCATTTGGAGGGGCAAGAGAAAATGGTATGGGGGCGGCTTCATCGCCCGGGTCGCTTCGCGCCACGGGCGATGAAGCCGCACCCATACCATTTTCAGTTACAGGACTTTTATTAGTCAAGTAAAGCATCAATAATAACATCAGTTGTTGTTGAAGCTAAAGGTCTGACTCAGAGAGTTTTCTGTTTTCAATGATGAAATGCTGTTGGTTTAGTGGTGACACAGCTGTTAGTTAGTAGCAGTAGTAGTGTTTCAAATCATTTTAAATATAAGCACTTTAATTTGAAATATCTTGGGTTGTTTTGCATGGCATCGTGTTTGGGGGGGGGGGGGGGGAAGACTGGATATTTAGGGGGGCATTGCCCCCCCATGCCCATGCCTAGATCCGCCCTGATATGAAGATACATCGTAAAGTGATGAAGTGGTCCTTTAAGTTATATGAGTAGAAGTGGTTAGCCCAGCCCAAAATGCACCCAGAGACTTGGAGCAGATACAAAATATCAAACAAAAATATAAAGGGAAAATAAGCCTCCTGTAATAGGACAAACCTGGCAAATGACATTCAGACAGTATGCTCCAAGATGACAACTATGTTGTTTTGGGTACTTTTGGGTGTGCTTTTTGGGTACTTTTGGGTATGCTTATAGGTAGTTTTGGGTTGTTTTGGGTAGTTTGGGGTATGCTTTTGGGTACTTTTGGGTATGCTTTTGGGTACTTTTGGGTGCTTTTGGGTTGTTTTGGGGTAGTTTGGGGTATGCTTTTGGGTACTTTTGGGTAGTTTTGGGTACTTTTGGGTATGCTTTTGGGTACTTTTGGGTATGCTTTGGAGTACTTTTGGGTACTTTTGGGTATGCTTTTGAGTGCTTATGGGTAGTTTTGGGTTGTCTTGGATAGTTTGAGGTATGCTTTTGGGTCCTTTTGGGTAGTTTGGGGTATGCTTTTGGGTAGTTTGGGGTATGCTTTTGGGTCCTTTTGGGTAGTTTGGGGTATGCTTTTGGGTAGTTTGGGGTATGCTTTTGGGTACTTTTGGGTATGCTTTTGGGTAGTTTGGGGTACTTTTGGGTAGTTGTCTCCACCGTAATTGTTGTCTCCACCGCAAGGTGGTGACTATAATTCGTACCCTGTCCGTCAGCCCGTATGTCCGTCCGTGCACATCAGCCCGTATGTCCGTCCGTGCACATCAGCCCATATGTCCGTCCGTGCACATCAGCCCGTATTTTGGTACCCAAAAGCATACCCCCCTTTTTGGGCAATAAGTAGGACCCATCATAGCAGTCCTGAATCCACCTGGTAGGTGAACCACTCACACGATGCAGGTGGTGAGAAAACACCAACTAACCAGGCTTCTCTAACAGGTATTAAACAGCTGGTGGACGGACATGCCCCACCAATGCGGAAACTTGCAGTGTGAACCTTGAGTTCTTGTTTGTCGGCAAAATGACTGGCTTTCACCAGTTTTGTAACAATTTGTATAGCATGTGAACTATTGATTCATACTGTGTGATTAAAAAAAATAAAGGCTAACATATGGCCCCTAATTTGTAAAATAAAAGTCAGCATTAGCTAAAACATAAATGAACAAATAAATAAATAACCAAATTATCGAGAAAAAATAATAATAATGAAATAAATTAAGTAAATAAGTAGTTAAATTATTTATCACTGCTTTATAATGCAATGACAATACAAAAAAGGTGAACATCTGGTCACTTGATGACCAAAAGGGGGAAAAGGTGCAATAAGACATGAAAAAAAAAATAATTAAAAAAAAAACAACTGAAAAAGCAATTAGGAAAAAAAACACTTGACATAAAGTGTTTTAAAGGTATTTTGTTAAAGACACTGACTCTGCTATAACAGCCAAGGGCAGGGAGTTTCAAAGCATACTGCCAAGTGGCCGAGAAGTCGCTGTCCGCGAGGCCAGTTAAGCCAGGATCTTAGGAGAACTTCTTGCTGATGAAGATGCCATTACAAACTAAGCCATGATGACTAAAACTACGACCATGCATTTCTTCTTGAAATTTCTTTAATTTCATCAGTGAATAAGAACTACACTAAAATGTGAGAGGAACTAGTGGAGATCTTAGTAGAACTTAGTAGTAGTCCAATGGTTCTGTTTGGTTGCAGAAAATAGCAAATCTATAAAGGGAGCTTTAGATCTGACATTTTCACCATGCAACCAAGTGTAAAATCCACAACATACATTTTAGACAACAAAATCAACTGTAGATTTACCAGACTAAAATATTATCATATTTAGTCAACTAAAACTGGACACTGAAAAACATTTCAGATGGCTAAAATGATGAAAACTAAATCATTATCACTAACTCAAAATCAGCCTTTACTCCCACCAAATCAGCCAATCTTTTCCTTGGTCCCATAGGAGGCAACAGGAACACGAACGGTACCAGCATCCATCAGCTAAAAACAACATCTTGTGATGTGCTAATAAACAACCACGTCATCTGCAAGGGATACGAATCTGATCTCCTTGGACTTCCATAAATGCATGAATTTCGATCATCAACAATAACATCAGACTGTTTATGGATTGTCTAAAGATCAATTTCTTCAAATGACAGCTACACACCTCCGTTTGCAAAACTTTTTACTGGATACTACAAAAGGGGTCCCAACACGGAAACTATGGAGATGATAGTGGAGGGTGTGGTTCCACACAGGGATATAGCCATACCCTAAAGTTCACTCATGGTTCAATAGGTGCGGGCCGGTGAGACCAGCCACGCCTTAACGTTCACTTATTGTTCATATAAGGGTGGGCCGGTCCAGGGCCGGTTGAGCCATACCCCTGCCGCTCACCCCTCACCCGCGATGTAGCGCAGGACGGAGTTGACCACGTCCAGGGTCTCGTCCTTCACCAGGACGATGTCGTAGGAGCTGAGGTAGGACTGCCTCCTCTCCTCCACCTTGTCGTTGAGGAAGCCCACCTTCAGGATGTGCTGCATGTCCTGGACGCCGTCGGCCATGCTCAGGTCCCCCAGGGAGTCGCCCAGCAGCAGCACGTTGGGCCGCGCGCGCAGCTCCCGGAAGCGGGCGCCACCGAGCAGCAGGCTGCCGTCGCGCTTGTTGTACGTGTGGATCAGCTGGCCCTTGAAGGCCCTCAGTTCGCCCGCCTCGTCGAAGTCCATGTAGTTGGAGATGACGCTGACGTTGGCGTGGAAGACGCCGGCCTGGCGGATCACCTCCTCCAGCACGTCGCCGATGCCGGCCGACAGGATGAGCAGGGGGACGGCGCGCTCGCGCAGGTGCTCGAAGAACGCCCGGTAGCCGTCGCGCAGCGCCACACCGGACTCGCGCACCCGCGCGGCCAGCAGGCGCCTCTTGATCTTCTGCTGGACCAGCAGGTCGTGGGCCCGCGTCCACCACTCCACCATGAGGGGCAGCTTCTCCTCGACGGAGCGTGACGCGTCGATCTCGATGGGGTAGTAGGTGTCGCAGAGCGCGCGCAGCGTGTCGCGGCACTCGTCGGCGATGAGCGTGCTGCTGTGCAGGATGCTGTGGCTGGTGGGGCAGCGCTTCCCGTCGTCGTGCGCGAACCTGGTGAGCGTCATGTCGAAGTCCGAGATGACCTGCAGGGCTCCGGGCCCGGCGTCGCGCATGGCCCCGAGGATGGCCTCCACCCTCCGGCGGTCGCCGATGCACACGGAGGCGTTCGATAACTCCGCTATCATTCTTCCAGAAAGGAGCGGCTTCTTGCAGCGTAATGTCATTTGATTACAATGTTTACAACGCTGATGACATTTGCTAAAAGCACCATATATGGATGGTAGTTATTAGTGTGAGCTCCCATTTTCCTGCTGGGCTGCAATATGATTTTTTTTTTCTTTTTTTGCCATTTGCCTTCCGGGGTGTGGCGGCCTTTAGATCAGACCTCCCGTTAGTCCAACCTGTGCTGTGTGGGGTACAAATCACATGTGCTGCGGGTTACAAGTCACATCAACTGGGATTCAGTTTACGAATCACCCATGCTGTGGATTAAGGTTAGGAGTGGAGTGGAGTGGAGTGTGTAAAACGCAGTGCCATGGCATTGTCAATGTTGTCATGGCCGAGGCGTCCCAGCAACATGCATCCACTTCACACAGGTGTGATTTTGATTTTGTTGTTATGAGGTCTTCCTTTAATTAGATAATTTAAAAAAAAATCTAGTCATTTTGACACTTCTATGGGCTGCAGGAAAATCAATATAAGCTTTGTTGCCAAGGGCGACGCTGCGACAGCGTGACGTCATGATAATGCACCCGAAGGTGAACTCCAGACCATAAAGCCCGTGGTCTGGGGGGGAGCGGGTTCTCGGAGAAGGGTTTATGAGGTTCAGCACACCTCACTATTGGTTCTCGAGAAGGGTTTATGAGGTTCAGCACACCTCACTATTGGTTCTCGGAAGGAGGGTTTCACAAGAGGTTCAGCACACCTCATCATTGGTTGTCACTAAGAAAGGCATCCGCGACTCACATCCTGTGCGATCGGTCGCTCCGGACATTGCGTCCCATTTCATATAACCCCGAGATCTAGGACGCCCGGCCTAAGCCCGCCGGCCGTCCACCGCTCCCCAGTAGCACGACACGGGTTCGTGGCTACATTTTGGTCCTTCGAAAACGACTTTGCCAGCCTAGGGACCCACTCGCACGCCGCGGGATCCGAGTGAGTGCCCTGACTGTGCACGTCGAACCTCCCCTAAGGTACAGTGCCTAAACTGGACACTGCCTATACAGCCCCCTGAGCACCCATCTACAACATTAAGATGGCTCGCAACGAGGTTCAAGAGGTCATCAACTGCCTCATGATCCTACGGTCCTCCGCTGAGGCGCAGAACCGCAGGTACGCTGCGGATCGTGAAGCCGACCGTGAGCGCCACGCCGAGGACGTCAAGGCCATAGCGGCCCTCAAGAACGACATCGTGCGCCTTACCAGAGAGCGCGCGGACGACCAGGCGAACTACACCAAGGCACTGGTCGATGAAGTATGTAAGACCTTTGAGGGCAGGTTTGAGTCCCTTGAAGGCAGGCTGCGAGCATTGAGGACGCTGTCGGGGACATCCTCGCACACCTCAAGAGCCCCCAACGGCTGCACGATGCACCTCGTCCTCAGAACCAACATCCACCTCAGCTGAGCAATTTCCGCCGCGGCAATGGCCAGGCGGCCAGATTCGGATCAACGAGCAGGTATCAGCCTCCCGAGGCTGATGGGGGGAGGGGCCAGAGACAGGCAACCACCACTCACGTGGCCGTGAAGAGTCCTGAGCCCGAACCCCTCCCTCAGGTCACGACAGACCAAACCAACGCTCCTGCCAAGAAAAGGAAGAGGTACTGTCCGGTCTGCCACAGCGCAGACCATGTCACCGTCAAGTGCCCAGCCCTGAGGAGGATGGGCAGCGCCCAAAAGGAACATTGGATAAAGCACCACAGCGCGTGCAGAAAATGCGCCAGGGACCACCCCACCGACAACTGCGACCTGGCCTCCAACTCCTGCCGGATTTGCCCAGGAGACCACCTGACAATTTTCCACGAGCTGAACAAAGATGCCAGGGCACCACAGGTCTGGCCATCACAGGGCTAGCACAGACCGTGCACAGCCAAGGACAGCAAGGACACGGCATTGCTGCACAGGTCCCCTCGGAAGAAGACAGTACCAGCTGACCCACAAGCTCGTTTTCACCAGCTTTGCCGCTTTCGCCATGGCATACAGGCTAGTTATCGCTAGCCTTGCCGCTTCCGCTGTGGCATACCAGCCAGCGAGGCATACTATCGCCAGCCTCGCCATCTCTGCTGTGGCACACAAGCTAGCTTTCGCTAGCTTCTCCACTCCTGCTGCGGCACACAGGCTAGTTTCCACTAGCTTCGCCACTCTGCTATGGCATACGAGCTAGTTTTCGCTAGCTTCGCCACTCCTGCTGCGGCACAAGCTAGTTTCACCAGCTTTACCGCTTCTGCTACGGCACACAGGCTAGTTACCGCTAGCCTCGCCGCTTGCGCTGTGGCACACAGGCCAGCTATCGCCAGCCTCGCCACCTCTGCTGTGGCGCACACGCTACTTTTCGCTAGCTTTGCCACTCGTGCTATGGCACACGGGCTAGTCATCGCTAGCCTCGCCGCTTTCTCGGTGGCATACAGGCCAGCTATCGCCAGCCTCGCCACCTACTGTGGTACACAAGCTACTTCTCGCTAGCTTCGCCACTACTGCTGTGGCACACGGGCTAGCTTTCGCTAGCCCTGCCACTCCTGCTGTGGCACACGGGCTCGTTCTCACTAGCCTCGCCACTTCTGCTGTGGCACGCAGGCTAGTCACTGCCAGCAACGCCACCCCCACCGCGACCACAGGTTAGTTTTCGCTACCCTCGCCACAGGCTAGCACCCGCTAGCTTCGCCACTTCTGCTGCGGTCACAGACCAGTTTTCACTGACCTCGCCGCCACGGCCACAGGTTGGACCTCGCTAACCTAGCCACACCCACAGGACGCCGACGACCATCCCTCCCCTGCCCCCCGTCAAGAGACTCGTCAGGATAACTGCGTTCTCTCAGGAGAAGCGCAGGGGGGGAGAGAGAGCGACGACGAGCTGAGCCGACCCCCACAAGCAGCATGCCCTGACCATGGTGCTCAGGTATCCTGACCATGGTGCTCAGGACAAGGCCCAGCAATAAGAAAGGATAAGGGCAGATGGACACACATCAAGCACGCCCAGGGAGCGGATCGCCCCGGGCGCAAGCGGCCCACCGCTGCCACACCCCGGGCGCAGATCGCCCCGGGCGTGAGCAGCTCAGCCAAGTGAAGCGCGCCCAGTGCAGCGCAGCCATGACCAGCGATACAAGCCGGTCGCCCATGGGGGGAGCCAGAAGGGCTACCCCCCGACCTCGGATACAAGCAGGGCCATTAGAGCTCACCAGAATCGCCGCGCCGCTGCACAAGGCAGACGGGGCCCACAGGGGGAGCCGGACGTGCTCCCCCCCGACCCTGGGCCTCCAGGACACAACGCGGGCCAGGACAGGCCCGTGACCGGTGACAACGCCAAAGCGGCCTGCCACGGGGGGAGCCGGACGGGCCGCCCCAGCCTCTCCCAGAGCACGGGAGAGAAGACGAACCGAAGGGCTAGACACGCTGCAGCACGCCGCCATTGACGGGCGATCCGTGAAGCCAGGGCCTGGCTTCAGGGGGGAGTGTTGCCAAGGGCGACGCTGCGACAGCGTGACGTCATGATAATGCGCCCGAAGGCGAACTCCAGACCATAAAGCCCGTGGTCTGGGGGGGAGCGGGTTCTCGGAGAAGGGTTTATGAGGTTCAGCACACCTCACTATTGGTTCTCGGAGAAGGGTTTATGAGGTTCAGCACACCTCACTATTGGTTCTCGGAGAAGGGTTTACAAGGTTCAGCATACCTCATCATTGGTTGTCACTAAGAAAGGCATCCGCGACTCACATCCTGTGCGATCGGTCGCTCCGGACATTGCGTCCCATTTCATATAACCCCGAGATCTAGGACGTCCGGCCTAAGCCCGCCGGCCGTCCACCGCTCCCCAGTAGCACGACACGGGTTCGTGGCTACAGCTTTGTGTTTGGCTAACAAAATAGTCCCAGCGGACTGCGGGAGTATTTCTTAGTCAATCAGGAAGAGGCTCGCTTAAGCCTCTGATTAAGGCAAAAGGTGTCAAATGTGGAGGTGCTGAGGAGTGAGGACTATGATTTTTAAAGTGATCTAAGATAAAGAAGAAAAAAATGCCAATAAAATTCTGAGATTTATTGCTTATATATACTACTAGCATTAAAAACAATTTCACGAATTTATATTCCTCTTTTGAGGCTGCACTCAAATTCACCATTTGAACTCCATTCATTGTTTGGTATGCTATGTCTTGTCTGAAAGTAAACCACAATGGGCGTCACCGCCATTCACTATGCGGGTGCCTCAGCACCCGCAACTTTTCACGTCGGAAAAAAAAATAATGCGAAAAAGTGGGGGTGCTCCGGTGCTGGCCAAACCGCAACTGTCCATGCTGCAGGAGAGGCAGAGCCATATGAACCATATAGTGTAGACAGAGTTACGACAACTCCATCCACTCCAAGAGGCAAGTTCAATGGCGGCTTTTCTACTGAGACTCGAATCGGGAATGGGGACAACAAATAGGGACAAGTCCTGGACCTGAAGTAGGCAGTAATGCAACGGCCTCCGGCAACAGCCTTGCAACAGCCCCTTGAAAGCATGCACAAAATAGCTCTTATTTGCGCTGTCGCCCTCATTGAAAACAATGCATTTCCAACTCCAGTTTGTCCCTATTCAGGCTGCATGAACAGCAGCGCGAGCGTTCAGTTTGTGACCCATCAATGTCGCAACTCTTGTAATAGATGGCAGGCACTGATCTGGGAAGGAGGGAGACGGGGTGACCGGCCGCTTGCATTCATTGCTTTGATATGAGTTGCACAGTCGGCGACGGTGCGGTTTTGAAACTTTTTCGTCAATCCACTACATTCTCACATAACTCACAAACGTCTCTTCATATTTTAGTCATCATAGATAGCCGTTTTATCTCGTCACAGTCAGTCTTGTACTGCATTATAACACTGCTTCATTGAAGTGTGTAACCATTACATTTATTGTGAAATATTAGTAAAAAGTGTTTTAGAGGGGGGAAAAAAAGCCCAAAATTTTTCGCGGCCGCGCTAACGCGCGGCCGCAGAATTTAACCCTTGCAGCACCCGCATCTTTCCAGACGCGATGTCTTGTCTGAAAGTAAACCACAATGCCCCAATCAGAACAGCTTCTGCTGATGTTTTCTCTGAGTCAATGTCTCAACGGTTTCCTGCCCTGGCTGCTCACCAGTGTTGTTGTGGTACTTTTAGAAGTGGGGGCAGGGTCTGACTGGCCATAGGGAGTACCAGGAGCTCTACCGGTGGGCCGCAACCATAGGGGGCCACTAGGGGGTGCTAAAGAAATAATACAGGGGTGTATTGTACTTGTATCGGTGAGTGACGAATAACCCCTGTTCTATCCTGGATCATTTTGCCACCATCATTCTTGTGAGAGCAGCAAAGGCTTGGGTAGGTCTGTTGGTTTGTATCATTAATTTGATTATTTTGTTTTGGTGCCGGTCTGGGCCAAATTCACGTGAAAATGGGCTGGTCTGGACCAAATTTACGCATGAAATGACCGGGATGAATTTTTTTTCTGAGAGCGTGCAAATGTGAACCAAATGGACCTTAGCGGGTCCAAACTCATTAACATGGTGAAACACATCTTGATGATATCATCAAGATGTATTTCACCATGCTAATGATTTTTTTTTCAGACCTCCATTTATAGGAAACACAGAATGGGTGGGAACTTTTTTTTACCATGCCCACACAACATCTCTATATTAATGACATAGTAAAATATTAAAAATGTGTGGAATTCCCCTTTAAGACACGTGCATGCACACTTGCATTTGCATGCGCATTTGCGTGCACCTGCACAACACACACAGACACGTTAATAAAAGTATAGCATAGTGAGAAAGATTGTTTACAATGCCTAATTGTATCCATAAAAGTAAATGACAAGACAAAAAAAAAACATAGGCCTACTTTTGCCCTAAAAATATTTAAGATGTGAGAAGTGTGGGGACGTTCCCCTTTAAATGCTCTTGTCAGCAGTTGCCGAGAGAACACAAGCAGACACCTGTTCAGAAAACCCTCCCTCTTAATAAACTACTGTAGTGTAGGGGTCATGTGATTTCAGGGAACCAGGTGGTTTTCTGATCAACAGTTTAGAACTAATAATAAAATAATAATAATAAAACAGTTGAAAAACTTTTTGGAATATTTCAACATGTCAATCTATCTAAGGTGTCAGGACATCTAGACCTATTCGGGGAGGGGTCCAATTAAAATATGGACTTAGACTGTTCTTTACTATCAATGATATATTGTTGCAGTTGCAAAGTTAACATATCCACGGCTGAATTTGAAATCACAGAATATTAGTGGCAGAGAAACCAGTGATTTAAATGTCTGTTTAGTCAACTACAACTACAACTGCAAAAGTTGTAGTAAAAACATTTATTCAGAGAAATTTATTACATTGATGTGAAGAATAATGACAAAGTCAATGTTGTAAATTGCATTTTAATTGAGGCAGTTCAGCATCGCAATCGTCACAGGAACTCTTACATGTGTTCTCATATTTATTACTTCTTTATTTCGTCGCCGAAAGCCTTGCCTGCTGTCAGTCCTGCAACGGCACCGACTGGTCCCCCCGCTACAGCGCCTCCTACTAACCCCACGGCGGGAGCCAATGTCCCTGTGATCTCGTTGGCGCTTTTGTAGGCCTCCTTTGCTCCATCCTTATCTCCAGCAAGATCTTTAACCAGGCCTATGGTATGGCCGACGCCTGGGATCTTTTCCCAGAAGGACATGATCTCTCCTCTCCTGGCCAATACCAACGTTTCTTGAATCTGCAATGCACAAATGGAGGTAATGTAGATCTACTAGTAATAGTATTAATGCATTTTTATTATTATAGACCCTTGCCAGGTCTTGACATCATGAGGCTGAACCAAGAGGCATGACACTAGTATGACACTAGTATGTCGCAGGGACCCCCAACCCAACCCTTGATGCTTCTTGAAGTGCCAATCCTGAAACATTTTTTAACCCAGTATTGGGGGAAAGTTGGGCTTGAGGAGAGCAACCCTAAACCATAAAAACAACATATGCTACAGAAACATTGAAACATTAACCCCAAACCTATTAAAAAATGTCACGCACTGTCGCAAAATTCATAAAATTAGACGATTTTAAAAAGGGTTGTGGCGCTTTTCAAAATCATTTTAGAATTTTGTGACTGATTTACTGTATATCTTAAATCAATGTGATTAAGAAATATAAAGTGCCTTTTGTATTCTTTCTGGATATCAGGAAAATGTAGATTTTTATCTTGGACATTATACAGAGGGAAATTGAGATTAAGAAAAACAATGCTTATCAACTGTAACTGTTTAATGAATGTATTAATCATTAATTAGCATCCCCAAAACCTTTAGAAGTGTATTTGAATATACCCCATAATAGACTGATTAACCACAGAGACCCAGAATATTCAATATTATTTAGTGAATGTCTAAAATAATAACAGACACAGTTTCCAAAACTGTTGCCTACCTGTTACAAAGGTGATGTATCTCAGTGTTGCAGTCAGAGATATTGATTCAAGCACCTCCAGTCTGACCTGTTGTGAGACAAGATACATTATGATGTGGTTACTGGACTCACACAGAGATATTTAGATACAGTATGTTAAAAATGATTTTCAATGAAATTTCATAAATATTTTCATTTAAAGAAAACAATTACACTATTTAACATTGCAGGGAGATATAAAATATATTTCTGGGGTCTCAAGCTAAGACGTGTGGGAACCACTGCTGTATAATAATATAATGCTGTCATTTGGTCTGGCTGTCTGTTTAAATGACAACTTTTGTTTATTCACATTCAATAGATCCTGTGATATAATGTGAACGGATGTCATTTCCTGGAGTCTATTAATTGCTATAACATGGTGTAATAAAGTATTATGCCCCATGTTCGAATACCTCCCCTGAAAATAATAGCTACAATCACTGAAACAAAAGAAAGGAGCATGTGAAAAAATAATTAGAACATTCATCTTTTACTTGGTTTGAATCTTGGTTGAAAGACATGGAGTTGTCCTTTAAATACCAGCTTCAATTATCATGAGCAAAAGACTGTGTTCTGCATACCTTAGTTCCGAAGAGATGGAGAGTGTCCTTCAGCCGGAGAGTGGTGTTATGATGTGTTGTTATATAGGTTATATAGGCAGGCACCTGTTCAGAAAACCCTCCCTCTTCATAAACCACTGTAGGGGTCATGTGATTTCAGGGAACCAGGTGGTTTTCTGATCAACCGTTAGTATAATAGAACTATAATAAAACAGTTTATAACTATAGCCTAATCATGATGTACATGATATGTTGCTAATAAAAATGTTCAGAAAACGTGTCCAAATAAATTGCGGTCACTGGAGGTCACTCAAACTTTCACTTTCCCCAGGGACGGACGGACGGACGGACGGGACGGACGGACGGACGGACGGACGGACGGACGGACGGACGGACGGACGGACGGACGGACGGACGGACGGACGGACGGACACACACACACACACACACACACACACACACACACACACACACACACACACACACACACACACACACACCACTTCTTAGAAATGGATGTAATGCAAGTCAAAGCTACTCTCTGTACACTGATGAACAGGGTTCATCAGGGTTTTATTGGCCTACGGGCCAAACTTTCGGATTTACTCATATCATTCCGGAGTTTGTCCCCTATGCCCCTAAGTACAGTAGTTGCCTTGACAGTTTTCCTGCCAGAATTTAATGGGAAAAATGTAATTTTCCTTTTAATAAATGTCATATTTTGAATTCCTGTTGATATGATCATATAAGACTTAGTTCACAAACATGGTGAATTAATACCATGTTTGTGAACATGGTGAAAACATGGTGAAAAACAATGCTTATCAACCGTAACTGTTTAATGAATTAATTAATCATTAATTAGCATTCCCAAAACCTTTAGAAGTGTATCTGAATATACCCCATAATACACTGATTAACCAGATAGACCCAGAATATTCAATATTATTTAATGAATGTGTACCATAAAACAGACACAGTTCCCAAAACTGTTGCCTACCTGTTACAAAGGTGATGTATCTCAGTGTTGCAGTCAGAGATATTGATTCAAGCACCTCCAGTCTGACCTGTTGTGAGACAAGATACATTATGATGTGGTTACTGGACTCACACAGAGATATTTAGATACAGTATGTTAAAAATGATTTTCAATGAAATTTCATAAATATTTTTAAAGGAAAATAAATTTACACTATTTAAGGGAGATGCAAAATATAATTCTGGGGTCTCAAGCTAAGAAGTGTGAGAACCACTGCTGCAGAATAACATAATGCTGTCATTTGGTCTGGCTGTCAGTTTCAATGACAACTTTAATTTATTCACATTCAGTAGATCCTGTGACATTATGTGAACAGATGCCATTTCTTGGAGTCTAGGAGGACTAAAGTAAATAATAAAAACAATTAATTTCTATAACATGGTGTAACAAAGTATTATGTCCCATGTTCGAATACCCCCCCCCCCCCCCCCCCTTTCTCTCATCTTTTACTTGGTTGGAACCTTGGTTGAAAGACATGGAGTTGTCCTAAATACCAGCTTCAATTCATTATCATGAGCAAAACACTGTTTTGCATACCTTACACTGTAGTTCCTCAGAGATGGTGAGTGGTGTTATGATTATGTTTCTACAGATGTTATATAGGCAGACACCAGTGTTGGGAATATTACTTTGTTTTACTAATATATTATTTATCAATCTCCTCCATTTTAAAGTAACGTATTCATATTACATATTACTGGCTGACCAACTGTAATAAATTAATATTATTATCACATATTACTAAAAATACTTTTTACAAAATATATAATTAAATATTTAGTATAATTAAATGTTGCGTAGGCCAGTGGCATACAATAAAGCAAGCCCACTTGGCTATCTGGCCAAATCCATTTGAAATACATTTGAAAAAAAAAAAAAAAAACAAGTACTGGCATAGACCTACCTCGGCTATGGACAGTTAACACAGGGGTTAAATGTATTCCTTGAATTCATGGCAGCCAGTAAATAATTTGATGACAAATTATAAGTACCCTATAAGTACCCTATTGGCCTGAATATAAGACTATGTTTTTTCCCAATGGAAATATCCCAAAGACTGGAGTCGTCTTATATTCAGGGGCTATACTATTTGACATTCAATGTTCTTTTTTCTGTAAATGGGTCTTGAAAAATGAGGGTCGTCTTATAAACGAGTCGTCTTATATTCTGGACAATACGGTAATTAGGCCATTTAACTTCGGCAGTTGCTAAGATAATTTCACAAGAACACTTGGAATGAGGCAGATTGACAGAAAGTAATATAGAAAGCAAAAAAGTAAAGATTTTTTTTAATATATTTATATAAGTTACTGCATTTTGGTAATATATTATGTAATATATAAGTTACGTAGTTCACATGTCCCAACACTGGCAGACACCCCTCAGAAAACCCTCCCTCTTCATAAACCACTGTAGGGGTCATGTGATTTCAGGGAACCAGGTGGTTTTCTGATCAACCGTTAGTATAATAGAACTATAATAAAACAGTTTATAACTATAACCTGTACATGATGTACATGATATGATAAGTATGTTGCTAATAAAAATAAATAAATTGCGGTCACTGGAGGTAACTCAAACTTTCACTTTCCCCAGACACACACACACACACACACACACACACACACACACACACACACACACACACACACACACACACACACACACACACACACACACACACACACACACACACACACACACACACACACACACACACACCATTTCTTAGAAATGGATGTAATGCAAGTCAAAGCTACTCTCTGTACACTGATGAACAGGGTTCATCAGGGTTTTATTGGCCTACGGGCCAAACTTTCGGATTTAATCATATCAGTCCAGACTTTGTCCCCTATAGCCATCTTGAAAAGTGGGTGCAAGTACAGTAGTTGCCTTGATAGTTTTCCTACCACCATTTATTGGGGAAAAATGTAACTTTCCTTTTAATAAATCTCATATTTTGAAGAGCCAATTTTTTAGACAGAAAGTGAGCACTTTGTGGACGATGCTTAGTCACTTCCTGTTGATATGATCATATAAGACTTAGTTCACATGGTGAATTAAGGCTTGTACTGAGGCCCAGAATGTGACCAAAATGCCATCTGGGACAACAAATAGGAGATACATATGATTGAAAGGAACAGATTGAATGGATAGCATATATTGAAGCATATATATTGCAATATAGGGTTAGGAGTTATGAGGTGGGTATGGTGGGTGGGGTGGATATGAGGTGGGTATGGTGAGGTGGGGTTACAAGGTGGGTGTGGGGGGTGGGGTGGGGGTTATGAGGTGGGTATGGTGGGTGGGGTGGGGGTTATGAGGTGGGTATGGGGGTGGGGTGGGTGTTATGAGGTGGGTATGGTTTGGGGGTTATGAGGTGGGTATGGGGGTAGGGTGGGTGTTATGAGGTGGGTATGGGTTGGGGGTTATGAGGTGGGTATGGCTTGGGGGTTATGAGGTGGTATGGGGGTGGGGTTGGGGGTTATGAGGTGGGTAAGGGTTGGGGGTTGTGAGGTGGCTATGGGGTGGGTTTGGGGGTTATGAGGTGGGTATGGGTTGGGGGTTATGAGGTGGGTATGGGGTGGGGTTGGGGGTTATGAGGTGGGGGTTATGAGGTGGGTATGGGGGTGGGGTTGGGGTTATGAGGTGGGTATGGGGGGTTGGGTGGGGGTTATGAGACAGGTATGGGGTTGAGGGTTATGTGGTGGGTATGGTGGGTGTGTGGGGGTTAGGAGGTGGGTATGGGGGTTGGGTGGGGGTTATGAGGTGGGTATGGGGGTGGGGGTTATGAGGTGGGTATGGGGGCGGGGGTTATGAGGTGGGTATGGTGGGATGAGAGTTATGGGGGGGCTGGGGGTTATAAGGTGGGTATGGTGGGTGGGGGTTATGAGGTGGGTATGGGGGCGGGGGTTATGAGGTGGGTATGGTGGGATGAGAGTTATGGGGTGGGCTGGGGTTATAAGGTGGGTATGGTGGGTGGGGTTATGAGGTGGGTATGGTGGGATGAGAAAAGCCCTGGCCAGACAAAGTCTCGCTTACCACCGTCCAATCACAGCGCGCTCAAGGGGTGACGTCACCCTGCATACTTAAAATATATGGTCAGACGCAAGTGGTGCACAGTTCACTGCAGTCAGCCTGTTGGTTGCGTACAAGGATTGAACGCAAGGTGATCAGAAATAGATGTCGGCGGACTCTAGTCAAGGTGAAGGTGTACTGGCTCTCGCGAAATGTGAACCCCTCGTTCAGGACCCGAGCGCCATGTCGGCGGAGTCACGCCACCGTGCGGCGGTACGGGCCCTTATTAGGAGCCGTGAGTCGTCCAACATCCACGATGTGGAGACGGTCATTCCAGCAAAGAAGGAAACAACGTACTTCCAACAGGGCGAACAGCGTGTCGTACAGGCTCTCGTCCAGAAGCATCAGGCGCTCCTCACAAAAGAACCTGAGCCGATCCCGAAGAAAGAGAGGCCAGCACAAACCCAGCCCGGAGGTACATCTACAGTCTCACTTGTCAAGGCTCTCATCAAGAAGCGCGAGACCATCATAAGAGAGCCTCCGACATTGCCACCCGTAAAAGAGATCGAGGTCAAAGGCGTACAGGCTCTTATTAGAAAGCGCGAGTCACGCGTCAAGGCTCTCATTATGAAGCGTGAGCGTGTGAAGTGAAGCGTGCGTGAATGTGAGGATCCAGGAAAGAGGACGCTCTAGAGACCAGGCCAAAAAAATACCAAGTGGAAGGAGCCACAGCTCCTTCCACTTGGTAGGACAAAGCAAAGAGTTTGAGCCTACAACAAACCAAGGGGGAGGCTTTGGACAACAAGGGAGATGGTGGCCGTATTGGCATATTATAAAGAGTCATTGAGGCCATCAGGCGCCTTCACTGGAGCCCCAGCCTGAGACACACAGCTGGAGGAGTTCAAACAGAAGATGCACCCCGTACACAGTCAGGGTGGACACATCGGCAGCCCGGATACCTCAGCACAGCCTTAGTAAAAGACATGCTGTTGTGGAGCCGAGATCAGTCACCGAACAGAATATATACTGTTCGCGGGTTCTTCCATTTTGCTTTTTTTGCCTATTCCGAATGGGATTGTCGGACAGGTACTACATCCACACCTGTTGTTCCCAGCACTCTATTCCCATATCCACTGTTGGGCTCCCGTGCAACCCACCCTTCATGCTGTCATGACAAGGTGGGAGTGTGTATCATTAGCTCTTTTACCTCATTCTTATCTTATTTTTTAAAGGTTTTTTAAAAGATTCTGAGGATGAGAAAGCCAACCTCCAGGCCATGGAACGTGATCCTGGAGAGGTTTTTCTTTGGTGAATTCATCACCTCAGATGAGCCTCTGGGTCCGGCTATGTCCCCACCTTCTCTTGACCTGGCCCCATCTCCAACCTATCCATATGGCGGATATCCTATGGTTACATTATTCACAATTTGAGCATGGTTAGGGTAGCCACGATGCCACAGCTTGTCTTGTACAGACCTACTGTACTTTGCATCTGTGATCTGGTCCCTACGGAGCCTTGGAGGTTAAGTATACTAAATGGAGATGCAAATCCAGTAATATGTTTGTGTACAACTTAATACCCATGACCTGCTGGGCTGCTTCTCACCTCAGAGCCTCACACCTCATACACTGGGTAAGAGGATTGTTTCATAAACTAATCTTCTCGACTAAGTCCCCTTCGGGCACTGCTTGGTCCCTTAATAAATATTAAGGATTCCACAAACCGTGGAATCCTATATAACCTGTACATAAACCTGTACATAAAACAACTAGCTTGTACAAGTATGTCCAGGCTCCAAAAAGTGACAAAGTCCAGAAATACCTTGAAGGGTTTTATTCTCCCCTAGAATAATAGAGTAATCACAGACCTACACAGGCCTAACAAAACAAAATACTGCAAGACGAAACTTAGGAAAATGACAAACTAGCTTGAAAACAAATTATGGAAACAAACCCAGGACTAGAGACACGTTGCGTGTTAGGCTATAAACTTCATGGGCAGCTCTCCCTGGGAGTAACCTTGTTGCTTCAAGCCAAACTGAACTCTCAACTGTTGCTACAGCCTCCAGACCATACCAAGGAACACTTCTGTAATTGTAACCCACCTAACTTCACATAGGCTAACTAAGTAAGTTTTACTAAACCAATTTTACTACATTTCAGAACATTACATGCGCCAGAACAGGAAAATAATTAGGGACAGGATAAAGAGGTCTTGACCATAAAACCGACACCCCTTTTGCTCTATAGCATTGGTACCTTCCCCCACTAATCAGTGATCACCAGTACTGCAGGGGAGCCAGGTGCCAAAAAAATTAAATTATACACAATTGGCAATAGTGAAAACCTGTGTAAAGTGTTCTCATCCACAATTCACTGAGTTAACTTACCAATAATAAAAAATATATATTATATTGCACTCATGTCCATTTCCCCAGTCTTCCAAACTGGCCGGCACAGTTAACTGGATGAATTGTAGTTCAGGTGTGTGCATTGTCCTCTCTCAGTTTATAGCCATACCATGTCTTGTCCATCAATCTGCAAAGCCAATCAAATGGTGGGGAAAATTGTGAAAACAGAAAAATAAGGAGAAAAAAAATGTAAATAAGGTAGTCTGTGGCTTATATAGCGGATAAATGATGGTCCTTGATATGGAAACTAGCAAACCAAAATTTAATTCCGATCCATGGAACAAAATATTTAGAGATTATTTAGAGATCCAGTGCTTTCAGGGAGAGCAAGTCTATCACTGACGCCTAGAAATGTCCTGATAGTACTCAGCCGATATGACACAAAATGCCAACAGTACTTGTACTCGGCATCGGGAACCAGGGGCGGATCTAGGCATGGGCATGGGGGGGCAATGCCCCCCTAAATGCCCGATCTGCCCCACCAAACATGCATGCCAGCTCCGCTGGCATGCAAAACAACGCAAGATATCTCAAATTAAAGTGCCTATATTTAAAATGATTTGAAACACTACTACTGCTACTTACTAAACTAACTACAGCTGTGGCACCTCTAAACCGACACCATTTCATCGTTGAAAACAGAAAACTCTCTAAGTCAGACCTTTAGCTTTATGCATGCTGCGTGTCTGTTGCAACTTTAACAACAACTGATGCATAAGTGCCTAATAAAAGTCCTGTAACCGAAAAGGGTATGGGAGTGGCTTCATCGCCTGTGACCCTTCCATATCATTTTCTCCTGCCCCCCCAATTGGGAAATGTTAAATCCACCCTGTCGGGAACCAGCCCACTACTTTGCAATCATTTCAGGGTATTATTATTGTGGTAGACTACTGTAATTGGACGGAAAAATAGGCATATCAGTAGCCTACTTGGCATTGGCGAGTACTAAAAAAAGTACTTGTAGTTGGTCTGAAAAAAAAAAAGATGGTATCCCAAAATAAACAAAACAACTTAACAACTCACCGGTTGACTAAGACTAATGGAGCATGAATCCTAGCAAAAAGGGAAAATAAAAACATATAAAATACAATATGTCCAGCACACTCAGAGGTTTCACCCACCTCTGCATTCAAGAACAGTCTTGTATTTGATGCTTTGAACACAAACCAGCACCAGAGGGCGACAACTCCTTTAGAATGCATCCAGGATCCATTTGCTGCTATACCAGCCCTGCTTCAATTCAGTTCACAGTTTCACTTTGCCAAAAGAACCAGGAATTCTCCTACTTTGAGCATTATTATTGCTACTGACTCAACATTACGCAGCATGATACTCGATCTGATGCTGCGCCTGTGCACATCGGCATGGTTAGGTATGGGTGACAACAGTTTGCTGTGTGTGATGTTGACAACAGCCCTGATATACAAGGCCCATAGAAGATGCTTTTAAATAATCCTCAATTACTGATCATCCCACCCAGCATACTGAGCGACATATAGACAGAAATAATGGCCTTTGGGATTTAATCTTTACCCACGTGAGCCCCATCAGCCAGCCGTCCGCAGATATGGATCGAGTGGGGAGAAACCGTCCCTTAAGAGAACCAAAGGTCAGCCTCTTCTGGAAGTATCTCCTGTTCGGATACAACAGCGTGTTCTGGCTCCTCGGAAGCCTCCTCATGGCCGTGGGCCTGTGGGCGTGGGCAGAGAAGGGCGTCCTGGGGTCCGGCATGTCGTCCATCACCAAGATGGGCCTCCTGGACCCCGTGTGGCTGCTCCTGGTGGTGGGACTGGTCACCTTCATCCTGGGCTTCGCCGGCTCCATCGGAGCGCTGCGGGAGAACACCCACCTGCTGCACTTCCTGACGGCCTCCCTGTCAGCCCTGTTCTTCGTGCAGTGCGCCGCCACGCCCCTGGTGGTCATGTTCAGCGGGCGCATCACGGGCCACGTCGACACCTTCCTCAAGGAGGGCATAAGGATGTACCGCGACGACGCTGACCTCCAGAACCTCATCGACTTCTTCCAGGGCCGTTGGCAGTGCTGCGGGGCGCAGGGCCCGGACGACTGGAACCACAACGTCTACTTCAACTGCACCGCCGCGCACAACAGCACGGAGCGCTGCGGCGTGCCCTTTTCCTGCTGCGCCAGAGATGATGAGTCCGCGGGCGGCGTCATCGACACGCAGTGCGGCTACGGCGCCCGCGAGCGCAATGGAGACGAGAGCGGACGCAGCCTAGAGTGGAACATCTACACCAGCGGCTGCCTGGAGGAAATCAAGCTTTCACTGACGAACAACTGGCGATTCATGCTCGTAGTCTTTATCGTTTTCGGAGGCGTGAACTTCATCGGGGTGTCGCTCGCCCTGACACTGTTGAATCAAATTGCACGTGTTAAATCCCAGTGGGTGCGGGCAGGTGACCCTCCTGAGGCATGCCCGCCGTATACACAGTGATAGTGTTTTTAGTCAACGACTTATAGAGAAAACATTTCACCCGGACAGTCAGCTGTGCACACACCCTACTTCACCTTGCTTGCGCATTTATAACACTATGTTTTATCTTTATTTTCAATGGGCGTCACATGGTATTGACGGAACAGACAGACATCAAACAAGGCTGCCATTGAAAATGAACTGCAAGCCCCGTAGTTACAGAGTTATGGTTCTATTGGTGTTGTGGATAGTTGCAAGGATTTGCAACTCCTGTGGATTCCATTATTTCTTTACCTGTATAAATAGTCTTTATGCTGTCCCATATGTAGCCTATTGTTTCTTTGAGAGCTCCTAGGCATAGCTCTATGTGTCTGTATGAGCAGCGAATGTGCTGTAGCTGATTGGCTGAGCACGAAAAAATTGATGCATGATGAAAGGAGTGATTTTTGAGAGGTCCTATCCCTCCGTTTTGGGTGTTCACGTAAACACAAACACAATTCGCCCAGATTGAATGAAGTATGATAAGCACACCACTGAACTCACACAGCCCACTCTCTCCCATCGTCCCCATAACCCACTGTGGGGAATCAAGTGAAACACGTAACTTGGGGATAAACTGAAATTTCAACAATAAATGTCAACATGTTGAAGAGCCCTTTAAGCCCCTTAAGGCAGTGCCACAAATTCCACTGTCCCACAAACTAGAATCTACTATATGTTTTAAGAGGCAGCTACTGGCTTCTGTCTCCTCTCCACCTCTATGGAGTTTTAATGGGATAGTTCACACACCTTAATGTCAATTTTGAAATACGTATTCTCAAGTCGAAATATAACAGTGTAAATAAAATAACATTCCAAAATTGATTTTAATACTTCTATTAATATCATATTAGCTTATGGTTTGAGCCTCAATAACCACAGATATATCCAGTCCTTGTGATTTCTTTCTGGACTTTGGAAGCAGTTTAGCTGCAGTGTCACATTGTCCTGATGTTGTGGTCGTCCTGATGGGCGGATTATTTAATATTTCATTATAATACCGATGTAAAACCAGGCTTATTTCCATTCCTGCCAGCTTATTTTCTTTCACCCATTTGATTCACATGGAACTATACTTTTTTGGACATAATGATCACAAAAAAGCATATTTCCATATCCCAGATAGCAAAATGCATTGATTCAACGTTGAATTTTGGTTAGATAACCAGAATTCAACGTTGAATCAATGGATTTTGCTATCTGGGATGTGATAGAGGGGTCACAAATGAATAAATATGTTAGAGATAGGTCAACAAATAATTATGTTAGTTTTGTGAATTAACTTTTAATGTGTGGCCCCAGTGCCCCCGTAAAATTACCATTTTTCACCAAAACCAGAACAGAACTCCCATAGCAGGAGCCGGACTCAACCCAGTATTACATCTGCTATGACTAATTAATGGCAAGTATTTCATACAACCAAAATTGAATTATTATGTTTGATTTATTCATGCTCCTGTGATGCATTTCACAAATTACTTTGTGCGTTCCTCACTCGATTATTAGTATTAGTTTCACTCGATTAAATCTGTAACTGTACACAGTTGATTTAGTCTGCAAAAATGTTATTTTGCTGAGAATTGGTATCATAACAATTGTTATTACTATTACGCTTGGTTGCAGATCTATTTTCAGAGTGCAAACCCTAACATGAAGAGCATCTTTTTATTCTACTGGATGTCCTCACTAGTCCCGCTCTAACATTTTAGAATAGTCCTTATTTTGTTTTTGTCATTGAAAAAAGGTAGTCAAGGAACATTTTGCGTTGATTCAGTTGACAAAATTAACACACACACACACACACACACACACACACACACACACACACACACACACACACACACACTTTGCATGTTTGAAGAATAAGCCAGATATAACAACAGATATAAATAACTGACACGCTTTAATAAAATCGTCAACTCATCACTTCCATCAACTGCTCTATAATTGCCCTATTCTTCTTCTTCCCAACTTCCCAGTGATTTACATGTAGTGTTTCAGAACTCATGAGGCTCATGTGGGAGGGGCTGTCAGCGAGACTTATTCAGTTTTCATACATGACCCATACAATAACGAAATGGACATAGACATGTGTGTAATACTAGTGTAAAATGGTCTTTACACCAATGACCAGAAACTAGTGTAAAATTGGCCCTTAAAGGTAGGGGAAGTGATTTTACTTTTGTCAGATATCACCCCCCAAAAAATTGTTTCTGTTAAAATGCTCTATTATAAGGTGTGCAGACCATATATGGTTTCCCCCTCCTTCAGGTTAGCAGAGGAGCTAATAAAAGTTCCCCAGGTGGAGGGTGAATTCTCCTCCAATCAGGATCGAGCAGCAGGTTCACATAGTGTAGCTACTCTTGGGGGCCCCTGGTGCACCAGGCTGGTACTACACAATGAATTTCAAATCACTTACCCTACCTTTAAGGGTTCTTATTTTACACTCGAGTTAAATGGTCAGAAATGGTTTGATTGAATGATTAATTTGAATTTTAAGTTTGATCATCTCATAATAATAATAAAGGATCTACAAGCTCATAACGCATAGTTTTGTGAGCATGTAAACCGGCTACTTTCTACTAGTACCTAGGCACCTAGGCGTGGGATTTCCACTCATCTTTTCCTCATCAAGGCCCATTAGGCGTTTGGGCAACGGGCCACCATTTGATGACATTCAGTCCCTCAGGCCCCAAGATTTAAAACGTGTTGTTGTCTCTGGATAGGATTTCAGCCTACAATTCCATGCTGTATTGATGTTGGTACAAAAAGGAGCGATAACAGACAAAAATTGTCCAAAATAACCGTAGCTAGCTGAAATCAACAGGGCTTTATTGGTCAGGTAGGTATCAAATGTGAAGTCACATTATTACACTGGAACACTAGGCCATATTCTGAGGCAAGCTTTGCGAGTGCACTTCATGAACAATGTATTTCAATTCATTCTGCATTTCATTAACCCACAACGTTATTCACATTCTGCAGGTTCTCTGTCCCTGATTGGAGTTTACCGTTGCCTTTGCCTGGAGAAGTTGTCCGTACTGTAAGCTACGTATAGATCAGTGGTTCTCAAGCATTTCAGGAACTACCCAATATGACCAATACTGGGAGTTGAGGCATCCCATTTTGTTTGACTCATTTGACTATAGTGAAGAGATGTAGGTGATCGTGTAGATCAGCTATTTTCAGCTGTTGCCTCCTGTAGCCTATAACTTGGCTAAGGTTATGTACACTGTACAGTATGTTTAACCCATTGTGTCCTGATCAGATCCTAGTTTCTGATGCTTTTCACAAATCTTCAAAAATAGCAGAACTACAAGCTCATATCGCGCCACTCGTGGCGCGATATGAGCTTGTAGATCTGCTATTTTTCAACAGATAAAACACCAAAACGCGTTCAAGTGAGCCCTGGTTGATGGGACTGCTGTGCCTTAAAACACTTGACCTCTATAACTTATATTGAACATTTGAAACATTCAAAATATTATTCAGCTTAAAAACAGTCAATATTTTTATCCCATGGGGAATGCCATTTTATCGTGGCTGCCACTGGTATGTCGTCACAGATCCAATCGTGTTTCCCAGCTACATGGAATGCATCAAACAAAACCCATGATTTAAACTGTTAAAAACATTGTTGTGGTACTCACATTATCCTCATGGAGCAGCTCTCAGCATTGTCACAGCAGCATTAAAGCTCTTTCATTCGTAACATGTCTATTTTAAAACACGTTTTGTTTGATGTATTCCATGCACTCCAGGATTGGACCTGTGACGTCATAGCAGCCAAAAATAGCGATGGGACAAAAATGTGAACTGTTTTTAAGCAAAATAACATTAACCCTTAGTGTACTGAGCCTAAGCATTATGTTTTAACTATTGATCTAGCTCATAGCGCCCCCGAGGGATGAAAAAAATGAAAACTAAATCTTTGAATATTAGCAAAATAGACATTAAATGTGTCTAAATGTTCAATATAAAATATAGAGGACAAGTCTAGCACACCCAGTCCCCTCACCTAGGGTTCGAAGTCCTAAAATTGACATTTCCCAGACCCCCAGGGGTTCTGTTTGAGTCCCGACCCTCCAGTTGAGAACCACTGTGCTAGATCACCGTCTAAAATTGGAAGAGTGCACTCTGATGTTTTCTTTTATTCCATTTTTTCTCTTTTTGTCTTTTTTTTATAAAGCGTGCTTTGCCTTGGGGAGTAGAAGAGCACTGTTTACAACATACATACATACTGTACATACATACATATCATCTGGAAATCTTGACATCTGCAACAATAATGATAACAATGATCCAGAGTCTTAATTGTACAGTATAGTAATAATAATAATAACAATAAGAATAATATTTATGGGTAATGTCTAAAAACTACATTTATGTTCTCGTCTTTATCTCAAAAAAAGAGAAAAGGGAAAAAAAAGATCAGGGAAAAAAAAGAAAAACTAAAACAAATATATATATATACCATATTTATATAGTGGAAGTTCTTCAATCACTTCTCTTTTCTTACTTTCTCCCCTCTCTAAATAGGTAACTTAAATATTTACAATGATTATTTTACACCATTGGCCCAGCCCATTTTTTTTTAGTTTAAATGTTTTTTGTTTTGTTTTTAAAATTTCTTTTTCTTTTTCTTTTTTATTTTTTGAATAAAAAGTGGATCAAGAAAAGTGATGGAGCAAAGAATCAATGGTCCCTGTGGCTGGAGAGATAGATAGATAGATAGATAGATAGATAGATAGATAGATAGATAGATAGATAGATAGATAGATAGATAGATAGATAGATAGATAGATAGATAGATAGATAGATAGATAGATAGATAGATAGATAGATAGATAGATAGATAGATAGATAGATAGATAGATAGATAGATAGATAGATAGATAGATAGATAGATAGATAGATAGATAGATAGATAGATAGATGCGGTAAGAGTGATACAGTAGATAGACAGATGACGGGATGGATGGATGGATTGATGGATGGATAGAGTGATGGATGGAGAAAGGAAGGACACATGATGAGCATTCAGTGGAGATCAATGTCCCAGTGAGTCCCCCAAAGTACAAGCCGGGTCTCCAGCCTCATGTTTCAGGGTTTTTATACCATCCCCAAAGTACAGGGTCTCCAACGTCACGTTGGCCAGGAGGGTTCACACCATTTCTGATGGGAGTGTTCAGGTTCTGTGCATCCCCATATGGCACCCAGTCCAACAACAATCAGGAGCTTTCTAATGTCAGAGAGCCGCACTCTTTCACACAGCATCTCTCTCTCTCCGGTTGTGTGTGTCCGATGGGTGTTCAGGGGAGGATCTGTTCCGTCTCTATTTTGGTTTTTCTTGCTGTACATTGCAGCACAGGGAAAACTCAGGGTTTCCCTCACCCCCCACGCCCCCCGCCGGAGGCTCGTCGCTCCGGCCATTGCGTCACCCCTCCCACCGCCGTGGCCCCCGCCCCCCTCTCTCTGCCTACATCACTAGAAGCTGCCCGAGGACCATCCTGAAATGCTGCGTGCAGCCGGCCAGCTCGCGGACCCTCTCCGTCATGTCGCGGGCGGCGCCGGGCGACGGGTACTGCAGCGCCGCCGTCTTGGTGCTCACCACGATGTCCTTGAGCTTGTCGCACAGGGCGTTGCTGCTCTGCGAGACGCGCGCCCGCACGTCGGGCGACTTGGCCTGCCGCGACAGCGTGTCGCCGATGAACACCAGCTTGTGCGCGCTGAGGATGACGAACTTGCTGTGCGCCACGAAGATCTTGGGCGGCTGGTTGGCGCCGACGGCGGTGAAGAAGGCGTCGATGGCGTTGGTGACGGTGGTGACGTTGTGCTCGCACTGCTCCTGGTAGAACAGCAGCAGCTGCCGGTCGCCCTGGCACAGCTTGGACACCACGCCCCCCGAGCCGTTCCGCGCCATCTGATTGGTCAGGGGGTGGTGCGGCGACGGGACCCAGCCCGACATGTCGTTGTTGATTGGCTGACTGACTTCCTGCTCCAGACGCTCAAACTGTTTAATCTGGAGAGAGAGAGAGAGAGAGAGAGAGAGAGAGGATATGAGTCTCAGCCATCAGTCAATGAGATTTGGCTTCTCACAATTACATGCTGTTGATGTTGGATCCATAAGGAGTGATAAAAGTAACAATTTTTACATTCTCAAATTGTGTAGAATTCTAGCAAATCAAGTGATGCGATGTTTCACGATAATGCTGTAACTCTTGAAGAGCGTAAAATCAAGCCACACATGCACTCAGCCACGTGCACGCATGTGGACACACACACACACACACACACACACACACACACACACACACACACACACACACACACACACACACACACACACACACACACACACACACACACACACACACACACACACACACACACACACACACACACACACACACACACACACACACACACACAATACCTGTTGCTGTTCCAGTTGTGTCTTGTTTTGTCTGATGATGTTTCCTTTCTCCAGAAGCTGTTTTTGGTTCTTCTCAAACTCTTCTTTACCCTGAAACATGAGGGTATGAATCAGGCAAATATCTTTTCCACAAAACATGACGGCACATTTCTGAAACATGACAAATCGGAATCTCATCCCTGAAACATGACGGTACAAGTCAGTATGCTGCGCACTCGGAAATTCAATGCCATGATGCAGAAGTTCAAGATAAACATAGTTTAACAGCATATGGGACATACTGTATCAAAAGTGTTGAGTGATTTTTTATTCAACACGTCGTATGCATCTGAATCAGCAGTGATGGGCAAGTTACTGGGAAAATGTAGTAAGCTACACTGCTTGTTAATCTCGAAAAAATGTAGCTAAGCTACCCCCCCAGAAAATTGTAGCAAGCTAGACTACAAGCTACACGACAAAAGTAGCTTGATGTAGCTTGCTACATCAACACTACATATATATAAATATATATCTTAATATATATCTTAATAATCATAATAATAATTTAGGGGTGGGTTTGAACATAGGATGGTAGCATGCCTACTAAGCATGCCTACTAAGCATGCCTAAGTTTTGGGATGTATATTTGTATATTCGAGGATTTCTACCCATTAAAATGGGTGGAATTTGAAAATGTGTGTGGGAAAATGTAGTAAGCTACACTCCTTGTTACTCGAAACAAGTAGGGTAGCTTCACTACAAGCTACTCGGAACAAGTAGTGTAGCTCTACACGCTATTCCCAGAACAAATGTAGTAAGCTACACTACAAGTTACGGGAAAATGTAGTTAAGCTATGTAGCTTAGCTACTTGTAACAAGCTACTGCCCATCACTGTGAATCAGCAATCTCCCCATGTCGTGAATGAAATGAAGAACCGAGAAAACTGTTGCGCCTTTCTTTGTCCTCTTTTCTTTGTCGAACTTGACTACAGGAGCGTAAGTCTCAAAAACATAAAGTAAACTAGACTGAAAAAAGACTCGCTCACTGTAAAAAAAAAGAAGGAAGTAATCCTTAGACGAGACTTTAGAAAATCATCATTTCATTTATTTGCTCATAGTAAAGTGCTCAGTGCTCAAAGTGCTAGTTAAAAAAGCAAACGTTTCGGTCCGAAGACCTTCGTCAGTGCTTTAAGCACTGACGAAGGTCTTCGGACCGAAACTTTTTTCAGTCTAGTTTACTTTGTGAATGAAATGAATACGCTTTTCCTTTCCACCACGTAAAATTCTCAGAGAGTACGATACACACACACAGTAGAGTAACTAACTAACCTGCAGGTGGACGTAGTCGTAGTCCTCCATCCAGCCTTGCTCCGTGCTCTCGTACGGCCTGTCGGGACCGCCGCCCTCCTCCTCGGCGGCGCTGAACTTGGGCGGCGAGGGGAGCGGCCGCGACTGGATGTTCAGCCTCTCGCCTCCTCCTCCTCCTCCTCCCTGATAGGTCCCGCTCCCGGAGCCGGTGGTGGTCCCGTGCCCTCCCCCGACCATCTCCCCCGGAATGGGCGGGAGGGGCAGCTGCTGCTGCTGCCGGTTGGTCCGTTTGAAGAGCAGCGAGGCGTTGCCGTGCAGGAAGGAGGCCAGCTGCTTGGCGTCGTCGGGCACGCCGCGCGCCGTCATCACCAGGCGGTCCAGGTCGTCACCTCCCCCTCCCCCGCCCGCCGCCGGCGGCGGGGCGGTGGCGGCGAGCGCGGCCGGCGACCAGGCCACGGCGTCCAGGCCCTGGGCGTGACGCACCAGGCTCTGGAACACCTCCTCCATCTTGCCCACCTGCCGGCCCAGCTTGGACTGCAGCGAGCGGTCGGTGGCCTGCGCCGCGTTGGCCACCGCGCCCCGCGCGAACTCCAGGAAGTCGCGCACGGCGGCGCGCACCCGGTCGGCCGCCTGCCGCACGGCGGGCAGGTTGGCCTCCAGCTGGCCGGGGCTCCGCCAGTTGTTGCCGGCGATGAAGGACATGAGCAGCGACACGCTGGACTCCACCGCCTGCTGCAGCCGCGACAGCCGCTCCATGGCCTGCTCCAGGTCCAGGATCAGGGGCTTCCCGGGCAGGCCGGGGCCCGGCGTGGACGAGGAGGACGAGTCCCGCACCGGCACCATGTCCAGGGACGAGGCCGAGTGGTTGCTGCGCGTGCTGCCCGTGCTGGACGCCGAGAGACGCTTGAAGTTCAGCGTCAGCTCCTCGCTGGCCGACTGGGCGTCACGGACCACCTGTGGGTGGGGCGGGGGGGGGGGGGCGGGGAGGGGCGGAGGGTCAGGTTCGGTCAGGATGATGACAAAGCGCACTGCTATGGTGGCGTGAATATTCTGATTTAGAATGGCATGGCATGGCATGGCATGGCATGGCCAGGCTGGTATCAGTGCGTACTGCAGATCAGCCACTACAGAAGGATTACAACCAAAACGCTGTTGTTGAATAGTGGGCTCTGATTCGTCAGCCACCACTCTGGGCTGAGCGAAACGTCATTCGATTTGAGGAGTACCGGACCAACCGGCCCAGGGATTCTTTTGTTCCTGTGGCAGATTCACCAGATTGCCATAGGAAAATCATTCTAACTGGGCCGTTGTCTTTACGGGATCTGTGAGAAACGAGATCAGCACTCGGTAGAGTGCATACTCGCGGGTTGCGCACAAGTAGGCCATGGCCTGCTCGTGCGTGAGCGGAGTGAGCAATGGGATTGCCACGACGTCACCCGCCGATCGCTTAACTTGCGTTCCGAGTACAGGAGGACCCCAATGAAAGCGTTGCAAGGTTTCCTGTCGCGGTACGTCATAGAATGTAGTCCCCTCCCCTTGCTATTTACAGAGGTACATGTGGCGGTATGTCATAGAATGTAGTCCCCTCCCCCTGCTATTTACAGAGGTACATGTGGCGGTACGTCATAGAATGTAGTCCCCTCCCCCTGCTATTTACAGAGGTACATGTGGCGGTACGTCATAGAATGTAGTCCCCTCCCCCTGCTGTGCACACTGGCTCAACCCACTAAGCATTTTCTCATTGAAAAAATGGGTAGAGCACGGTTTTACGGAGACATATAGATGTAGGTCTCCCTGTAACCAGAGCCATAGAGTATAGCTCAAGATTTACAAGCATTGGTGGTTCGTGGATCACCTATTTTTTATAAATAAAATAAACAGGTCTTTTTACCCTCAGATTTTTTTTTTCTTTTTAAATGTTCAAATCTTGTAAAGGAAAACAAGCATATTTTGGGCATAGTTTGAAGAGCGATTAATCATGATTAAATTCATTTTGAAGCTGTGATTAATTTGATTAAAAATTTTAACACTCCCAGTGCCAGCCCTTTTTCATATTTTTTGAGGTAGCCAGTGCCAGCGTTTTTCATCAAAAAGTCATTATTTCATATTTCGGTCCATGTTTCCCCACGGACAAGTTAGTTGGCGACACACACTTCCGGTTCCGGTTTGGTCCGTCCCTTATTATGGTCTATCAATGGTCGCTGCGGTCGCTGCTAGCTGCTGTTAGCATGGGATCGTATTAAACCGGCGCCGGTAAGTAACAATCAAAGGCGTAGCTCAACGGCAGCGGCATCAATCGTTACTGTAAATCATAATGATAACGGGAGACGTAGATCTATTTCCGCGGCACGATAACTGTTAATCATTCAACAGCCCTATAGTGTGTTTATACCTGTGGTGGTATGTCATATAGTAATGCATTCCCCTCCTCCTATAAGCTGTATAGTGTGTTTATACCTGTGGTGGTATGTCATATATGTAGTCCCCTCCTCCTATAAGCTGTATAGTGTGTTTATACCTGTGGTGGTATGTCGTATATGTAGTCCCCTCCCCGGTCCGCTCCGAAAGCCGAGTCGTCTCCTCCGGCTCGCTCGCGGGGGAAGTCGTAGACGTCCTGGGGGGCGTGGCTTCCTGTCCGCAGGCTGGCCGGGATGTCGTAAATCTCCTGGGGGGCGTGGCCACCTCCTCCCGCGTCGCCGCGGTAACGCTTGTCTGTGGTGGAGATAGGATGGTAGTTAACGAAACGCACCTGAGAATAGAATATCAGCGTGTGTGTGTGTGTGTTGGCAGCGTTTGCTTACAGCCATATCACCACCGTCTCAATGACATTAGGCCAGTGGTTTTCAACCTGAGGACATTTTAGCCCCACAGACACCAAAACTAAAGATTTCTTTTGCTTCCGTCTATGACCATTAATCTTCTAGTTGTGTAGACTGTAGACTAATTAAGATGCTGAATATTTCAACTCTTGAGAGCGTAAAAATGAAACCAAATGGACCCGCAAGGGTCCATTTGGTTTCATTTTTACGTTTTCAAGAGTTACATCTGGTTAACCTACTCAGCTGCGGACCACCTGGAACCCTCTCAAGGACCACTGGTGGTCCCCGGACCACCTGTCCGGGGTTTTGGGTTGAAAACACCTGCATTAGGCTATACTACTTTGTGTCATTTGTCCTACAGCGAAAATAGACGATCTACAACAACATCTGATGCATAAACAGTTTGTGTTCTGCAGTATGCGTTTTATGCTGTTCAGACTATTTGTTTTGTGGGTGATCATTCTCGGACTCTAAGCCGCACCTGCATATGAGCTCCACCAGCTGAATTTGGGAAAAATACAGATCTTTCCATACACAACGTATACCGGTAAGCCGCACATGACTACTATAAGCCGCCGGGCTTGACTATAAGCTTCCTGCTAGAGCGCCCTTGCTGGCCCTTAACTGTAACAATGCATAGAGGAGACACACTGTTGTATAAGCTGCAGGGTCCAAAGCATGTGAAAATGTAGCAGCTTATAGTCCAGAGTCTTCCTTTGGCTTATATACTCAGCCTGGAGCATGGAAAAAGTGACCACTGCGGTCGCTACTAGAGGAAGTAGCAAATAAGCATCTGCATAAACCTGGTTTTGACCAGAAATGTCTTCCATTGGGTTGAGAAAGTCTCAACACAACCATCACAGCGTCGGTGATGGGCCGTGGGAATAAACCTGGTTTTGACCAGAAAAGCCACTTTGAGAAAAAGGAATTAAGTGATTTAGCTGATGGAAAGAAACAGATAAGAGTTGGCGTGGAAGTGATGCACACTTCAGCGCTGTTGACATCATCTATATCAGTGGTTTTCAACCATTTTGATACCAGTGCCCACTATTTATTCGGGTATTTGAGCCTCGGACCACCATTTGAGGACATTTTAGCCCCACAGACACTAAACTCAAGATTTAGTTACCTTTTGTCCACAATTCCAGGCTGAATTTTGAAAACAAAACAGTCAAACATACAGATCAAAATGACCATTAATCTTAATCTACATGTACATTTTCTAGTTGTGCAGACTTGGGCTAATTCAGATGATGAATATTTTAACTCTTGATAGTGTAAACACATTTTTACACTCTCAAAGAGTTACATCTGGTTAACCAACTTTCCATCATTTAGTTGGGGGTTCCACCTGGAACCCTCTCAAGGACCACTGGTGGTCCCCGGGCCACCGTTGAAAACCACTGATCTATATCTATCCAGCGGTAATGTACATGTAATGTAATGTACATTAAGTAGCATTTTTCTTTTTTTTTTCTTTCTTTTTTTCCCTGGTGCCAAAAAGGTTTTCAAAGTGGTGCTGATTCAGATGAAGAATATTTTAACTCTTGAGAGCGTGAAAATGAAACCAAAAGGGTCCATTTGGTTTCATTTTCACGTACTCAAGAGTTACATCTGGTTAACCAACTTTTCATCATTTAGCCTGGGGACCGCCTGGAATCTCTCAGGGACCACTGGTGGTCCCCGGACCACCTGTTTGAAAAGCCCCTGGGTTAAAGGTGTATGAACCTTGGAGGACAGGAGGTGGGACATCGTAAACATCCTCAGGGATCGGCGGTTCGTCGTCGTCGTCGTCCAGGGCGTCATGGTGGAACTGTCCATGGGGGGCGCTGTTGGTGCCGCTGCCCCCTTGGCCC
>CM076983.1:1189277-1209277 GCA_039105355.1 Benthosema pterotum | reverse complement strand
CCCAGAGTTGCTGTTTGGATGTGAACTGCCTCCCACTCTCATACTGTACTTTTTTCAGTACAGTCTTGTTCAGTGATGAGTGCCGTGCAACCCTGGATGGTCCAGATGGATGGAGTAGTGGATGGTTGTGCATGGCCACCATGTCCCAACAAGGCTGCAACGTCAGCAAGGAGGTGGCGGAGTCATATTTTGGGCCGGAGTCCTAGGGAAAAGACCTGGTCGGCCCCTTTAGATCTTTCGCTCGAGGATGCTCCAGACATTCTCAATAGGATTGAGGTCAGGGGGGGGGGGGGGGGGGGGGGGGGGATGGGGGCCACACCATGATTTTTTTTCCCCTTTTATGCCCATAGCAGCCAATGAAGCTGAGGTATTCCTTGCAGCATGAGATGGTGCATTGTTGTGCTTGAAGATGATTTTGTTTCAGAAAGCATGATTCTTCCCTTTTGTACCGTGGAAGAAAGTGGTCAGTCAGAAACTCAACATACTTTGCAGAAGTCATTTTCACACCTTCAGGGACCCTAAAGGGGCCAACCAGATCTTTCCCTAGGATTCCGACCCAAAACATGACTCCGCCACCTCCTTGCTGACGTCGCAGCCTTGTTGGACGGCACTCATCAGTGAACAAGACTGTTTGAAAATTAGTCTTTGTGTACAGTATGAGGTTGGGAGGCAGTTCACATCCAAACAGCAACTCTGGGAGGCTGTTCTGACATCCTGCAAAGACATTCAAGCAGAAACTCTCCATAAACTCACAAGTTTTATGGACGCAAGCTGCTATCAAACAAGGGGTCCCATGTTAACATGTAACTGGACCTGTTAACATGTTTTGGATTGAAATAGCATTTTTTTCCAGTACATATGACCTCCTTATTGCTATGAATTCAACAAATTACTATTTTCAGTTCTTTACAAACTAGAAAATGTCTTAAAATTATGATGTGCATAATAACCTGGAACAGTGCGAAAACAGTTTTTTAATTTATTTTCTAAATTCTGTTTTCATTAGGAGGTTTGTTCAATAACATTTGAAATATAAATTGACAGCTAATGACTTGAAAATTATGCTGATATCATTTGCATCAATTATGTTGGAAAATCAAACAAAAACATGATTTGCATAATAAGTTGGAACGTGGTGTAAATGGGATAAATACAGGTCACATTAATTTCTATTGCCTTTTATTGATGCGATAGTGGATATCACATCGATATCATGCAGCAGGTTTACATTTACAGGAAGTAATTAAAATCGATTTTTATCGAATTTTATTGTTTTTTTTTTTTACTATACAAAAGTAAAAGTTTTCACATTTTTTGACATGCATTGTCAAGTAAGGCCATATAATAAATACGGATGTGGTCTAAAAGTGTGAAAAACATCTTCAATTCACTGGTCCTGTAAAAGAAATACAACACCACAGTGAAAACTCTTCGCTAAACTAAACTCATTTAACCCTTGCTCCCGATTAATGTAATGTGCAGTCTATGTACTGTAAAAGGATTTGGATTTTTTTAAAGCGCCTTATAAATGCACTGTTTACCATTTACCAATGTGTCCATGTAGCAAAGACTTGGTCTTGTTTGTGGCGAGTTTTAGATTGTTTTTTTTACCCATTTCGACCCTATAGAACTGCGCAGTGACGTCACCGCCCCTGTTCCGGAAGTCTTTTCCCCATTCATTTTTCTCATAGACTTTTCAAAAATAATTTATATCAAGACGATTATGCCGCGGCCAAAGCCAACTCAGGTTGTGACAAATCATGACAACAAACACAATATCGTCATATAATATATAATTGGGAAGAAGTAGAAAACGGCATGATACAAGACTTTTTGTTTCGTTTTTCATCTTAGAAATTATTTTATTGTCCCAAAAGTTTGTGTGTGTCATCATGATTCGTCACGACTCGAGTTGGCTTTGTCCGCGGCGTAATCGTCTTGATATAAATTATTTTCGAAAAGTCTATGAGAAAAATGAATTGGGAAAAGACTTCCGGAACAGGGGCGGTGACGTCACTGCGCAGCTCTATTACTGAATGTCAAGTCTCCAGGTTTTCTCCAGAATATGTAATACACTGATTTACTACGACACCAATCCAACTATTACTAGTGATTCCCATGTGTGCTGTTTGCAAGGACCTCGTAAAACTCTTAAGAGCGTACAAATGCACGCGCACACGCAAACACTGAGTGTGCAGGGCTTGACACTAACACTTGTCCACTTGCCCGGGGCAAGTAAAAAAAAATGGTGGGGCAAGTGAAGACTGCTACCTGGTTGCCCGATCGGGCAAGTGTGCAACTTAGTGCACTATAACACAACACAAGATAAATTTGTCTTGAAGGCAGTCATTGCACTCTGCCTCTGTGTCTTTCCCTGCTTTCTAGCTATCCACAATTCCAGGCTGGATTTGGGAAACAAAACAGGCAAATTAACATACACATCAAAATGATCTTCTACATTCTCTAGTTGTGTAGACTTGGGGCTAATTAAGATGATGAATATTAACTCTTGAGAGTGTAAAAATGAAACCAAATGGACCCGCAAGGGTCCATTTGGTTTCATTTTTACGTTCTCGAGAGTTACATCTGGTTAGTAAACTTGAATGCAAAATTTACAATATATTTTTGGGGGGCAAGTGACCGTGACCTGAGGGCAAGTAGAACCTGACTTGCACTTGCCCGATGGGCAAGTGCCTCGGAGACCCTAGTGTCAACCCCTGGTGTGTGTTTCTGGTTTCTGAAGCGTTTACCACCAGCCGTTTCATTGGTTCAATATTGTTTTTTTAAAATGCACTTAACCACTTTCACTTTCAGACACTCTCCAATTATGCTTGACGTTGTGAGCTTGTGGATGTTCATACTACTACGACAATATGGGCATTAACAGTGAGACAATAAAAGAGAGAAGAGAGAGAGAGGAATATCACAATCATAATGAAGCACGACTGACCATCCATCCAACCAGACACGTGCACACATGTGTGCGTCTAAGAATTTGTCCTCTCCAGACCATGAATACAACTTTTACTAAGGTGAAATAATCACCCAACGATATTTTCATTTCACCCCACGTGCCGCTTTTAGGGGGAATTTCAGCCCCTGTCTCTCTAACATTCTCTGCACATCCCAGGCTGTGTCAGACAGACAGGCAGACAGACAGACAGCTCTGTTTTTATTGCCACTCAGTGGACCAGGGGTCCTGTCATATTGCCGTGGGAACGAGGCTGCCCCATTGTGTTCCTGTTTAAACTCTGCATTAAATGGTCTCAGTGCAGAGTCAACCAGCTAGCCTGGGAAACCACAACAGCTGTGGCGCGCGCACACACGCAGACAGACACACACACACACACACACACACACACACGCATTTTAACATAAAGCTGAAACGACGCTGTGATATTCAGGGGGAAAATCTTAAAGGGGAATTCCACCCATTTTCAAAATTTTCCTGAGAGGGTACAAAATGTGAACCAAATCCATTTGGACCCTCTCAGGAAAAAAGGGTCAGCAAGAAAAATCATTAACATGGTGAAATACATCTTGATGATGTCATCAGATGCATTTCACCATGTTAATGATTTTTTTCAGACCTCCATTTTTAGGAAATACAGAATTGGGGGATCTTTTTTATCATGTCCACAAAACACCTCGACTCTAAGGTACAGTATATTTTAACATGTTGTATGTATGACATATTAAAATGTTGAAAATGGGTGGAGTTCCCCTTTAAATATGATGACAACAATACTACTACTTTTGCATCATGGTTATGTTCAAACCAGGTTGAATGTACCATGTGTAGATCACAGACGAAACACCACCCCTCCCCCAGGCAGCAGGTTGCATTTTAATGAGATCGATATTCCTATTAAAACCCCATCATATATGTATAATATACAGCATGTGTGTGTGTGTGTGTGTGGGGGGGGGGGGGGGGGGGGGGGCATTGTGTGTGTCTCCTCTGATTTCCTGTAATCTAGGTGACTTATTGATTGACCTGTGAGAGAGAGAGAGAGAGAGAGAGAGAGAGAGAGAGAGAGACAGAGAAGAGAGAGAGAGAGAGAGAGAGAGAGAGAGAGACAGAGAGAGAGAGAGAGAGAGAGAGAGAGAGAGAGAAGAGACACAGAGAGAGAGAGAGAGAGAGAGAGAGGAGAGAGAGAGAGAGAGAGAGAGAGAGAGACAGAGACAGAGAGAGAGAGAGAGAGGCCAGAGAGAGAGAGAGAGAGAGAGAGAGAGAGAGAGAGAGAGAGAGAGAGAGAGAGAGAGAGAGAGAGAGAGAGAGAGAGAGAGAGAGACACAGAGAGAGAGATGTTGTGATCCAATCATGGCCAGAGATCATCAGTGATTAAAGCTGACTATCACTCTGACAACTCACCCCACTCACTCACCCCCCACTCACCCCCCTCAAGTGTGCACGTACACACGCACACGCACACGCACACGCACACGCACAACATACACACACGCACACACACACACACACACACACACACACACACACACACACACACACACACACACACACCTATAGCAATCATATCGTGCAACCATGTATTGTGATGAAGTATTTTTTTTGCTGTTAATGTGTCTTTAGACCCCCCCAATGTTTAAACAACTTAAATGGTAAATGGTGCATTTATATAGTGCCTTTATCCAAGGTGCTTTACATAGCTTGTGCATCACATTCACCCATTCAGAGTCACACATTCATACACTGATGGCAGTGAGAACCATGCAAGGTACCTACTAGCACATCAGGAGCAATTAGGGGTTTAGTGTCTTGCTCAAGGACACTTCGACACGGGATCTAACCGGCAACCTTGCGGTTACCATCCTGTGACTCTACCCCTGAGCCACTGCAGTCTCCCCCAGTTGCAAATGTACTGCTTGGTACTTCCTGGATTCTCCCAAAGTCTCTTCACCACAAATAGTTGCATGATGCTACCAGAGCTTGTCGATGTTGTTCTGCCTTCCACCCAAAGCCCCTCCAAGCAGCCCCCCACTCCGCCACAAAAAGGAACCCCTCCCCACCCCACTCATTACAGTAGTGGTCATGGCAACATGCACTGTGGCTTGAGGAAAAGTCTGTTTTTTCCACGTCAGGCAGTGACAGCATATGAATTCACACTGAATATCCCAGACGGGATGTATTGATAATCCATACTGTGAAGCACACACGCACACACACACACACGTGCACACACACACACACACACACACACACACAACACCACACACACACACACACACACACACACACACACACACACGCTAAGGACAATCTATTGACCACAGTGACAGGGAGATGAATATTGATGTGTGCAAGCAAGTGTTCAATCACACACACGCACAAATAAATGCCCAAGCACGTGCACACGCGCACACACACCCACACCCACACCCACACCCACACACACACACCCACACCCCACACCCACACCCTACACAGCAGCTATACTGCGTCAGATATCGCAGGGGTCGACATTATAAATGGCCCGACTGCCCAAATGGCTTGCAATACACGTTCGGACCACCAGATGGCGCCCCACACTGGCCCGGTGGGCCAGTAGGCCTCAAGCCATCTAGCTTTCTTATATATCTATGGCTCTGTCCAGGGGCGGATTGGCACATATTTTCCCACCGGGACAATTTTGCCTTTGACCAGGCCACCCTGGGGGGGCAGCTGGTTAACCAGATGTAACTCTTTCAGAGCGTAAAAATGAAACCAAATGGACCCCTGCGGGTCCATTTGGTTTCATTTTTTTCCCACTAGTGCATTTTGGATCTTGTCCAGGCTATTAGGTGGCGCAGGCCACCGGGGAAACTCCCTGTACTCCAGATGGCCAATCCGCCCCTGGCTCTGTCTAATGAAACGCTGTGGCTGGCTGCTGCCAGACCTCGCTCGGCGCTTAGCCTCGATCTCCAGCTTACATCCACGCTGTGAAATGAACTGCCGTGCACGTCGCTTGTCAAAACTAAAACCGAGTCATAGTGGGACAACGTGTTTGACATTTTTAGCGCTATAAAACTCCGCCGCCGCGTCCTCCTCTGTCCACACTAGCATGGCTATTGGGCGAAGTTTGCCATGCGCTACCGTATCCTCCTCCTCCTCTTCCTCATCATCATAAATCATAATACCAGACGAACTTAAAGGGGGTTCTCCGCCGCGAAAAGTCACAGATCATGCAAGTTCATCTTCTTTCTTAATACTAAAAAACAGCCCAGTTGATTGTTCAGATCAGAAGTGGAAACGACGAGTGTTGTAGATTATGCGTGCGTGCACGCATGTAGAGCCATGCGTGCAGACCACGACGTGTTGTTTATTGATTATTAATTCTAATATTTATTTGTATTGCCTTTTTAAAAGGAGCATACATAAATGTATAGGATAGGTATCATTTGTCTACCAATATGAATGTAGGCCCATATTAAATTTACGGTAGGCCTATTAAAAAAATACTGGAGAGGCTAGTTAAAAATAAATAAATAAATATCCAGTTAAATTCGGTTAGTCCTGTCAGCTAGTCGGCAACAAAAATAACCGTTACTGACATCCCTAATAAAAATACAAAAAAAAGGAAAAAGGGCGATTCCCCTGGGCCAGTGATTTTAATGGTGGGGCCAGTGATTTGGACAATCCACTGGCCCGAAGGGCCAGTGCCAAATTTCCCTTAATGTCGACCCCTGTATCGTATAGTTTTTAAGACATATCTTTATATGAGGACGTACATTCGCCTTTATAATGAAGAGAGTCACAAGCGTGGAAAAAATATCTCACATCATTTTAATGCAGAGCGTCACGGTTATAAGACTTTGTGCCGGTGCAGTATGTGTGCACACTCACCATAGATATATTAAACTCTAGATAAGGCATCCGGTTGAAACGTTGAGGCGAAATGGACATAGTGGCCAAAGTTGAGAATGCAGCCTGGGCCATATTCACTCGCACGCTTCACGCACGCGTATTCACACGCATACACGCGAGCGTGTATTGAAGTCTATGGCATGTACGCGCATAGGCTCCGCCCTCTCAGAGCACTCCGCTCTGAGCTATCTCCCTGCTGCTGCTCCCTGCTGCGGTCTGAGTTGGAGCGCTTGTTACTCGCATTAAACCAGGAAATGTTGCTCGAATTTTCTCATATTTCTTATTAATATGTGTTTATAAAATATAGCTAACTCGGCGAATCTCTTAGGTTCATCAATATTGTTCGTATAAATTATTTGGTTTGGATTTAAATATTACGATTATGAAGGATAGATTGTGTTGTTTTGATGTCCAGGAAAATCCCATTCACTTCAATTGGCTTCTAAAAGTCCGAATTCGAAAAATGATCTTTTTAAATAGCAGCTGTACATGAAATGTTGATGGAGATTTTACACTGAAATGAATATATACTGATATAAACACATGGTTTGATAACCTACAAGTAGGCTAAAGTTATTTTCTGATAGGCTTATGCCTCTCCATCCACGCCGTCTGTAAATCACACTCCCTGGGGACAGCCAGAGCAGTTTGCCGGTGTGGTCGTGGAGCTCTGTCTCTACTGCATCACAGTCTACACGCCAAAGCAGGGGTTTTCAACCAGTGGTCTAGGGGCTATCAGTGGTCCTTGAGGGGGTTCCAGGTGGTCCCCAGGCCCAGCTAAAGGAGGGTTAGATCTTTATTGAGTACGGGTCAATTTGGTATCATTTTAGGCTAAAATCTGCATTAGGCCTACTTAATTTCCATAAATCTACACAAGTAGATAATGTTACTGTTACTTATCAGGGCCGGATCTAGAGGGGGGGGGGGGGCACCCAAGTGTGCATCCTGCCCACCCAATGAAAGGCAATATCAGTGGTTTTCAACCAGTGGTCTGGGGACCACTGCATGGTCCTTGAGAGAGTTCCAGGTGGTCCCCAGCTAAATGGTGGAAAGTTGGTTAACCAGATGTAACTCTTTGAGAATGTAAAAATGGAATGGATCCTTGTGGGTCCATTTGGTTTCATTTTTACACTCTCATATATACATCATCTGAATTAGCCCAAGTTCACACAACTAGAGAATGCAGTAGAGAATTATCATTTTGATCTTTATGTTTGCAGATCAAAATTCCAGGCTATGTTTCCAGCCTGGAATTGTGGACAAAGGCAAAAATAAATCTTTAGTTGGTGGTCCGTGGCTCAAATGCTAAATAAATAGTGGGCCCTGGTGTAAAAAAGGTTGAAAACCACTGCTTCATATAAAAACTTTGGAGTTGCCCAACCTGCCATTCTTCCAGCCCACACTAGAAGGCTCGGGCTGGCTAATTCCGGCCCTGATTGTTATTTTGATTGACTGCCACCTCTCCTAAATACAGTATGATAATGTGGACAAAATTCTTTAGTTTTGATTTTTTTCCAAGCTAAATGTCATCAAATGGTGGTCTGTGTCAAATACTGAATCAACAGTGGGTCCATATCAAAATGGTCATACTGCTGCTTTACTAAACAGTACTAAATTTAAATTGAAAGTTGCCACTCAAAAGAAAATATGAATTGTGTAATGGCAGATTATGGCACTATGTTTGGAAAGAGAAAGTGCTTTTAAAACGGTGAATCTCAATGGAGAATTGCTCCATCACATACTGTATGGGCTATGTAGAAGTGTGAATGAGAATGTGATTCAAAACAATACCAAACATGGGTTGTTATTGATGCTTTGAGGTGTAGAGATGTTAGGCCAGCCTGAGAACAATGGATTTTAATGAATATGAAGTGGCTGTGTAAAACATGTTATCAAGTTGTATTGTATAGCACTTGTTAAGAATACATATCCCCTTCATGAAATTGATTGTCCCGTTTTACTTGGGAAAAGGCCAACAAATTAATAAATGAAGTGGCACACCACATAATACAAAAAAAAAATCATGTAGGCCTATACAGAAGGTTTAAATGTTGTGTCCCTATCCCAGCACAATTAAACAAAATTGACATCCAATTCATTCATTCATTGCCCCACCCTCTGTAGTTAGCAGTGTCTACCATACGCCAAAACAACTGTTTCGGAGTGATCCTGATCTATTAATACATACTGTAACATGCCTACAAATACAACAGATTTACTGCATTAATAACAAAAAGGTACTCCAAATATAGCTGAGTAGCTCACAACCTCAGCCTAAAAGCGAAATATCTCTCCATAATCCCAGGGAAACCCTCTTGGTTTAACTTATTTTCTTCTAAAATGAATAAAATAAATCCCTTCAAATCCAATTAGCAGTCACCACAGTGACCACACAACAACACACCAGTGTGAATGAACTTCAGTTTATTGCATAAACATATAGTTTTATATGCCTTTGCATGTAAACAGTGTTTAGCGAGTAATTATCAAAATAACTAATTCATTTGCCTCAAAACATCCATGTTTTCGAGTCAAAAGGCTAATATAATAAGCATAAAGCATATCTAATGGAGGAGTTCCAGGCCACAAGCGGCGATTTTCCAAAAATATAACCCGAAATGTGTTTCTCTTCAAGCGAGCAAACGACTGCAGTAGTAACCAACGGTAGGAGGAGCGCCGCGCGTTCACCGTGAGTCGCACGCACGCGCGGCGCTCCGGCGTGCGTGTGGGCCATAAACACAGAGCGCGCAGGCTCAAATCAGGAGTGAAATCGCCTCATGCGCTGAGTGAGCAACTTCATGCAAGTGGACGAGAGGGGAACTTCCGGTGTCAGATCTTTAGTTTAATATATCTATGACACTCACTCACTCACACACACACACACACACACACACACACACACACACACACACACACACACACACACACACACACCACACACACACACACACACACACACACACACACACACAGGGGACATTTGGTGTGTTTGTGGGTGAAATTAATGACATTGTTTGTTATTCAGGGGGCTTCCTGCTCACACACCATTTCCAGACTTGATTAATGAAACGTACGTCTGATAATATTTGCTCAGCCACCCAGCTGTCAGAAACACTGTGTGTTTAGCGTGTGTGCATGCGTGTGTGACAGAGAGACAGCCAGTGTGTGTGTGTGTGTGTGTGTGTGTGTGTGTGTGTGTGTGTGTGTGTGTGTGTGTGTGTGTGTGGGTGTGTGCGGCAGATAGTCACGCGGATAGGCGACAAATGAAGAAAACAATTCATCCGACAACCGTCCTGCCGGAAATACCCCTCCCCTCCCCTTCTCCTCCTGCCCCACCGTGGCAGGGGTGTCTGTCAGGGAAACGTTGGAGCTCCTACTGGCCACAGCTGGAACTGCAACCGGGAGTTTTTACACCAGCATCAGGACGCGGGGCGGATGTAACATGTCCCATTTGGGGGGGGGGGGGGGGGGGGGGCAAGAGAACATGTTGGAGGGGCAGGAGAAAATGGTATGGGTGCGGCTTCATCGCCCGTGGCGCGAAGCGACACGGGCGATGAAGCCGCACCCCAAAGTTACAGGACTTTTATTAGTCAAGTAAAGCATCAAAAATAACATCAGTTGTTGTTGAAGTTGCAACAGACACGCAGTTTTCTGTTTTCAATGATGAAATGCTATTGGTTTAGTGGTGCCAAAATTGTAGTTAGAATTGTACTTAGTAATAGCAGTAGGGTTTCAAATCATCATCAAATCATTTTAATTATAAGCAGTTTAATTTGAAATACATTTGAAATTTGGGTCGTTTGCATGCCATCATGTTTGGTGGGGCAGTCAGGTCATTTAGGGGGGCATTGCCCCCCCATGCCCATGCCTAGATCCGCCCTTGTCAGGACGCAAAGCAGCTGCAATCAATCAAAGCGTCTGCATGGATCAATCGATTCAATCATGCCTTACAACAGAGTACTGTTTTCCCTTTTGTTTGTTTACTTTTTTCAGTCAAAGTTATTTCATTTTGATGGCACGTCGCCTTTTTCCCACACCTTATGGGCTTGTAGGTCTGCTATTTCAGCCGGGACATTCCCTCCAGGAATTAGGGCTGCTGGCGGGGTTGAAGTAGTTGTTAACGCTATCAATGCTTCATGCCACTCCGTGGTGCGCTGCGGATCTAGGCATGGGCATGGGGGGAAGGCGATGAAGCCGCCCCCATACCATTTACATCCGCCTCTGGTCTGCATTTACCCACCGACCACCACTTGATGACATTTAGCCTCTCATAGTTTCATTGGATGAGGTTATGTCCATAATTCCATGCTGGATTGATATTGGATACAGGCAAATGATCAATATAACAGTTCAAGGTTCAAGGTTCTTTATAGAGCTGCGCAGTGACGTCACCGCCCCTGTTCAGGAAGTCTTTTCCCAATTAATTTTTCTCATAGACTTTTCGAAAATAATTTATATCAAGACGATTACGCCGCGGACACAGCCAACTCGAGTCGTGACGAATCATGATGACACACACAAACTTTTGGGGCAATAAAATAATTTCTAAGATGAAAAACGAAACAAAAAGTCTTGTATCATGCCTTTTTTCTACTTCTTCCCATTATACATTATATGACGATATTGTGTTTGTTGTCATGACCTGAGTTGGCTTTGGCCGCGGCGCAATCGTCTTGATATAAATTATTTTCGAAAAGTCTGTGAGAAAAATGAATGGGGAAAAGACTTCCGGAACAGGGGCGGTGACGTCACTGCGCAGCTCTATTGTCACTCCAGTGTATGTCAGAGCATATACAGTTCCTCTGCATTCTCTAATTGTGTGGACGTTTGTGGAAATAAAGTAAGACAGAGCGTTTAACAAAGCGTTAAATGAAACCACCAACTTTGGTTGGTGGATCGATAAGGGTCCTTTTCGATAAGGGTCTTTTTGGTTGCCAATTCTCCTTCAGACTGCATGCGGGGACCACCTGGAATGCCCCTCAAGGACCACTGCTTGAGAAGCACTGCTCTCTATGCTGTTCACTTAACCCAGGGGTCAGCAACCTGCGGCTCAGGAGCCGCATGCGGCTCTAGAACACAGCCCTAGTGGCTCAGTGGTTGTAGCATTATTACATTATTACATACACACACTGGGGTGATCCACACCAAAGTAATATAAACATTTCAGTCACCAAAAACGCGTTGCGCTGTCTGACAGTTGCCAGTTTAAAGTAGCACTTGGCCATGTCAAAAAAGCCCAGCAGTTATCAGAGGTGGAGCTTTCAGTCTGAACCACCCATTTTCAAAGATTTACTCAGTTTACTATGTCATTAATATACCTTAGAGATGTTGTGTGGACTAGAAATGGAGTTCTGTAAAACTCCTTTATTTATTTTTTTTAGAAACTCCATTTCTGAAGAAAGGTTGTGTTTCATCATGTTAATGATTTTTCTTTGAGGACCTTTTTTTCTGAGAGTGTGCAAATGGAACCAAATGGACCCGCCAGGGTCCATTTGGTTCACATTTGCACACTCTCAGGAAAAAAAATAAAATAAAATGCGGCTCCAGACAGATTTTGAACTTAATTTTGGATCGAAAATGGCTCTTTCAACATCTTGGGTTGCCGACCCCTGACTTACCCTTGTGTCCTGTCTAGATTTCTAGTTTCTAAATAACATAAAATAACATCAAAGATTTGCACCACGTTTTCACGATTTTTTCAAAAATAGCAGAGATACAAGCTCATAGCGCGCCACTCGGTGGCGCGCTATGAGCTTGTAGATCTGCTATTTTTCAATAGTTAAAACATAATGCGTAGAACACCGAAACACGTTCAGTATACACTAAGGCTTAACTTGGGATTATGGCTATAGAAATCCGCTGCACCGGAGTCAGTGTGTCCTTGTGTGACTCTGAGAGGGTGCGATTGAGACCAAATGGACCCGTGCAGGAGGGAATTAAGGTCCCAGCAGTGGAACCAACAGAACCTTTCTGATTTATCTGTAGCAATACAGTGTCAGCTGGGTACTCATCTAAAAGGAAAAAAAAAAAGTATTTCTGCCATTTTTCCCACTGATTAGACGTTTCAGCAGCACTATTGAGGACAAAGTGTGCCAGATGCGCACAATGGCATGCGCATGCTAGCGCGCACGTGCGCAGCGCGCACCTCACACACACACACACTAGTCACCATGTCTTATTGATAAATTCATGCTATTGATCACCATTAAAATCTGGTCTGTGGCCTCATCTGTGCGCATTTCAATCACGCACGCATGCACACATGCCACACACACACACACACACACACACCACACACACACACACACACACACACACACACACACACACACACACCCACACACACACACACACACAGACTTTCATTTTTGTCTGTGTTGCGCGAAAACGGAAAGCCTGGACTAATTTGTTGTCCACAGCGGAGGGGCGGTAGGGGGAGGGGCCGGGAATGATGACACGTTAGTGAGATCAAATCAGGTCAGCTCATCTGCCGTCTAAAAAGTGACGGCACAGTCATTTCAGGTTAGGTCAGGCTAACGACAGGTCTGCTCCAGGTGTGCTTAACGGTTTTCGTGCCCTTGAAGTAGAGCTACGTCAGGCTTATCATTATCAAATAATAGTTATGACCGATGCCGCGTAGGTTATCTACGTCTCTCTATGTCGCTTACCGTCGTTTGATACGATCCCAATGATAACAGCAGCGAGCAGCGATCACATATTCATTCAGAACGGACCAAAACAAGAGGACGGACCAACACGGAACCAGAAGTGTGTCGCCAACTAACTTGTCCGATGGGAAACATGGACCGAAATATGAAATATGACTTTTAGATGAAAATCGCTGGCACTAGCTACCTAAAAAATATATGAAAAAGTGCTGGCACTGAGAGTGTTTTAAGATGGGCATGACAACACAGGCAGAAAAAAAAATGAATCCAGGTGTGTGGTGACACACACACACACGAAATGCGTCAATTTCATGTATGTGTGTGTGTGTGTGTGTGGTGTGTGTGTGTGTGTGTGTTGTGTGTGTGTGTGTGTGTGTGTGTGTGTGTGTGTGTGTGGTGGGGGTAGGTTAAGAGACAGATCTGGTACAAGTCTATAAGGCTTTTAATCCCATTAGCTGATCACAGGGCTCTGGATCAATAGTCACCTCTGCTAAACTGATAGATACACCACTCTCACTGCTGCGTGTGTGTGTGTGTGTGTGTGGTGTGTGTGTGTGTGTGTGTGTGTGTGTGTGTGTGGTGTGTGTGTGTGTGTGTGTGTGTGTGTGTGTGTGTGTGTGTGTGTGTGTGTGTACACCACCACAAAAATACACCACTGTTACTGTAATTGATAGATATCCCCCTTAGCATTTTGTTTGAATATTTGACTACTGTGTGTGTTGTGTGTGTGTGTGTGTGTGTGTGTGTGTGTGTGTGCGCGCGTGCGTGCGTGCATGTGTGTGTGCATCTGTGCGTGCGTCTGTGTACATTCAAGTGACTGTGTCGTTGCTCTCACTTTAACGTCGCCAATATGTTTAAGTAGCGTGACAACTGCCCAGCCAATAGCACTAATATACGACATAACCGTCTGTTTGCATTGTGTGGAATGGATGTATGCTACTAGCCGGTGTGTGTGTGTGGTGTGTGCATGCACACGAGTTGTGTGTGTGTGTGTGTGTGTGTGTGTGTGTGTGTGTGTGTGTGTGTGTGTGTGTGTGTGTGTGTTGTGTGTGTGTGCACATGTGCACGTGTGTGTCGCCACAGCGGGTTAATTGCTGCTCATCTGAAAGGACCTTAACTCTGTCTGAACTTCAGTTTTTTTTTCCAACAAAGTGAAAACTTTTATTTCCACATAAGTCAGCCTTTTTTCTTCTCTCTCTTCACAAGTCAGTTTCCCTGCTCGCTGCCTGACAGACATCCATTTTTAACATTTTCTAATACATTTTTAATGGTATATGGCTGGAGCCCGGGGGTCATGAAATAATTATGGCAGCCAATTACAGTTTAAAAAGAAGGTTGTGTTTTGAGATAAAGAAACCAGCCGGGAGAATTAACTCGCCTTAAGACGCTTTGAAGAGAGAGAAGAAACGAGCTGCCTGAGTGACAGTATGTGTCAGACATTTTGACGAGGAGCTGCCGTGTGTGGGCGCGCGTGGTCGTGCGTGTGTGTGTGTGTGTGTGCATGTGTGCGTGTGTGTGTAAAATGGTGTGTATGTGGGGGTGGGGAGTGTCATCAGCCATTTCTTCTCTTTGTTCTCTTAAATACTGCCTCTTAGGGCTCCATTTTCGTCACCGCTAAACCCCTTATGCCTTAACTTCTTTGCCTTTTTAAACTATTAAAAAAGAACATTTTTCAATAGTTTAAGTGGCCAGTCTACAAGCTCAGTGTGTCAATGGATTGGCACATTGAACTATTCCAAAAGGTTTTTCAAAATAGTAAAAAAAAAAAATGATAAGGGGTTTAGATGGTAACGAAAATGGAGCCCTTTATAAGTCTACAAGCCAGCCCATAGAACCCCATTGAGGACCGGGACATTTTGACTACACCAACGTCCCCAGGGGGTCCCCAGCATGTAGAAGAACGCCGGATGCTAACTTGCATATGCATTTTTTGTAATATCCAATATGGCCGCCTCAATTTTAGGCCCCATAAGATATAATGGGGAGTGGGTGAATAGGGCCATTTTTCAAACTGAGAGATATTTCCACGAAACTTCACAGGTTGATACGAACATTTTTTGCATTGCGTGTTTCCAAGAAATCCAATATGGCCGCCACAGTATTACACCCCAAGCACAGTTAGAAGTTACAGCCAATGCTATTTTCTGGGTGCTAATATTGTGGTGCCCATATTGATGTGGTCAACTCAATATTAAGATATTAAGGTCACCACTGCAGAGTATATACCGTTATTATTGTGCAGAAACTGCTACTTGAGGCTACAAACAAATACCACATTATGTGGACGTACATATTTAACGGACAACACATACAGGGTGGTACTTCTCATTTCTAACTAAACGACCACAGAGGGTCAGGTTCAATGACGTGTTCTCGGAGGAGGCACTCAGCACTGGCGTTCCACAGGGAACGGTCAGTTCGTCCTTTTTGTTTACTTTGTATACTAATGACTATGAAAGCTCATATCCAAATCAGTTTGTGATTAAATTTTTCTGATGACACTGTCTCCTCATATAAGTATCTAGGAGTACATATTGATAAGGATATGAGCTGGAACGTGCATGTTACATCCTGTTGTGCTAAGATACACCAGCGACTACACTTCCTCCGGAGACTGAGGTTGTTTGGTGTAAATGAGAATATCATGTTGATTTTCTACAGAGCAAGTATAGAGTCGATCCTGAGATATGGTATTGCCAGCTGGTTTGGTAACCTTACCGTTAAATTTAAATTCACAGATTGCAAAGGATGCAAAAATGCCGGGAAGGTCATGGCATGTCGGCCCCTCCAGTTACCCCCGATACCATTTTTGAACATGCAGTCATCAGACAGGCTCGTAACATTGTCTCTGATCCCTCACATGTTCTTAACCATGAATATGTTTGATGCGGAATGGCAGAAGGTATAGAACTCCACAATAACAGATACAAGCACTCGTTTGCTCCTCTCTCGATTAAGTTGCTCAACGATAACTGGATGCACCCTGCCTAGGGACATGGAACGCAGTAAGGTGTATGTTTATGTTGCTCTGTTCTATGTTGCTCTTTCTACTGTGTTGTTCTGTCTCCTGCTGTTTTCTGTTGTCTGTGTAAACTTTGTATGCAGCTCGGTCGTTGTCTCCAAGACAAATTTCTCTCTTGGGAGACGAATAAAGTAATCCTTGAACCTTGAACCTTGATTATGGCTGAGCTTGAGAAATGTAGAATATATTTTATAGAACCAGCATGACTACGGAGCATCCACGATGGGTTCCAATGCCACGGACGCAGCCTACATTCAGAGAAGAAAAAGGGTTTAAAGATGGAGTGCCAATTAAGTCATTCAGTCACCAGTCCAACACAACAGGAGAACACAAGAGGGCCAAAGTTCTGCCTGGGAGGTCCAAAGAGTAAAGTGTTCCACTCCAATGACCACCCACGACACACACACACACACGCACGCGCACGCGCACACGCACACGCACACGGCACGCACACACACACACACACACACACCACACACACACACAGAGGACGGTATAGGCTACAAACAGCCAACAAGGAAATGCCTTCACGGACACTTGATTTCGGAGGCATTTAAGGGTTCAATGACGCACAGAAATTCCTCTGCACGTGAAAATATGCATGGCTTGCACACACGCAAGGACAGAGACGCCATAATGGAGGGCCATCTGTGGAGCAAGCTGGGACATTCACCCTTTGTTGTGTGTATTTGTGCATGTGTGTCCGTGTGTGTCCGTGTGCCAGGGGCGGATCTAGGCTTGGGCATGGGGGGGCAATTCCCCCCTAAATACCCAGTCTGCCCCCTCAAACACGATGCCATGCAAAACAACCCAAGATATTTAAAATTAAAGTGCTTCTATTTAAAATGATTTGAAACACTACTACTGCTACTGACTAACTACAGCTGCGTGTCACCACTAAACCAACAGCATTTCATCATTGAAAACAGAAAACTCTCCGAGTCAGACCTTTAGTTTTATGCATGCTGTGTGTCCTGTTGTTATTGATGTCTGTTGTTATTGATGCTTTACTTGACTAATAAAAGTCCTGTGTCCCTGTGTCGCTTCGCGCCACGGGCGATGAAGTCGCCCCCATATACCATTATTTCTCGTGCCCCCCCCCCCCCCCCCAAATGGGACATGTTACATCCTCCCCTGCCGTGTGCGTGTGTGCACGCGCGTGTTACTGTGTGTGTCATGTGTGCGCTGGGAGTAGAAGTCATTGTTTAGCAGATCTGACCTTCCCCCCCTAGCAATGCCCCTCACTCCTTCCCTTCCTGTCTCTCTATGTCTGTTTCTCCTTTCCACTGCCCTACACACACTATTACACACACGCACACACAGACACACAGTACACACACAAGGGAAGACAGACAGAGAAAGAGCTAGCAGGACAGAGAGACTACAGTAACAGACAGTACAGCCTGTGTCCCGAACGCTGGTCATTCAGCCGTTGGAATATCATGCACAATCCAGCATTTGAATGAAGTTCAGACTATTTGACACTCCTCAACTGAACCCATGCAGTCATGTGGACAATACTCCACTAAAACACTACCCTTCTCGCTGGTTTCTCCCATAATACTGTGCTTCCAGGAAACCCAGCTTGCACTATAGCCGTGACAAGCTTACAAGCATATGCAATGGCTCAACTTCTGCCATTTTACGTCATTTACATTAGCATGTTATGTAGACATAGCTCCCTAGAAATTCTACTCGTTAGATTTGGGTATTGGATTCTTAATTGCATTTGACTCTTGAAGGCTATTCTAATGTATTTGATGTATTCCCATGTGTTGTTCTTGCATACTGTGAGCAAGAATTAAGAGCTTGCGAATTGCCCAAATTGTAAATTGTACAGACAAAAATAGATTCTGCACTCTTCACTCTTGTGATATATAGTTGAGTATATATGAAACTTTTTGACAATCCAATATTATCACCTACTTTATTACATCTTGTGTACTGTATATGTACTTAGTAGATATTAGATAAAGTGAAACTTATTCTTGTCGGGCTTCCTTCATACATAACAGCAACATAGATAACATAACAACAACAAAGGGATATAGAATAAAGAGAGCAACAAAGAGAAAAATAATACTATGTGCATGCTTTCCAAACTTTTCGCAATTCGTTCCATATATACAACAAAAACTTGATTTAGAAAGCATCTTTCAAACATTCTTGAGGTCAAGGTGATTTAGAAAAGGCAATTAGAAGACCCACTGGTTAAACAGCACCTCCTGTATGAATGCTGTTGAGTGGCTGAACATCCTATGAAGGCCTACAAGGCAGGCCACAAGTACAGGCCCTGTACATACAGTATACTACTGTACAGCATCCCGTAGTAATCTGAGCCACACGTTGTGGGCGACTGTTACAAATGAGGCCAAAGCTTTCCGTCGATGTGGGCGAGCTTCAAAATGACCGCCTGATGCAGGAAATAGACTTTCTATACATACACACAGCGCAGCTCGCTGTAACATCAGAAGAACGCGCTTTGCTGTGGCTACAGACACAAGGCTTTACTACGCTCATGTGGGGCTGACGGAAAACTAGTGAAAGTGTGGGTGTGGCGGTGTGCAGCGGCGGAAAGTAAATACTTTTACTCAAGTATTGTACGTACATCTGATTTTGAGATGCTTGTACATTACTTGTATGTCTTGTCACACATTTCCAGTAGTTTTTTTACTGTATTGTCCTGAATACAAGACTCATTTGTGGGGAAAAAAAACACTGAATGCCCCCCTTTTTTCCATTGCAAAAATCTTATATTCCGGCCAATAGGGTAGGCTACTTCTACTCCATTACATTTAACATTTATAAGAGTAAAGTTTCACAATTATAAGATCTATGAATTGGACATTCTGCAGTAGATAGGTTACTTTCACATTTCATACTGTATCCACAATTCGACAGTAATACTTTAAAAATACATTTTGTTCAGACAAAGAGTCAAATAGACAAGAGGCAAAAGCAATAGTTCTAAACATGACAGCAATGTGTAAGCATGTGGTACATACACACACGCGCACAGGCGCAACGCACACACACATGCAACACTCACACACGCGACACACACGCGCACACGCGCACGCGCACACACACACACACACACACACACACACCACACACACACAAGCACACACACACACACACACACACCCACACACACACACACACACACAACACACACACACACACACACACACACACAACACACACACAGCCCGGGGGTCTTAACAGATTAGCGGACGGGGAAAACATGTCTCCAGGAGAAGCTCACCCTCGTATAGCGCCACATGTGCCATGTGCCGTGGTGTGTGTGTGTGTGTGTGTGTGTGTGTGTGGTGTGTGTGAATATCATTGCTGTTGAGCAGAAGCCTGGCATGACAGAAATGTTTTGTTAATTAATGTCATCATTGTTATTTAATTTGATTGATGGAGTTTTGTTTTTAAATAA
>CM076983.1:1166656-1188777 GCA_039105355.1 Benthosema pterotum | reverse complement strand
CCTTCCATGTGCCAGAGTATGGTGTCCCAGTACCGGCAGAGTAGTTCTGGAGCAGTGGATTGTGTGGCCTTGTGTCTTTCCCTAGTGGGACTGAAGAGAGTAGCTACTGGGACGTAAGTCGGGACTTGATCAACCCCGGCTGGGTCGCCTGAGTGAGGGGTATGATGTTGCGAGACCCGAAACCCCGATGACCTTGGGATACATCACTGAGGATACGTCCCAGTTGCATCCATGCGATGTATCTTTAAGCCTATATTGCTTTAAAATGAAGGTAATAATTAATAAGTAATATATTTACAAGGTAAAGTAATATTCCCAACACTGCCCCTATGAGCCCAAAACCCCCAACATGCCATAAAATATATTTTTGAGATGGTATGCACAATATTAAATTAAGTTAAATGTATCAAATCTGCCCTCTACAATCTGTCATTGAAACTGTAGCATCTTCTACAATCATTGAAACTGTAGCATACTTATTTACATGTTGCATATAACCCTTCCCGACCACCTACCGTCGTGGCTGAAAGTATTGGCACTCTTGCACATAAACACCGAACATCTCCAAATGTCTGTAAAATGAGTTGAAATTGACAAAAGTACTTGGTGTCTCAAATTCTTTATTGAATTAATAATAACACAGAAATGTTGTTTTTTAATCTTAACCTAAGCTATTTTTTTAAAAATAATATATTACACAGAAATTGCATGGCAAAAGTTTTGACACCCTTTTAGATTTGCAAAGAATAAATTAAGTTCAAACAAGCCTAGTGTTTGTGAATTGGATATGCACAAAGTCTATTATTGTATTGTTAATAAATGTATAATAACGGCTTTATGTACTGATTTCCCCCCAAATCCATAAAACATGGATTTAAAAAAAAGAAAATAAAGGGAATTAAGGTGTGAATAACTGGAAATGCCCAAGGGATATCAGCGGGCACACTTTTGAATTCTTAAAAGTTAAAGGGGGATTCCACCCATTTTCAATTTTTTCCTGAGGATACAAATGTGTACCCTCTGATGTACCAAATTTGTACCCTCTCAGGAAAAAGAGGTCTGAAAGAAAAAACATTAACATGGTGAAATACATCTTGATGATGTCATCAGATGTATTTCACCATGTTAATGATTTTTTTCAGACCTCCATTTTTAGGAAATAGGCTACAGAATTGGGGGAACTTTTTTTTTATCATGTCCACAATTTAATTGACCCCAAGCTACAAGTTTATGTGACAAAACCCGGGTTCACCCCACGGCTCCTGATTTAAAGACGCGACCAGCGGGGGACAGGAATCTCGGGCCGCCGCGAACTCGGACCGAGCAAAACTGCGGAGATCTCGGCTAGGTGGTGTGGAGAAGTCGGCTAGGTGGTGTGGAGAAGTCGGCTAGGTGGTGTGGAGAAGTCGGCCAGGGGGTGTAGAGAAGTCGGCCCATTAGACATGCATAGGCACCTTTATCACTGCATATCATAGACATGCATAGGCACATTATCACTGCATATCAGCCATTATCAGGCTATATACCAACCATCATCAAGTCTTTTATGCTTGATATGTCTTGCTGTTGTGACAATAGACATGTATATAGGCACCATTATCACTGCATATCAACCATTATCAAGACATATGCATGTTCAATAATACTGGTTTACCCTCAACTAGAGTTGAATAATTAATGTTTTATCTTTACCAGAGTTGAATAAATACATATTTCACTCTTTACCGAGTACTTTTAAAGTTATTGAAGTAATTCATGTAAATCTATGCTTCAGATTGCAGTAATGTGGCTAAAAGGATACATTCTATGCTTTAGGATACAAAATGTTTGTTTTGACTATAGCAATGGCTAACAGGTTGACACATGCCTGAACTCCCAGAGTTGAATAAATACATATTCACTCTTTACCAGAGTTAAAGTAATTAGACAATAACACATATTTAAAACAGTTTGAAACATTGTGGATGTGTTCTTCCAAACTGCAGCAGGACTAGGGTTGAGGAAAGGAAACGGAACTTTAGACAAGAATAATGTAATAATCACTTTTATACACTTTGAGCTCCCAAGTATAATGTTACATTATACTTAAACATCTGAATTACGTAATTTTCATTTCCCAATTGTGGGAAACAGTACACAGCAAAAATTGGAGAGTTAAAATTTCAGGGTTACATATTTCAGTGTTGATTTCAACTCCCAAAGTGTATTTCAACACCTTTAGAGTTAAATTGGCTTCAGTGTTGGAGTTATTTCATAGAGTTGATCATGTCAGAGTTGTCTGGAGTTAATTTTACTTTAAAGTTATTGAAGCCATTAGCAAGCAATTTCACCTCGGGTCCAAGTGTGAACATACCCTCAGCAATTATCAGTCAATCACATCACTTTTGCTGGACCAGGGAAACAAAGCAGTCAATTCACTAGATCAACATGACAATTAATCTTCTACATTCTGTTGTAGCCTTAAAAAGTGCACAATAATAAGGATAATGATATACAAGGGCCTAAAACAGCTGACACTAGCTCACTATAGTAACTAACTATTCCACATGGGCCGACCTCTCCACTCCCCCGGCCCGACCTCTCCACAGCCGCGGCCCGACCTCTCCACTCCCCCGGCCCGAGCTCTCCACAGCCCGGCCCGCCGACTCTCCACTCCCCCGGCCCGACCTCTCCACAGCCGCGGCCCGACCTCTCCACAGCCGCGGCCCGACCTCTCCGCACGATTCGGGCCGACTTCGCGGCGGGCCGACTTCTCGTGCGACCTACAAGCGGCATAGGCTACAGATCAGACCTTCGCCAGCAGGTGGCAGTGAACTCACACCACCCAAAAAATCTGACATGCTCGGAATGTTGTCAATCTGGACGCAGTGTTGCCATGTCGGCGTATTATAAGTGATAAGCGACTTTGGACAAGGGTGTCCACCGACCCAATCTGAACACATTTTATGCTCACAATACAAGCTCACAATATGCGACAAATCACAATGTAATCTAAGTTAATTTAGCTCACTACGCCCCCCAAAATGTGGAACATCACAGTACAGTCAATATAGACCCAAATCCCTTGACTGACTCTTTCAAACCCGCTCTCAAATGGTAGCCTACATTGAAAATTTTTCGAAAAGTCTACGAGAAAAGATGAATGGGGGGGAAGCCATTTCTGGAACAGGGGCGACATCTGCACGAGGGGGCGGGACTGCTTAACTCGATTGCATGCCTAATAGAGGCCGTACGTGCTGCTTGTGTCTCTCGCACAATCTGGCAACACTGGAACCCCGGAACAGTGTTGCCAACTTGGCGCATTTGTCGCTATATTTAGAGCTTTTTCAGACGCCCCCTAGCGCCAAAATTAGTGAAAAACTCCTGGTGGAAAATCTAGTGAGATAAAACCCTCATTTTTCACCATTTTTCCTCCTATGACAGTGGTTTTCAACCAGTGGTCCCTAAATGATGGATAGTTGTTTAACCAGATGTAACTCTTTGAGAGTGTAAAAATGAAACCAAATGGACCCGCAAGGGTCCATTTGGTTTCATTTTTACACTCTCAAGAGTTAAAATATTCATCATGTGAATTAGCCCACAACTAGAGAATGTAGACGATTAATGGTCATTTAATGGTCATATTCCCTTCCAGGCAACACACACACACACACACACACACACATTACATGACATGGCTACATTGTCTCCATCCCTGCCGAAGAGGCGACAGTCACACAGTTATAAAGTAACACGAGAAGCGCCACAATGTTGCAAACAAGCCCAACATCCGCACAACACCACCTCCACCACCACCAACACCACCACCGTGTACGACTGAGTGCTTCTTTGTTTCGCATCACTTGGCGGATTTGAAACATTATAACGACGTGCCGTTACGTTTCACAGCTGTGTGTGCGTGTGCGTGTGCGTGTGTGTGTTGCTATTGTTTGGTTGTTTTCCTTCTATACTGGGGGGTTTTCTAGTCTCTGGTCCGCCAGCCAGGCAGCAGGTGCAAGACGCTGGCTGATCATTAGGAGACTATTATCAGGCAAGCATCTAGCGCATTCTAGTGCATTTTGAATTTTGGCAGTTGGCAACACTGGAACCCCGGAAGCAGATGGCGGTTGTTTACATCTGTTGCTCAGTGTGTGTGAGTGTGTGTGTGTGACTCCTTCCTATTTCGCAGAACGGCGATCGGTCGGTCGGAGAGAGAGAGCAGCCGCAAATTATAAAAGGGTGCATTTCTTTCTACGCGTGGTGTCTCTTTGCATCATCATCATCATCATCATGGCTCTGTGCGGAGACATGGAGACGCTGCGGCTGTTCGTCAACGAGCGTCTGACGGCCGTGGCGGAGGACATTCTGGCGGTGTTTGTCACCACCATAGTGCAGTACCAGCAGCACATCGAGGCGCTGCAGAACAGCATCACCACCAGCAGCAGCACAGCGCAGCCAGGTCGGTGGGTTGGTAGGTACCAGGGGCGGATTGGCCATCCTGGAGTACAGGGAGTTTTCCCGGTGGCCTGCGGCGCCACCTAGTGGCCTGCTGGACAAGATCCAAAATGCACTAGTGGCACTTCCAAAATGCACTAGAATGTGCTAGATGCTCGCCTGGAACATACAGATCAAAATGACCATTAATCTTCTACATTCTCTAGTTGTGTAGACTAATTCACATGATGAATATTATAACTCTTGAGGGTGTAAAAATGAAACCAAATGGACCCGCAAGGGTCCATTTGGTTTCATTTTTACGCTCTCAAAGAGTTACATCTGGTTAACCAGCTGCCCCCACCAGGGTGGCCTGGCAAAGGCAAAATTGTCCCGGTGGGAAAATATGTGCCAATCCGCCCCTGGTTGGTACCCTGGCTGCAGCCTCAATGCAACTCTCGAGTTCTTTTAGAATTGGGCAGTGAATGAATGAATGAATGATTTTTTTTATTAACAGAGATGAGAGTTACAGTACAAGTCAAGTACACACAGTCAAGTACAACTGCATCGAATCTGAAAAAGCTGATTGGACACACTAGTTAAGCAGGGCTTGACACTAACACTTGCCCGCTTGCCCGGGGCAAGTAAAAAAAAATGGTGGGGCAAGTGAAGACTGCTACCTGGTTGCCAGATCGGGCAAGTGTGCAACTTAGTGCACTATAACACTACACAAATAAATTTGTCTTGAAGGCAGTCATTGCACTCTGCGTCTGTGTCTTTCACTGCTTTCTAGCTGTCCACAATTCCAGGCTGGATTTGGGAAACAAAACAGGCAAATTAACATACAGATCAAAATGACCATTAATCTTCTACAGTGTAGACCTGGGCTAATTAAGATGATGAATTTTAACTCTTGAGAGTGTAAAAATGAAACCAAATGGACCCGCAAGGGTCCATTTGGTTTCATTTTTACGTTCTCAAGAGTTACATCTGGTTAACCCTTTCAGGCCGGGAATCCATATTTGGATTCTGTACAGTATGTACAGTATTCCATAATTAACTTTATTTGATGCTGAAATATGAATATTTCAGGTTTTTCAAAAACCTTAGGTCAGGCCTAAATTTAACCAACTTAACTGGGGACCACCTGGAACCTGGGGGGCAAGTGACCATGACCTGAGGGCAAGTAGAACCTGACGTGCACTTGCCCGATGGGCAAGTGCCTCAGAGACCTTAGTGTCAACCCCTGTTATGCATACACTACACTACTACACTACTACTACAATAGTGGCCAACTTGTTCATTTCATTAAGGCATTCAAATACCGTACATACAAAACAACTACTTCAGTAAAGTCAGAAGCAGCAAATCATGGAGGTAAAATCATAGTGGAGGTAAAAAGGGAAAAGAGAAATGTACAATGAGGAGAGGCGGGGTGGGTGGGGGGATTTTATATACATTTTTGTTTTTACAGAGGCCAGTTTCGAATTGCAGCCATCTTTAGGTGCCCTTTGAGAGCGGTTTTGAAGGAGTCAAGGGATTCACATGCCTTTATGACTGTTGGTAGAGCACTCCACATTTTGGTGGCATATGTGTAGCAGGTGGCTACAGACTCTGTCGTGATGGCCTCCAAAGTCTAGTATCGAATCCCGGGCGTTACATATGAGCGGAAGGAATTAAGACCCTTGTTTGTGCCAAATCTGGGTTGGACATGGTTAGTAGCACTCCCTCTGGTGTTGTGGGAGTGCATGTCAGTGTGTACGTTTCCTTGGCCTCGGCCTAAAAACGGCCATAGATACTTGCCCAAATGTGCTGACCTCATCACATTTTCCATGATTTCTAACTATGGCCGATTTTAACCCAAGGAATGTTTTCTGGGCAAAACTAATGCTTGGGATGGATTCAGAAGCATGAAAAACCCCTAGTTTGACATGTCACATGTGCTTCTTAAAGTATGATTATGTTTTTAATAATTATTACATTATATGGGATGTTATGGGTAAATATTTTCTGGGCAAAGATAAACAAATGTAAACCGCTTTTTTCATGTTCAATGGGGTTCACAGAACAGAAAAAAAAAACATGGTTTACAAAAATCTTCACGGAACATTCAGTAAACTAGATTCTGCTACATAACTACATACACTATGCATCTAGAGTTGCAATCCGGACCATTGACTACCCCAGAACAAGAAATTTCTTCTGCGATTTGCTTGTGTTAAAACAGCGTTTAACTCACCAACATTGCCTCTGTATGGAAAGGTTGAATTACGCTCTCTCTATCTGCAAAGTGTTTGTTTGATAAAAAACCCCACCATAGACATGTTATGAGCTACTTTCTGTCAGCAAATATAAGTGCAGGCACTGGTTTGTATTAACCTGCCTTATGTGCAAATTCTAAACAGGAGGTGCATAGGGTCGTAGCCCTGCTTCCTTGGTATGAAGTACACAGGGCTTGACACTAACACTTGCCCGCTTGCCGGGGGCAAGTAAAAAAAATGGTGGGGCAAGTGAAGACTGCTACCTGGTTGCCCGATCGGGCAAGTGTGCAACTTAGTGCACTATAACACAACACAAGATAAATTTGTCTTGAAGGCAGTCGTTGCACTCTGCCTCTGTGTCTTTCCCTGCTTTCTAGCTATCTCTACCTATCTCTCTCCCAGGTCCATTTGGTTCCAAACTATCATTTTGCTGGGGTCAGGGACCACTGGGTCTGTGACCACTATGGGCTAATTAAGATGATGAATTTTAACTCTTGAGAGTGTAAAAATGAAACCAAATGGACCCGCAAGGGTCCATTTGGTTTCATTTTTACGTTCTCAAGAGTTACATCTGGTTAACCAACTTAGCTGGGGACCACCTGGAACCCTCTCAGGGACCACTGGTGGTCCCCGGACCGCCTGTTGAAAAACCCTGGTTTAAAGCACCCAAGTAGGAAGTAAACTTAAATGCAAAATTTACAATATATTTTTGGGGGGCAAGTGACCATGATGACCTGAGGGCAAGTAGAACCTGACTTGCACTTGCCCGATGGGCAAGTGCCTCAGAAACCTTAGTGTCAACCCCTGGCACAGTATGTTAAGCATCACGGACACAGGAACATGGATTTTTCAGAGAAACTTGAATCTGTCAGAAACTAGCATCAGAAACTAGAAACTAGAATCTAGTGTCAGAAACTACAAAAAAAAATATATATATATATATATATACAGTGAGGAAAATAATTATTTGATCCCCTGATGATTTTGTAAGTTTTCATGATTAGAAAGAAATGAGCACTCTGTCATTTTTATGGTACTTTTATTTAAACAAATAGAGACAGACTATGAACAAAAATGTCCATAAGAAAATAATATTTAAAGGTTATAAATTAATTTGCGTTATAGCTCGTGAAATAAGTATTTGATCCCTAAGCACAACCTGACTTAGTACTTAGTGGAGAAACCCTTGTTGGCAAGCACGGAAGTCAGACGTTTCTTGTAGTTGGTCACCAAATTTGCGCACATCTCAGGAGGGATTTTGGCCCACTCCTGGTTAGATCTTCTCTCCAAATCCTGAAGGTTTCGAAGCCATTGCTTGCCAACTCGAGGCTCGAGCTCCCTCCATAGATTTTCTACAGGATTAACGTCTGGAGACTGGCTACGACACTCCATGAGCTTAATGTGCTTCTTCAAGACGCATCTTTAGTGCTCTGGCTGAGGGAAGGAGGTTCTTGTCCAAGATGTTGCAGTGCATGTCTCCATCCATCGGCCACACAATGCAGTGAAGTTGCCCTGTACCCTTAGCAGAGAAAACAGCCCCAAAGCATAATGTTTCCACCTCCATGCCTGACGATGGGGATGGTGTTGTTAATGATTTGAAGGCAGCTGGAACCACAGTCACCAAGAAAACCATTGGTAACACAGTACACCATAACGGATTGAAATCCTGCAGTGCCCAGCCATGTCCCTCTGCTCAAGAAGGCGCATAGAGGCCCGTCTAAAGTTCACCAATGAACACCCAAATGATTCAGACCAGGCTGCGGGGAAGGTGATGTGGTCAGAAGAGACCAAAATTGAACTCTTTGGCATCCATTTGACTTGTCGTGTTTGGAGGGAGAGAAATGCTGAATACAAACCCAACAACACCATCCCCACCGTCAAGCATGGAGGTGGATACATCATGCTTTGGGGCTGTTTTCTCTGCTAAGGGTACAGGGCAACTTCACTGCATTGTGTGGCCGATCAATGTGGCCATGTACCGCAGGATCTTGGACAATAACCTCCTCCCCTCAGCCAGAGCACTGAAGATGGGCCGTGGCTGGGTCTTCCAGCATGGCAACGACCTAAAACATATGGCCAAGGCAACAAAGGAGTGGCTCACAAAGGAGCACATTAAGCTCATGGAGTGTCGTAGCCAGTCTCCAGACCTTTATCCTATAGAAATTCTATGGAGGGAGCTTGAGCTTCGAGTTGGCAAGCAACAGCCTCGAAACCTTCAGGATTTGGAGAGAAGATCTAACCAGGAGTGGGCCGAAATCCCTCCTGAGATGTGCGCAAACTTGGTGACCAACTACAAGAAACGTCTGACTTCCGTGCTTGCCAACAAGGGTTTCTCCACTAAGTACTAAGTCAGGTTGTGCTTAGGGATCAAATACTTATTTCACGAGCTATAACGCAAATTAATTTATAACCTTTAAATATTATTTTCTTGTGGACATTTTTGTTCATATTCTGTCTCTATTTGTTTAAATAAAAGTACCATAAAAATGACAGAGTGCTCATTTCTTTCTAATCATGAAAACTTACAAAATCATCAGGGGATCAAATAATTATTTTCCTCACTGTATATATATATATATATATATATATATATATATATATATATATATATATATATATATATATATATATATATATATATATATATATATATATATATATCTCAGATCTACGAGCTCATATATGAGCCAACCTTCAAACTCAATACTAGATCACCACAAGCTTGTAGATCTGCTATTCCTCAATGGCAGTGTACATTGGTCATTTTATGGACTACTCCAGTGTTGTTGTTTTTTTCGAGAATATTTTGATTTAGGGTTAGTCTTAGTATTTTCAATACGGCATATTTAGTCTTTTAGTCCCATTCTGAAATTCATTTTCTTAGTCTAGTCTTAGTCGACGAAATGTCAAAAAGGATTTAGTCTAGTCTTAGTATTTTAGTCTTAGTCTTGGTAGTTTAGTCTTACATACAAATACATTGTAGGTCTATATATGTTATACAGATTTATAGTTTTTAGTATCTTGTTTAATATCTTGTTCTATTTCTTGTATAAAATTACTGCAATAGTAATAAGTTCCTTTCCTGAAAACGTATGCAATCTATACTGCAGATATGTTCACATACTTTAAAAGAATTTTTACTGTCACTGTAACTCATAATTTCTTTTTTTAAATATTGTTATGGAAAATGTAGCAGCCTCTGCTACACACCGGTGAGCAGTAAAGAATAAAACATTATTTTAAAAATAGCAACACACACACACACACACGCACACGCACACACGCACACACACACACACACACACACACACACACACACCCCTCACATATTAGGAGGACAATATCAGTCACCAGGGTGTTTTTAATGTGTCTATCATGTTTAAAATCTAAATACTTAATGAATTAACTTAACTGTCTGGGGTGTTAACATGAGACTGAGCAGACATTTTTTTTCTTTCTTCAAGCATCTGATTGACCACTCACTGTTTGTTCTCGATACCGCCAGACTTCCTACCGGCGTGCGAAGGGGAGGATTCCATCGGACGGCAGAACAGGAGCAACTCCAGTGTGGTCCAACAGGAGCAACCGGAACCACCACCACCTCCTCCTCCTCCTCCGTACGTTAAAGAAGAACGGGAGGATCTACTTCGAAGACCAGAGCAGGACGGCTCGACGCCACTGCCGGTGAAAAACGAAGACCGCGGCGGCGGTGGCGCGAGCGGACTGCCGGAGCCGCCGGCCGTAGCAGCCGGCACCTCGACGGAGCGCCACACGAACGCACGAGCCGCCGGGAACGGGGTCGGGGACCGCGGAACGCTGTTAGCGACCGGCGGCGGCGGCGGACTCCTCTCCTCGCGCTGTTCGGAATCCGCCGGCACCGAAGACAGCGACGAGTGGGAGGAGGAGGAGGAAGAGGAGGAGGAAGAACCGTCGTACGCTTTGAACGCGTCGTCTCGGACGCATTACTATGCGGAAGGCGGACACGAAGGGCTGTCTTTTGGCAGTGCGCTGTTCCCGGACCCCGCCGTTGCAGCAGTGCCCCCGCCGCCTGCGAGTCGCGGGCGCCGGCGGGGGAAACATTCTAGTGGCGCGGGGGGAAATCATTTTAGTTGCGGCGTCTGCGGCAAAACGTTCACGCAAAAGGGACACCTGAAGAGGCACCTCATGATCCACACGGGGGAGAAGCCCTTCGTCTGTGCCGTTTGCGGCAAAAGCTTCAACCAGAACGCGAGCCTGAAGATGCACATGCGCATCCACACCGGGGAGAAGCCCTACGAGTGTTCGCTCTGCGGCAAGATCTTCAACCGCAACGAATACCTGAAGATCCACATGAGGATTCACACGGATAGAAACGCTCTGGTCGCGTAGTTTTGACTGGAAATTAAAAAAGCAACGGTCGCCAGTACGTTCACCACCCCTGCACTTTTTCATGCAAAAAAAATGTTTTTAAAAGGATCCCTGGCTAATAAGACAAATATGCCTTAAAACACTATACTTGCCTTCTATAACTAAAACATGCAGATGAAAACACCTTCAATACTTTATTTCTTTCATAAACAGAGAATCTTTCACTCAATAGGAAGTGCTCCGGTCGCAGGATGATGATGTCACATGAGCGTATGCATTCCCTATATTCCATAGAGCCAGACCACACAAGGACATCAAGGACATATGACATCATCAACCTGCGACAGGTGCAGTTCCTGTCGAGTGAAATATTCTCTATTTATGAAAGAAATAAGATGCCAATGGTGTTTTTATTTGATTATTTTAGTTGTATAGGGAAAGTACAATGTTTTAAGCGATGTTTGTCTTATTAGTCAGGGATCCTTTTAAGTGTGACGAAAGGCTATAAAATGACTCGATCCAACAGCTATTTTTTGCGGTCAAGCGTGTTCAAGCTCCGCGTGAATACTAAACGCCCCCTGATGTTCAAACACATTTGCCGGGTTGTAATATTGCCCTTTTTCTACCCCTTTAAAGGACACTTTTCAACCAAGGTTGTTGTTCCCTTGTGGGTCCTTTTGGTTTCATGTTAAAACATTCATCAACTGAATTAGCCCAAGTCTACACAACTAGAGAATGTAGGAGATTAATGGTCGTTTTGATTCTGTATGTTTGACTGTTTTGTTTTCTCCGAAATCCAGCCTGGTATTGTGGACAAAAGCAAAAGAAATCTTTAGTTTTGGGGTCTGTGGGGCTTAAATGTCATCAAATGGTGGTCCTCCGTGGCTCAAATTCTGAATAAATAGTGAGACCTGGCATTAAAAAGGTTGAAAACTCCTGTGTTAAAGGACACCTTTTTTCCCCAACCAAGGTTCATTTGTCTAATTCAGTGGTTTTCAACCAGTGGTCTGGGGACCACCAGTGGTCCCTGACAGGATTCCAGGTGGTACCCAGCTAAGCTGGTTGACCATGTAAAAATGAAACCAAATGGACCCTTGCGGGTCCATTTGGTTTCATTTTTACACTCTCAAGAGTTAAAGTATTGATCGTCTGAATTACCCCAAGTCTACAACTTAAAGATTAATGGTCTGTATGTTTTGCCTGTTTTGTTTCTGAAATCCAGCCTGGTATTATGGACACAAGCAAAATAGATCTTTAGTTTTGGGGTCTGTGGGCTAAAATATCCTCAAATGGTGGTCCGTGGCTCAAATGCTGAATAAATGGTGGGCCCTGGTATCAAAAAGGTTGAAAACCCCTGCTTTAAGCATATCAGAATAATTGTTTTGCAGACTGTCTTTCTGTTTTCCAAACTACTCTACCTCATCGTTGGGCTCTGGACAGTTGGCAGCTGTGATAGATACAGTACAGACGGTTAGAAGTGAAGTTCAGATACAGACAAAACGGTGGCAAACTGGCAGAAGAACAACATATGCTTATTTATTATTTTTATGTCCTACTTTTGTACCAGTGAAATATTTTCAATACAAGAAATAAATCTGCAGCTTGATAAGACTACAGATAACCAGCATTTCAATGTGACCAAGTTAAAATGTGTGCTCATCGACAACAGCAATAATATATTCATCATCTGAATTAGCACTCTTTAATTAAGAAAGTCTACTCTACACTGTTTTGTTTTGCAAAATCCAGCCTGGAGTTGTGAACAAAACCAAAATAATTATTTGGTTTTAGGTCTTTGGGGCTAAAATGTCATCAAATGGTGGTCCGTGGCTCAAATGCTGAATAAATGGTGGTCCCTGGTGTCAAAAAGGTTGAAAACCCCTGATATATAGGATCTTAAGAAGATGAATGGGGGTTGTCACTGTAACTGTACGGTTTCTCTTCCTGGAAAGTTAGCGTTACCTAAAATGGAAACCGTTGTTATTGCACTGATGAACGAGACAAAAACTAAACTTGCAGCCCTCGTTTAGTCTATGGCAGTGGCCGGCAACCCAAGATGTTGAAAGAGCCATTTTCGACCAAAAATTAAATTCAAAGTATGTCTAGAGCCGCAAAAATGTAAGACTAATAAGTGCTTAAAGGTGAATTCCACCCTTGTTTTTCCTGAAAAAAAGGTCCTAAAAGAAAAGTTTCTGGAAAAATAAATAAATAAAGGAGTTTTTCAGAACTGCATTTCTAGTCCACACAACATCTCTAAGGTACATTAATGACATCTGAGTAAACTGTTGAAAATGGGTGGTTCAGATTGAAAGCTCCACCTCTGATAACTGCTGGGCTTTTTTGACATGGCCAAGTGCTACTTTAACTGGCAACTGTCAGCGCAAGGCGTTTTGGGTGACTAAAATGTTTATATTATTTTGGTGTGGATCACCCCAGTGTGTGTATGTAATAATGCAACAGCCACTGAGCCACTAGGGCTGTGTTCTAGAGCCCAGTGTGTATGTAATAATGCTACAGCCACTGAGCCACTAGGGCTGTGTTCTAGAGCCCAGTGTGTATGTAATAATGCTACAGCCACTGAGCCACTAGGGCTGTGTTCTAGAGCCCAGTGTGTATGTAATAATGCTACAGCCACTGAGCCACTAGGGCTGTGTTCTAGAGCCCAGTGTGTATGTAATAATGCTACTACAGCCACTGAGCCACTAGGGCTGTGTTCTAGAGCCCAGTGTGTATGTAATAATGCTACTACAGCCACTGAGCCACTAGGGCTGTGTTCTAGAGCCCAGTGTGTATGTAATAATGCTACAGCCACTGAGCCACTAGGGCTGTGTTCTAGAGCCCAGTGTGTATGTAATAATGCTACAGCCAGGGAGCCACTAGGGCTGTGTTCTAGAGCCCAGTGTGTATGTAATAATGCTACAGCCACTGAGCCACTAGGGCTGTGTTCTAGAGCCCAGTGTGTATGTAATAATGCTACAGCCACTGAGCCACTAGGGCTGTGTTCTAGAGCCCAGTGTGTATGTAATAATGCTACAGGGAGCCACTAGGGCTGTGTTCTAGAGCCCAGTGTGTATGTAATAATGCTACAGCCAGGGAGCCACTAGGGCTGTGTTCTAGAGCACAGTGTGTATGTAATAATGCTACAGCCAGGGAGCCACTAGGGCTGTGTTCTAGAGCCCAGTGTGTATGTAATAATGCTACAGCCACTGAGCCACTAGGGCTGTGTTCTAGAGCCCAGTGTGTATGTAATAATGCTACAGCCAGGGAGCCACTAGGGCTGTGTTCTAGAGCCCAGTGTGTATGTAATAATGCTACAGCCACTGGGCCACTAGGGCTGTGTTCTAGAGCCCAGTGTGTATGTAATAATGCTACAGCCACTGAGCCACTAGGGCTGTGTTCTAGAGCCCAGTGTGTATGTAATAATGCTACAGCCACTGGGCCACTAGGGCTGTGTTCTAGAGCCCAGTGTGTATGTAATAATGCTACAGCCAGGGAGCCACTAGGGCTGTGTTCTAGAGCCCAGTGTGTATGTAATAATGCTACAGCCACTGAGCCACTAGGGCTGTGTTCTAGAGCCCAGTGTGTATGTAATAATGCTACAGCCACTGAGCTACTAGGGCTGTGTTCTAGAGCCCAGTGTGTATGTAATAATGCTACAGCCACTGAGCCACTAGGGCTGTGTTCTAGAGCCCAGTGTGTATGTAATAATGCTACAGCCACTGAGCCACTAGGGCTGTGTTCTGGAGCCGCAGGTTGCTGACCCCTGGTCTATGGTATGCGTGTTTTGTTGCTTTTCTGTAGCTTTATAATTTGAATAAATGTCCTGTCCAGACTAAACACTTTTTATGTGAAGTCGCTGATGTATATTTTCTTGCGGGAGAAATATGGTACACACATCTGAAATAAAAAGCAGTGCTACTCATTCCAGGAATGTCCTACGCCAGTCTTGTTTTAAAGGGGACTAATCAAATGTGATTAAAACGATATCAGATACAGAGATTTGTATTATTAAGGTAGAGAAAAAAATAGGTTAGGTTTCCTGAACTTGCCAGGAGAAACCTAAAGGGGAATTCCACCCATTTTCAAAATCTTCCTGAGAGGATACAAATGTGAACCAAATACCCTCTCAGGAAAAAAAGGGGTCTGAAAGAAAAATCATTAACATGGTGAAATACATCTTGATGTCATCAGATCAGACATTTTTTAGGAAATACAGAATTGGGGGAACTGTTTTATCATGCCCACACAACATCTCTAAGGTATATTAATGACGTATTAAAATGTTGAAAATGGGTGGAGTTGCCCTTTAAGAGTATCCTACACATGCAAAAACTCTGCTCTGGCCTTTCATATTAGGCCTATGCACCACTAGGTGGAAGCAAAGCACTTCTTTTGGTCATAAGTGCACTGTGTGTGCAAGAATATGACAGCATGTGTAAACTGGGTAAAGTGTATGTAGTTATGTAGCAGAATCTAGTTTACTGAATATTTCATGAAGATTTTTGTAAACCATGTTTTTTTCTGTTCTATGAACCCTATGGAACATGAAAAAAGTGGTTTACATTTTTTATCTTTGCCCAGAAAATATTTACCCATAACATGCCATATAATGTAATAATTAAAAATATAATCATACTTTAAGAAGCACATGTGACATGTCAAACTAGGGGTTTTTCATGCTTCTGAATTCATCCCAAGCATTAGTTTTACCCAAAAAACATTCCTTGGGTTAGAATCGGCCATAGAAATCATGGAAACTCTTGAGAGTGTAAAAATGAAACCAAATGGACCCGCAAGGGTCCATTTGTTTTCATTTTTACGTTCTCAAGAGTTACATCTGGTTAACCAACTTAGCTGAGGACCACCTGGAACCCTCTCAAGGACCACTGGTGATCCCCGGACCACTGGTTGAAAACCCCTGCATTATCCTACGCAATACACACCCACTCACCTCTGGAGCTAAAAATATGCTTTGATTTGTCACTATTTGATTCCTCATACACTATAGCTGTTCATGTGCACATGCACTGTACGACTGTAGCTGAAATCATCTTGTTGGTCAGTCATTTAAATTGAAAACATTTTATTCGTTGTTTGAGACAAATATAGCTTAAAAACAAACAAAACAGTATCGCAGCCAAAAAAAAAAAGGAGAGAGGGGGAGATTTCGCTCCTTATTTTAGCAAAAAAAAAATGGGCATCAATAAACACACTTTTTTACGCTATTAAATATAAAGAGAGAAACTGCTAAACTAAAATGGCCCGAAAAACATTAAAAACACATTCCATTCCCAAGCCAGTAACGAGTAATTAAATGAGTGCATAATAGAGCTAAGCAGTCCCACCACTTCCAAGACAATGGGTGCAATTCCTGATCGCTGTGGTATAGCCAGGTATGGTGTAAGTCCTCTCATTGGCTGCATGGCAGCAAATCAGGTTTGGGGTCGTGCTCATTGGCTGCATGGCAGCTAATCAGGTCTGGGGCCCTGAGGTAGGCCCGAATGCCTAGGGCTGGTGGTATAGGCTTTCGGCCTACCCCAAGGCCCCAGACCTGATTTGCTGCCATGCAGCCAATGAGAAGACTTACACCATACCTGCTTCACCACAGCGATTGAGAATTGCACCCAATGCCTGTGACCTAGAAGTCATTTCCCTGATTCATTTTCCTCGTAGAACTTTTACAAAAGACAATTACAGAATGCTAATTTGGACAATCAATACATTTCTAAGACGAAAAATGAAACAAAACTGTTTTATTCTTACATTTTAATAGTGTGTTTGCTGTCGTGATTTATAACGACCCGAGTTGTCCTTGTTCGCGGCGTACATGTCTTACATGCGAATCAGTTTGGAAAAGTAGGAGGAAAATGAACAGGGAATTCATTTCCGGGCCACGGGCAACGTTATGAAAGGGACGGGACCGCACAGCTCTATTGTTAGCTTCTTAACATGAAGTGTTCTCTCAAGAAATGCAACGAAACTACCAGAAAACGTGGACTGACGGCGCACACATTGGGTACATTATTTGGTTTACGACTTGCGCGCTGCTCAAGAGTTTCGTGGAGTTAAAAAACATAAAAAAAACAAACAAACAAAAACAAATGGTTCGTTTATGAACCCAGTCGTCTATATGATGTTCATCAGGTTGTTTACGAGCCTGTAATCGTCTATATGATATTCATCAGGTTGTTTAGAAGACTCTAGTCGTCTACGATGCTCATCAGGTTGTTTTTAGAAGACTCTAGTCGTCTACGATGCTCATCAGGTTGTTTAGAAGACTCTAGTCGTCTACGATGCTCATCAGGTTGTTTAGAAGACTCTAGTCGTCTACGATGCTCATCAGGTTGTTTAGAAGACTCTAGTCGTCTACGATGCTCATCAGGTTGTTTAGGAGACTCTAGTCGTCTACGATGCTCATCAGGTTGTTTAGAAGACTCTAGTCGTCTACGATGCTCATCAGGTTGTTTACGAGCCTGTAATCGTCTATATGATATTCATCAGGTTGTTTAGAAGACTCTAGTCATCTACGATGCTCATCAGGTTGTTTAGAAGACTCTAGTCGTCTACGATGCTCATCAGGTTGTTTAGGAGACTCTAGTCGTCTACGATGCTCATCAGGTTGTTTAGAAGACTCTAGTCATCTACGATGCTCATCAGGTTGTCCAGCTTCAGCCTGAAGGACAGTTCCTCCTCCTGACCGGCTAAGATCTGCCGCTGGAGCTCCTGCAGACGTCTGGACAGAGACCCTCTGGAGGACAGAGACGGAGGGGTCTTCTTCCTGGCTGCCTCTTCGGGTTTCACCTCCTAGAACACGGGGAGGTTTCATCCAATGTCAAATATTTAGGGATGTGTGATAAAACGTATCGATAACATAATGAAATTGGCCATAGAAATGTCATATACGTATGGGTGTTGGTCTCAAATTAATTCTGATTATTTCATCGGGTTTCACCAGAAAAAACATTAACACAAGTTCAATATAATCAAAAGTGTGTCAAGTGTAGAACAAAAGCAAAATCAAATACAGTATGACGTAAAGCTTAATCAACCCAATAATTGCCCAGCCTGCCTATATGGCAGGGATTTTTTTATTTTTTTTTTTGTGCCAGCTCCCTATATTCCTTCTGTGACCACATGGCGCATGTACACTGCCATCCACCTTCATTCTAACGGCAGACTAGAAAGGACAAATGGAAGAAACGTATGATGTTCAGGGGCCCCTGCTGATTATCCAGTGGTTCTGGAGCTGGTTTAACTCGCTAGCCTTGTCATTGGCAACACAACTTCCCAAACAGGACTTGGCGTTTGTAAATGCATTGTTTTCAACGAGGGGCGGCACATATAAGAGCTATTCAGGAATGTGTGCGACATATCTGCTGTTTTATAGTATTCTACAGAGACAACTGGCGTCTCTGAAACGTTTAAGTTGTACTTTTAGTCCGAAACAATCTCAAATAAAAGGGATTCAACTCATTCTGAACTGAAAAATAGTTCAAAGATTTGCGCCACATTTACACCATTTTCAAAAAATATATAGAGTAATGCCAATGACGCTAAGCAAAAACTAATGCTGAGTATAGTTAATAATGCTAATAATGCTAATTGACGCAGGTAATGCTAAGTATTGTTAATGCCAACTAAGTAAGGCAGGGGTTTTCAAACCAGTGGTCCGGGGACCACCAGTGGTCCTTGAGAGGGTTCCAGGTGGTCCCCAGGCTAAATAATGGAACGTTGGTTAATCAGATGTAACTCTTGAGAATGTAAAAATGAAACCAAATGGACCCTTGCGGGTCCATTTGGTTTCATTTTCACACTCTTAAGAATGAAAATATTCACCTTCTGAATTAGCACTATTTAATTAAGAAGTCTACACTGTTTTCTTTGCAAAATCCAGCCTGGAATTGTGAACAAAACCAAAAGAAGTCTTTAGTTTTAGGTCTTTTGTGGCTAAAATGTCATCGAATGGTGGTCTGTGGCTCAAATGCTGAATAAATGGTGGGTATCAAAAAAGGTTGAAAACCCCTGTTCTAACTAACGCTAATGATGAGTGAGTACAGTATTTTGTTAATAATGCTACTAATGCAGAATAATAATACAGAAAGGAATTTTAGAGCCTCCACTGGCAGGGCTTGACACTAACACGTAAAAAAAAAATGGTGGGGCAAGTGAAGACTGCTACCTGGTTGCCCGATCGGGCAAGTGTGCAACATAGTGCACTATAACACAACACAAGATATATTTGGCAGTCATTGCACTCTGCCTCTGTGTCTTTTCCTGCTTTCTAGCTATCCACAATTCCAGGCTGGATTTGGGAAACAAAACAGGCAAATTAACACACAGATCAAAATGACCATTAATCTTCTACATTCTAGTTCATACTAGTTGTGTAGACCTGGGCTAATTAAGATGATGAATTTTAACTCTTGAGAGCGTAAAAATGAAACCAAATGGACCCGCAAGGGTCCATTTGGTTTCATTTTTACGTTCTCAAGAGTTACATCTGGTTAACCAACTTAACTGGGGAGTCCACCTGGAACCTGGGGGGCAAGTGACCATGACCTGAGGGCAAGTAGAACCTGACTTGCACTTGCCCGATGGGCAAGTGCCTCGGAGACCTTAGTGTCAACCCCTGCACTGGTCTGGCCCCATGCAGTGAAGGGAGCCAGCCATGCGTGTTGTCTTACCGCTGCAGGCCTGCTGGTGGCGCCGCTGTGCTGCGGCGGGGGCAGCGTCCAGGTGGGCGTGGCCAGCAGGGTGGAGGAGGGCATGAAGAGGGGCGTGGCCAGGTGCTCCACAGGGTCGGCGGCGTTCAGCCAATCGCGTAGCTGCTCCGTGCTCCTGTGCAACGAATGGGACGGACGGACACGAGCACTTTAACCCTTGATTCGAGTTTCTGACACCAGATTATACAGTAGTTCCTGACATCAGATTATACAGTAGTTCCTGACATCAGATTATACAGTAGTTCCTGACACCAGATTATACAGTAGTTCCTGACACCAGATTATACAGTAGTTCCTGACACCAGATTATAGCTGCAGCAACATTCTAGCTTTTGACGCTAGATTCTACAGTAGTTTCCGACACTAGAGTCTAGTTATTGACACTAAATTGTAGTTTCTGATGCTAGGATCTACTTTTTGACACTAGAATCTACTTTCTGACGCTAGAATCGAGTTTTTGACACTAGATTCTATAGTTTCTGACACTAGATTCTAGTTTTTCTGAAACATCTGTGTTCCTGTGTCAGTGATGCTAACATATTTCTAGCCAAGGACCACCAGAATTATCCATATTTGGCTGCAGACCGCCATCTGAAAACATGTTGTTCTCGGGGTTCCCCAGAAGCGAAAAATTGAGATAAAATGTTTGCTTCCAAAATAATGCATTCAGAGATTTGCAGCACATTTTCACAATTTTTCAAAAATAGCAGAACAACAAGCTCATGTCTGTTGATCTGCTATTTTTCAACAGATAAAACACCAAAACGCATTCAGGACACTGAGGGTTAAAGCATTTGTTATTGAAATGGACGCTTCACACACACAATGGACCCCATTAGGGTCCATTTGGTATCTGTTTATACAATCTCAAGAGTTAATGTAACAGTGATTCTGACATTAAAATGCAGAAGCCAGAGCTTCAGTTTTGGGTGGCCAGGAGCCTGTGGCCCACCCTGGCCCACCCATAGCTACGCGTATGTGTAAAGCCCCAGAGAAATTTAAAAAACGGACACCCTTTTAGACCACATCTGTGGTCATTATATGGCCATACCCAACAATCCCTGTCAAAAAAATATGAAAAGACCTGTTGACATGCCCTCGCCCCCTTTACACTCCCCGCGTTTACGTACATTGTAGAACACATTTTGGAAACCTCCCTAAACATTTTTAATTTTGACCATGTGGGGCAAATCTTTGAATATATTATTTCGGTGGCAAACATTTTAAACTCAAACCTCTGCTTCTGGTGGATCCCTAGAACAACAAGCTAACATCAGAAACTAGAATCTAGCATCAGAAACTAGAATCTAGCATCATAAACTAGAATCTAGCGTCAGAAACCAGAATCGGGTAGCATCAGAAACTAGAATCTAGAGTCAGAAACTAGAATCTAGCATCAGAAACTACAATCTAGCGTCAGAAACTAGAATCTAGCGCCAGAAACTAGAATCTAGCGCCAGAAACTAGAATCTATCACCAGGAACTATAATCTAGCGCCAGGACTAAAATATAGCAGCTGAAAAAAGAATCTAGGGTCGGAAAGTATAATCTAATGTCAGAAACTAGAATCTAATCAGGACAAAATGGGTTGAAATAAATAGAATGCCCAAATTAACCGTTAGTGTGTGTGTGTGTGTGTGTGTGTGTGCGTGTGCGTGCACGCGTGTGAGTGAGTGTGTGTGTGTGCGTGTGTGTGTGTGTGTGTGTGTGTGTGTGTGTGTGCGTGTGTGTACCTGTGGCTCAGTGCGCTCTCCTCCTGCAGGCGGTGTAACACTCGTTGGGGTAAGAGCTCGGCGGTGCTGGCGGTGTGTGTGACGTCCAGAGGAGGCGGTGGAGGAGGTCGAGGGACCCCCAGGGGTCCCCTGGAGGAGGAGGAGGGGTCCGACAGGCTCAGCTGGGACCTGGAGGAGGAGGGGGGTCCGCCGCTGAGGACACACACACACACACACACACACACACACACACACACACACACACACACACACACACACACACACACACACACACACACACACAGCGATAATATGTTAAAACACTTTGCACCAAGGTGATAATAGTAACTTAAACCCACTAGAAACAAAAAACTAGAATAAAACAAAAACTATAATAAAAAAAAAATCAGTTAACCGAAACTAAAAAGAAAAACATGTAAAACTGTTTTGTGTGTTCACAAAACTAAACACAACTGATATTATATAGTGGTGGGAATCGCCAGGTACCTGGCGATGCGATTACATATCGATTCTGAGGGTCACGATAACGATTAATCCCAATTAATTGGGCAATGTAACGATTTTGATTAATCCCGATTAATCATGATTAATCACTCACTATTAATCACTAAGTCACTGTGTAACTAATAAACAAAGTGTGTTCT
>CM076983.1:1159156-1161656 GCA_039105355.1 Benthosema pterotum | reverse complement strand
CTTATACAGTATATGGATTGTTTGACTGCAGTAGCTTCTATTCTATGTTAACTGTAGTAGCTTCTATTCTCTGCGCCTTATAATCCGGTGCGCCTTATATATGAAAACAGTTTTAAAAGGTGCGCCTTATAATCCGGTGCGCCTTATAGTGCGGAAAATACGGTACATACCAACCCGTTGTACTTGCAGTACCCTCCTAGGTAGTTTAGATAGCAGTGACTTATATAGGATGGCGAATGTATTACCGTGTTTTAGTGCTTACATTGTAAAGTGTATTGTAAATTCTGTGTAAATTGTAAACTTTAATCTGTATAATTGCATTGCAATGTCTCCATTTGATGTTAATCGCTCTGGGTTAAGAGCATCTGCTAAATGCCTAAATTGTAAATTATTGAGTAACCCCTTATTTCACGGGCGTCATCGCCATTCATTATGCGGGTGCCTCAGCACTCGCAATTTTTCACGTCAGAAAAAAAATGATGCGAAAAAGTGGGGGTGCTGGCCAAATCGCAACTGTATATTTCTTGCCTGCTTGCCAATGCACAGACAGTGCTGTAGCACTTTTACGCCACAAGAGGGCAATACACTCCAGTGAGAAGTAGGTTACTGGACAGAAATTCGTGTCTCAATATGTGTGTAAATCTGTCTTTTGCAGGTGAGATATAAGAAGTGGGTTGATCTAGACATATAAAACAGTATATTGTATGAGATGGGCATATGATTAGTGTGGGAAAGATGGCCATATGTGACCACAATATGTTGATATGTACTGCATGTTCTGCTTCATGGTATTCTGGTGGGTGGGTTAGCTCAGCTAATGCTAACTGAAGGTCAGCATGTGTCTCTGATGTTGAATATAATGAATATAATGAATATACTATTCCCAACTCACTGTGATGTCCAGTTAGTCATCCAGTAAGTCAGTAGACTTAAGTCAGTACATTCCCGTTGTATTGAGAGTGATGGCTGGACAGAAATTCGTGTCTCAATATGTGTGTGTAAACCTCTTTTGCAGAACTGTCCACACAACTGATTACACAAAACCAAACCACACTGATATGGACTCCTTGCTTCATTGAAGTGTGGAACAATTACATGTATTAGGGGGGTCAAAAATTCTGCGGAAGCGCGTTTAACCCCGAAGCAACATCAGCACCCGCATCTTTCCAGAGGTGGCGACGCGGCTGCCTTATTTGAACTTGAAGAAAAAAAAAAAGGCAATCATACGTTTTGTTTTTAAAATGCCCCTCATGGATATGGGACCTCTGCGATGGGAATTTCCGCCTTGAGACCCATGATGTGCATTTTAGTTTGTAAACACCTGTACACATATTGTAGTGTAATAGAGGCAACGTTTTAGCAAAACATCAAAATAGATGTATAGCTACAGGGGTTGACACTAAGGTCTCGGAAGCACTTGCCCCTCGGGCAAGTGCAAGTCAGGTTCTACTTGCCCTCAGATCATGGTCACTTGCCCCTCAAAAATATATTGTAAATTTTGCAGATGTAACTCTTGAGAACGTAAAAATGAAACCAAATGGACCCTTGCGGGTCCATTTGGTTTCATTTTTACACTCTCAAGAGTTAAAATTCATCTTAATTAGCCCAGGTCTACACAACTAGAGAATGTAGAAGATTAGGTCATTTTGATGTGTATGTTAATTTGCCTGTTTTGTTTCCCAAATCCAGCCTGGAATTGTGGATATCTAGAAAGCAGAGAAAGACACAGAGGCAGAGTGCAATGACTGCCTTCAAGACACATTTATCTTGTGTTGTGTTATAGTGCACTATGTTGCACACTTGCCCGATCGGGCAACCAGGTAGCAGTCTTCACTTGCCCGAGCATTTTTTTTTTACTTGCCCCGGGCAAGCGGGCAAGTGTTAGTGTCAAGCCCTGAGCTATATTTTGTGCATTTCGCCCCTCTACATTGCTTCTACTTTGACGCTGCAGCCGTTTCCCTGTAGACAGACGCTTTCTTTGTCCCGCAGACCGTCCAGAACTTTGTTGTCAACAAAAAAACAAACAAAACAAACAAAACAAAAAAACGCTCATAACGGTACTTTGTCATACTACTAGGAATGAACAAAGTCCTATATTATTGTCCCCTACTGACCGTGGCGGGAGGGCTCCGGGGTCCAGACGGGCATCTGCAGAGCCAGCAGGGTGTGGCGCAGCCAGGCCAGATGACCCGGTGAGTTCCACCCCACGGGGGGGAGCAGGTGTCTGAGCTCGGCCTGGTAGAACTCCCCCGGAGGCCACGACAGGCTGGCCAGGGCCTAGGAGAGGAGAGGAGGTTTAGTTAGGCCACGACAGGCTGGCCAGGGCCTAGGAGAAGAGGAGAGGAGAGGAGGTTTAGTTAGGCCACGACAGGCTGGCCAGGGCCTAGGCAAGAAGAGGAGAGGAGAGGAGGTTTAGTTAGGCCACGACAGGCTGGCCAGGGCCTAGGCAAGAAGAGGAGAGGAGGTTTAGTTAGGCCACGACAGGCTGGCCAGGGCCTAG
>CM076983.1:1084156-1154156 GCA_039105355.1 Benthosema pterotum | reverse complement strand
TTCCCCTCCCCTTTCCTCCTTTTTCAATGATGATCATGATGGCTGGGGAAAAAAAAAAAACAACTTCTCGAATCAGGACTCATGACTCGTGTGATCGACTCGTGTTATGCAAGACGATGTATCGATTTTTTTCGGCTAATGCCCTAGGCCTAGTGTGCGTGCATGTACCTTGATGCTGACGTGCACGGTGTGCGTGCGCTGCGCGTGCTCGTGCAGCGTGTTGCTGACGTAGAGTGTCTGCAGCGCGCCGTCCGGCCTCTTCTCCGACACCTCTGACTTCTTGTCTCCGCCCAGCTTCGCCTCCAGCCAATCGGAGAGGATCCTACGACATTGGGCGGGAAAGTGTTATTGCAACAATGCCATGAACACTATAATGATGGGGGGAAAAAAAGGAAGAAGGAACATGCCCTCCCAGGACAACACTCCACCCGCCCCAGACTCTTTGTTTTTTTAAAAACAGCTGGACAAGCGCTCCACATAACCTAGACTCTTCTCCCTTCTCTAAAACACCCTGGACAACGCTGCACATGTCCCAGACTCCTCTGCCTTCTTTAAAACAACCTGAAGACGCTCCACACGTCCCAGACTCTTCTATCCTTCTCTAAAACACCCTGGACGACGCTCCACACGTCCCAGACTCTTCTCCCTTCTCTAAAACACCTTGGACGACGCTCCACACATCCCAGTCTCTTCCCCTTTCTCTAAAACACCCTGGACGACGCTCCACGTGTCCCAGACTCTTCTCCCTTCTCTAAAACACCCTGGACGACGCTCCACACGTCCCAGACTCTTCTCCCTTCTCTAAAACACCCTGGATGACGCTCCACACGTCCCAGACTCTTCTCCCTTCTCTAAAACACCCTGGACAACGCTCCACACGTCCCAGACTCTTCTCCCTTCTCTAAAACACCCTGGACGACGCTGCACACGTCCCAGACTCTTCTGCCTCCTCTAAAACAACCTGGACGATGCTCCACACGTCCCAGACTCTTCTGCCTCCTCTAAAACAACCTGGACGATGCTCCACACGTCCCAGACTCTTCTATCCTTCTGTAAAATACCCTGGATGACGCTCCACACGTCCCAGACTCTTCTACCTTCTCTAAAACACTCTGGACAACGCTCCACACGTCCCAGACTCTTCTATCCTTCTCTAAAACACCCTGGACGACGCTCCACACGTCCCAGACTCTTCTATCCTTCTCTAAAACACCCTTACGACGCTCCACACGTCCCAGACTCTTCTATCCTTCTCTAAAACACCCTGGACGACGCTCCACACGTCCCAGACTCTTCTATCCTTCTCTAAAACACCCTGGACAACGCTCCACACGTCCCAGACTCTTCTATCCTTCTCTAAAACACCCTGGACGACGCTCCACACGTCCCAGACTCTTCTATCCTTCTCTAAAACACCCTGGACAACGCTCCACACGTCCCAGACTCTTCTATCCTTCTCTAAAACACCCTTACGACGCTCCATGGGTCCCAGAATCTTCTGAACAACGTTCCCTATACCCTAGTAGTTTTCAGTATCCTCTGACCTGTCCTCCAGGCTGGTGTGTCCATCGTGGTCTCCAGGCAGCAGCAGGGTGGTCTTCCAGTAGACCCTCTCGGGTGGGTTGGGAAGGTTCTCCATTACCAGCGCAGGCAGATCCAGTGGTCTCCATACCCTCTCACTGGTGGAACACAGGGTAAGATGTGTATGTTACCATAGGCATAATTACTTATGGTACTTGTTTAACACGCACTTATGGTACTTAATTGCAACCATCCACAAATCCCATTGTGGAGCAAACTCCGCAGGCTTTCATTTTCGTCCGCGTAGCGCGGAAACGGAAAGCGTGAGATGAAATGATCATCTGCCGTCCAAAAACGGCAGATGATCTGAAACACCCCCGCTAGGCAAAAATCATATCAGGTTAGGCCAGGCTACAAACTCCCTGATGCGGGTAGAACAACACTCTCCTGTTCAGACTCCATCTTTGTCACGTGAAGCTTGAACTATTTTTGACATTCAAGTACATATAGGAAATTAAAGCAATAAGCCACAGGAAGGAGCAGGTCACCCTGGTGAGGCGTAGGCAGACCTGTCTGCTGGGAAAAAAACAACAACAACATTGGTTTGGCAGCATGATCTGGGTATACAGAAACGGTTGGTTCAGTGACTTACTTCAAGAGCTGCTGGAAGTAGTACTGTACTCTCATCCGATGCCCAGCCTCCTGTTTCATCTGATCGAACCTGGAGACACACAGTAAAGAATGGATTCTTCATTCATCTGATCACTTGTGCCACTCGGTGGCACACTATGAGCTTGTAGATCTTTTTTTTTTTTTTTTTTTTTTGTATAATTTTAATCCCACAATTTTGTAACCCATTTTTTCACCCAGTGCCAATTCCTAATGTGATCCTGGGCTCTACACACCCTCCACCAACCTGGGGAGGCAGCAGACTGGCCTCATGCTTCCTTCAAGGCATGAGGAGTCGCGCCACCTTCTTTTCACCTGACAGGGGGGAGTTTCCCTGGTTGGACGTAGCGCGTGGAAGGAACACGTTATTCCAACCAGTTCCAGTCCCCTCCATCAGGCGCCCCGGCTGGCCAGGGGGAGGCAGTTTAGAGCCCAGGATTACTGCATGTTTTTGTGAGGGTATCTACCCTAGGGGACACGGGGAGAACATGCAAACTCCACACAGAAAGGCCCTTTCGCCAACCCGCCTCGGGTATGGGCACTGATGACGCGGAGGAGCAGACACGCCGCCAGCACCCACAGCAGCGCCGCTAGCGGGAATCGAACCCAGGACCTTCTAGCTGTGAGGCGACAGCACTAACCACTGTTCCACCGTGCCCCTCGAGCTTGTAGATCTACCATTAGCTAGAGCCAATGCTAGCTGGAAAAATGGTTGAAAAATAAAGATTTGCGCCACATTTCCACTTACTTACTCCAAAAGTATCCAATATAAATGTTCATTGGGAAACACTTGGCGGCACGCTATGAGCTTGTAGATCTGATATTTTTCAATAGCTAAAGTAATGGTAATAATGCTAACTAGTGCTGATGATAAGTATTTTTAAACATTGCTAATAATGTTAAGCAATGCTAATAATGATAATGCTAAGTATTGTTAAGAATGCTAATAATGCTAAGTAAAGCTACTGATGCTAAGCGGCGCTAAGTAATGCTAATAATGCTAAGTAATGCTAATGATGCTAAGTAATGCTAATGATGCTAAGTAATGCTAATAACACCAAAAGGTGTTCCTGCCAATGGTGCAGTAATGAGTGACCTGGTACTGGAGAAGCTGACAGTGCAGTAACAGTACAGTAATAGTGACCTGGTGCTGGAGAAGGTGACAGTGCAGTAACAGTACAGTAATAGTGACCTGGTGCTGGAGAAGGTGACAGTGCAGTAACAGTACAGTAATAGTGACCTGACAGTGCAGTAACAGTACAGTAATAGTGACCTGACAGTGCAGTAACAGCACAGTAATAGTGACCTGACAGTGCAGTAACAGTACAGTAATAGTGACCTGACAGTGCAGTAACAGTACAGTAATAGTGACCTGACAGTGCAGTAACAGTACAGTAATAGTGACCTGACAGTGCAGTAACAGTACAGTAATAGTGACCTGACAGTGCAGTAACAGTACAGTAATAGTGACCTGACAGTGCAGTAACAGTACAGTAATAGTGACCTGGTGCTGGAGAAGCTGACAGTGCCAGCGTTGCCCAGGTTGACCAGCCCCCTGGCCAGCTGTTCCAGGCAGGTCCTCTGGGGGGCGCTGGGGGTCAGTGCCTTCAGCTTGAAGCGGGGGTCCACGCAGCAGGGGGCCGCGGGGAAGCCGCGCATCTGTCTCTTCAGCTGGCGGCGGACCGCCACCACGTCCAACCACCTGGAATTACAGGGGAATTCCACCCATGTTCAACATCCTAATGTGTCATTAGTATACTTTAGAGGTGCTAACGTTTCCCCCATTCTGTGTTCCCAAGAAATGGAGGTCTGAAGAAAATCGTTAACATGGTGAAACACATCTTGATGACGTCATCAAGATGTATTTCACCATGTTAATGGATTTCTTTAGACGCATATAAATGGACACACGTCCCAGACTCTTCTCCCTCTCCCTCTAAAACACCATGGAAGAGTCTGGACATGTGTTCTTTAGAGCGTACAAATGGAACCAAATGAACCCGTTAGGGTCCGACCGCATCAAAAGGACAATTCCACCCCAAAGGCTTTCTTACCTGGAATCGATTTATTAAAAAAAAAAAAAAAAAAAAGTGGTCCAGTTGTTATTTTGTGCGAATTATTGCGCATTTACCCTAGCCCAGGTACCAGGGCCGACTATTTATTTCAGAATTCGAGCCACGGACCACCATTTGATGACATTTTAGCCTCACAGACCCCAAGACTAAAGACTTATTTTTGCTTTTGTCCACAATTCCCGGCTGGATTTAGGAAACAAAGCAGTCAAACATACAGATCAACATGACTATTAATCTTCTACATTCTCTAGTTGTCTAGACTTAATTCACATGAAGAATATTTTAACTCTTGCATTTAATACGTTTTATAGCTATTAGGAGTTTTGTGCGGACGTAGGATTAACTTCAAGGTGGGAATGATAAACTTCATGGTGGGAATGACAAATGTCGAACAATGCGGGAATTCTGTTCTACGTCACACATTTTTTTGGTGTACACCACGTTGATACATGACGGCCTTAGGATCCAAAGTGTTAAAGGGGAACTCCACCCATTTTCATTTTTTTTTCTGAGAACGCACAAATGCAACACGCTCTCAGAAAAAAAAAAGAAGCGTCTAAAGAAATCCATTAACATGGTGAAAATACATCTTGATGATGTCATCAAGATGTTTCACCGTGTTAGTGGTTTTCTTCAGACCTCCATTTATTGGGAACACAGAATGGGGGAAACTTTTTTTGATCATGTCCACCCAGCCCCTCTAGGGTATACTAATGACATATTAGATCAGGGGTTTGCAACAGATGGTCCGGGGACCACCAGTGGTCCCTTAGAGGGTTCCAAGTGGTCCCCAGCTAAGTTGGTTAACCAGATGTAACTCTTGAGAACGTAGAAATGAAACCAAATGGACCCTTGCGGGTCCATTGAAAACCACTGTATTAGAATGTTGAAAATGGGTGGACCGTCTACCTTTTGATGTACTTGCGGATGCGCTGCAGCTCCGCCGTCAGAACGTTCTCCACCAGCAAGGCGATGTCAGCCTCCAGCGTCTCCTCCAATAGGACAGAGCACTCCTGCTCCGTGCAGCGCGCCACCAGCAGCTCCTTCTCCTCCTGTTCCTCCCTGTTCAGCACACGCACGCACGCACGCACGCACGCACGCACGCACGCACGCACACACACACACACACACACACACACACACACACACACACACACACACACACACACACACACACACACACACACACACACACGTCCATTTCATTATTATCTTTTTAACCTGAAAGTCACATGTTTAATAATATAATTCACCCCCCCTCCGTGCCAAAATATTAGAAAGTATTAAGATGTTGATATTCATTTTGTATTCATCTCCAGGTCCCCAAAGAAAACATGAGCGTATATTTGTGTCACAGGGATGTGCCACAGTCAGACCTGTTATGTGCCCATCTATAGGCATGTCACCGGGACTCATCCATAATCCATAATCAAACCTGGTATACGCCCAAATATAGGCGTGACACCATGACCCATAAATAAGCCTACTCAAACTCAGTATACTGTATGTCAGTGCCATACGTATGGCACTGACATCATGCTAAGGTAAAACCCCTTATATGGATATAGCTGACTCACCATTGTGACATCAGCGTGATGTCACGAGCATCCACAGCCAAGCCCCGTATAAAACAAGACAAACAATGCTCTTCCACACAGAACCTTCGAGAACGTCAGTCGACATAGCGACTTAGAGAGACGAGAAACACAGTGCACTGAGGCGAGAAACACACTCACTCGCGATGATGGACACGTGTTTGGAGATGCTGCGAAACTCCGCCCTGACCACGCTCTCCCACCCCTTCACGCGCGCCCAGGTCCTGGTCCAGGTGGGCCATGAGCCCCTGCCCCCTACCCTGGGCAGGAACGTGTTCGGCCGCCGGGTGTACATGCTCCCCGGTCCGCTCGCCTACGTCAAACATATCGCCGAGGTAGAAGGCGGTATAATGGGCCTGTTCCGGGGCCTGGCGCCCAGGCTGTGCGAAGAGGCCGTCAGCACCGCCGTCTACAACGGAGTGCTACGGAAATGCCTCCATCAGACGACGCCGGAGGAGAACGCCGCCGCCGCCACACCGGACCAGCTGCGCCACGTGCTCATCGAGACGACCAAGGAGATGGTCGCCCGAGCGAGCGCCATCGTCGTGGCACGCCCCTTCCACGTGATCGCACTGAGGTGCATGGTGCAGCTGGCGGGACGGGAGACGGGAGAGGGATGTGGCGTGCTCGATTGCGTCCTCGCGGTCTACCGACAGCAAGGGATCCCGGGCTTCTTCGCCGGTGTGATTCCCCGCCTGCTGGCCAGCGCCTTGGCGCTGTGGCTCGGCGTCCTCCTGGCTCACGCGGTCGAAGTCTACGCCATCGACGCCCGCAGCGACTACGCGGACGAGCTAAGGAGCATCGCCCAGGTCACCACAGGATCCCTGGCCGGCGTGCTCACCTATCCCCTCGTTCTGGTCTCCAACCTGATGGCGGTCAATGTCTCAGGGTATTCTAGCTGGACCGACTGCCTGAGGCAGTTATACACGGAGGGCAACATGTTCAGAGGACTCGATCTTTTCTTCCGGGAAGCTTCCAGTGGCAATTAAAGGACCTATGACCACCACAGCGCAGCACGAAGACCCGGGGCAGCCATAAGAAGGACAGCATTAACAATACAGGCCGCTCGTCAAAACAACAAAGAAATACTAGGTCTAAACATAGCAGGCACGTCATCAGAATACAATTCCTTCATCCTCCTGCTTGTTATAAAAATAAATAAATAATAAAAAAATGTGTCTCATTAAAATAGCTGTTTTTCTCTGAGCCATTCAGCAAATAAACAAGAATGAATGTGCACTCTCTCTCTCTCTCTCTCTCGCCCTCTCTGTCTCTCAGACAGCAACATTTGGCCGTTTAGTCTTAAAAAAGCGTTTTTGTTTTTTGTTTTTTTCTGAGCCATTCAGCAAATAAACGAGAACGAATGTGCACCAGGGTGAAGTCCGATACAGTTGCAAAAGAAAGACTTGACTTCTGTCCATGGCAACAACCAATAAGGTTGATTACTGTACATATAGAGCAGGGGTGGGCAATTATTTTTCCCAAGGGGCCAAATGAGATACATAAAATATTGTGGAGGGCCAAGACTAAAGGCTGAACTAAAGTATGCCTAATGTAAATTTAATGTCAAGATAAAAGTAAGAGTAAGACCAACCATTTTGACACCAGGGCCCACTATTTATTCAGTATTTGAGCCACGGATCACCATTTGATGACGCTATAGTCCCACAGATCCCAAAACTTTCTTCAAGATTTCTTTTGTTTTTGTACACAATTCCAGGCTGGACTTGGGAAACAAAACAGTATAACCAAAATGACCATTCTCTTACATTCTCTGATTGAATGTGTAGACTTAGGGCTAATTCAGATGATGAATATTTTAACTCTTGAGAGTGTAAAAATGAAACCAAATGTTTTCGCTCTCAAAGAGTTACATCTACAAATGCTGAATAAACGGTGGGCCCTGGGATGAAAAAGGTTGAAAACCCCTGGTTTAAGGACTATAATGGAAAGATTGTTCCACTCACCGGATCTGCTGTCCAGCGGTCTCTCTGATGCTCTGGTCGACCACCTCCTGGATGAGTTCTGTAGCCAGGCTCGCACTGTACTGACTGAGAAGCACCTCGCGCTCCTGTCTCCTCCTGGAAAATATTATTATTATTATTACCATTATTATTATTATTATTAACCCTTCGTGTACTGAGCGCGTTTTGGCGTTTTAGCTGTTGAAAAATAGCAGATCTACAAGCTCATATCGCGCCACCGAGTGGCGCGATATGAGCTTGTAGTTCTGCTATTTTTGAAAAATTGTGAAAATGTGGTCAACTCTTTGAATACATTGTTGCAGAAGTAAACATTTTTTAACTCAAATCTTTGCTTCTGGGGGATCCCCTAGAACAACACGTTTTTAGATGAGGTTCTGCAGCTAAATAATAGATATTTCCTATGAAGTAATTATGTTAAGCATCACTGTTTTTTTCCAGAAAAACTAGAATCTCGCGCCAGGGACTAGAATTTAGTGTCACAAACTAGAATTTAGTGTCATGGACTAGATTCTAGTGTCGGGAACTAGAATCTAGTGTCAGAAACTGGAATCTAACTTCAGAAACTACAATCTACTGAGAGGAACTAGAATCTACCGTGGGGGACTAGAATCTAGCATGAGGAACTAGAATCTAGCATCAGAAACTAGAATCTGATCAGGACACAATGGGGTAAGGGACCAAGCAGTCCACGAAGTGGACAAATAATAGATGCAACCAGCGACTTTATCGCGGTTCAGACAATATTCAAATACGTCACATGGCTTGTCGGCTGTCGCAGTTCAAAGTGCGTGTGTGTTTTGAGCATGGAGCTCAGCTTAGAGGCTCGCACGCCCACATAAACCGGGCGACTCAGAGTTGGGAAGAAGTTTGCCAAATAAAACGAAGATGGCTGAAAAAAAAAAATGTCCTCACGACGACCACACTATTCACTTTACACGCAAACAAACCGCAAACACATACAGAATTCCAACTACCTGTGCCAAAGTGACAGGAGTACCCCCACAATGCCATACCAAAGGCCATGGAAAAGGACACCTTTTTTTAATGGCAGCTCTTCACACCAATTCTTAACCCACTTTCATAGGCACGTTTGTTATCGTGCCGACATCACAACGGCACACAATATATCTCGCAACCTCCGAGTCAGGACAAAATAATCTTTTGACTTTTTTCCATTAGCGATTTGTCACGACAGACATCACCGCCCCGGTTCCAGAAGCGTTTCCCCCCATTCATTCATTCATTCATTCTCATAGAATTTTGGAAAATAATTTATATAAAGACGATTACAACGCGGACAACTCGGGTCGTGACAAATCACGATGACACACACACAATCTTTTGGGACGATCAAATAATTTCTAAGATGAAAGACGAAAAAAAAAAAAGTGTTGTTGTATCCTGCCGTTTTCTACTTCTTGCTAATTAGATTATAGGATGATATTGTGTGTGTCATCGTGATTTGTCACGACCCGAGTTGGCTTTGTCCGCAGCGAAATCATCTTCATATAAAATTACTTTCGAAAAGTCTATGAGAAAAATCAATGGGGAAAACACTTCCGGAACAGGGGGCGGTGACGTCACTGCGCAGGTCTATAGCTCTCCTCTCCTCTCATAATAGCTCTCCTCTCCTCCCCTCTCCTCTCCTCTCGTAATACCTCTCCTTTCTTCTCGTAATAGCTCTCCTCTCCTCATAGCTCTCTTCTAAAAGTGTGGTTTGGGGACTCTGAGGTCCCTGATGGCCACTGGTTATTCACGCACGCACGCACGCACACGCACACGCACACGCACACGCACACACACACACACACACACACACACACACACACACACACACACACACACACACACACACACACACACACACACACACACAAACACACCTACACACACACACACACACACAAGTATTGTAAAGTATGGGAGCAATTAGAAGTACTTTAGGGTAGTGATAGACCGATTATCGGCCGCGGCCGATTATCAAATTCGATATTCATGATTTTATTAATAATCGGTATCGGTGCTCAAAATAAATAATCAAAAAAAGAGCAGCCGATTATTTGTATTTATTATAAATGTTCAAAATGGTACATCGACCACTTTCAGTGAAGATCCGGTAGATTGTGGTGGTAAGGAGATGTATAGCTGTGTGTCTCTGACTCTTTCACCTCATGTATTTATAGATTTATCCAAATTATCCAAAATGTATTTTCTCTTTTTCTTTTATGTCTGAAGCTCTGTGCCTGTACTTGAATTAAAAAAAGATGCATGTGATGGAGGGGAAACTGAAACACTTTTGCTGCTTCCGCACTTGTATTCTATTAAAGTAAATAATAATCGTATCGGCTGATATCGGCTATCGGCCTTTTTGATGTTCCACTAATCTGTGATCGGAAACATCGGCCAAAAGTCTGATCGGTCGATCTCTACTTTAGGGTATTTGCTCCCGAGCATAGGGTTGCACAGACTTAGCAAGCAGCAGGCACACAGGAACATTTCAGAGAAACATTGTTTCTAGTTACCGTATTTTCCACACTATAAGGCGCACCGGACTATAAGGCGCACCTTGTAAAACTGTTTTCATATATAAGGCGCACTGGATTATAAGGCGCAGAGAATAGAAGCTACTACAGTTAACATAGAATAGAAGCTACTGCAGTCAAACAATCCATATATAAGGCGCACTGGATTATAAGGCGCACTGTGGATTTTTGAGAAAATTAAAGGCTTTTAACTCATTCAGCGCGATCGGATTTTCTTTGTTTTCTTTCCACTGCCGCGGCTCAAACCAGTTCGATCGGTAAAAAAGCCCTTATTTTGAAGCTCAGATCTCCTAAACAGGATGTGCTGTTTCTGTTATGCTGTGTCTGTTGTCTTGCCTAATCGATCATCTGGCGATGTACCCAAAAACATCCGGGTCACAAGTCAGGAAGAGCTGTGTAGCCCTGGCTGCTTAACCCATGCGCCAGCGACATTGAGGGGGCAAACCGGAGGAGAGCCGTTTGAATGCATTGGGTTGAATGCATGTCAATGGGACGGGGGAAAAAAGTTGTCCCCAATTCTGTCCCAAATGAAAGTCAGCAACGGGATGATCATCAGACGATGCGCACGGACTAATAGTTGGATTAAAGAATGACATCTACATCTCGTCGTGATACGAGCCGTCCGCGTGACCGGCGGGGGGTCTCCACGGGATGTCCACGAGCAGCTCGAGAACGGCGCTTTAAGAATTAAGTGCGCCTTATAGTCCGGAAAATACGGTAATACTATTATTATGATGTGGACCAACCTGGCTTTGAAAATACGGTAATACTATTATTATGATGTGGACCGACCTGGCTTTGAAAATACGGTAATACTATTATTATGATGTGGACCGACCTGGCTTTGAAAATACGGTAATACTATTATTATGATGTGGACCGACCTGGCTTTGAAAATACGGTAATACTATTATTATGATGTGGACCAACCTGGCTTTGAAAATACGGTAATACTATTATTATGATGTGGACCGACCTGGCTTTGAAAATACGGTAATACTATTATTATGATGTCGACCGACCTGGCTTCGAAAATACGGTAATACTATTATTATGATGTGGACCAACCTGGCTTTGAAAATACGGTAATACTATTATTATGATGTGGACCAACCTGGCTTCGTCCACCTTGCGTTTCTCCTCTGCGATGCGTTCCTCCTCCAGGCGGATTTGATTGGACGAAACTTCCCGAAGCTCCTCCCCCACAACCTCACTCACCAGCACCTCCAGCTGGACACTGCTCTCACTGCAGGACACGCACGCACACGCACGCACACGCACACACACACACACACACACACACCTGTAAAAGACTCACTCACTCAGAGTAATTGTAAAGATTCCTGTAATGTGATTACTTACGCCAGGGCTGCGGCGGTGTACGCGAATCCACCAAGCGCAACCTCGTTGACCTCTGACCCCAGCACCTCCTCCACCATGGAGTCCAACTCACACGCAATGTCCTGAGAAAAATAAATAAATATATAAATAAATGGAGTGTGTGATATGATATGCCTGGTAACCTGTGCATAGTCTAGTTCCAGCCACTAAGAACTTTTGTTTGCCGAACTTTTATAACTGTAGGCAATCAAGCATCAATAAGAACATCAGTTGTTGTTGAAGTTGCAACAGACACGCAGCATGCATAAAGCTAAAGGTCTGACTCAGAGAGTTTTCTGTTTTCAATGATGAAATGCTGTTGGTTTAGTGGTGACACAGTTGTAGTTAGTTAGTAGCAGTAGTAGTGTTTCGAATCATTTTAATTGTAAGCACTTTCATTTGAAATATCTTTGAAATTTGGGTTGCGTTGCCTGCCATCATGTCGGGTGGGGCAGTCAGGGGCATTTACCCATACCCACGCATGCCCTGACACAAAGGTTTTCAACTGGTGGTCCAGAGACCACAGTGGTCCTTGAGAGGGTTCCAGGTGGTCCCCAGCTAATTTGGTTAACCAGATGTAACTCTCGAGAACGTAATGAAACCAAATGGACCCTGGCGGGTCCATTTGTTGCATTTTTTTACACTCTCAAGAGTTAAAATATTCATCATGTGAATTAGCCCCAAGGCTACACAACTAGAGCATGTAAAAGATTAATTTCCGGACTATAAGCCGCTACTTTTTTCACATGCTTTTGACCCTGCGGCTTATACAACGGTGCGGCTAATCTATGGATTTTCCAGGTTCCAGGTGGGCTCCGCAGACTAAATGATAGAAAGTTGGTTAACCAGATGTAACTCTTTTAGAGCGTAAAAATGAAACCAAATGGACCCTAGCGGGTCCATTTGGTTTCATGTTTACACTCTCAAGAGTTATGATATTCACCATCTAAATTAGCACCACTTAATTAATAAGTCATAAGTCATGGTCATTTTGGTCTAATTTTGATATTTTGCCTCTTTTTGCAAAAATCCATCCTGGAATTGTGAACAAAACCAAAAAGAAATCTTTAGTTTTGGGGTCTGTGGGGTGAAGATGTTGTTAAATTGTGGAAAAAGTTGAAAACCACTGCTCTAACATGAAGCACCTGACTATAAGCCTGGTGCGGCTTATAGTCAGGTGCGGCTTATACAAGGACAAATCAGTATTTTGCCCCAAATTTAGCTGGTGCGGCTTATATTCAGGTGCGGCTTATAGTCAGGAAATTACGGTAATGCTCATTTATGATCTGTATGTTTGTACTGTTTTGTTTCCCCCAAATCCAGCCTGGGTGGAATTGTGGACAAAAGCAGTCTGTGGGGGCTAAAATGTCAAACAGTGGTCCTTCTGTGGCTCAAACGCTGACTAAATAATGGGATGGTTACCTCATCAGTGTAGACGGGCGCAGGTGGAGGGGGTGTGGGTGCTTTGACAGGCTCCTCCTGGTGGGGCTGCAGCTGGACGTCCTGTGGCAGGGTGGGGGTACTGGAGGAGGTGGTGGTGGTGGTGGGGGTGAGGGTACCTCCACCGGCGTCTTGTTGCTGCTGTGGCGGCGTCTGGGGTCTGAAGAGGGGCGGAGCCAGGGCTCTGGCCGCCACCACCGCCGCCGGTGGCCACGCCCCCTCGACGCTGTCGCCGAGGCTCCCCGAAGAAGACTTTGCGTCCGGCTTTGCGGCTGTGAACGCTGTACGCACGGACGATGTGTTAAACTCAATCATTTGTAAAAGGGGAAGTCTACCTATTTTCAACGTTTTTACTATGTCATTGATGTACCTTCGAGGTGTTGGGTAAACATGATTAAAAAAAAAGTTCCCCCATTATGTGTTCTCAAGAAATGGAGGTCTGAAGAAAACCACTAACATGGTGAAACATCTGGATGACATCATCATGCGAGGGTACGTACCCTAGGGGACACGGGGAGAACATGTGAGGGTATCTACCCTAGGGGACACGGGGAGAACATGTGAGGGTATCTACCCTAGGGGACACGGGGGAGAACATGTGAGGGTACCTACCCTAGGGGACACATGGAGAACATGTGAGGGTATCTACCCTAGGGGACACGGGGGAGAACATGTGAGGGTATCTACCCTAGGGGACACATGGAGAACATGTGAGGGTATCTACCCTAGGGGACATAGGGAGAACATGTGAGGGTATCTACCCTAGGGGACACAGGGAGAACATGTGAGGGTATCTACCCTAGAGGACATAGGGAGAACATGTAAGGGTATCTACCCTAGGGGACACAGGAGAACATGTGAGGGTACCTACCCTAGGGGACATGGGGAGAACATGTGAGGGTATCTACCCTAGGGGACACGGGGAGAACATGTGAGGGTATCTACCCTAGGGGACACGGGGAGAACATGTGAGGGTATCTACCCTAGGGGACACGGGGAGAACATGTGAGGGTCTCTACCCTAGGGGACACGGGGTAGAACATGTGAGGGTATCTACCCTAGGGGCCACGGGGAGAACATGTGAGGGTATCTACCCTAGGGGACACAAGGAGAACATGTGAGGGTATCTACCCTAGGGGACACAAGGAGAACATGTGAGGGTATCTACCCTAGGGGACACAAGGAGAACATGTGAGGGTCTCTACCCTAGGGGACACGGGGAGAACATGTGAGGGTATCTACCCTAGGGGACACGGGGAGAACATGTGAGGGTATCTACCCTAGGGGACACAGGAGAACATGTGAGGGTATCTACCCTAGGGGACACGGGGAGAACATGTGAGGGTATCTACCCTAGGGGACACGGGGAGAACATGTGAGGGTATCTACCCTAGGGGACACGGGGAGAACATGTGAGGGTATCTACCCTAGGGGATACGGGGAGAACATGTGAGGGTATCTACCCTAGGGGACACGGGGTAGAACATGTGGGGGTATCTACCCCCTAGGGGATACGGGGAGAACATGTGAGGGTATCTACCCTAGGGGACCCATGTGAGGGGGGATCAGGGGAGAACATGTGAGGGTATCTACCCTAGGGGATACGGGGAGAACATGTGAGGGTATCTACCCTAGGGGACACGGGGAGAACATGTGAGGGTATCTACCCTAGGGGACACGGGAGAACATGTGAGGGTATCTACCCTAGGGGACACGGGGAGAACATGTGAGGGTATCTACCCTAGGAGACACAGGGAGAACATGTGAGGGTATCTACCCTAGGGGACACGGGGAGAACATGTAAGGGTATCTACCCTAGGGGACACGGGGAGAACGTGTGAGGGTACCTACCCTAGGGGACACGGGGAGAACATGTAAGGGTATCTACCCTAGGGGACACGGGGAGAACATGTGAGGGTATCTACCCTAGGGGACACGGGGAGAACATGTGAGGGTACCTACCCTAGGGGGCATGGGGGAGGACATGTGCCAGCGGGTCCCTAGCGGAAATTGAACTCAGCACCTTTCAGCAATGTGGCGACAGCACTTACCACTGTGTCCACATCATAATTCTAAGTCAGGGGTTTTCAAACTGTGGTTCAGGGACCACCAGTGGTCCTTGAGAGGGTTCCAGGTGGTCCTCAGCTAAGTTGTTACCAAATGTAACTCTTAAGAACGTAAAAATGAAACCAAATGGACCCTGGCGGGTCCATTTGGTTTCATTTTTACTCTCAAGAGTTAAAATATCCATCATGCGAATTAGTCCTAATCTACACTACTAGAAGATTAATGGTCATGGACAGAAGCAAAAGAAATCTTTAGTGTTGGGGTCTGTGGGTCTAAAAATGTCCCCAATTGGTGGTCTGTGGCTCAAATGCTGAATAAATGGTGAGCCCTGGGACGAAAAAGGTTGAAAACCCCTGTTCGAAGTAATTTTGTATCTGTGTGTGTGTGTGTGTGTGTGTGTGTGTGTGTGTGCACCTGTTCCGCGGGGGGCGGGGGCGGGGCCGGGGGCCGGGGCCTCGGGGGTCTCTCCCCCAGCAGCGGTGAACTTGTTGTGCGCGTCGAAGCTGCAGACGGGCGTGTGCTGGGGCGGCGGGGGCAGCGCGGCCCCGTTCACCACCTGGCCCACCAGCAGCGCGCTCATCTTCCCCTGGATGACCTCCGAGCGGCGCTGGGACAGGGCCAGCTCCGGCTCCTGATACGCCGTCCGACTCAGCTCCACCTGGCTGTTGTTGTGGTTATTAGGAGTTAATAGGAAGCAGGAAGGGGCGGATCTGAGCGTGGGCAGACTGCCCCCACCAAACACCATGGCAGCGGTGGGCAATTATTTTTTCCCAAGGGGCCAAATGAGATACATATAATATTGTGGAGGGCCAAGACTAAAGGCTGAACTAAAGTCTGTGTAATATTAATTTAATTTCAAGATAAAAGTAAGAGTAAGACCAACCATTTTGACCCCAGGGCCCACTATTTATTCAGTATTTGAGCCTGATGACACTGATGACATTTGAGCCTCACAGATCCCAAAAACTTTCTTCAAGATTTCTTTTGTTTTTGTCCACAATTCCAGGCTAGATTTGGGGAAACAAAACAGGATAACAAAAATGACCATTCTTTTACATTTTCTGATTGAATGTGTATATTTTAACTCTTGAGGGTGTAAAAATGCATTACCTAATGAATACCACGTGAATAAGAATGACGGAGAAATGAAATCTGCAGCTTGTCATTTTCTTTAAATGAGCAAACCATCATGGCACATTGTATATAATATAAGTAACTAAAGCCCGCTCTAACCACAAAGTGATCAAAAGTTGTATTATACTGCAATGAAATGTCAAAAGTTGTTTACGTTGTACAACGTTGCTGATAGGTTACTGAGTCTCACGTGTTGGTTCGCATTCGTCTTTAGGCATTGAGCTCTGCACTGAAGGGCAATGCATTGCGGTCCTATTGACTTCAATGCAAACGGTAGGAGCGATCCCGGTCGCAAAACGTGCGCGACCAAACCACTTGAGGGCAGCACACAACACAGTTTTACATAGAGTTGAACACAACTCCACCACAGACATGAATGAAGAGACACAGAGCCAGGTAAAGGGAGGAATATACAGTAGGCTAGTTGAATTAATTTTGATAATGGAATAACAATTGAATTGAATAACAAGACAAATATATTATAAGATAACTATAAAGCAATGCAGAAAACAACAATTGAAAGCAGAACACTGCAGGATTTTTTTAAAACTAAAGAGCTGGAACCAAATAAATGTAATCATCACACAAAAATCCAAGGACAGAGGAAGAGAGTATCGTACACCAGTAGCCTACCCAGGAGGTAGCATCCATTCACACCAACTCATTGTTTGCTTCCATTGAATGTGATGATACCTGGTACATATTCTTGATCCCCCCCCCCATTATTATTATTATTATGATTTTTTTTATAGCGCCCCCCCTAAAGAAAAAGTCACCAGCCGCCACTGATATTCACCATCTAAATTAGCACTACTTAATTAATAAGTCATGGTCATTTTGATCTCCATGTTTTGCCTGTTTTGTTTGCGAAAACCCATCCTGGAATTGTGGACAAAACCAAAAGAAATCTCTAGTTTTGGCTTCTGTGGGGTGAAAATGTTGTCAAATGCTGGTGCGGCTTATGCAAGGAAAAAAAAAAAATCAGTATTTTGCCACAATTTTAGCTGGTGCGGCTTATATTCAGGTGCGGCTTATAGTCCAGAAATTTATATTTTAACCTAGGAGTCCTACCCGTCACTGATGGTCAGTCCGTACTGTGCCATGTAGTCCAAGGCCTCCGCTGTGTCGCGGAACATCAGCATCCTGGTCATGTCCTCCAGAGGGAAGCTGGTGGAGCGCTGGGAGCCCACCGTGTGGGCAACGTTCAGGGTCTTCAGGGCCTTCGCTCTGACCTGCGCACACACACACACGCACACGCACACACGCGCGCGCACACACACACGCGCACACACACACGACAATATGACACGATACATCGACATGGTACGATCCGATTTAGCAAATGGGCACATATCTATTAAAGGGGAACTCCACCCATTTTCAACATTCTAATATGTCATTAACCCAAGGCCACACATTCCACTGCTCCAGAACTACTCTGCCGGGACTGGGGGTACCATACTCTGGCACATGGAAGGACTAGGCTCTGTGGGTTGACTCCTGTCCAGACCCCTCCTACGTCTCACCAGGTCTGCTCCTGCTCTCACCAGGTTGGCACAGGACCTGTGCGTTGCACCAGACTCCCAGCACCAGACATTTCATTCAGGAGCAGTGAATCATAATATGGTATGGTCACCGTAGGTGACCATACCATGATCAGGATACATGGTCATGATATCAAACAGGTCACCTCATATAAGTACCTGGGTGTACAAATCGATGGTGAAATGAGCTGGCACACTCATGTTGAAAATCTTTGTGCTAGAATACATCAACGCTTGCACTTTCTTAGAAGACTAAGACTATTTGGAGTAAGTACGAACATAATGCTGATATTCTACAGAGCTAGTATTGAGTCAATTGTGAGATATGGTATCGCCAATTGGTTTGGAAACCTGACGGTTAAGTTTAAATCAGAAATCCTGAGACTGGTAAAGACGGCCGGGAAGATTATGGGGATGGCAACACCTCCCAACACCCCGCAGACCATCTTTGAGCAAGCCACACTAGGGCAGGCAAAGAAAACTGTGTCTGATCCCTCTCATATACTGTACCCTGAGTTTAGGTTACTGCCGTCAGGTAGGAGGTACGAGGCTCCAAAATGGAGATATAATAGATTTAAATACTCCTTTGTACCAATGTCCATTTCACTCCTAAATAATTCTCTTGCTGAGGGGGCAAGGGGAGGGAGGAGAAGACTGTGATTGTCGTATGATGCTGCTAGAACTGCACTAGTTTTGGTACTGTTGTATTTATTCTATTTATATTTATATTCTTCCTATGACTACTTAACTAAGCACTACTTTGGGAGGTGGTATGTAAGCCTGATGAGGTGTACGAGTCACTACTATTGTACTGTATGTACTGTACTGTATTGTCCTGTATTGTCTTACTTGTTGCTGCAAGTCTGTATGTCCAAGACAAATTTCTCGAACGAGACTAAATAAAGTAACCTTGAACCTTGAACCTTGATAATGGCCCTCCTAACGGCCTCACCAAGGGTTGTTGGGCTTCCTCCTCACGGAGGACACAGGCTGGGGCGCTAACCCATACTGCTCACCCGGGTGCCGTCTACATTCCGGCTGTCACCCGTCTCTCCGGTGGTCACCAAGTCTTTCCCTGGTTGTCACATAGTCTATTCCTATGAGCCACTATAAATAGAAACTAAAGGCTTAAAGATACATCGCATGGATGCAACTGGGACGTATCCTCAGTGATGTATCCCAAGGTCATCAAGGTTTCGGGTCTCGCAACATCATACCCCTCACTCAGGCGACCCAGCCGGGGTTGATCAAGTCCCGACTTACCAAATGAACCTGTTAGGGTTCATTTGGTTGCATTTGTAAGCTTTCAGAAAAAAATGTTGAAAATGGGTGGAATCCCCCTTTAAATAGCAGGTTTTTAAAAGAGTCGAATGTGCCTTAAATTAAAACACTATTCTAAAAACACCTTCGATATATTGTTTCTCTCATAAATGGAGAATCTTGTCCTTGAGTGGTCCAGCCCTCCAGCCTGAATGTTTTGCTGTTTTAATTCATCTATTTGTCTTATTAGCATGGAAGCCTTTTAAAAAAGGTAAATATAGATTATTGTGGGGATGATATACCGGTAAATATGTAAACACAGTAATTCTCTGGGCATTGCATTTGAACACCTTGACATGATCACAGTTACCACTAGCCACTTTACCTCAAATTTTGCTTTCTGGGAATCTAGATCTCGTAGAACTCAAGGCCAATCTATGGATTTTTTTTAACAGGGGTTTTCAACAGGTGGTCCACCTGAGAGGGTTCCAGGTGGGCCCTCCAGACTAAACGATGGAAAGTAACTCTTTGAGAGCGTAAAAATGAAACCAAATGGACCCTTGCGGGTCCATTTGGTTTCATTTTTACACTCAGTTAGGATATTCACCATCTAAATTAGCACCACTTAATTAATTAAAGTCATGATCATTTTGATCTCTATGTTTTGTTTGCGAAAATCCATCCTGGAAAAAAAAAAAATCTTTAGTTTTGGGTTCTGTGGGGTGAAGATGTTGTCAAATGGTGGTATGTAGCTTAAATGCTGAATAAATAGTGGGCCCTGGGATCAAAAAGGTTGAAAACCACTGCTCTAACATGAAGCTTGTTGTCTGGTGCGCCCTATAGTCCAGAAATTATGGTAGTATTAGTACCTGGTTGAAGTATCGGCGCAGTAAACATCCAGACTGCTTCAGATTGTGTAGTAGTAGTAGTAGTATTAGTACCTGGTTGAAGTATCGGTGCAGTAAACATCCAGACTGCTTTAGATTGTGTAGTAGTAGTAGTAGTAGTAGTAGTATTAGTACCTGGTTGAAGTATCGGTGCAGTAGACATCCAGACAGGTAGGAGGCGCTCTTCACCAGCTTGAAGAATCGTACAAAGTTGTTGCAGTTCAGAGCAGAGAAGCACTGCACTGCAAACTGGACCTCTGGAGAGGTGCGCACGGACGGGTGGTACTGCTGCACCTCCCTGTGAGAGAGAGAGTGTGAGAGTGTGAGTGAGAGAGTGAGAGTGTGAGAGAGAGTGTGAGAGTGAGAGTGTGAGAGTGAGAGTGTGAGAGTGAGAGTGTGAGAGTGAGAGTGTGAGTGAGAGTGTGAGTGAGAGTGTGAGTGAGAGTGTGAGTGAGAGTGTGAGTGAGAGTGAGAGAGTGAGAGAGTGAGAGTGTGAGAGTGTGAGAGTGTGAGTGAGTGAGTGAGTGAGTGAGTGAGTGAGTGAGTGAGTGAGTGAGTGAGTGAGTGAGACAGACAGACAGACAGACAGACAGACAGACAGACACAGTTAAAGCGCAAATAACATGGATTCCTAAATCTGTTTTTATCACTTAATGTCTTATTTCTAATGGATTGAGCCTCAGTCACCACTGATATAGCCTCGACACCTAGGCTTTCATTTTCGTTCGCCTTGCGCGAAAACGGAAAGCCTGGACTAACGCACGTTGGAAAGTGGCCTTCAAGTGGGAGTAGCCTCGACACCCAGGCTTTCATTTTCGTTCGCCTTGCGCGAAAACGGAAAGCCTGGACTAACGCGCGTTGGAAAGTGGCCTTGAGGGGCGTGTCAACCTTCCGGGGTGGGCGTCGCTCTAAATGATGTGACGTAGAACAGCAGTGGACGGGCGTGGGAGGGGCCGGAGATGACGACACGTTAGTGAGATCAAATCAGAGCGCAGCACTTCCGCCGTGTGGATCCCACGACACCCCCACCCCCCAAGGCCAAAATCATTGAGGGCTAGACCAGGCTAAGTGGGAGTGAACCTTCCGGGGTGGGCTTCGCTCTAAATGATGTGACGTAGAACAGCAGTGGACGGGCGCGGGAGGGGCCAGGGATGACGACACATTAGTGAGATCAAATCAGAGCGCAGCACTTCCGCCGTGTGGATCCCACGACACCCCCGCCCCCCAAGGCCAAAATCATTGAGGGCTAGACCAGGCTACCACTGATATAACCAGTCCTTGTCATTTCTTTATGGACAGTTTAGCAGCAGTACCACAATGTCCTGAGGTGGTGGGGGCGCTGATATGCAGGATGTTTTATAGTAGAGTCATTATAATACAGATGCTAGATAAAAAACAGGCTTGTTTAAATTCCATGTCAACTTGGAATCCCAACCCAACAACGGAGGACATTATAAACAAAGTGGAAATGCAAATTTGGATCTGAAGACTGACGGAGAGGAGGAATTATACAAAGCAGGGTGCATCATTATGAGGCCTCAGGAATCAAACAAACTGTTCCTGAGCGCTATAGCAGTACCCAGTGAGTGTCCTCGCTGGGTACTGGCTAAAAGTGACTGAACTGCAGGTTCATATTCATAGTGGACACAGCCTCCCCCCCTCCCCCAACTGACCGCAAGATGTCTCCATCGTTCAGTTTGACCAGAATGTTGTACTGGCGGAACTCAGCCTCCTGGGGGCAGTAGATGCCACGCATGGCAAGATCCTGGTGGAATAAGACAAGAGCTTTTATTCATCTAAGAGAGAAAATAATATGTGTCACCAGAGGCAACGTTCCAGATACAGTCACAACGCGAGGCAGCACATGTCTCATTAACTCTCCTGGTACATGTCCATATTTGGACATTAACTCACCTGGAACATGTCCAATTTGGGTCATGTCCTCACCTGTTTCATCTCCTAATTTGGTCAGGTCCTCACCTGGTACATCATCTTATTCGGTCATGTCCTCACCTGGTACCATCTCCTAATTTGGTCATGTCCTCACCTGTTTCATCTCCTAATTTGGTCATGTCCTCACCTGGTTTCATCTCCTAATTTGGTCATGTCCTCACCTGGTTTCATCTCCTAATTTGGTCATGTCCTCACTTGGTTTCATCTCCTAATTCGGTCATGTCCTCACCTGGTTTCATCTCCTAATTTGGTCATGTCCTCACCTGGTTTCATCTCCTAATTTGGTCATGTCCTCACCTGGTTTCATCTCCTAATTTGGTCATGTCTTCACCTGGTTTCATCTCCTAAGTGTCATGTCCTCACCTGTTTCATCTCCTAATTTGGTCATGTCCTCACCTGGTTTCATCTCCTAATTCGGTCATGTCCTCACCTGGTTTCATCTCCTAATTCGCTCATGTCCTCACCTGGTTTCATCTCCTAATTTGCCCATACACATCTCCTCATTTGCTAATGCCCTCACCTGGTACATCATCTCATTTGCTAATGTCCTCACCTGGTACATCATCTCATTTGCTAATGTCCTCACCTGGTACATCATCTCATTTGCTAATGTCCTCACCTGGTACATCATCTCATTTGCTAATGTCCTCACCTGGTACATCATCTCATTTGCTAATGTCCTCACCTGGTACATCATCTCATTTGCTAATGTCCTCACCTGGTACATCATCTCATTTGCTAATGTCCTCACCTGGTACATCATCTCATTTGCTAATGTCCTCACATGGTACATCATCTTATTTGCTAATGCTAATGTCCTCACATGGTACATCATCTTATCTGCTAATGTCCTCACCTGGTACATCATCTTGTCTGCTAATGTTCTCACCTGGTACATCATCTTATTTGCTAATGTCCTCACCTGGTACATCATCTCATTTGCTAATGTCCTCACCTGGTACATCATCTCATTTGCTAATGTCCTCACCTGGTACATCATCTCATTTGCTAATGTCCTCACCTGGTACATCATCTCATTTGCTAATGTCCTCACCTGGTACATCATCTCATTTGCTAATGTCCTCACCTGGTACATCATCTCATTTGCTAATGTCCTCACCTGGTACATCATCTTATCTGCTAATGTCCTCACCTGGTACATCATCTCATTTGCTAATGTCCTCACCTGGTACATCATCTCATTTGCTAATGTCCTCACCTGGTACATCATCTCATTTGCTAATGTCCTCACATGGTACATCATCTTATCTGCTAATGTCCTCACCTGGTACATCATCTTGTCTGCTAATGTCCTCACCTGGTACATCATCTTATCTGCTAATGTCCTCACCTGGTACATCATCTTATCTGCTAATGTCCTCACCTGGTACATCATCTTACTTGCTAATGTCCTCACCTGGTACATCTCCTTCAGGCTCTGCAGGCACTTGGTCATGTTCTCGTTGTTGATCTTGGGGTCAAAGGTCATGAGGCGCTCCTCACACAGGTGGTGAGCACAGTGCACGTGGAAGCGCGTGCACTTCTCGATGAGCGCCACGGTGAGCGGGCAGCACAGGTGCTGCTGGGTAATGTCCTGGAGAACAGGGGACGAGAGCAAGGGAACCATTTACGTACTGCATCGAAAAACCCATTTCTAAAAGCAAACCACAGTATATTCGGCGAACTCCTGGACCGCCGATCCCACGCTCGTCGTGCGCAGAAAACGGCGAAATGTAGATTTCATAGTTGAATCCAACTATTAGTCCCAGCGCATCGTCTGATAAAGATCCCGTTGCTGACTTTCATTTGGAACAGAATTGCTGTGACAACTTTTTTTTTTTTTTTTTTGTCCCATTCGCACCCATTCAATCCAATGCATTCAAAAGCCTCTCCTGAGATTCTGCCCCTGAATGTCGTAGGAGCATGGATAAATCAACTAGGGCTAGACGTCACTTCCTGAGTTTTGACCCAGAACTTTTTGCTGAGGACAGGTTAGTCAAGACACCAGAAACAGCATGACGTCATCGCACATCCTGTGAGATCTGGCGCTTCAAAATAAGGGTTTTTACCGAATCCACTGGCTTGAGCGGTGGCATAGGGCAGAAAAGGACGCACACACGATTGCGGTCAATGTGTTCATTTTGAGGTGGAAACATCAGGTTTCATTTTAATAAATATCCACGTCGCGGCCTGTAATGTGCAGCCCTTTTCTTTATCTTCTACACGTCATGTCTTTGACACTAGATTCTATAGTTTCTGACACTAGATTCTAGCTTTTCTGAAACATCTGTGTTCCTGTGTCAGTTATGCTAACATATTTCAACCCAAGGACCACCAGAATTATCCATGTTTGGCTGCAGACCCCCATCTGAAAACATGTTGTTCTAGGGGATCCCCCAGAAGCAAAGAGTTGAGTTAAAAATATTTGCTTCCAAAATAATGTATATTCAGAGATTTGCAGCACATTTTCACAATTTTTTTTTCAAAAATAGCAGAACTACAAGCTCATATCGCGCCACTCGGTGGCGCGATATGTGCTTGTAGATCTGCTATTTTTCAACAGATAAAAACACCAAAACGCGTTCAGTTTCTTTAACTTCTACACGTCATGTTCAGCCAAATACTGTGACGTGTTAACTGCCACTTGTTATGGATAATAAAGTATCCATGTATCATACGTGACACTGACCTTGCGTATCCCGCGGGTGCGGTTCCACACAAAGTCGTACCAGTCGCGCGTGCTCTCCCGGGGCTGGTCCAGGATGTGTGTGACCAGGTAGTCCATGGTCCGCGACAGCACAGGGAGGGGCCGGAGCTCATGGGGGAGGGGCTCCTCCTGGTCCGCCGACGAACGGCTGTACTCCTTGATGGCTGCCTTGTGGTCCACCTGAATGGACACATGGACACACACACGCACACGCACACGCACACACATGAAATACCTACATTAGCCTGGTCTAGCCCTCAATGATTTTGGCCTTGGGGGGCGGAGGTGTCGTGGGATCCACACGGCGGAAGTGCTGCGCTCTGATTTGATCTCACTAACGTGTCGTCATCCCCGGCCCCTCCCGCGCCCGTCCACTGCCGTTCTACGCCCACCCCGGAAGGTTCACTCCCACTTGAAGGCCACTTTCCAACGTGCGTTAGTCCAGGCTTTCCGTTTTCGCGCAACGCGAATGAAAATGAAAGCCTGGGTGTCGAGGCTAGGGTAGGGGAAACAGCCAATAAGTTTTTTTTTTCTCTCTCTCTTCTTCAAAATAACAACTGGAGGTAAGAAAGGGTAGAGTTCTTGGAACATTTGGTGCTTTCTGGAGCAGGGATGTGCCCAGTTTGAGCATTGACATTAGCATGTCAGCATCAAAGATGGCCTCCAAAACAGGAGGTTTAGCCTGGTTTCCGTGGTGTTTACATGCTAAGATTCTCGACAGTCTGCAGGTGGCTCCTGGGTCCTAAGCGGCGCAGCGTTTTGTGTTAACGCGATCGTCGGGCGGAATTTCACTTTCAAAATAAAATTTTACTTTCAAAATATGTTCCTCTGAGCGGACACATCACTTATTCCAGGGGTTTTCAACCAGCGGTCCGGGGACCACCAGTGGTCCTTGAGAGGGTTCCAGGTGGTCCCCAGCTAAGTTAGTTAACCAGATGTAACTCTTGAGAACGTAAAAATGAAACTTGATTGGCTGCAGCCTACCCAAAGAAGAACATTTCACTGGTATCAATTCCTATTCAAATGCGTACACCTTAACTGCCCCCCATATCTGAAACAATCACTGGTACCATTCACATCCCCATATCCTCTTCGAAACTCCCAAAACCCGTATTTTGTCACTCCTAGTAGAATACTCTCTGATTCTGGACGCAAATCATTTCACTACAAAGCCCCAACCGACTGGAACCATCTTCCAGTCCCTCTCAGATCCATTACCTCGCCTGGCCGCTTCAGGACCGCTCTGTATACACACCTCAAATCATCCTGCTCCTGCTTTTAAGTCTGTTCAACTGTAACATCTCCTATTTTGCATTTCCTCATCTAACGTCTAACCTCTGTTAAATCTTTGTATCAGATGCCTCTCTCTTATTGTCCAGAGAGAGTTGGGGGACGGGGAGGCGGGTGGGGTGGGGCAAGCAAGCAACTGTATTTGTAACTATCCTTATCTGTCTGTTGTGTACTGTCTGTATTGTCTACTGTGTACTGTCAAACTGTCTATTTGTACTCCATGTACTGTTCTCCCTTTTGGGACCCCCTCTAAAACGAGATGCTGCATCTCAAGGGGCTATCCTTCAATAAACTCTAAACCAAATGGACGCTTGCGGGTCCATTTGGTTTCATTTTTACACTCTCGAGAGTTAAAATATTCATCATCTGAATTAGCCAATTTGGAATGTATGTTTTGCTTGTTTTCTTTCCAAAATCCAGCCTGGTATTATGGACAAAAGCAAAATAAATCTTTAGTTTTGGGGTCTGTGGGGGCTAAAATGTCCTCAAATGGTGGTCCGTGGCTCAAATCCTGAATAAATGGTGGTCCCTGAGATGAAAAAGGTTGAAAAACCCGTGACTTATTCCGTTAGGGACGTTTTACCATCTCGGTGTCGGGCAGAACCTCGAAGGCGCTGAGCTGGTTGCGCGTCTCCCTCATGTAGCGCTCCTTCTCTGGACACATGTCGGGACACGTCCCCACAAACACCTTGGACATGTCCAGATCCGTCCGCTTGGAGCGACCTGCGGCACACGCACGCACGCACGCACACACATACACACAGTTAGAATGACAGTTACAGGTAGTCTTGGGCAATATACCGGTATTACCGTTTATCGCGATATTGGATATCGTAATATCGTTGGGTCTATAAAAAATATCGAATACCGAATATCGCCAAATACCGCCATTATACTGTATTGTATTAAAATATAACTAACTATACCAACAATTTTCATGTTACACACATGCCTAAAATAGCCCTCTATTTGGGCTAGGCTTTTTGGAAACAATGTATTTCCAACTCCAGTTTTTCCCTATTTAGGCTGCTTGAAACAGCAGAGCGCTGACCCGTCAATGTCGCAATTCTGAAAACTAGGTGGCTGGTGGAACTTTTCCGACTCTGATTGTACGCCATTGCCATCTAGTGGTCAATACCGGTAATATCAAAAATCGAGCTAATTAACACGTTATCAATACCGATATTAAAAAATCAATACCGCCCGAGACTAGTTACAGGCAACACCACATACTGTGTTTGAGGTTGGTAAAATGACAAAAGCGAACGGACGCAGCTTAACACTTAACTTAACTCTTTGACAGATTAGCAGAAAAGCTAGGCTCGCTCCCATTAGGTTCAATAGCAACTAAATAATTTATAGAAAATCCTCTGTTGTGAAGTTGTGCAAATGAATGAGCTCCAAAGACAGCTTAAGGTGTCTACTTTAAGGGAAGAAATAAAATCAGTTGATATGTTTCATTTTTTTTTTTAAATACATTTGACAAAGCAGCCCGTATTTTCACATTTCACTGTTTCCAGGGCTCATTCAGAGATAAATGCATTTAAAGTTATACAATTTATAATTTATTAATGATAGTTGTAAAGTTGTGTGAGGTGTTTTGGGGGTTTTGTAGTGCAATCACCACTTAAAGGACTTCATCAGGTGGTGTGCAGTGAGTTAATGAGCTTGTTAATAAAACAAAACCCAAAACGACTTTTTGGGTGATGAACAGACAACGAATAATCAATCACCCAAAAAGTCGTGGTAAAAGAGTCAAGGAGTTAACAGTGCACCATTTTTTTTTTTGTTCGTTTGATTTTTTTGCCAGTGGTGTTACCACACGAGGGCGTGGCTAACACGGGCGCGTTTAACAAGCTAGTGGTTAACGAGGGCGTGTTCAACGGTGTCGCTGTGTAGAGAGGCGTGGCCTCCTCGTTGTCGTCACCTTGACGCAGTATCTTGTCCCGCTGCTCCAGGAGGCGGTACTTGTCCTCGGCGGTCTCGGCCAGCTGGCCAATCAGGTGCAGGATGGAGGAGGGCACGGGCCGCTCGGCGGAAGACGAGGAGGAGGAGGAGGAAGAGGCGGAGCTGGTGCTTGGAGGCGGGGCATCGGGGCTAGGCTCCTCCCCTCTGTGCTGTCCGTCACCGCTGTCCATCTGCTGCTGCGGCAGGGTCTTGGCCGCCGCCGGCTTTTTGACCGGAGAACTGACACTGACGCACACACACAAATATGGATTTTTTAGCTATATTCAAATTTATAAAACAATGTGAACAGGGTAAAACAATTGTGAGAGGTGGAGAGAAAAATCTTGGCCAGGGCTTGACACTAACACTTGCCCGGGGCAAGTAAAAAAAAAAATGTTGGGGCAAGTGAATACTGCTACCTGGTTGCCCGATCGGGCAAGTGTGCAACTTGAATAACTGGATTTGGGAAACAAAACAGGCAAATTAACATACACATCAAAATGACCTAATCTTCTACATTCTCTAGTTGTGTAGACCTGGGCTAATTAAGATGATGAATTTTAACTCTTGAGAGTGTAAAAATGAAACCAAATGGACCCTTGCGGGTCCATTTGGTTTCATTTTTACGTTCTCAAGAGTTACATCTGGTTAACCAACTTAACTAGGGACCACCTGGAACCCTCTCAGGGACCACTGGTGGTCCCCGGACCACCTGTTGAAAACCCCTGGTTTAAAGCACCCAAGGAAGTAAACTTAAATGCAAAATTTACAATATTTTGGGGGGCAAGTGACCATGACCTGAGGGAAAGTAGAACCTGACTTACACTTGCCCGATGGGCAAGTGCCTCAGAGACCTTAGTGTCAACCCCTGTTGGCGCTTTATGTCAAAATGGTTGCCCATCCCTGGTATAATGTACAGAGCCACAGTGAGCCACAACCTTATTTCGCAGTCTTTTTTTTCCGACAGAGCATATAGTACAGGCATTATATGGAATAGAAGGGGTCAACCTGGAACTAATTGCAAAAAAGCAAACTGAGCTGATTTTGGATCTTCAATATATCCTGAATAACATAAAAGGTTGCCTGGAATTGTCTGAGGGGAAAGGTTTGAAAATGCCATTTACATGTCCAACATTGACATCTAAATTACATTGTGCTTTAAGTAGCAAGTGACATATCAAACTACTGTAGAGTTTTCATGATGCTGAATCCATTCCAAGCATTAATCTCGCCCCAAAAATTGTCCTTGTGTTAAAAACAGCCATAACCGTGTTGACAAATATGATGAGGTCAGCACATTTGGGCAGGTTTTTATGGTTATATTTCACGCAATGAGTGATTTTGTGCAAAACTAATGCTAAGAATGGATTCAGCACCATGAAAACTGTCTAGTTTTATATGTCACTTGATACTTAAAGCACAATGAAATTAAAAAAAAAATAATATTTGCCTTCAATAGAATGTTAACGTTGGACATACTGTAGATGCCATTTTCAAAGCTTTCCCCTCAGACAATTCCAGGCAACTTTTTATCTGTTATTCAACATATATTGAAGATACAAAATCAGCTGAGTTTGATTTTTTTTTGCAATCAGTTCTAGGTCAAATGACATTATTAGTGGACTAATACGTACTTGTCATTCTGTGTTTTGGTGTTCTAAGCATTATGTTTTAACTATTGAAAAATAGCAGATCTACAAGCTCATAGCGCGCCACCGAGTGGCGCGCTATGAGCTTGTATCTCTGCTATTTTTGAAAAATCGTGAAAACGTGGTGAAATCTTTGAATATTATGTTATTCAGAAACTAGATAGGACACAATGGTTAATTCACAGGATTTGAAGGACTTACCTGCGGGTAAAGGCTCCAGCGCCGACGGGCGGAACTCTAGGGGGCGCCGGTGCTCTTCTGAGCGGAGACGAGGACGAGGAGGAGGAGGAGGAGCTCTGGGCCTTGGTCTCCTCCTCCTGCCTCTTGGGAGGGCCTCTCTTCCCCTTCTCAGGACCTAAAGGATCCACAGTGTTGCTTCAGTCACTCCGAAGCAGGGGGTTTCGGGGACCACCCAGTGCTCCCAGGTGGTCCCCATGCAGCTAAATCAGGGGTTTTCAACCTTTTTGACACCAGGGACCACCATTTTTTTTTTTAGCATTTGAGCCACGGACCACCATTTGATTACATTATCACCCCAAAGACCAAAAACTAAAGAATTATTTTGGTTTTGTCCACAATTCAGAGCTGCTTTTTTTTTTTTTGCAAACAAAGCAGTGTAGACTTCTTAATTGGGTGGTGCTAATTCAGATGATGAATATTTTAACTCTTGAGAGTGTAAAAATGAAACCAAATGGACCCTTGCGGGTCCATTTGGTTTCATTTGTACACTCTCAAGAGTTACATCTGGTTAACCAACTGTCCATCATTTAGCCTGGGGACCACCTGGAAGCTTCTCAAGGACCACTGGTGGTCCCCGGAGCACCTGTTGAAAACCCCTGAGCTAAATGACGGACAGTTGGTAACCAAAACGGACCCTTAGATATCTGTGACTCTTGAGAGTGTGAAACGTTACATTATATTTTAAACATCTGAATTACTTATGTTGTCAAGAATCTACAACGTTTTGCAGTTATGTCTCCTAAACTCGAGGACAAATACTGTACTTCAAAACCCTTGCTTTTTGGGTCTGAGAGATTAAACGCATTAAAATGGTGGCCTGTGTGGTCCTGGTATGAAAAAGGTTGAAAACCACTGCTCTACCAAAGCACACCAAGTGTACAAATGCAACCAAATGGGGTCCATTTGGTTCAATTTGCACACACACACACACACACACACACACACACACACACACACACACACACACACACACACACACACACACACACACACACACACACACACACACAGAGAGAGAACGGCTGATATTTACTGGTTTTCTTCCTCTGCCAGAGAAGGTAGAGTTCGTGTCGCTGGAGGTTCTTGCCCTTCTTCTTTGCCCTGGATGCAGAATCCTGAGACGAGACCAAGTTCAAACGTGTCAACAACGTCATAGACAGGGGTGTAGTGGAGGGGGGGGGGGGGGGGGGGGGGGGGGGGCGGCGTCCCTCCACTTCTCACATCTAAAATATTTTTGAGGCAAAAGTAGGCCTATGTTTTTTTTTTTGTCTTGTCTTGTCATTTACTTTTATGGATACTATTAGGCATTGTAAACAATCTTTCTCAATATGCTATACTTTTAATAGCGTGTCCGTGTGTGTGTGTTGCGCAGGTGCACGCACATGTGCGTGCATGCACGTGTCTTAAAGGGGAATTAATTCCACTCATTTTCAATATTTCATGTCATTAATATACCTTAGAGATGTTGTGTGGACATTATAAAAAAGTTCCCCCCCCCATTCTGTGTTTCCTAGAAATGGAGGTCTGGGAAAAAAAAAAAAAAAAAAAAAAAAAAAACACATTAGCATGTGTTTCACCATGTCAATGATTTCCCTTTTTTCCTGAGTGTACAAATGGAATTTTATTCATTTATTTTTTTCTGAGAGTGTACAAATGTGAACCAAATGGACCCTAGCGGGTGCATTTGGTTCACATTTGTACACTCTCAGAAAAAAATAAATGAATGAAATGGCTGGAATGCCCCTTTAAGAGGTGCCCCCCCCCACACACTTCTAAAAGACCCTCTACAACACTGGCTGTAGACATGTGTGCTCGACGCCATTATCATTAAAGTCCCCCCAAAGTGTTGAGCCATTTCGGTTCAAAATGTGGTGACGTCTCAGGTGGAAAACAAAAACAGAAAGTGTGCTGCCCCTACTAGCTCCTATCAACATAATATAGTAGTAATATATGAACTTCTGAGTGCTCAGCCAGTGGATTTGACTGTTATCGCCATGCCTGCTGTCCCAGCTTGTGTGACTAGTACCAAACCCCTGGTGTTTTGTCTCCCTCGTGTGGCGGTCGCCTGCAGGTGCAGCTCAATACACGTGGTGATGCACTCCTTTTTTAAAACACACATTCAGCTACATTATTGCGTATTTTTTGTCAATTTACTGGCCTACTATAAACATAACCGCAAGCACGTCGCAAGCCACGCTGACACAGGGTTCAAAACAAGGCGGCCAACCGGCCATGCTGATCGAGGACTTCCCGGGTTTTCGTCTTATCAATGCAAATCGTGAGGGTGTGCTCCCAGACAACATGATGAGAACGATGAGAACGGGCAAATAAGCAGTTATCAATGCAATCGTGAGGGTGTCAGGGTTATTATAGTTTAGTTTTAGTTACTTTTTACTCTTAATTTATTGATTTAGTTAGTTTTAATTAGTTTTTAGGGTGCATTTGCTAGTTTTTATAAAAAAAAAAAAGTTTTAGTTTTAGTTAGTTTTAGTTTGGTTTCAGTTTTTTTTTTTTTTTTTTCATGCAATACATTTTTGCACTTTGTTTTATTTGTAACTAAGTGTGTGTGAAAATCCAATAGCCTGTAAGGACGGCTCAGCCAATAGAGTGGTGTTCCACTGTTGGTATGGAATGTGATTGAATGAGTCGAGTGAATGAGTCGACTCATTCATTTGGTTTCATTTTTACACTCTAAAATTCATCGTCTTAATTAGCCCAGGTCTACACAAATAGAGAATGTAGAAGAGTATCTTGTGCTTCGGTATGTTGACAAGCTTCATGGAGACACTAATTTTCCTTTCCAGCTCGATTTGGCACCTGCCCACAGAGCTAAAACTACCAGTAGCTGCTGTCCTGACCATGGTATTACTGCACTGAACTGACCTGCCAACTGTCCTGACTTTTACCCAACAGAGAATCTGGATTGTATTGTCAAGAGGAAGGTGTGAGACATAAGACTGAACAATACAAATTCATTTATGGCTGTTATTGAAGCAAAACTGGGCTTCCATAACACCTTAACAGTGCCACATGTTGCAACACAAATTGTGTAAAAATAAACAAATAAATACTTCACTTCAAATACTTCAAAATCATTCACAATGTGAGCACTGGATCTATAATTAATGAAAGTGCGTTTTTTTTAATGGAATTGTGGAAATAAACACACTTTTCCTTGATATTCTAATTTTTTGGAATGGACCTGTATATGAACTTCTCAATGCTCAGCAGGTCGGCTAACTCCTCCCTCGGCAGCGCTTCACGTGGCAGACTTTTGTAAGGTCTCGACGATACATAAAGCATGACAACATTTTGAATGTTTAGTGAGCACAGGAGCTGCATTTCGACATTGAAACTCAGTCTGAATCGGCATTCAGAGTTTTCTGTTTTCAAAGATGAAATGCTGTTGGTTTAGTGGTGACACAGCAGGAGTTAGTTAGTAGCAGTACTACTACTTCCTCGTGCTAGATTCTAGTCCCCCACAGTAGATTCTAGTTCATCTCAGTAGACCGTAGTTTCTGAAGTTAGATTCCAGTTTCCACTAGATTCTAGTTCCCGACACTAGATTCTAGTCCATGACACTAAATTCTAGTTTGTGACACTAAATTCTAGTCCCTGGCGCGAGGTTCTAGTTTTTCTGGAAAAATCTCTTTCTGTGTCAGTGATGCTTACCATATTTCATAGGAAGGACCCCCAGAAATATCTATTATTTAGCTGCAGAACCTCATCTAAAAAAAATGTTGTTCTAGGGCAGGTGTCTCCAACGTTTTTTCATCTAAGAGCTACTTTGAAAAAATCTGAGGGGCCGAGAGCTACTTCACTTTTAGCTTTCATTTATTTAACAGAATCAATAATATTCAACAACATTAACAATTAACAATCACAGTGCATATTCAGATGCCTTATTCAACATTAACAACAAACTGCGTTTTATTTTAGTTAGGCCAGGCACTAACTCTGTTCTGGTTCAAAAGTGCATTCACATTTTGCATTCTCCTCTAATGAGATGCCTGGCACTGCATGGCCTCCGCAAGACACTTGAACACTGGGGTGTATCCACTCAGGTTCACTCTTATAGAGTCATTCAAATTATCATCAGTCAGCCTAGTTCTGAATTTGGATTTGATCACATTCATATCAGAGAATGCAGATTCACATAGATAAGTAGAGCCAAATAAAGCACTCACTTTCAGGGCTGCTTGGTGAATATTATTATATTTTTCTGGGTCCACCAACGCCCAGAAATGGTGTGAATTTTGTTGTGCTTTTAGCTGCACATCATTTTGGAGATTAATTAAGTTTGATTGTGTCCACCATGCACATTTAATCAAATATTCACTCCAGTAAAGCCAGAAGCAGCAAATCATAGTGGAGTTTATCATCTCAGCATCTGTGAATGTTGTTTGCAGTTGCACTACTTCTCTTCACATGGGTGTGATTTCCCCCCTTCTTGCAAATGGTCAACGATCACGCAACGCAGAGAGAAGCTGCATTTACTCTCTCCTTCATGTGTAAGCCTCGGTCACGTGTTTTGCCATGCCTCATGGCATTTTTAGTGAGCTTTTTAATCCTTTCATTGGGCAAATCTGAACCCACGGGTTAGTGGCATTTTGCGACATTATTGATTTGGCACAATAGTGGGAGCGATCCGAGCATATCGCCCGGATTTCAAGTTTCTCACACACACGGAGGAGTAGCGCTGTGCTCGCGCTGCTGTTGTTCATGCAGCCTGGAACGGTGACAAACTGGAGTTGGAAATGCATTGTTTTCGACAGTTCTGCGACACAGATAGCCTACCTATAGTCAACGGTAATGTGATGGCCCCGTTGAAACAAAGACTGAATTAGCATTTCTATGGCCAAGGGATAGGGAGCGACGGTCAGCGACGCGTGTTATAATGTGGTATCTATTGGTTCCGTGGTGGCGCCCCGGCCGTCATTAGCATGTTGTTTTTTCTCGCACCTAAGAACAATGGACCGCAGTATCGATTGGTTTCGGGAAATGCTAAGGAATTTGTTCGGCAATTCTCACGGCACACTTGGCCTTGCTCCAAGTCACAGTAAAGTGACGCGGCACGGTCGTTGGGAATGAGTGACATAGGGAAAGTGCATTGCAGTGCATTTCAGGTCATGCTTTTCATATCATTCATAGCCGAATTTTGCAACTCCTTTGCGAGCGACCCAAAAACAACAACGAGCGACCGGTCGCTCGCAAGCGACGCGTTGGAGACCCACCCAGAAGCAAAGATTGGAGTTAAAAATATTTGCTTCCGAAATAATGTATTCAAAGATTTGCACCACATTTTACCTTTTTTTTCCCCAAAAAATAGCAGAACTACTACAGAGCTCATATCATACGAGCTTGTAGATCTGCTATTTTTCAACAGCTAAAACACCAAAACGTGTTCAGTACACAGAGGGTTAGGGGGGCAACAGGAGTGTGTGTGTGTGTGTGGGGGCGGGGGACGACGACGACAACAACTCACGTGGTCTCTGAAGTGAATGATGGCCAGGTTCTTGTTTGGACGGCAGTAGACCATCCTCAGGGCTCCGTACTGGCTGAAGTGCTTGGTGAGGACGTCCTTCTTGTTGAGCGGAGGCGGGATGTTCTTGCACTGCAGCACCGTCAGCTCCCGCAGCTCGCTGGGAGACAGGCCCTCCGTGCTCTCCAGCCGCTGGCTGCCGCCGCCGCGTCTGCCCGGGGCGGGCGGTGGTGGGGTGGTGGCCGCGGGCTCCGCCGTCACCACTGTGGACGAATAATTAAATCATGTGTTAGGACCTTTGACTATATATTGAATAGAGACGCAGGGCTTGACACTAACACTTGCCCGCTTGCCCGGGGCAAGTAAAAAAAATGGTGGGGCAAGTGAAGACTAATACCTGGTTGCCCGATCGGGCAAGTGTGCAACGTAGTGCACTATAACCAGGGCTGCACATAACTATTTTAGTCCAGTACTCAGAGGAGCACCTGGGGATGTTACTTGGTGCTCCCAAAATGCGGCGACCATCGCCGGGCCCTGGGACCCCTTTTTTCCACTCCGTACAGCCCGATCAATGTACAGTATTACAGTACAGGGCGATAGTTTGGGCGTTGCAATAGTAGCCTAGTAGTAGTACTACTACCTGCATACTACATCCATTAAAATACTAGTAGTATTTTAGAGTTAGAGGTCAGAATTAGTTAGAATTATTTCATTTTCAAGGCTTTTTTACTGGCCCAGTCGGGCAGTCATTATGAGCCCCAGCTGTGTGGTGCTCAAAGGAGCTTTCCACCCCTGGATTGACAGCTCATTGTAGGATTTTGGTGCTCCTGAGCACCGGAGCACCACTTATGTGCACCCCTGACTATAACACAACACAAGATAAATTTGTCTTGAAGGCAGTCATTGCACTCTGCCTCTGTGTCTTTCCCTGCTTTCTAGATATCCACAATTCCAGGCTGGATTTGGGAAACAAAACGGGCAAATTAACACACACATCAAAATGACCATTAATCTTCTACATTCTCTAGTTGTGTAGACCTGGGCTAAAGATGATGAATTTTAACTCTTGAGAGTGTAAAAATGAAACCAAATGGACCCGCAAGGGTCCATTTGGTTTCATGTTTACGTTCTCAAGAGTTACATCTGCAAAATTTACAATATATTTTTGGGGGTTAAGTGACCATGACCTGAGGGCAAGTAGAACCTGACTTGCACTTGCCCGATGGGCAAGTGCCTCCGAGACCTTAGTGTCAACCCCTGTCGTGTGTTAGGAGCTTGTGAGTATATATTGAATAGAGACAGCATGACCGAAGTTGAGAATGCAGTTTTGATATGTAGATATGTTGTGTCCACAAAACATATCTAAAAAGGTATATTAAATGACATAGTAAAATGTTGAAAACGGGTGGAATTCCCTTTTAACGGAAGTACACCGAAGACAAGCGTATTCTTTCACATGCAAAAAGGTAACCCACGTACCCGTCTCGGCCTCCGTCTCTCTCTCCAGGACCTCTCTGTGGGTGGGAGCCTGGGACCCACTGGGGTCCTGGGCGGCAGCACCCTGAGCGGGGCTGTCTGAGCGTGACGTCCAGTCTGCTGCAGCTGCCAGGGCCGTGGGCTGCAGCTGTTGTTGTTGTTGTGCGGGGCTGCGCTCCCTTGTCCACTCCTGGCTGGTGGGCTGCTGCTGCTGCTGCTGCAGCTGCTGCTGCAGTAGTTGGGGGCTCCTGACCCGTTTGGCCTCCTTCAGGACCCCGCTCAGCGCCCGTCCGAACAGGCCGCCGCCGGGACCCCGAGACCGCAGCAGAGGCCTCTTCTGTAGGGGTGGGCAGAAAAAAGAAATAAAAAAAAAATCCATATATAACAGGGTTTTCAACCTTTTTTTATCCCAGGGACCACCATTTATTCAGGATTTGAGCAACGGACCACCATTTGATGACATTTTAGCCCCACAGACCTAAAAAAAACTAAAGATTTCTTTTGCTTTTGTCCATCTGCTAGTTGTGTAGACTTGGGCTAATTCAGATGATGAATATTTTAACTCTTGAGAGCGTAAAAATGAAACCAAATGGAGAGAGTTACATCTGGTTAACCAACTTAGCTGGGGACCACCTGGAACCCTCTCAAGGACCACTGGTGGTCCCCGGACCACCTGTTGAAAACCCCTGATATATACTATCGTTTTTTTTGTTTTTTTTTTTGTTTTTTTTTATCCCAAGATTTTTGTAACCCGTTTTTTCACCCAGTGCCAATTCCTAATGTGATCCAAGCCTCTACACACCTCGTCTCCAAATAATCTATTGTTTTGAACGCTTCTAGGGGCAGCAGGAGGCCGCCACAAAAATCCCTCCAAGCTTTGTCATTGGCTGACAGATACTCTTAGCCAATCAGGAGTAAGAGCCTTGCTGAGCTGCCTCTGAAGGAAAAAGGCCAGGGGTGTTGGACGACTATAGGAGCTTTATTAGAGGGTTATCGTAGCAGACCAGCAGTCAATTTGTATTGGGGGCGGGAGAAAAAAAAGATTGAAAAATTCCTAACCCTAGCCCTCAGTAAAACCCATGCCTAACTCTAAGCCCTATCCCTAAGCAGGGGTTGACACTAAGGTCTCCGAGGCACTTGCCCATCGGGCAAGTGCAAGTCAGGTTCTACTTGCCCTCAGGTCATGGTCACTTGCCCCCCCAAAAAATATATTGTAAATTTTGCAATGAAGTTTACTTCCTACTTGGGTGCTTTAAAGCAGGGGTTTTCAACAGGTGGTCCGGGGACCACCAGTGGTCCCTAAGAGGGTTCCAGGTGGTCCCCAGCTAAGTTGGTTAACCAGATGTAACTCTTGAGAGCGTAAAAATGAAACCAAATGGACCCGCAAGAGTTAAAATATTCATCATCTTAATTAGCCCAAGTCTACACAACTAGAGAACGTAGAAGATTAATGGTCATTTTGGTCTGTATGTTTTGCCCGTTCTTTGTTTCAGAAATCCAGCTTGTTATTGTGGACAAAAGCAAAAGAAACTGGTGCCCGGGGACCACCAGTGGTCCTTGAAGAGGGTTCCAGCTGGTCCTCAGCCAAGTTGGTTAACCAGATGTAACTCTTGAGAGCAGGGGTGGACTGACAGTCTGGCATACAGGGCATTTTCCCGGTGGGCCGACCCCCCCGGGGGCCGTTAATGTCGTGTTTTAATTTAAAAAAAAAAAATTCTGCACAAAACCGGCCCACGAATCAGTGCTGGCGGCCCTCTGTCCTCTTCAAATGAGACTGCCTATTGCAGGGTTTTTTATAGTTAACTAAAACTAACTAACTAATTTTAGTTAGCGCGAGCCCCAGAGCCCCTTATGTCTTGAATTCTCATGGGGGCTCAGGCCCCGGAGCCCCCACAAAGATTCAGAGGGCCGCTCTGAGGGCCGCTCTGAGACAAAATTGCCCGGTACGTTTTGAGCTCCCAGTCCACCCCTGCTTGAGAGCGTAAAAATGAAACCAAATGGACCCTTGCGGGTCCATTTGGTTTCATTTTCACACTCTCAAAAGTTAAAATATTCATCATCTAAATTAGAATTGAATTGGAATGTATGTTTTGCTTGTTTGGTTTCCCAAATCCAACCTGGAATTGTGGACAAAAGCAAAATCAATCTTTATTTTTGGGCTCTGTGGCGCTAAAATATCCTCAAATGGTGGTCCGTGGCTCAAATCCTGAATAAATGGTGGTCCCTGAGATGAAAAAGGTTGAAAACCCCTGGAATAAAAGGTTGAAAACACCCCTGGGATAAAACAAAAAAAGTAATGACCTGTGCTTGTCGCGGCGTCTCCCCCTCCGCCAGCGCACTGCTGCTGCTGCTGTTCTCCTCCTTCTTGGCTCTGCTCTCTGGAACGTCCTCTGGGCTCTCCTTGCGCTTGGTGCCTTTGCTGGGCCTTTGCAGCACGGCGAAAGGGTTGTACTCCCCCGTACTAGCCTCCCTGTCTGCGGACAAGGAGCTCCTCTCCTCCTTAGCTTTCTGGGGGTCACCGAAGGCGGAAGGCTGGCCGAAGGAGCCGCTGGAACCGAACAGAGGAGCTACCAACTGTGGCTGGAGGACTTTGGCCGAGAAGCTGAGACGAGGAGACAAGGCAAAGAAGTGGATTCCACTTTACATTTTTAGTTTTCAACCTTTTTCGTTCCCAGGGCCCACCATTTATTCAGCATTTGAGTCACGGAGGACCACCATTTGACGACATTTTAGGCCCACAGACTCCCGAAACTAAAGATTTCTTTTGCTTCTGGCCATGACCATTAGATTATTAGATTTGGACTAATTCGCGTGATGAATACTTTAACTCTTGAGAGCGTACAAATGAAACCAAATGGACCCGCCAGGGTCCATTTGGTTTCATTTTTACGTTCTCAAGAGTTACATCTGGTTAACCAACTTAGCTGGGGACCAGCTGGAACCCTCTCAAGGACCACTGGTGGTCCGCGGACCAACCTGTTGAAAAGCCCTATTTTATGTTGTTTTTTTGTTTGTTTTTTTGACGATAGTGAGTAGTCCATGGAGGACAATGGAGGCTCTTCTACATAGACTAGACCCGTGGTTTTCAACCAGTGGTCCCTGAGAGGGTTCCAGGCGGTCCCCAGACTGAATGATGTAAAGATATAACTCTTGAGAGCGTAAAAACAAAACCAAATGGACCCCCATGCGGGTCCATTTGGTTTCATGTTAACGCTAAAATATTCATCATCTGAATTAGCCCCAAGTCTACACAACTAGAGAATGTAGAAGATTAAATGGTCATTTTGGTATTTATAGTTTGCCTGTTTTATTTTGCGAAATCCTGCATGGAATTGTGGACAAAAATGAAATAAATATTTAGTTTTTGGGGTCCGTGGAGTGAAAATATCAAATATGTGGCTGAATAAATTAGTGGGCCCTGGCATCAAAAATGGTTGAAAACTACTTGACTAGCCGGATTGAGAATGGGGACAAGTATGAACAGCACTCAAGGGACGTACAAGCATTGAGGACTTGTAGATCACCTAATATTTATCACCAGATAAATATTAAAAAAAAAATACTAATAAAACAACATATAAATATATCCAGATTCTTTTTTTTTAATGTTCAAATTCTGCACTGGAAAACATGGCATATTTTGGAAATACTTCGAATGGTGATAAAATCACGATTAAATTAATTCTGAAGCTGTGATGAAGCGGATTAAAAAAATATAATCATTCAACAGCCTTTTGTTTTTTGAGTCGGACCTGCCTAGACCAGGGGTCGGCAACCCAAGATGTTGAAAGAGCCATTTTCGACCCGAAATTAAATTCAAAATCTGTCTGGAGCCGCATTTTATTATATTTTTTTCCTGAGAGTGTGCAAATGTGAACCAAATGGACCCTGGCGGGTCCATTTGGTTCCATGTTAATGCTAAATCATTAACATGGTGAAACACAACCTTTCTTCAGAAATGGAGTTTCTAAAAAAGAAATAAAGGAGTTTTACAGAACTCCATTTCTAGTCCACACAACATCTCTAAGGTATATTAATGACATAGTAAACCTTTGAAAATGGGTGGTTCAGATTAAAAGCTCCACCTCTGATAACTGCTGGGCTTTTTTGACATGGCCAAGTGCTACTTTAACTGGCAACTGTCAGACAGCGCAACGCGTTTTGGGTGACTGAAATGTTTATATTATGTTGGTGCAGATCACCCCAGTGTGTGTATGTAATAATGCTACAGCCACTGAGCCACTAGGGCTGTGTTCTAGAGCCGCATGCGGCTCCTGAGCCGCAGGTTGCTGACCCCCGGCCTAGATAGTATTGTATGGTGGTGGTGGGTGGGGGGTGGTCTCACCTGAACGTAGACGGGGTGGTGGGTTCGGCGGGCGGTGCAGCGTTGGTGGTGCCGGCGCAGGGCGCAGCCGGCTGAGAGAAGGTGAACTGCAGCGCGGTAGAGGAGGTGGATGAGGAGGAGGCCTGGGACTATGGGGGTGGGGGGGATGGTGGTGGGGCATATGGAGAAACAGAATATCACATTGTCACAATGTCGTTTTTTTTTTTTTTTTTTTCCCTATATTCCTGTTCCTACACTGTTGAAGTCATTAACACAAAGAGTGCACCAGAACCATTAGTATACTCTAGAGGTGCTGGGTGGTGGACAGGATAAAAAAAAAAGTCTATGTTCCCAAGTAATGGAGGTCTGAAGAAAACCACTAACATGGTGAAACATCTTGATGACATCATCAAGATGCAGGGCTTGACACTAACACTTGCCCGCTTGCCCGGGGCAAGTAAAAAAAAAAAATGGTGGGGCAAGTGAAGACTGCTACCTGGTTGCCCGATCGGGCAAGTGTGCAACATAAATTTGTCTTGAAGGCAGTCATTGCACTCTGCCTCTGTGTCTTTCCCTGCTTTCTAGCTATCCACAATTCCAGGCTGGATTTGGGAAACAAAACAGGCAAATTAACACATCAAAATGACCATTAATCTTCTACAGTGTAGACCTGGGCTAATTAAGATGATGAATTTTAACTCTTGAGAGTGTAAAATGCAAAGAATAAAAAATGAAACCAAATGGACCCTTGCAGGTCCATTTGCTTTCATTTTTACACTCTCAAGAGTTACATCTGGTTAACCAACTTAACTGGGGACCACCTGGAACCTGGGGGGCAAGTGACCATGACCTGAGGGCAAGTAGAACCTGACTTGCACTTGCCCGATGGGCAAGTGCCTCAGAGACCTTAGTGTCAACCCCTGAAGATGTATTGTCACCATGTTAATGGATTTCTTTAGACGCGCGTACAAATGCAACCAAATTAACCCGCCAGGGTTCATTTGGTTGCATTTGCATTTGAGTTTAGTTTACAAGACAATATCTGCTTTATTAACAAGGATATCCATACTATAATTAAGGAAATGTGTTTGTCTGAACCGAAATATTGCGGTATTGAACGCTTCGCTTTTTTTTTTGGTGAATTGTCCCACCCCTAATAGGAAGGGGCGGGAAGCTAAAAATACTGAATAAAAAATGCCTGTGGTGTTGACATGAGACTAAGTAGACGATAAAATGAGTAAACATTTTTTTTTTTTTTTTTTTTTTAAGTGCAATAGCCCATTATATCAGTTTCTTCGACTTTGAGTGGCATCTGACATCATCGGCTGTCATTTTACAGTAAATGCAGCTACTGGTACCTTCAAAAACGAGCGTTTTGATTCGAATTTTATAGCATTTCATTCAGGGAGTTATTCACAGGGTTTTATTTGCGTCCATTGACTAGGCGTGCCGGATCGGTGGTCCCCAGGCTAAATGATGGAAAGTTGGTTAACCAGATGCAACTCTTTTGGAGTGTAAAATGGAACTTTACACTCTCAAGAGTTAACAAAAATATTCATCTGAATTAGCCCAAGTCTAGATAATGTAGAAGATTAACGGTCATTTTCATCATCTGTCATATGTTTGACTTGTTTTGTTTTCCAAATCCAACCTGGCTAAAATGTCCTCAAATGGTGGTCCTCCGTGGCTCAAATGCTGAATATAATAGTGGGCCCTGGTATCAGAAAGGTTGAAAACAGCACTGTCATAATCAGTGTTGGGCAGTAACTAATTTTAGATTACATATTACTGTAATATTATTACTTTTGCTTCAAAAAGTAAAGTAACTCTGCAAAAATGGGTAATAAGTAACGCATTACTTTGCAAGTAACGCCAAGTTACTTTTTTAAAATGAGCTTGTTGTTGCATGCAAAAATAGAACAGATTTACAAGCTATCGACAGGTACTGTAACAACAGAGATGTGCAGTAGATTGTAGATCTAGTCCACACGCTGCATATCCTGCGCACAGCTATGTAAACTACAAATCGCTTACTGCTTTATTTTGTATTTTATTTTAAAATACAAGACCTCAACTGTCTTTGAAAACAATTGCAAAGTTTAAAAAGTCAAAGAGACAGATTTTGTTGGCTTTGTTTTCAGGTGAAGTTTGTGGGATTGGAGACTATTATTATTCCAATAAATTGGATTCAGTTCTAAAAAGAGCTCGCTAAACAGATTATGTTGTACATCTCTATTTTTTCAAAGGCGGTGTTGAGAACTTGGGAAAGTAATAACGTAATATGTAATATATTACTCTTCAATTCCAGTAATAAGTAAAGTAATGATATTACTTTGTCTAAGGGGTAATGAGTAAAGTAAAGAAGTTACTTTCCTAAGTAATATAGACCAACACTGGTCATAATACCTTTAAACATACACTAGCGTTCAAAAGTTTGGGGTCACTTAGAAACGCCTGCATTTAGGAGGCAGGCATCCCACATCCAAAACCTTTGGAGTTGGACCGCATTCCATGAACACCAGGGGTTTTCAACAGGTGGTCCGGGGAACACCAGTGGTCCTTGAGATGGTTCCAGGTGGTCCCCAGGCTAAATGATCGAAGGTTGGGTAACCAGATGTAACTCTTGAGAGTGTAAAAATGAAACCAAATGGACGCTTGCGGGTTCATTTGGTTTCATTTTGACACTCTCAGGAGTTAAAATATTAGCACCACTTAATTAAGATGTTTACACTAGTGTTTTGTTGGCAAAATACAGCCTGGATTTGTGGACAAAATCAAAATAATTCTTTAATTGTAGGTCTTTGGTGTGAAAATGTAATCAAATGGTGGATAAATGGTGGTCCCTGGACACCAAAGACCTAAAATTAAAGAATTATTTTGATTTTGTCCACAATTCCAGGCTGTATTTTGCCAACAAAACAGTGTAAACTTCTTAATTAAGTGGTGCTAATTCAGATGATGAATATTTTAACTCTTGAAAACCCCTAGTATAAATTATAATATAGTAGTGTTCATGGAATGCGGTCCAACTCCAAAGGTTTTGGATGTGGGATGCCTGCCTCCTAAATGCAGGCGTTTCTAAGTGACCCCAAACTTTTGAACGCTAGTGAGTGTAGCAGGTGGCTACAGCCTCTGTCGTGATGGCCTCCAAAGTCTAGTATCTGCCCCCGGACCAAAGGGGATGTCCTCTTGGTCTAGTGGTTAAGATGTTGGACTTTCACGCGGGAGACCCGGGTTCGAATCCCGGGCGTTACATTGGTGCCGTGACCCGGATCGGGTTTCCCCGTGGAAGGAGGTCAAAAGGGAGGTGAGTGTAGCAGGTGGCTACAGCCTCTGTCGTGATGGCCTCCAAAGTCTAGTATCTGCCCCCGGACCAAAGGGGATGTCCTCTTGGTCTAGTGGTTAAGATGTTGGACTTTCACGTGGGAGACCCGGGTTCGAATCCCGGGCGTTGCATGTGTACAATATAGTGTAGTGTACATACCTGAGGAGGCTCTTTCTGTGTGGAGATGTTTGCAGGCTGGGAGAAGCTGAACCCCAGGGTGGCTTGTGGAGGTGCTGGAGGAGCAGAGCTGCTCTCCATGCCACCGTGGGACTGCTCAGCACTGGGTTCTACGTTGGAGGAGGAGGAGGAGGTGGTAGGTGGTGGTTCGGGGCTGGCGCTGAAGATGGGCTTGAACAGCACCTCAGTGGAGGGCTTGAAGCTGAACTGGGGCAGCGCCAGGCCTTTGCTTTGGCTCGAACCCGCCGTGCCGAACAGGCCGCCGGAGGACGCGCCGGGTTGAGTCGCCGAGCCGAACGCCGCCGCCGCCCCGGAAGATGAACCCTGTGCGGCCGAGCCAAACATGGAGCCAAAGGAGCCTGTGGTAGCAGACGTGGAACCTGTTGGGTGGAAATAATGAGATTTGAATAACTAGACCTGTTAAGTTGCCCGTCGACCATTTTGTAGAATCCAGCATCGGGTTCGAAATAGGTTAAAGCTTTTTTTGATGAAGTCTTAATAGACTTAGGGCTCTATTTTTGCACTTATCCCAAACCCCTTTTCCCTTTTTTATTATTTTGAAAAACTTTTTGGAATAGTTCAACATGCCAATCTTGAAAAAAAAAAAATACAATATTTTAAAAAGGCTAAGAAGTTAAGGCATAAGGGGTTTAGCGGTCCCTAAAGTACTACAGGTCCTTTCCAAAAAATTAGAATATCAACGAAAAGTTGGTTTATTTCCACAATTCCATTCAAAATCCCGAACTTTCATTAATTATAGATCCAGTGCTCATATTGTAAATGATTTCAAGTATTTATTTGTTTATTTTTACACAATTTTGGCTTCCAGCTCATAAAACCCACCAAATCAGGATTTCAAAAAATTAGAATATTTTATGAGACAACTAAAAAAATGTGTTTTAAACATGAAATGTTGACTATCTGAAAAGTATATTAATTTATGCAGTTAATACTTCTAGGCTAGGCTACTTTAGAACAAATTATTTCATTAATGGGGCGGGGCATGGAGGTGATCAACCTGTGGCACTGTTGAGGTGTTATGGAAGCCCAGTTTTGCTTCAATAACAGCCATAAATGAATTTGTATTGTTCAGTCTTATGTCTCACACCTTCCTCTTGACAATACAACCCAGATTCTCTGTTGGGTTAAAGTCAGGACAGTTTGCAGGTCAGTTAAGCGCAGTAATACCATGGTCGGTACAGCAGCTACTAGTAGTTTTAGCTCTGTGGGCAGGTGCCAAATCGAGCTGGAAAGGAAAATTAGCATCTCCATGAAGCTTGTCAACATACCGAAGCATAGGGTACTCTAAAAGATGGCTGTGTTGAAACCACTGGTGAGTTTTCACTGTCAGTGGATTAACACCAGCCTATAACATGGCTTGGAGACTGGACATGGCAAACACATGATTTAGGCCATGTTATCGGCTGAAAACTGATTGACAGTGGCGTTTCTGAGCAATTTGGAGCACCTAGGCAAGATTTTCCCTGGGCTCCAGGGAAATGGACCCTTGTGGGTCCATTTGGTTTCATTTTTACACTCTCAAGAGTTAAAATATTCACCATCTGAATTAGCATTACTTAATTAAGAAGTCCACACTATTTTGTTTGCAAAATCCTGGAATTGTGGACAAAAACAAAGGAATCCTTTCGTTTTAGGTCTTTGGGGTGAAAATGTCATCAAGTGGTGGTCAGGTCCGTGGCTAAAATGCTGAATAAATGGTGGCCCCTGGTGTCAGAAACGCGCATGACGATTGAAAGCGATGTAAACCTACCTGTAGCGGTGGTGGTGGGGGTGTGGCCGAACACTGAAGGCTGCTGTCCGAACGCCGGTGGTGGGTTGGGGGGCTGCTGCTGCTGCTGCTGACCGAAGGACGACTGCTGACCAAAGGCTGGGGTCTGACCAAACACAGCTCCACTCACCTGGAGGGAAACGGATCAGCACGCCATTATATACTGTGTCACACCGATGGAAACTACCATGAGCGCGTGTCCCGGAACCTTTGGCTAATATTAAAGGCACACATGGATTACTAAAATTATTTGTAATACTTAATATCTTAATAATATGCATGTCATTAATACTTAATAATATGCTGTATATGTCCCTCAAGCTTATTACTAATGGTTTGAGCCTCAATCACCACTGATATAACCAGTCCTTAGTCATTAGTTATTCCTTTATGGAACAGTTTAGCTGCAGGGGGCATTGATATGCAGGATATTTTATAGTAGAGTCATTATACAGTAATACTGATGCAAGAACCAGGCTTGTTTAAATTCCACGTCAACTTGGAAAATCAACAATGGTGGACATTATAAACAAAATGGAACTGCAGACTGGAGGAATTCTACAAAGCAGGGTGCATTGATGACATCATCATTACGAGGCCAAAGTCAAACGAGCTGTTCCTGAAAGTGATTTACATGAAAGATCCTATATGATATGAAAAGACTGATTGTTCAAAATAGGTCATTTGCGGGCATTGAAAACACACGTGGGAGCATTGAAGTGGGGTTAGATTCCGTTTACAGACACAGTATTTGTACACAATAAAGTTGGGTTTATTTCCTTTAATTGTACCAACCTGTCCAAAAGCTGGTGTGCTGCCACTGCCTGCTCCGAACATAGAGCTGCTCTGACCAAAGGCCTGGAACAGAACAGAACATTGATCATTGATCGGTCTCCAGAGTAGCGCTACGTGCATCTTGCTCAAGTTTAGACATGAGATCAATTATTTGACTACCAAAGTATTTGATTCAACTACCCAAAAAAAAGCATGTTTAGTTAATGCCCTAACACAGTGGTTTTCAACCTGTTTCATACCAGGGCCCACTATTTATTCTGCATTTAAGCCACGGACCACCACTTGATGTTGAGTTTAGTCTCTCGGACCCAAAACTAAGGATTTTCAAGTTTGAGTCCACAGTTTAGGAGATGAACTGGCAAAGCATTGGTCAAAATAACAATTCGTCTACATTTCTCAATGTGTACATTCTTGAAAAATAAGCAATTTAGTTGAAATATAATTTAACTCTTGAGAGCGTGAAATGAAACCAAATGGGCCCGTAAGGGTCCATTTGGTTTCATTGCACACGCACAAGAATTACAGATATACTGTATAATGGGTCCATTTGGTTATCAACTGTCCATCATTTAGCTGGGGACCACAGGTTGAAAACCATTGCCCTAACGCAGGGGTTTTCAACAGGTGGCCCGGGGACCACCAGTGGTCCTTGAGAAGGTTCCAGGTGGCCCCCAGCCTAAATGATGGAAAGCTTATGTACCAGATGCAACTCTTGAGAGTGTAAAAATGAAACCAAATGGACCCTTGCGGGTCCATTTGGTTTCATTTTTACACTCTCAAGAGTTAAAATATTCATCTGAATTAGCACCACTTAATTAAGAAGTCTACACTGTTTTGTTTGTAAAATTCAGCCAGGAATTGTGGACAAAAAAAAAAAAAAGATTTTTTTTTTAGTTTTAGGTCTTTGGGGTGAAAATGTCATCAAATGGTGGTCCGTGGCTCAAATGCTGAATAAACGGTGGTCCCTGCAGTCAAAAAGGTTGAAAACCCCTGCCCTAACGGGAAGCAATAACAGCATCATCACAACAACACCGGAACAGCATCATCATCATTATCATCATCATCATCGCCTGCCTGGTTCATGGGGGTTGCCGGTTCAGATCCCTGCGGCTGTCCGAACAGTGAGGAGGAGGAGGAAGCCGTCTGTCCGAACGACGGCGTCTGTCCAAACATGGGGGTCCCTGCCGAGCCTGTGTGTAACCACGGAGACCACGCAACCATTATTATCATCATCATCAAGTTATTCAGTTAAACGGAGCTGTTAAATAATGGAACATGCATGTGTGTTTACACACACACACACACACACACACACACACACACACACACACACACACACACACACACACACACACACACACACACACACACACACACACACACACACACACACACACACCACACACACACACACACCGCTGCTCATTTTCATACTGAGAGGTCATTGCCTGGCTCTGTGTCTCAGATGATCAGATAAATATTTGATTAAACCATTCTGTACTGCATTTTGGATGTTTTAACCTTTATTAAAATAAATATTGGGGGGAAATTGTGAAAATGCAACACAAATCTTCCAAATTATTCTTTCAGGGCAAACTTACAATCTCTGGTCGAAATTTGTTAACTAAGGAATGAAATATGACTTTCAAATTAATTCTGTACGTCGCAAAATGTACTTATTTTATTTATCCATCTATCCATCGATGTTAGGCACCAAGCGAAATTAAGATTCTTAAACGTTGCCTATCATCTGGTTGATCGATAAGGTCATCATAAACACATCGATCACCAAGGAATGAATGAACGAATCAAACAATCAATTCATGAATTAACTATGAACCCATCCATCCATCCATTCTTTGATAATTCCCATCCCCGGCATATAGGCTGTATCACCTCCGACTGCGGCTGTGTGTCCCTGCATCATGGCGGGTTGTGGGAACGCTCCAGACTGGAAGAAGCCTCCGGTCTGGGTCTGAGAGCCAAACGCAGACTGGAACAGGCCCACAGGCTTGTTGCCCCCACCGCCTCCTCCACCACCCGGAACCTGGAACGCCCCGCCTTGAGGCGAGGCCCCGAACAGACCACCACCCCCACTGGGATTCATTCTACTGGCTGGGAAGAAGCATCGATGTCTGTCGCCTCTGTCTTCTTGGCTGCAGATTCCTGGCAACTCACATGAAAAACAAAATTCATGTGAATTCCCCCCGTGTCCCCTAGGGTAGATACAATCACAAAAACATGCAGTAATCCTGGACTCTAAACTGCCTCCCCCTGGCCAGCCGGGGCGCCTGATGGAGGGGACAGGAACTGGTTGGAATAACGTGTTCCTTCCACGCGCTACGTCCAACCAGGGAAACTCCCCCCTGTCAGGTGAAAAGAAGGCAGCCTGGACTCCTCATGCATTGAAGGAAGCATGAGGCCAGTCCGCTGCCTCCCCAGGTTGGCAGAGGGTGTGTAGAGCCCAGGATCACATTAGGAATTGGCACTGGGTGAAAAAATGGGTTGCAAAATTGTGGGATAAAAAAATATTTAAAAAAAAGAAAAACAAAATTAATGTGTGAGTTGTCCTGTATACCAGTGGTCCAGAGACCATCAGTGGTCCCTTGAAAAGGTTCCAGGTGGTCCCCGGGCTAAATGATGGAAAGTTGGTTAACCAGATGTAACTCTTTGAGAGTGTAAAAATGAAACCAAATGGACCCTTGTGGGTCCATTTGGTTTCATGTTTACACTCTCAAGAGTTAAAATATTCATCATCTGAATTTGCCCAAGTCTACACAACTAGAGAATGTAGAAGAGTAATGGTCATTATTGATCTATGTTGGCTGGTTTTCCTGGAATCGTGGACAGAGGCAAAAGAAATCTTTAGTTTTGGGGTCTGTGGGGCTGAAATGTCCACAAATGGTGGTCCTCCGTGGCTAAAAATTCTGAACAAACAGTGGGCCAGGGTATGGAAAAGGTTGAAAACCACTGCTGTATTCCATTACATTGACCTATTCACGCACGCGCGCACGCACACACACACACACACACACACACACACACACACACACACACACACACACACACACACACACACACACCACACACACACACACACACACACACACACACACACACACACACACACACACACACAGGGGGTTAATGGACGGTATTGCAACTACATTGTGGCTAGTACCTTATTGTTATTATTGTTATTTTGACCAACGTTTTACTTGTAATATCTCTCCTAAATTATAGACAAAAAAACTTGAAAATTATTGCTTTTGGTTCAGAGAGATTAAACTCAACATCAAATGTGGCTAAATTGTGGACCCTTTTATGAAAAAGGTTGAAACCACTGGTCTCATATGCATATGAAGTTTCCTCTCCATACACTCATTATTATGGAGAGGGTTATGGCATGGGGAATTCCAACCATTTTCATTTTTTTTTCCTGAGAGGGTACAAATGTGAACCAAATGGACCCTAGCGGGTCCATTTGGTTCTGTCAGGAAAAAGGCGTCTGAATGAAAAATCAATTAACATGGTGAGCTACATCTTGATGATGTCATCAGATGTATTTCACCATGTTAATGATTTTTTTTCAGACCTCCATTTTTTAGGAAATACAGAATTGGGGGAACTTTTGTTTTTATCATGTCCACACAACATCTCTAAGGTATATTAATGACATAGTAAAACGTTGAAAATGGGTGGAATTCCCCTTTAAACGCGAACGTATAGTTAAAGAAGTTCCATAATGAATAATGAATAAACCTACTGTTAGCAGTTAGCCGTCAGGTTGTGTTTCTGTTTCTTCTTCTTCTGGCGCACACAACTTTGTTGTTTCCGCTCAGTTCCGCTTCCGGTCCGTCTGTGTTTTGGTCTCGGCTGGAGAGTCCATTCCGCTCTTCATTTTAGTTCCGTCTAAAGGGAAACTCCACCCATTTCCAACATTTTATTATGTCCTTGATGTGTGTGAATGAATGAATGAATGAATGAATGAATGAATGAATGAATGAATGAATGAATGAATGAATGAATGAATGAATGAATGAATGAATGAATGAATGAATGAATGAATGAATGAATGAATGAATTTTTATTAACAGGGATGAGAGTTACAGTACAAGTCAAGTCCACACTGCTACAAAACTGATAACAGCTTGGAGAATTACAGTACAATTCAAGTACAACTGCATCAAATCTGACAGAGCTGATTGGACACACTAGTTAAGCATACACTTGTTTACAATAGTGGCTAACTTGTTCATTTCATTGAGGCATTCAAATACCGTACATACATAACAACTACTTCAGTAAAATCAGAAGCAGCAAATCATGGAGGTAAAATCATAGTGGAGGTAAAAAGGGAAAAGAGAAATGTACAAAGAGGAGAGGCGGGGTGGGTGGGGGGATTTTATATACATTTTTGTTTTACAGAGGCCAGTTTCGAATTGCAGCCATCTGTAGGTGCCCTTTGAGAGCGGCTGTTGGTAGGGCATTCCACATTTTGGTGCATATGAGCGGAAGGAATTAAGTCCCTTGTTTGTGCCAAATCTGGGTTGGACATGGACGGTTAGTAGCACTCCCTCTGGTGTTGTGGAGTGGACCTCATTGACATTAAGGAAGTATTTGGACCGGTACAAGGGTATTATTTTGTATGTACCTTCGAGGTGTTGGGTGTTGGGATGATAAAAAAAAAAAAAAAAAAAAAAAAAAAATCATTCTGTGTTCCCGAATCCCAATTAATGGAGGTCTGATGAAAACCACTAACATGGTGAAACGTCTTGATGACATCATCAAGATGTATTTTCACCATGTTAATGGATTTCTTAGACTCTTCTTCCAGAAAAAAAAATGTTGAAATGGGTGGAATTCCCCTTTAAATCTGTCTACATTTACTGTAGACAGAACCAAATGAACCCATCAGGGTTCATTTGGTTCCATTTGTACACTCCCAGAAAAAAATGTTGAAAATCGGTGGAATTCCCCTTTAAATCTGTCTACATTTACTGTTTTTTTGTTACAAGGCAATAGAGCACCTTAAGTCACGGTTTGCGGAGAATTACGCAATTTACTGTATGGTTGTTAAGGTGGCTCGGGGACCACCAGTGGACCCTGAGAAGGCACTTTAACTGTTCCACTAGTGGATTCCTCATTCATTTTCCTCATAGACTTTTCGAAAATGGTTAATAAAAACACGATTGCACCGCGGCCAAAGCCAACTCGGGTCGAGACAAATCATGACAACAAACCCAATATCGTCATATAATATCTAATTAGCAAGAAGTAGAAAACGGCATGATACAAGACTTTTTGTTTCGTTTTTCATCTTAGAAATGATTTTTGATTGTCCCAAAAGTTTGTGTGTGTCATCATGATTCGTCACGACCCGAGCTGGCTTTGTCCGCGGCGTAATCGTCTTGATATAAATTATTTTCGAAAGGTCTATGAGAAAAATGAATGGAGAATCCGTTTCTGGAACAGGGGCGGTGACGTCACTGCGCAGGTCTATACAGATCCTTACCATTCCTGGTATGATTAAAGGCAACAAAGTACCTCAAGTAACGCTTCTCGGAGAATCACGTGGTTAGGAGGTGGGCGTGGCTCTCATAGATGTTTACGGTGGCCCTGGGGATCAGTTCACTTTGCACGACGCTGTTCCGGTCTGCGCCGGAACAGCGCACGTTCATGTTAGTGCAGCCGATCTACACAGCGGAAACAGAATGAGGACGTGGACCGGATGTGAGCCTTGAGCAGTGAATAGAAACCCCACGGACCTACAGTCGGTGTTGCCAAGTCTGCTCTTTACAAGCGTCGGTCTTTCGCGTGTTTTCTGTTTTCATGGAATGTAGTTTTTTTTTTTTTTTTTTTTTTTAGGAATGGAATAGGAATTACAGTACAAGTTCAAACAAATTGGTATTGAGCTTGGAGATTTACAGTATAATTCAAGTACAACTAAAACATAACAGGAAAAGCTGTGGATGTATACACTAGTTAAAGGGATATTTCACTTTAAGAAAACTTTGGTCATTTATGGTCTTCTCAGGCTCAGAACTCCCCAGACAGTTTTTAAGCTATTCCATTCAGTATTTAAAGATGTAATGTTCATTTTAGCTGTCCCGTCCCCTTCCTCTACAAACCCATTATAACTTAAAAGTTCATTTGAAAACACCCTTTTTTCTGGTGACTGATATTATCCTCCTAATTCGTGAGAGGGTCGTGCTTTCTCATTTACAGTTTTCATTTATTTTAAAAAATATTGTTTTATTTGTTTGGCCACAACCACAGTGGGCACACCAAAATATGGTGGCTGCTACATTTCCCAAAACAATATTTAAATGAAAACTGTAAATGAAATATGGCCCACATATTAGGAGGATAATATCAGTTATCAGAAAAAAAAATATTGGGTATTTTAGATTAATTTGGTTACTCTTTGCAAGTGTAAAAAGGGTCCATTTGGTTTCTTTTTACACCCTCAAGCGTTAAACTAGTGAATGTAGAAAATTAATGGTCATTTTGATCTGTATGTTTGACTGTTTTGTCACTTTTGTTTCTGTAGTTTTGGATCTGTGCCACACTTCCTCTGTGCTAAGATCTGGTTGCTTGTTTTTGTCTCGGAATGTGGCAACGCTGACAGTAATGTGGGTGGGTGGGTGTGTTAGTGCATGTTTATTTGTGTGTGTAAGTATGTAGTATGTATGTTAAGCCGACAGTTCTGTAGCAGTGATTTCCTACGTGTGACACTTTCTATGCAGCTATAGTCCCGACCTGTACTTCTACACTACACAGCTCAGGTAACAACCTCTACGATATGCATGTATTATGGCTGTTGATTAGTTTTATGGAACTACTAGGCTTTTAACAACTGGATGTCAGTCATCTGTAAACACAGCTGTATGAAGATAATTGTTACAGGGAGTGGGAACACAATAATCTGCACACTTTCAATCAGTGGCAGTGCTTTAGAATCACATCATCATTTATTAGGCTAATATCGTGTGATCACATCACATATTTATAATAGGCTGTTGAATGATTAAAAATGTTAATCAGACTAATCACAGCTTCAAAATGTCTAAAATATGGCTGTTTTCCTTTACAGGATTTGAACATTTTAAAAAAGAAAAATAAACTGGGGGAAAAGATCTTTATTTGCTAAATAATCTATCAAAATCAAAATGTGTGATCTACAAGCCCCCAATGCTTGCAGATGTCTCAAGCTATACTCTATGGCTCTGGTTTAATCAGATTAATCAACAAAATTAATTATTACTAATTAACTAATACTTTTCAACAGCTTTAAATTAAAAACCCTTTTCCCCTGTTTTTGCATCAACCATTATCATTGTCAATAATGTTGATTATTGTTTCAGTTATGTATTTCCATAGCTGTGGAATGTACCCCCCACCCCCCCTTAAAGGACATATTAGTCAGAGAGAACATTAGTCAGACATCTGTAACCCCGGGCCGTTACCATAACCAGAGTCTAACTCTAACTAATGTCCTGCTGCAGCCTGAGTCATGTCTGGCCCTTCACCAAACAACATTGCAAAAGGATAATAATGCAATACAGTAGTGTCACTATTATATGTGTGCAGTAAACCGTAGTGTCACTAATACTATTATCTGTACACAGTACACAGTAGTGTCACTATCATTGTTGTACAGTAAACAGAGTATTGTCACTATCATTGTTGTACAGTAAACACTGTTTACTGTACAGCAATGATAGTGACAATACTCTGTTTACTAAACAGAGTATTGTCACTATCATTGTTGTACAGTAAACAGAGTATTGTCACTATCATTGTTGTACAGTAAACAGAGTATTGTCACTATTATCCATGTGTACAGTAAACAGTAGTGTCACTATTATCTGTGTACAGTAAATTAGAGTTCTCAAACTCTGCCCGACACCGACCAGGACCGAACCCAAACATGCCCGACCCGACATTTAGGGCCGGGTAGGGCCGAAAATCTATCCTCGGGCCCCATGAAAAAATAATATCTATTGAATTATTTTAATATACCGGTAGTTAGAATAATAGTCATTTTCTGTATTTACCTATTATGAAGATGGTGCTGATTGCCATTTCAATTTTAATCTGTGGCGAATTCTCAAATTTTGCCCAAACCCGACAGTTTAGGGCCGGGTAGGGCCTAAAATCTATTCCATTTAGTAGGGCCGGGTAGGGCCTAGGGCCTGAACTGTTAGGGCCGGTTAGGGCCGGGCCTTAATTTTCAGACCTGTTGAGATCTTTACAGTAAACAGTAGTGTCTCTATTATCTGTGTGCAGTAAACAGAGTAGTGTCTCTATTATCAGTGTACAGTAAACAGTAGTGTCAGTATTATTGGTGAACAGTAAACAGAGTATGGAGTATGAGTATGGTACGGAAACCGGGATAGCAGGCGCGTAATCTTTGTGGGGGCTCAGGGGCCCGAGCCCCCATGAGAATTTAAGACATAAGGGGCTCTGGGGCTCGGCCTCCCCTGATTGGCTGTCTAGTGTCTTGGCAACAACGCACGACAACTTCTGATTGGACAGAGTAGTACTAGTCTAGTACAACAGTTGCGCCATTGAGGGGTCAGAAACTGAGCACTGGAGCTGCTGTTCAATGCAACCTGAATAGTTGCAGCTGCCAATTAAATGACTGTGGCATTTCCTGTCATTCCTAGATGGCCCAGTGGGGGGCGCTGCAGCGTCTGGACGCTGCGCAGCAGGAGCAGGTCAACCAGCTGTATGAGGAGGTGAACTTCCCCAGGGAGGTCAGACAGTACCTGGCTCACTGGATGGAGAGCATGGACTGGTAAGCTGTCTGTCTGTCTGTCTGTCTGTCTGTCTGTCTGTCTGTCTGTCTGTCTGTCTGTCTGCCTGCCTGCCTGCCTGCCTGCCTGTCTGTCTGTCTGTCTGTCTGTCTGTCTGTCTGTCTGCCTGCCTGCCTGCCTGCCTGCCTGCCTGCCTGCCTGCCTGCCTGCCTGCCTGCCCATAAGTGCTCTTTTTGAGAGTGGTTTTGAAAGAGTCTACTAATCAGTGGCGGATCTAGGCATGGACATGGGGGGGGGGACCAGACTGCCGCACCACCAAACATGATGGCATGCAAAACAACCCAAGATATTTCAAATGAAAGTGCTTGTATTTAAAATGATTTGAAACACTACTACTGCTACTAACTAACTACAGCTGTGGCACCACTAAACCAACAGCATTTCATCATTGAAAACAGAAAACTCTCTCAATCAGACCTTTAGCTTCATGCATGCTGCGTGTCTGTTGCAACTTCAACAACAACTGATGTTATTATTGATGCTTTACTTGCCTAATAAAAGTCCTGTAACCGAAAATGGTATGGGTGCGCCCCCATGCCATTTTCTCCTGCCCCCCACCCCCAATTGGGAAATGTTACAATGCCCCTGCTACTACTACTACTACTAATAATAATACTAATGTTGTTCTGCAGGCGGTTGGCAGCAGAGGATGAGGTCACGGCCAGACGTTATTTCAACGACCTCGTGCACCAGTTGGACACGCTGCGGGAAAGCTTCGTCCAGGAAAACAACATTCTGCAGAGGCCCAATTTCACCAGGTTCAGAAGTGAGATGCAGGTAATATAGCATGTCATATATATATATATATATATATATATATATATATATATATATATATATATATATATATATATATAAATATATATATATATATATATATATATATAGGATAGGATATGTATTGTTGTATTGAGATTTATTTATCAATCGATTATACGTTCCTTCAAAAATTATGAGCATGTTCCGCAAAACACAATAAAACACTGTCGGGCTCAGGAGAATCTTTAACATAGATTGAAATATTTAAAGAGGGAGTGTTGTGATTTTTGTATTTTTTCCTATTTTTTACATGTTTAAGAGGTGATGATTCCCTTGGTCTGTTTTTTATGTGGAATGATGCCTTCCCTTTGTATTTAGGGTTTCTTCCTGGAGGCTAAAACCTTTCCAGTCAAATGTGCCAACGGCAAAGGCTGTAATGTAGTGACATCACATCATCAGCTCCTCCCCTAACTCCTTTACCATACAACTAAAGCTGTGGGCGTGGCTTCAGTTCAGGTGGATCTCCACCCATCACCACCCACCAGGCAAACCAGGCATACTTAATGAGCTGGTGGGGGAGTCCACATAAAAACAACATTCTAACAAATACTGTACACCTTTTGGAGAAAATTCTTTCTCTTCATATAACAATAATACCTGTTGATCATGATTTGTTTGAAAAATATCATGGCACTCCATCTTTAACTTACATTAAAATAAAATGCCTAAACACCCTTAAGGGCTCCGGGAAGGGAGTTTTTTTTTTTTTTTTTTTTTTTTTTTGCATGTTAGTCCTGGTCTGTAAGCAATGCCAAAGAATACAATCAATCCCACATGCTTGAACACTGGAACAGCGTTCATGTTTGCTTCAAGAACTCCCGACCTTTGTCTTCAATTAAAAAAAATCTATGACATACTTACATGTAGGTCAACGGATCTCTGAGTGAAAGAGTGTGAAACACGCAAAAGGCCTGCAACCATGGCGGCTCTCCTGAAAAATGTTCTGTTCTTTGTCAGAGATGTTTCCAGGAGTATCCACTCAACTTGGCATCTATCATCTGCAGCTGTCTGACCAAAGAACGGGACATCCTGTCTGCTGCCACGCAGGTCTGTCTGTCTGTCTGTCTGTCTGTCTGTCTGTCTGTCTGTCTGTCTGTCTGTCTGTCTGTCTGTCTGTCTGTCTGTCTGTCTGTCTGTCAGTGCAATGACTTTGTAGTCCCAGATCTATTCACTGTTGTGTGTTTGTGTGATAACGTTCCTGATATCGCTTGGCGGGTGGCCTGTTTTGCGAGAGAAACAAGTAGCACGGTCGGCGACATTGAGGGGGCAGAAAACATAACGATCAAGTGGGGCATTAGGCGGCGTGGCCCTATTGTCTCTAATGTAATGGGCGGCCCAGGCTGTCCCCTTTCGGCCACCCACATTCAAGTTGGAGGGTCGCCATCGACCTGGCCCCATGGAGGTAGGGGGGGTTGGCGCATTTCTCGTGCTCTATTAATGGGGAATGAATTGGGACATGAAACGCTGGGGAAGTAGAGGCAGAGCCTAAGAGCACGGTCGGCGACATTGAGGGGGCAGAAAACAACGATCAAGTGGGTCATTAGGCAGCGCGGCCCCATTGCCTTTAATGTAAGGGGCGGCCCAGGCTGTCCCCTTTCGGCCACCCGCATTTAAGTTGGATGGTCGCCATCGACCTGGCCCCATGGAGTTAGGGGGGGGCTGGCTCATGTCTCGTGCTCTATGGCTCTGGTCCAATATCACTCCTCTGCTGGCTGCACTGTTTTAGTTAGTTTATTATTACTATTATTATCGCTATTATTATTACCCTTATTATTATTTTTCTTTCTTGTTTTCTGTCTTGGTTTGCTCTTATTTTGTCGGTTTTTCTTTTTTTCTCCCCCTGTTTTTTTTTTTTCTTTTTTCTATCACTCTCTTCCTTTTTCTATCTCCTCTCTGCTGCTCTACGTTCCTGGTTCCTCCCTCTCTCCTCTCTCTTTCTATCCTTCTATCTATCATGCATGGATTGATGGGGAGGGCATGGAGGGGAGGGGGGGGGGCAAGGACATGTTAGTATCTTTAATTACTAGGGTCACCGCTGCGTTGTGGGTGTGAGTGTGTGTGTGGGTGAGAAAGTGTGCGGGTGCGTGTGCATGTACTTTAGGTGCTGTATGCAGGTCTAGCCATGTGAATGGGTATATAGTAGTGGGTGTATGTGCTTTTTTGTATGTGTGTACAGGCATGGTTGTGGGCATGAATGTATGTGTGTGTGGGTATGTATGTGCATGCATACATGTAGGTGTGTGCGCATGCACATACATGCATATACGGGTATACTATTCTTTTTTGGTTATGTATTTGGAATCAATGCCACCATGCTATTTCATTCATCTGTTCACCTTCTATAATAATGGGGAATGGGTTTGGTGGGGGGGTTACGAAGAGGAGTGAAGGTACTGCTCCAGGAGAGCATGGTCTACACTATATGGTGTTTGAATATATTTCAGTACAAAACTATAATTTCTTTATCTATGTATTGATTTATTTATTTATTTATTTATTTTGTATGATCTGAGATATATGGAAATGCATTCAATATATACAATGTAAATGCTTGCGGCCATGAGGTCCGTCTCTGATCTTGCATTAAAAGTACCCTCTCACAACTTAGAACAACAGGGTTTCCCATATGTGAATAGTACAGAAGTGTAGGGAACAGAAGTAAATAACTCTTCTTTTATAACACCTGTTTTTTTTTTTTTTTTTTTTTCTGTGGGAGGGAGGGGGAGGGACCAGGGTTTCCAACTACACAGGCAAGACGTATGAAAATGTAAAGGCTTTTTGCGTATTGTACATGGATGGGCATGTGCGCATGCACGCGTGTGTGGCATGTCCATACACATGTTGCATACATGCGGCATGTGTGTGGACAGGTGTCTGGGTACGGGTGTATGGATACATAGTGGTGCACTTTACTCAAAGACGAGAGGGGGGGGGGGGGGGGGGTAGAATATATAAACAACTAACCAAAGTGGGGATAGCTGCACGCGTGTATGCAACATATATGTATGCAACATATGCATGCATGTATGCAACATACACGTATGCAACATATAACCAATAGCAATTAATTGTGTCCAATAGCAATTAATCGAAAGGGGGAAACAGTGGTTGGCTGGAGGGTGCGGCGGCGGACACACCATCATTTTTCTGTGTGTCCGTGCAGCAATGCACACTCCATTGCCAATTTAATTTAATTTAGTCTGTTCCAGGTATGGCACACGTGGAACCAGGATCTAAGCATGTTCGTAAGAGGCTCGTTTAGGAGTAAAGATGCGGCCTCCTATTTAGGAGGAGGCCGGCATGGGGATTCAGGGGGGGGTCCAGGTGGGGGGCAGGGGCATGGCATTATCTTAAGTTATGTAGGATTTTATTTGGAGCTTTGTATATCTATTCATTGATTCATTTTATAACTTTATAACTTTCTTGCATGCGTGTATACACGTGTACATGCGTGTTTGCGCACGTGCACGTGTTTACACATGGATGCACATAGGTGCACATATTTATGTGTTCCTAAAATATTTTCTCAACTACCTAGCAAAATAGTAAGAAAAGGTATGGCCACCAGGCCCCTGACTCTGGACAGGGGGGGGGGGGGTTACACATATTCAACCAATAGGGAGGATTTATACACGGACAGTACGTTACGTACGCAGTGGACGGACAGGAATGTAAAAAAAGGAACTTGGTATGAATATGTATTTATTAAAAAAAAAAAAAAAAGGCAGCACATGTATTATTTAAATGAACTTATATGGTTGATGAGAGATGAAATGGACTATGTCTGTAAAGTGAATCTGGTTGCATATTTTACTTGTTTTTTGCCCTCTCCCTTTCGACAACAGTATTATGTTTTTGTGCTCCTCAATAAAACAGATCTTGAAAAAAAAAAAAAAGAAACAAGTGGCCAGGTCTAGGAAAACAAGCGCAAATGAACGTCCACAAGCTCACAGTGACACCTTGTGTGGCTGTAATTCAAAGACCCGTTGCAAATAAAAACATGAAATGTTTTGAACAATTGAATAAAAAGTAGGCCCTCCAGAAAAATGCGGGGAAAAATCCTTGATTATGTGGGCTAGAAAACGTGATTGTTGCGGGCAAAAATCCTTGATTATGTGATGGAATATGCAATTATGCAGTGAAAATGCTGGATTTTGCGGAACGAAGTTGCGGAACGAATGCGAAGTAGGCCTATGCGGGAAAATGCAAATTATGTGGAGAAATGCGCAAAAATGCGAAATGTGAGGGAACATTTAAAAAAAATGCATTTTGATTAAAAAAGTGAATAGGCATTTGGTTCTTAAAGTGCTGTCCAGGGACCCCCAGCAGTCCTTGAGGGGGTCTTTAGCAACATGTATAAATATAAAAATATATTTCACCACGTTTACAGTAAAATGACAGGATTAAATTAAATAATCAATCGTTTCAGAATCTAAATGGCTTCTAAATCTAGTCAAGCAGACAAATAGCCGGCTATGCACTGGACAAATGTGCATGACATCATTTTTAGACCTAGAAATACGATGAGAACAGCTGAAACAGCTGTCAACTTTAGGCTATAAGGACCGCCCGTTCAACGGAGCTTTTCGATACTTTCTAAGAATACACTGATTAGCATTGTCATCACCTGGGGTGAGTCTTGGAAGCTTTCCGACGGTAATATAAGCTGCTGCGTATGGATGTGTTCCACAATACAGTCACAAAATAACAGCTAACCGAGCCGACGCAGTATCAGACACACACACACACACACACACACACACACACACACACACACACACACACACACAACACACACACACACACACTGCGCACAATGTTTTGAGAGAGTGATCGAGAGAGAGAGAGAGACAGGCGCTCATCACCACTGCGCTTCTGTGTGAGTGAAGAAATGAGCGAGGTTGTAACTTTATAAGCTTTATGCGAAAATATAAGCAATGCCCGCATAATGCTCATATTTAGCGCGGACATATGCAAATACGCAAAATATGCAGGAATTGTGCGCTCTTTTAGAAATAAATTGCGAATTTTGGTTGATCATGCATTGGATTCTGCGGACCGCATAATCACATTTTTCTGGAGGGCCTAAAAAGGAAGAGAAAAGAACATGTATGTGGACAAGTTAATCTGTGGTTCCTTGATGTGAAGAAATGTGGGAACATGGGTTCAAAAAACCTTGTGAAACAAGCCCAATACCCTTTTGGCCTGAGTATAAGACAGTGTTTTTTTATTTTTTTCAATGGAAATATCCTAAAAAACGAAACAGAGTCATCTTATATCTGGGGACTATATTATTCAACATTCAATGTTATTTTAACACAAGTAAACAGTAGTGTCACTATTATCTGTGCACAGTAAACTGTAGTTCCACTATTAACGGTGTACAATAAACTGAGTAGCGTCACTATTATCTGTGCACACTAAACAGTAGAGTGTCACAGTTATCTGTGGACAGAAAACGGTGTAGGGTCAAGACTCATTTTTACACAAAAAAAATATCCAAAAACATCAATATAGCGTAGGATTCAGGAGGTATACCGTTCCACACACAACTGAATGTGTAAATCTGTGCCCACCCCACAGGATAACGGAGTGAACAGCGCCAACCCCAGGCTGGAAGAGGGACTGCAGATGGACAACATGATCGCACAACTGAGAAAGATGCTTCAGGTCACACACATACACGCGCACATACGCGTCAATACCAACAGAGATTAGCCATTGTGTCCTGGCATTAGATTGTACTTTCTGACACTAGGCCAGGGGTGGCCAACCTGAGGCTCGCGAGCCACATGCGGCTCTTCAGCTGGTTTCATGCGGCTCTTAAGGTGCTTCCACATGGAACCGTCAAAAACGCTCCGCCTGGCGCACTCATGTATTCCCTATACCAGTGGTTTTCAACCTTTTTATACCAGGCCCCACCATTTATTCAGAATTTGAGCCACGGAGGAGCACCATTTGATGACATTTTAGCTCCACAGACACCAAAGCTAAAGATTTTGTTTACTTTTGTCAACAATTCCAGGCTGGATTTCAAAGAAAACAAAACAGTCAAACATACAGATCAAAAATACCATTAATCTTCTACATTCTGTCTAACCAACTTTACATCATTTAGCCTGGGGACCACCTGGAATCCTCTCAGGGACCACTGGTGGTCCCCGAACCACCTGTTGAAAACCCCTGCCCTATACAGTGGTGCCCAGCCACTCGACCAAGGACTGATTCCTAGTCCACCGTGGAGGTGTAGGTGTATGTTTTTTGACTTGTCAAATACTTTTTTTGGATTGTAAACCCTGTTTCTAAATATATGTCTATATGTTTTAATAGTGTGTCTTTGCATTGTGCACCTGCACACAAACGCACATGTCTTATGGCAGGAGAGGGAAATCTATTTGTGACCGTGACGGCCGTCTCGTGGTTTTATAACAGTTGTGACGTTTGATGTGGCTCTTTGCAGTAACACAGTGAAAAACGTGGCTCTTAGTCTGTGACCGGTTGGCCACCCCTGCACTAGGATCTAGTTTCTGGCCCTAGATTCTAGTTTCTAGCACTAGATTCTAGATTCTGAAAAATCAATATTTCTGTGTTAGTGATATTGTGTTAGTGTAATATTTCATGCCAAGGACCCCTAGAATTGTCTGTTTTTGGCAGGCTGTGGAGGAACCCCCCCCCCCCCCCCCCCCCCCCCCCCCCATCTGAAAATATCCCATGGAGGGACCTCCCAGAAACAAAGATTGGAGTTAATAACGTTTGCTCCGACAGAAAATAATATTCAAAGATTTGCACCATGTTTTAAGGATTTTCCAAAAATAGCAGACCTACAAGCTCGTATCGCGCCACTCGGTGGCGCGATACGAGCTTGTAGATCTGCTATTTTTCAATAGTTAAAGCTAGTTAATGCATGAAACACCCAAATGCTGGGGCATGGTGGCACAGTGGTTAGTGCTGTCGCCTCACAGCTAGAAGGTCCTGGGTTCGATTCCCGCTAGGGGCGCTGCTGTGGGTGCTGGCGGAGTGTCTGCTCCTCCGTGTCATCAGTGCCCATACCCGAGGCGGGGTTGGTGAAAGGGCCTTAGGAATTGGCACTGGGTGAGAAAATGGGTTACAAAATTGTGGATAAAAAATTATATATATATATATATATATGTATATAATATATATAAAGAAACACCCGAATGCGTTCAGTACACAAAGGGTTAAGGAAACACAAAGTAAAAAGCCACATATCTGTGAACAAGAACGTATTATTTAATGATAACGAGGAAGTTTACAAAATCATTTTTTTTATTTATTCACGTAATGTGAAGAGAGCGTTTTGAACAGATGAGGTGTAAGCTGTCAAACAGATTTTTATCATTATTATTTATTTTATTTATTTATTTTTATTTATTTATTTTTAATTCATTTTTATTTGCAGGTAAACATAATATAAGTCACAGGTTTGAGAGCTCTTGAGAGCGTAAAAATGAAACCAAGTGGACCCTTGCGGGTCCATTGAGTTAAAATATTCGTCACCTGAATTTGCCCAAATCTACAATATTTTGATCTGTATGTTTGCCTGCGTTGCTTCCCAAATCCAGCCTTGTTTTGTGGACAAAAGCAACAGAGTTTTGGGTCTTTGGGTCTAAAATCTCCTCAAATGGTGGCCCGTGGCTAAAACGCTGTATAAATAGTGGGCCCTGGTATGAAAAAGGTTGAAAACCACTGATATAAGTCACTGTGTAGGTATAGGGGATTAAAAAAACATCATTAGTAAACAACGTATTCCAGTCCCTAGTTTAAAGCTCAACATCTAAGCTTTCATTTCCGTCCGTGAAAAGGGAAAGCCTGGACTTAATCGCTAGCCACGGTGACCTAGAATGCTTACACATGACCTGTAACCAGAACTTGTTTCTAACAGTTATAATAGGTATTAATATTTTTGTGTTTTCTTCATACAGGAAGTAGAGTCTGTGTTGGACAAACAGGAGGAAGTGGAGTTGAGGATAAAAAGCTTCACTGATCAAGGTAAACAAAGAATCAGAGCAAGTAAGGTGGCATATCCTCCACCACAGGGGTTGACACTAAGGTCTTCGAGGCACTTGCCCATCGGGCAAGTGCAAGTCAGGTTCTACTTGCCCTCAGGTCATGGTCACTTGCCCCCCCAAAAATATATTGTAAATTTTGCATTTAAGTTTACTTCCTACTTGGGTGCTTTAAACCAGGGGTTTTCAACAGGTGTCCGGGGACCACCAGTGGTCCCTGAGAGGGTTCCAGGTGGTCCCCAGCTAAGTTGGTTCACCAGATGTAACTCTTGAGAGCGTAAAAATTAAACCAATGGACCCGCAAGGGTCCATTTGTTTCATTTTACGCTCGCAAGAGTTAAAATTCATCATCTAATTAGCCCATAGTGGTCACAGACCCAGTGGTCCCTGACCCCAGCAAAATTGATAGTTTGGAAACCAAATGAACCTGGGAGAGAGATAGGTAGAGATAGATGGAAAGCAGAGAAAGACACAGAGGCAGAGTGCCATGACTGCCTTCAAGACAAATTTATCTTGTGTTGTGTTATAGTGCACTAAGTTGCACACTTGCCCTATCGGGCAACCAGGTAGCAGTCTTCACTTGCCCCACCATTTTTTTTACTTGCCCCGGGCAAGCAGGCAAGTGTTAGTGTCAAGCCCTGCTCCACCACCTCCACATTTGACTCCAGCAGTCCTCCCTTTTTCCTTAATCAGAGGCAGCTCAGAGAGGCTCCTTCTGACTGCTGATTGGGAAAAATTGCACTTGCTCCAAAAACACACGATGAATGTAAAACGGGAGATTCCTTAGTCTTCCTTAGAGTGAAGTTTATTGAATAAAACAGTATATTGTGCACAATATAGTAGCTTACTTATGATGCGGGTTGCAAACACGTAAGAGACGAGTGCAAGTCACATTAACCCTTTGTGTCCTGACCTCGATTTCGAGTACTGACACCAGATTATACAGTAGTTCCTGACTCCAGATTATACAGTAGTTCCTGACACCAGATTATACAGTAATTCTGACACCAGATTATACCAGTAGTCCTGACACCAAATATAGCAGCAGCAACATTCTAGCTTTTGACCTATAATCTACAGTAGTTTATGACAGTAGATTCTAGTTAATTGACACTAAATGATAGTTTCAGATGCTAGATCTACTTTTGACACTAGAATCTACATTGTGACGCTAGAATCGAGTTTTTGACACTAGATTCTATGGTTTCTGACAATAGATTCTAGTTTTTCTGAAAAATCTGTGCTCCTGTGTCAGTGATGCTAACATATTTCTAGCCAAGGACCACCAGAATTATCCATATTTGGCTGCAGACCCCCATCTGAAAACATGTTGTTCTCTGGGTCCCCCAGAAGCGAAAAATTGAGATAAAAATGTTTGCTTCCAAAACAATGTATTCAGAGATTTGCAGCACATTTTTCACAACTTTTAAAAAAATAGCAGAACAACAAGCTCATGTCGCGCACTCGGTGCGCGACATGAGCTTGTTGATCTGCTATTTTTCAACAGATAAAACACCAAAACGCGTTCAGGACACTAATTAAGGAACAAACAGTAAGACAGTTGATAATATAATTGGAAACCAACCCTCTAGGGAGGGCCTAGCATGAAAAGAACATACAATGTTGGTGCCACATACAATGTTGGTGCCACATACAATGTTGGTACCACATACAATGTTGGTGCCACATATACAATGTTGGTGGCACATAAAGTGATTGGTATGCTCACTGTGTCCCTCTTTTCAAACAACTCAACATTTTACCCATTTTTAATTTAAATACATACCTAACTTGCAATTTTATTTTTAAAGTCTTGTCCCAGCCAGACTCATTACCTTTGCCATGTAAAAAATTCTTCCAGTTCAACAGTGACGTGCATCATTTCAACACAAGACAGGCAAAGCATTTACATCTCCCAAAGTTTCGTACTGGTCTCTCTCAGTTTTCCATCAGATACAGGGGGGCCCAGATCTGGAACACCTACTCAGTAATTTCCTCCAATTCTACTTCACTAAATTGTTTTAAACATAAACTTAGGTCCCATTTAATTGACCAGATTGCTTAATCTTCATATGTCTTTTCATCTGTAATCATGTAACTAATTCTAATCTTGCTGTCATTTCATTCCATTTTATTTTGTTCTGTGACTAACAATCAATCAGTTGATTCTATTTTTGATATTTTGTAACTATTTTTGTCTTACAGGCAGAGGCCTCGTATAAGCCCCCTTGGGCTTTTTTGCCTCAGCCTAGCACTTCACCCTTTTATATATGTTCTTTGTAATGTTTTATACTGTGCTGAATAAATAAATACTAAATAAAATACTAAATACTAAATAAATTGTTAGACAGGGAGTATTTTCTCATCCCAACTCTAGACACCTGGACCACCAGATAAGGCTTACTCCCTATCCGTTCAGGGGTAGATAGGACTCTGTGAGACCCAAGGACATACAGTATTCTCAACAGATGAATAATAGTGTCTGTATGTTTCTCTACCGATAAGGCCTGGCACCGTTAATGAGAGGAGAACAAAGAAGCCTTATACAAAATGTGTAACATGTATGAAGGATTAAAAGAAAGAACACACAAAGCATAACATGACATGTTGCTTATAAAATTCATTATTCCCTAACACTGCCTAGTACAGGGGTGGCCAACCTTAGGCTCGCGAGCCTCATGCGGCTCTTCAGCTGGTTACATGCGGCTCTTAAGGGGCTTCCACATGAAGCTGTCAAAAACGCTTGGCCTCATGGCGCAGTCATTCATTCCCTATACCAGTGGTTTTCAACCTTTTTTTCTACCAGGGCCCACCATTTATTCAGAATTTGAGCCACAGACCACCATTTTAGCTCCATAGAACCCAAAGCTAAAGATTTCCTTTACTTGTGTCAACAATTCCAGGCTGAATTTCAGAGAAAACAAAACAGTGAAAGATACAGATCAAACTGACCATTAATCTTCCACATTCTCTAGCAGTGTAGACTTGGGCTAATTCACATGATGAATATTTTAACTCTTGAGAATGTCATATACTTTTTTGGATTGTACAACCCCAATTCCGTTGAAGTTGGGACGTTGTGTAAAATGTAAATAAAAACAGAATGCATTGATTTGCAAATCGTTTTCAACCTCTATTCAGTTGAATACACCACAAAGACAATATATTTAATGTTCAAACTGATAAACTTTATTGTTTTTTGAAATTATACAATCTTTTGTAAATTGATCCCTGCAACACGTACCAAAAAAGTTGGGACGGGGGCAACAAAAGACTGGGAAAGATGATGAATGCACAAATAACGCCTGTTTGGAACATTCCACAGGTAAACAGGTTAATCTTAAACAGTTTAATATCGTGATTGGGTATAACAGGACCATCCCAGTCGTTCACAATCAAAGATGGGGCGAGGTTCACCACTTTGTGAACAATTCTGTGAGAAAATCATCCAACGGTTTAAAAACAATGTTTCTCAACATTCAATTGCAAGGAATTTGGTGATTTCATCATCTACAGTCCATAATATAATCAAAACATTCAAAGAATCTGAAGAACTTGCTATACTAACGCGACAAGGCCAAAAACCAACACCGAACACTTGTGACCTTTGATCCCTCAGGTGGCTCTGCATTAAAAACTGACATCATTGTGTAAAGGATATTACTGTGAGGACTCAGGAACACTCAGAAAACCATTGTCAGTTTACATAATTTGTCGCTACACCTGCGATTGCAAGTTAAAACTCTACCATGCAAAGCAAAGCCATACATCAGAAAGGTTGGTTTGAAAAAACAACCAGAAATGCCTTCTCTGGGTACAATATCATTTGAAATGGTTAGACACAAAGTGGAAAAGTGTGCTGTGGTCTGATGAGTCCACATTTCTAATGATAGTGGACCCATAGAAGGCATTTCTGGTTGTTTTTCTGGTTGTTTTTCAAACCAACCTTTCTGATGTATGGCTTTGCTTTGCATGGTAGAGTTTTAACTTGCACTCGCAGGTGTAGCGACAAATTATGTAAACTGACAATGGTTTTCTGAGTGTTCCTGAGTCCTCACAGTAATATCCTTTACACAATGACGTCAGTTTTTAATGCAGAGCCACCTGAGGGATCAAAGGTCACAAGTATTCTGTGTTGGTTTTCAGCCTTGTCGCTTTAATATAGCAAGTTCTTCAGATTCTTTGAACGTTTTGATTATATTATGGACTGTAGATGATGAAATCACCAAATTCCTTGCAATTGAATGTTGAGAAACATTGTTTTTAAACCGTTGGATGATTTTCTCACAGAATTGTTCACAAAGTGGTGAACCTCGCCCCATCTTTGATTGTGAACGACTGGGATGGTACTGCTGTACCCAATCACGATATTAAACTGTTTAAGATGAACCTGTTTACCTGTGGAATGTTCCAAACAGGCGTTATTTGTGCATTCATGACCTTTCCCAGTCTTTTGTTGCCCCCCGTCCCAACTTTTTTGGTACGTGTTGCAGGGATCAATTTACAAAAGATTGTATAATTTCAAAAAAACAATAAAGTTTATCAGTTTGAACATTAAATATATTGTCTTTGTGGTGTATTCAACTGAATAGAGGTTGAAAACGATTTGCAAATCAATGCATTCTGTTTTTATTTACATTTTACACAACGTCCCAACTTCAACGGAATTGGGGTTGTAAACCCCGTTTCAAAATACATGTCTGTATGTTTCTATTTGCGACCGTGACGGCCGTGACGGCCGTCGCAGCGGTTTTCTAACCGTTGTGACCATTTGATGTGGCTCTTTGCCGTAACACAGTGGAAAAACGTGGCTCTTAGTCTGCGACCGGTTGGCCACCCCTGGCCTAGTAAATAGATCAGCCGGGAGATGAGCTAATTAAAGGAAGATTTCATGAAAATCAATAAAAAAATGATGTATCATTATTTTGACCATAAAATGACATATAGGAGCTTTACAACTGAAAACTGTTTGAAGCTTCCAAGCTGCCTCTCATGCAACGTTTAGACCAGGGGTTTTCAACAGGTGGTCCGGGGACCACCAGTGGTCCCTGAAAGGGTTCCAGGTGGTCCCCAGGCTA
>CM076983.1:1069156-1081656 GCA_039105355.1 Benthosema pterotum | reverse complement strand
TGCCTGCCTGCCTGCCTGCCTGCCTGCCTGCCTGCCTGCCTGCCTGTCTGTCTGCCTGTCTGTCTGTCTGTCTGTCTGTGTGTCTGTCTGCGTGTCTGTCTGTCTGTCTGTCTGTCTGCGCGTCGTCCTTGCAGGCGGCTGCGCAGCGCGTGGTGAGCCTGCTGCAGCTGTCTGCGCAGACGGTCCAGACCCTGACCGACACAGAGCTTCCCCGCTGGCGCCGCAGGCAGCAGGTGGCCTGCATCGGCGGTCCGGACGACGCTTCGCTGGACCAGCTGGAGAAATGGTAGGAGAGAGCCCAGGCAGGGGCGGATCTAGGCATGGGCATGGGGGGGGGGGGCAGGGGTGGACTGGGAGCTCAAAACGTACCGGGCAATTTTGTCTCAGAGCGGCCCTCTGAAGACCCTTATAATGTTAGTTAGTTAGTTTTAGTTAACTATAAAAACCCTGCAATAGGCAGTTTCATTTGAAGAGGACAGAGGGCCGCCAGCACTGATTCGTGGGCCGGTTTTGTGCAGATTTTTTTTTTTAATTAAAACACAACATTAACGGCCCCCGGGGGGGTCGGCCCACCGGGAAAATGCCCTGTATGCCAGACTGTCAGTCCACCCCTGGGGGGGGGTCAATACCCAGTCTTAACCCCATTGTGTCCTGTCTAGATTTCTAGTTTCTAATATTCAAAGATTTGCACCACGTTTTCACGATTCTTCAAAAATAGCAGAGATACAAGCTCATAGCGCGCCACTCGGTGGCGCGCTATGAGCTTGTAGATCTGCTATTTTTCAATAGTTAAAACACAGCAACACAACCATTGTGTCCTGTCTAGATTTCTAGTTTCCGAATAACATAATATTCAAAGATTTGCACCGCGTTTTCACGATTTTTCAAAAAATAGCAGAGATACAAGCTCATAGCGCGCCACTCGGTGGCGCGCTATGAGCTTGTAGATCTGCTATTTTTCAATAGTTAAAACATAAAAACGCGTTCAGTACACTAAGGGTTAAAGTGCCTATATTTAAAATGATTTGAAACACTACTGCTGCTACTGCTAACTAACTACAATTGTGGCACCACTAAACCAACAGCATTTCATCATTGAAAACAGAAAACTCTCTGAGTCAGACCTTTAGCTTTATGCATGCTGCGTGTCTGTTGCAACTGCAACAACAACTGATGTTATTATTGACGCTTTACTTGACTAATAAAAGTCCTGTAACCGAAAATGGTATGGGGGCGATGAAGCCGCCCCCATACCATTTTCTCTTGCCCATCCAACATGTTCTCTTGCCCCCCCCCCCCCCCCCCCCCCCAATTAGGACATGTTACATCCGCCCCTGAGCCCAGGGGTTTTCAAGTGGTCCCTGTCCGAGAGGATTGCAGGTGGTCCCCAGCTAATTGATGGACAGATGGTAAACAAATGGACCCTAATAGATCTGTAACTCAGGAGAGCGTTAAAATGAAACCAAATGGACCCTATCATGGGTCCATTTGGTTTCATTTTAACATGTATAGAGGACAAGGATAATGTATATTTATCCATATGAGGCTCATTAGCATGGCATCCTTTTAAAGCAGGGGTTTTCAACCTTTTTGACGCCAGGGACCACCGTTTATTCAGCATTTGAGCCACGGACCACCATTTGATGACATTCTAGCCCCAAAGACCTAAAACTAAAGAATTATTTTGGTTTTGTCCACAATTCCAGGCTGTATTTTGCCAACAAAACAGTGTAAACTTCTTAATTAAGCGGCTGCTAATTCAGATAATGAATATTGTAACTCTTGAGAGTGTAAAAATGAAACCAAATGGACCCGCAAGGGTCCATTTGGTTTCATTTTTACGTTCTCAAGAGTTACATCCGGTTAACCAGCTTAGCTGAGGACCACCTGACCACCTCAAGGACCACTGGTGGTCCCCGGACCACCTGTTGAAAACCCCTGCCATAGAAGAATATACCGGTAGACAATAATACTCCACCAACTGGGAATAGCAGACCTTTTACTGAAATGTACACTTTGGCAACTCTAAAGCCCCACATGGTCCAACATGTCATTTAACTATCATAGTGTCAACCAGTATTGGGACATGTGCACTACGTAACTTGATATATTACATAATATATTACCAAAATGCAGTAACGTGTAATATAAATATATTACCCAACAAAAATAATCTAATATATTCATGGACGGCGCCAGGGGGGGGCTAGCAGGGGCTCTAGCCCCCCCTGCTGGAGGCTTAGCCCCCCTAAGCCCCCCCTGGCCAAAAACATGACTGTGATGAAAAATATTCAGGGAATAAATAAAATATATGGAAGACCAAACTGACTGACTTTCATGTAAATCATTGCTATAAAATCATGATACTTGTTATTTTTGGAATGATGTATAATACTGAAATAATCCATTTCTCAGAATTCTCACCACCTGTCATTTTCGCCCGCACGGTCACGTACGCAATACGCATTGCAATCCTCCAATCAACAGAGCGTCCTCCATTTACAGAAAAAAAACAATGAATATCAAATAGTATAGCCCCTGAATATAAGACAACTCCATTTTTGGGATATTTCCATTGGGAAAAAAACATTCTTATATTCAGGCCAATAGGGTATATTACACTTGCTCAGACAGTAATATTGTAATCCATTATAATGTATTGCTTTAAAATGAAGGTAATAATTAATAAGTAATATATTAACAAGGTAAAGTAATATTCCCAACACTGGTATCAACCTCTTACCCCTGTGTCAGACCTGCAGTTGGACTGCCATATTTGGCCAATACCAATATGACCCGATAATGACGAATAAATGCTGATACCGATACTTTTCCGATACCCATCAGGGGTTGACACTAAGGTCCCCGAGGTACTTGTCCATCGGGCAAGTGCAAGTCAGGTTCTACTTGCCCTCAGGTCATGGTCACTTGCCCCCCAGGTTCCAGGTGGTCCCCAGTTAAGTTGGTTAACCAGATGTAACTCTTGAGAACGTAAAAATGAAACCAAATGGACCCTTGTGGGTCCATTTGCTTTCATTTTTACGCTCTCAAGAGTTAAAATTCATCATCTTAATTAGCCCAGGTCTACACTGTAGAAGATTAATGTTCATTTTGATGTGTATGTTAATTTGCCTGTTTTGTTTCCTAAATCCAGCCTGGAATTGTGGATATCTAGAAAGCAGGGAAAGACACAGAGGCAGAGTGCAATGACTGCCTTCAAGACAAATTTATCTTGTGTTGTGTTATAGTGCACTAAGTTGCACACTTGCCCGATCGGGCAACCAGGTAGCAGTCTTCACTTGCCCCACCATTTTTTTTACTTGCCCCGGGCAAGCGGGCAAGTGTTAGTGTCAAGCCCTGCCCATACAATATTTGCCGATACCGATATGACCAAAAAAGGGCCGATGCCGTACTTTTTTCCGATACCTATAAAGTATCGGGGCATCCCTAATTTCAACTACTTGGGCGCAGATTTTCATGATCATTTTTTGTATTTTTTCCCACAGGTTCACAGCGGTGGCCGAGTTGCTCCTGCGGTTGCGTTGGCGTCTTCAGGACAAACCTTCCAGCTGCCTGCAGCTCTTTGGCGGCGAGGAGTCTGTCCGACAGCTGCTGCAGAACTTGCACACCGCCCTGGAAAAGCTTCTGCAAAAGTAACTGTCTTTTCTTGTCTTGTCTTGTCTTAGCCTCGACACCCAGGCTTTCATTTTCGTCCGCCTTGCGCGAAAATGGCCTGGACGACCGTAATTTCCGTATTATAAGCCGCACCTGAATATAAGCCGCACCAGCTAAATTTGGGGCAAAATACTGATTTTTCTTGTATAAGCCGCACCTGACTATAAGCCTGGTGCGGCTTATAGTCAGGTTATACTTCATGTTAGTGCAGTGGTTTTCAACCTTTTCACAATTTAACAACATCTTCACCCCCACAGACCCCAAAACTAAAGATTTCTTTTGGTTTTGTTCACAATTCCAGGATGGATTTTTGCAAACAAAAGAGGCAAAGCAACAAAATTAGACCAAACTAAACATGACTTATGACTCATTAATTAAATGGTGCTAATTTACCTGGTGAATATCATAACTCTTGAGAGTGTAAAAATGAAACCAAATGGACCCGCTAGGGTCCATTTGGTTTCATTTTTATGCTCTCAAAGAGTTACATCTGGTTAACCAACTTTCTATCATTTACTGTAGTCTGCGGAGCCCACCTGGAACCTGGAAACTCCATAGATTAGCCGCACCGCTGTATAAGCCGCAGGGTCAAAAGCATGTGAAAAAAGTAGCGGCTTATAGTCCGGAAATTACGGTAATTTGTTACACACAGTGGCCTTGAGGGTGGGCGTCGCTCTAAATGATGTGACGTAGTACAGCAGTGGACGGGCGCGGGAGGGGCCGGGGATGACGACACGTTAGTGAGATCAAATCAGATCAGCTCGATCTGCCGTGTGGATCCCACGGCACCCCGCCCCCCCAAGGCCAAAATCATTTCGGGTTAGGCCAGGCTAGTCTTGTCTTGTCTGTCTGTGTGTCAAACAGTCCGTATTTGGGCATGTCTGGCGCAGAAGTTCACAAGCTGGCAGCAGGTCCGGATGTATTATTTCCAATTGGAACAAAAATGGTACCATTTTCATTTAAATTCTTGAGCTCTGTGACCCACAAGATTTATATCTTGCACAGGACCTTTATTAGGCAAGTATAAGCATCAATAATAGCATCAATAATAGCATCAGTTGCAACAGACACGCAGCATGCCTAAAGCTAAAGGTCTGACTCAGAGAGTTTTCAATGATGAAATGCTGTTGGTTTAGTGGTGAGACGATGGTACTTAGTAGCAGTATAGTAGTGTTTCAAATACTTTTTAAATATAAGCACTGACATATCTTGGGTTGTTTTGCATGCCATCGTGTTTGGTGGGGCAGTCTAGGCATTTAGGGGAGCAATGTCCTTCCTAATATCCACCTGTTTGTTCTTCCCCCAGTGCTCTGGTAGTAGAGAGACAGCCCTGCATGTCATCTCTGCCTCATCGCCCGCTGGTTGTGAAAACTAAAGCCCCTGACACACCAAGCCGACGGTCGGCCGTCGGGCCGTCGGTCGGCGTCGGCCGGCCTAGTTTCCCCGGTGTGTCCCGCACGTCGCCGCACGTCGCCCCCTCGTCGGAAGCTTTTCAGCTTTTCCGACGCCGATTCAACATGTTGAATCGGCGTCGGCCGTCGGCGGAACAGCTCACTCTGTGATTGGCATCGCCATGGCCATAGGTCTATGCAGAAATGCATTAAACTCAGCAACGGTCCACCTAGATCTCTTTATTTTAGATCGTTTTGCAGTAATAATACAAGATAAACATCCAAAGATTTTAGTTGTTCGTTGTATTTCCAACTCCCAACTTGTCCCTATTCAGGCTGCATGAACAGCTGACATAGAGCTGACCCCTCTATGTCGTGACTCTTCTCTCTTCTCTTCTCTGTTGTTGCCAAGTATTTGGAGAGAAGTAAGCTAATGACGCCAAAAAGCCCAATAATATCGTATAGTTGGGATTATAAATAATACTAGGCATCAGGGTTTTTATAATTAACTAGAACTAACGAAAAAACGATAATATATTTTTTTATTTTAAGAGTAAAAACTAATTAAAACTAAAGGACAATGAAAAATCCATATCTATATAAACCCTGCTAGGCATATGCACTGTATGTCTCTGATTAATAGTGTGCTATGCATGAATGCCAACAGTACTACTCGAGCCTACTCGAGTTTAATTGTTATGGACATTGAGCACATTGGCCAATTTGCAGGTACTACACTTTTTTATTTTAGATAATCACCCCCACAGTCCATTGTTGTATGCATGAATGGAACAACAACAACAACAGTAATTGTGATGCATTATCATTATAAATACTATGTATCTAGGGTGATTTTTTTTGCCATTATTAATTAATTACAATCGCCAGCGGCCAGAATCACCAGAATCAGATGACCATAATATACAATAAAATGTTGGTTAACACGGACCGAAAACAAGCCAACATGGCAACCCTTTCTGTATTTCCTCTGAGAATAGTGACGTAGTTCCGGCTCTAAAAAAAACGCCACGAAGAAGAATCCAATGTTTTGATATTTTATACATGGATTTACTAACAGAACGTGGCTACTATTAGGTTATGTGGAATGCCACCTGGCTGTTATTTGAGCTCAAAATCACGCGAAGTCCGCGTTCTGTTGATGACGGCGGGCATCGCATATTTACCATACTAGAGGCACTTATCAGATTATAACCGTTAGCATTTTAAGCTAATTAAGCTAACGGCCCAGAGCTTCCGGTTTTCTGTTGTTTTTCAGTGAATGCAGACTACCGCTACCTACTGGTATGGAGGGGTATACGTATATGGCTAGTTGACCGTCGTGTGTCGTCTTTGCGGTGTGTCCAAGGAGCCCGACCTGGCCCGACACAGGCGCCGCAAGGCGACGCAAGGCGACACAGCAGTTGGCCGACGTCGCGCGACGTCGGCTTGGTGTGTCAGGGGCTTAAGACTCAGTTCTCAGTCAAGCTCAGGTGAGTCCTGGATCCATCTGTACCATCGCTATAATAGGGACTCTGACACCAGATTATACAGCAGTTCCTTGCAGATTATAGCTGCAGCAACATTCTAGATTTTGACGCTAGGTTTTACTAGTAGTTTCCGACACTAGATTCTAGTTATTGACACTAAATTATAGTTTCTGATGCTAGGATCTACTTTTTGACACTAGAATCTAGTTTCTGACGCGAGAATCGAGTTTTTGACACTAGAATCTAGTTTTTCTGAAAAATCTGTGTTCCTGTGTCAGTGATGCTAACATATTTCAAGCCAAGGACCACCAGAATTATCCATATTTGGCTGCAGACCCCCATCTGAAAATATGTTGTTCTAGGGATCCCCCAGAAGCAAAAAATTGAGTTAAAAATGTTTGCTTCCAAAATAATGTATCTCCAAAGATGCCAACCATTACGCATTTTGCGTATCTGCTACGTATTTTGACCTCTGACTACGCTGCTACGATTAATCACTGCAGAATACGCAAAGAGCGCAAACCCTCTGTTTTTCCCATGTAGTAGTAGGCGTTGTTGGCGTACGCCAACTCCGTTCACCTCATGGGGCCAGTCCATCTACATAAACGTCTGTTGGATAGTGACATGAATAGTGACAGCCGGAAGTTACTGAATGCATTGAAGCCTATGGGCTCACGCGAGTACGTGGACCACGTGACCAGGCTGTTTTCTGACCCCTCGATGTCGCAACTCTTCTACTAGATGGCTCTGCCTTAGACCTTGGTTTCTAGCGACGTGATTGGTCTGCGTCCCCACCGGAAGGGAGCCTAGCTTAGATAGCACCCAGCTAACAGTGCAGTCGCGTCGGCCGCGGCTCACGGTGATTCGTAGTGCTAATCGCCTGAGTTGTCTCCTATTAAAATATTATTTTACTATATGGCTGTGGCTCGAGCCTCCAGTGGGGTCGTTCATGTTGTCTCGTTATGGCGGCCGCAGCCTCGCGCTGCTCGGCTCCGCTCCGAGGACGAGGAGGTGCTCGAGCATGTTTTTTCCCCCGTGCCTGTTGGCTGTGGCCGCCGCCGGTCCCGTGTGTCGGTCGGTCGGTCGCACGGCGGCGGACCGCGTGAGGGAGAGGCTCGAGGAGACTAGTGGATTGGAGCGACCCGAAGTGAAGAAGTAGTGAGCGTAATGAGGCGGTCGCTCCGAATTCTAACCGCGGAACAAACAACCAAACCGAGATGGATGGATAGAATAGTGGAGACGCCATGATGACCATCCAAACTTTACCAGGGGTTTTCAACTTTTTCGATACCAGGGCCCACTATTTATTCAGTATTTGAGCCACGGACGACCATTAGAGGAGTTTTTTAGCCCCACAGACCCCAAAAACTAAAGATTTCTTATGCTTTTGTCCACAATAACAGACTGGATTTAGGAAACAAAACAGGCAAACCTACAGATTAAAAAGGACCATTAATGTTCCAGTTCTGTAGACTCGGGCTAATTCAGATGATGAATAGGCTACTTACTACTACTTAACTCTTTGAAAGTGTAAACATGAAACCAAATGGACCCGCAAGGGTCCATTTGGTTTCATATTTAGACAAATATTCATTTCTGTATATCTAATCATAGTGGAGGTGGAAGGGAAAAGAAATAGGCCTAATGGTAGTGGTGGTGGTGGTGGGGGGCAGTTCTTACAGCAACTCCAGTCATGTTATGAATGAATGTTTTTTTTTATAAACAAGAGATGAGAGTTACAGTACACACTGTCAAGGTTGAATGGTTTTCACCATTTATCCGCCATTTGATTACATTTTCACACCAAATACCTAAAATTAAAGAATTCTTTTGATTTTGTCCACAAATCCAGGCTGTATTTTGCCAACAAAACAGTGTAAACTTCTTAATTAAGTGGTGCTAATTCCAATGATGAATATTTTAACTCTTGAGAGTGTCAAAATGAAACAATTTCGTTTCATTTTTACACTCTCAAGAGTTACATCTGGTTACCCAACCTTCCGTCATTTAGCTTGGAGACCACCTGGAATCATCTCAAGGACCACTGGTGGTCCCCAGACCACCTGTTGAAAACCCCTGGTATATAATATAGTAGTGTTCATGGAATGCGGTCCAACTCCAAAGGTTTTGGATGTGGGATGCCTTCCTCCTAAATGCAGGCATTTCTAAGTGACCCCAAACTTTTGAACGCTAGTGTATCAGTGTCATGGATTTCAATGTTTGGGGGCACCCAACTTCTTTTGGGCTAAAATCTACTGAAACATACCTCATGATAAGTGAGAATGTGAAGTTAATATTGGCATACAAATGTGCCTTGCTGCAATGTGCGCTGCACTGCCGTGCTGCCGCGCTGTCGGGCCGCTGCGCCGCCGCGCCCCGGTAATTTGCTACTCAAAAACATTTTCAAAGGTTGGCATGTATGGTATTCAGAGATTGGCAGCACATTTTCACATTTTTTCAAAAATAGCAGAACGACAAGCTCATATCGCGCCACTCGGTGGCGCGATATGAGCTTGTAGATCTGCTAGTTTTCAACAGATAAAACACCAAAACGCGTTCAGTACACAAAGGGTTAAGTGCTGTATAGTAGGCCTGATTTTGGGGTTTGAGGAATTTCCGAGCGAGCTTCGAAAACGCTTGCTTCTAATTAGGTCGTAAAAACAAAAACAAAAAAAGCAGCATGCTGCACCCCCGCCTCCCTCCGCCTCTACTAACTCTTAAAATCGTGGATGTTGTCAAAGGTAGATGAGCTTTCTACTGCCCTGAGATGTGATTGACATCAATGAATACATCAGTCATTAGAGCGCAGGCACCTCTGTCCTTCCTCTCCCCTTTCCTCAGAGTTTTGGAGCTGATGAATGAATGAGAATGGGACGCCTTCATTGAAAACAATGCATTACAACTCCAGTTCGTCCCTATTCATGTTGCATCGAACAGTGCTGCCCAAGGGCTGAGTTTCTGGGCCCTCAATGTCGCAACTCTTCTACTAGATCAGAAGACAAGTTAATAAATAAAAAAATACAAATGGTTCGGGATCCTTAATGTTCGTTCGCGTGACGACCTTAACGAGTGAGTGGTTCGAATCCCGAGATTCGGTATACAGCCTTATTTAGCACACAGCCATCCGCAGCGGCGACGGGTTACCATGGTGACGTGTCTATGCCAGCGTGTGTCAAACGGGCGTCGTGGACACTGCGTTAAAGTGTAGGTTCTGCCGTTGTAGGAACGGCTGTTATGGCAAGCAGGTTTATCTATCGAGCACGGATTGAGTTCCTGTAGCCGTACTAGAGGCTCGCCGTCGTACAGCTTAAAGTCCCTATTAACAGACGTTTCCAGAGGTGCACACGCTACAGTGTTATTAGCATTACTTAGCATTATTAGCATTATTAGCATTACTTGAGATGAGACAAATATGGATAAATACATTATACTTGCCCTCTATAACTAGAATTGAACATTTAAAACACACATTTTAGCTTAAAAATAGTTAACGTCTTTATCCCAAGGGGGGCGCCATTTTACTGTGCCTGTCACATGACCTGTCACAGTGATGAGGTCACAGAAGATCTGTAGTAATAGAATATAGTATGGAACGTTCCACGATTACCCAGCATTGCAACGTAAAATGGCGCCCCCCTTGGGATTAAAACATGAACTATTTTTTAAACTAAATTCTATCTGTTTTACATATTTAATTCTAGTTGTAGAGGGCAAGTATAATGTATTTATCCATATTTGTCTCATTATCCAGGGATCCTTTTAATATACAGTATGTAACATACAGTACTATACTAATAATGATCTGTACAACAGTGCTCATTATTCCTCCCACTGTGTTCAGGTTTCTGGCCAAACTCCAAGAATTCAGGTTTCTTCTCAAAGTGGAGGCAGTTCTTCAGGCGTGAGTGAACAATGCACGGCCTATTATTATTATCACATTTTGTTTGATTGATTATTCATGAGAATGTGGTTTTACAACTTCTAATGTGTGCATTTTTTCCTTTTCTTTTTTCACCCACAGCAGCAGTGTTAAAGGGTACGTGTCTTTATCATTCACAATAATAACTCTAGGCCAAGGGTTTTCAACCTTTTTTCATCCCAGGGACCACCATTTATTCAGGATTTGAGCCACGGACCACCGTTTGAGGATATTTTTTTTTAGCCCCACAGACGCCAAATCTGAAGATTTATTTTGCTTTTGTCCACAATTCCAGGCTGGATTTGGGAAACAAAACAGGCAAAACATACATTCCAAAATGGCTAATTCAGATGATGAATATTTTAACTCTTGAGAGTGTAAACATGACACCAAATGGACCCGCAAGGGTCCATTTGGTTTCATTTATTTAATTAATTTATTTATTTATTTATTTATTGAATTATTTATTCTAAGGCGATTCATTAAATGTATATATTAAAGGTATACCTGTAGTAAGTGATTTCACTTAATTCAAATATTGTTGTTTTGTTCTTCGTTTTTGGCTAATTCTCCCTACTGTAAAGTGTGATAACCATATAAGGCAGGGCTGGGCAATTATTATTTCCCAAGGGGCCAAACGAGATACATAAAATATTGTGGAGGGCCAAGACTAAAGGCTGAACTAAAGTCTGCGTAATATTAATTTAATTTCAAGATAAAAGTAAGAGTAAGACCAACCATTTTGACACCAGGGCCCTCTATTTATTCAGTACTTAAGCCACGGAGGACCACCATTTGATGACATTTTAGCCCCACAGACCCCAAAACTAAAGATTTCTTTTGCTTTTGTCCACAATACCAGGCTGGATTTCACAAGCAAAACAGGCAAACCTAGATAAAAAATGACCATTCTTTTACATTCTCTGGCTAATTCAGATGAATATTTTAACTCTTGAGAACGTAAAAATGAAAAGAGTTACATCTGGTGAACCAACTTTCCATATTTAACTGGAACTTTCTCAAGGACCACTGGTGGTCCCCGGGCCACTCAGAGTCAGCCAAAGGGCCGCATTTGGCCCCCGGGCCGCATAATGCCCAGGTGTGATTTAAGGGGTTCTTCCCTGTCCCCAGTGACCCCCAGGGGTTAAAAAAAAACCCAAACAAACCCCAGTTTAACTTTGGGGCTTTTATTTGGGAGAAAAACCTTTCATCCAATCAGAATGAGGGGGGGGGGGGGGCTTTGGTGTATGTGCTGTTAGCCTGTTCCTTGAAACTCTTCATGCTTCATGTAAATATCCTCAGGTTTCGCAAATTCGTGTTCGAAGACGGAAAGGACCAAAGTAAAGTGATGGACGTGGAGAGCCCTGGCGGGGGACTGGTGGTGCAGTTTGGACAGTCTTCAGACTCCGTGCTGGTGAGGACAACATACACACAGCCGTGGGTTTTCAAACGTTTTGACACCAGGGCCCACTATGTATTCTGCATCTTAGCCACGGACCACTTTAAAACAGCTCTATACAGCACTGCTACGGAGGCTGCAGGCTCTGTGCCATCACCAGGGGCGGATCTAGGCATGGGCATGGGGGGGGGGGGGGGGTAAATCCCCAGACTGCCACACCAAACATGATGGCATGCAAAACAACCCAAGATATTTCTATGCTTATATTTAAAAGTATTTGAAACGCTACTATACTGCTAGCAACTAACTACAATCGTCACACCACTAAACCAACAGCATTTCATAATTGAAAACAGAAAACTCTCTTAATCAGACCTTTAGCTTTATGCATGGTGCGTGCCTGTTGCAACTTCAACAACAACTAATTATCATTGATGCTTATACTTGCCTAATATAAGTCCTGTAACTGAAAATGGTATGAAGCCGCACCCATACCATTTTCCCCTGCCCCCCCAATTGGGAAATGTTACATCTGCCCCTGCGTGACATCCAGCTGTCGGAGCTTCACATTAATGGTACATTGGTGCAATAGCTGGCACTGGCTGATAAATGGGAGATTATAGTGTGGC
>CM076983.1:1044156-1066656 GCA_039105355.1 Benthosema pterotum | reverse complement strand
CAGCCTGGGCCTCAGTCCTCTGGTACAGCATGATGGGCCCTGAACAGGTACACACACACACACACACGCCATGTCGTCCTGTCCGCTATGTTTCTAGGACTGTTTTTAGGACCTGTGTTTTCTTTTTTTTTTTTTTTTTTGGACTTTAGGACCTGTCGTTGTTCGCCAAGCCTCCTCCATTGCCATGGCAGGTCCTGTCAGATGTGTTGAGCTGGCAGTTCAAGTGCATCAGCAGACGGGGCCTCGACGACCTGCAACTGAACGCTATCAAACACAAGCTGACCGGTCTGTCTGTCTGTCTGTCTGTCTGTCTGTCTGTCTGTCTGTCTGTCTGTCTGTCTGTACAATTGACTGTCTGTACAAGTGACTTTAAGTGACTTAAAGACAATGCAAACACATGTAGGATGCAGAGACAATGTAGTGCTTCAGTAAAGATCATAGAATGCAGAGAGACAGTGTAGTGTCTCAGTAAACTATAGGATCATAGAATGCAGAGAGACAGTGTAGTGTCTCAGTAAACTATAGGATCATAGAATGCAGAGAGACAGTGTAGTGTCTCAGTAAACTATAGGATCATAGAATGCAGAGAGACAGTGTCGTGTCTCAGTAAACTATAGGATCATAGAATGCAGAGAGACAGTGTCGTGTCTCAGTAAACTATAGGATCAGAATGCAGAGAGACAGTGTAGTGTCTCAGTAAACTATAGGATCATAGAATGCAGAGAGACAGTGTAGTGTCTCAGTAAACTATAGGATCATAGGATGCAGAGAGACAGTGTTGTGTCTCAGTAAACTATAGGATCAGAATGCAGAGAGACAGTGTAGTGTCTCAGTAAACTATAGGATCATAGAATGCAGAGAGACAGTGTAGTGTCTCAGTAAACTATAGGATCATAGAATGCAGAGAGACAGTGTAGTGTCTCAGTAAACTATAGGATCATAGAATGCAGAGAGACAGTGTAGTGTCTCAGTAAACTATAGGATCATAGAATGCAGAGAGACAGTGCAGTGTCTCAGTAAACTATAGGATCATAGAATGCACAGAGACAGTGTAGTGTCTCAGTAAACTATAGGATCATAGAATGCAGAGAGACAGTGTAGTGTCTCAGTAAACTATAGGATCATAGAATGCAGAGAGACAGTGTAGTGTCTCAGTAAACTATAGGATCATAGAATGCAGAGAGACAGTGCAGTGTCTCAGTAAACTATAGGATCATAGAATGCAGAGAGACAGTGTAGTGTCTCAGTAAACTATAGGATCATAGAATGCAGAGAGACAGTGTAGTGTCTCAGTAAACTATAGGATCATAGAATGCAGAGAGACAGTGTAGTATCTCAGTAAACTATAGGATCATAGAATGCAGAGAGACAGTGTAGTGTCTCAGCAAACTATAGGATCATAGAATGCAGAGAGACAGTGTAGTGTCTCAGTAAACTATAGGATCATAGAATGCATAGAGACAGTGTAGTGTCTCAGTAAACTATAGGATCATAGAATGCAGAGAGACAGTGTAGTGTCTCAGTAAACTATAGGATCATAGAATGCAGAGAGACAGTGTCGTGTCTCAGTAAACTATAGGATCATAGAATGCAGAGAGACAGTGTAGTGTCTCAGTAAACTATAGGATCATAGAATGCAGAGAGACAGTGTAGTGTCTCAGTAAACTATAGGATCATAGAATGCAGAGAGACAGTGTAGTGTCTCATTAAGGCTACTTCAAAATAAGGTCCAGTACATATCGGATTGACTTACAGCAGGTTTTAATTACTTCTCAAAGCGCACACACACTGCTGTTGGACTGTGCTGTTGCTATAGCAACCCAGACGTGACATGTTTGTTTACATCCTTACAGATGACCCTGATGACATCATCACCTGGGGACGCTTCTGCAAGGTGGGCGTGTCACACACACACACACACACACACACACACACACACACACACAGACACACACACACACACACACACACACACACACACACACACACACACACACACACACACACACACACGCACACACACACATGTCCAGGACAAGACATATGGTTTAATATATAAATAATATGTTTTTGTCTAGAATGATGGTGTGTGGTTTTGGATCAATGGGATCCTGGAATTGATCAAAACGACCAACCTGCTGGAACTCTGGGATGCAGGGTGAGTTGATACGGTTGTGTTGTTGTTGTCATGATTGTTTTTGTTAATGTGCTTCCGATGTATTAACCCTGAACACGTTTTGGTGTTCTAAGCATTATGTTATACTTTAGCTATTGAAAAATATCAGACCTACAAGCTAATAGCGCGCCACTGTCGTTATGCTATTTTTGAAAAAAAAAAAAAAAAAAAAAAATCAGATGTGGGTCCATAGCCAAACACAGATAATTCTGGGGGTTCTTGGCGTGAAATATCTTGGGCATCACTGACACAGAACAGAATTTTCAAGAAGAAAATAGAATCTAGCATCAGAAACTACAATCTAGTGCCAGAAACTTGAATCTAGAGTCAGAAACTAGAATCTATAGTCAGAAACTAGAATCCCGAGTTGGAAACTAGGATCTGGCGTCGGGAACTAGAATCTGGCTTCAGGAACTATAGAATCTAGCTCCAGAAACGAGAATCTGGCTTAAGAAACTAAAATCTAACGTCTGAAAATAGAATATGGCTACTAGAATCTAGCGTTAGGAACTAGAATCTAGCGTAGAAAAATAGAATCTAGTGTCATGAACTACAATCTGGTGTCAGAAACTAGAATGTAACGTTAGAAACTAGAATCTATAGTCAGGACACAATGGTTTAAACTAGAATGCAAAACATTAATTTATCGATTTATTTAGTTTATTTATTCCTGATTTTATATTAAGACATGGATATAGTGGCAAGTGTGTTGAAGGTATATTCACTGATTCCCGTGAATATTATTCTGTCTTGCTCACCAGTGTGCAGATTCGATGTCTACATTTTTCTAAACAATATTTTAAAAATAAATGAAAAGAGTACATCCGTACGCTCAAATGGTGTCACTATGACGCGCAGAGCTCATATAAAAGACATTGCTAGGCTACACATCTGTGGCAAGGTGCTTAATATGAAAACAAAAACATATCAGCACTCAGCGCAGCACAACGGCCCGGGCCAGCCATAAAAAACACATTAACAATACACAGCAGCCCACACATCAGAGCGCAACAAAAGACATACTAGTCCTATCATCATCATCATCATCATCATCATCATCAGAATACGATCTATTTCCTTGAAATAGATCGTGGTGGTAGTTGGTTAAGTTTGTAGATAACGTTTTTGCGCGGGTCTGTATTTCTCTAACACTGTTTGCAATCGGATCCGTGTACGTAATGATAGTTTGATTTTAAAAGATCCAATCCAAAATACTATCAATACAAAATAATATCAGTACGCAGATCCGATCCAACTGTCTGCAGCCACTCAGTTAGTGGAACACGCTGAGAGTGCAAGCATCAAAGGAGAGCACAGCTGCTCCGATGGAAAGAATGACTTCTATCCATGACAATAACTAATATCCCTGTTGAATTATGTACACACGCATCCCACACATGGAGAAAGAAAACGGTTTAAGTCCCCGACCACCTTCTTCCTTTCCTAAGGAGGGGCTGGTGGGAGTCAACTTGTGCTATGCAAATCGATCGTTTGTTTATTCCCTAGTTTGTATTATTTATATTGGTGGTTTCAGGTGGATCATGGGAGTTGTATTCTACGGATGGTTTCAGGTGCATTCTGGGATTTGTATTCTATGGATGGTTTCAGGTGCATTCTGGGATTTGTATTCTGTGGATGGTTTCAGGTGCATTCTGGGATTTGTATTCTATGAATGGATTCAGATGCACCGTGGCAGTTGTATTCTATTGATGGTTTCTGGTGCATCATGGGAGTTGTATTCTACGGATGGTTTCAGGTTCATCATTGGAGTTGTATTCTACGGATGGTTTCAGGTGCATCATGGGAGTTGTATTCTACGGATGGTTTCAGGTGCATCATGGGAGTTGTATTCTACGGATGGTTTCAGGTGCATCATGGGAGTTGTATTCTACGGATGGTTTCAGGTGCATCATGGGAGTTGTATTCTACGGATGGTTTCAGGTGCATCATGGGAGTTGTATTCTACGGATGGTTTCAGGTGCATCATGGGAGTTGTATTCTACGGATGGTTTCAGGTGCATCATGGGAGTTGTATTCTATGGATGCTTTCAGGTGCATTCTGGGATTTGTATTCTATGGATGGTTTTAGGTGCATTCTGGGATTTGTATTCTATGAATGGATTCAGATGCACCATGGCAGTTGTATTCTATTGATGGCTTCTGGTGCATCATGGGAGTTGTATTCTACGGATGGTTTCAGGTGCATCATGGGAGTTGTATTCTACGGGTGGTTTCAGGTGCATCATGGGAGTTGTATTCTACGGATGGTTTCAGGTGCATCATGGGAGTTGTATTCTATGGATGCTTTCAGGTACGTCATGGGGTTTGTGAGTAAAGAGGCAGCCGGAGCTCTGCTGATGGACAAACCAAACGGAACGTTTCTGCTCCGCTTCAGCGACAGCTACAGAGACGGAGCCATTACCTTCAGCTGGGTGGAACGCATCGGACACAGAGGTACAACCAGTATACATTCTTAAACGGAAAAAATGTAGTCTTATGGCTCCATTTTCGCTCCCCGCCTCATCCCTAACGTTACCCGCAACGAATACCGTTATTGGCATTTTCGTCACCTTTCCTCTTCCCTTAGCCACTATTCTTTATGCCAACACCTTTATCTGTCACTGGAGGTGTGGTCATAGGCGTGTTTGTCGCGCAGTGCCATAAATTGCAAATTTCATCAGATAGATTTGGGAACTAGATAACGGGATTCCAAAGCACCCGCTAACCTAACCTAAGGCAGAGCCACGTGCGTCTGTGCGCATTGGAGATGTTCCCATTGGAGATGTTCAATTCATCTCCTTATTTATTGATTGTCCTACAAACAGCTGTAGATTGCCTGCTGTCGGTCACTTCCTTGTGTTTAGGTAAGGTATATAATATAATTAAATAGGCTACATTAATTAACTTGTGACGCATTGCTGCTGCTTTCACGTTTCCACCAAATTCCGGACAGTTACATTTTGCTCGATCCCGCATCGTAGAGAAGACCTACCCGCATATTCTATACAGCATCCGAGAGAGTGATATTTGCCCGTCACGCTGCATTTTGAAAAATGGGCCAGAATTGACCGAGAAATGAATGTCTGTTTTTGCTGCGAATTCCCGACTTTTTTGCAATTTATAACATTTCGCAGACTTGGGATAAATGCACGCCACATACAGCAAAAAAAAACATACCATGTTGAATGGTAAGAAATGATTGAGAATTCAATTGACCAAGCTATAATTGTTTGAAAATGAGAGCTATAATCTTTGAGAATAGGCTACTCATGCATGTGTCTGTCCTAAGCCCGCAGCCAGGCTGCGGGCTTAGGAGTAGGCATAGCAGTAGGGATAAGGGAAATAGATATGGGATGAATTCACGCCTGCACTGAAGTCCTGCTGTCAATGCAAGTGGATGGGCGAGAGCCCACACCACCAGACCTGGGCCTGGGCTTACCAAATACAGTAATTACCCATAATAATTAAAACCAGCCATCAAGAGCTTCAACTCATGATGAACAAAGCAGGGGAGTACAGTAAGATTTTTAATTGGGGGGGTCAGGTGATTTCTGGACTTTTTGAAGAGCAGGTATTAATTATTATGGGTAATTATTTGGCAAGCCAAATAATTACCCATAATAGTAGGTAGTAGACCAAAAGCCTAAAGTGCATACCTGGCGATGTCATAGCTGTTCGAGAATACCAGCCATTACCAAAACGGATCCTTTCTGAATGCCCTGCCTTATAATGCACTTTGTAAGGGAATCTTATACTTGTGTTTACGTGCAGAGGAATCAATATATCACCCATACCATTTTCGGTTACAGGACTTATATTAGGCAAGTATCAAGCATCAATAATAACATCAGTTGTTGTTGAAGTTGCAACAGACACGCAGCATGCATATAAAGCTAAAGGTCTGACTCAGAGAGTTTTCTGTTTTCAATGATGAAATGCTGTTGGTTTGGTTGGTGACACGGCTGTAGTTAGTTAGCAGCAGTAGTAGTGTTTCAAATCATTTTAAATATAATCTCTTCAATTTGAAATATCTTTGAAATTTGGGTTGTTTGCATGCCGTCATGTTTGACCCCCTACCCCCCCCCCCCGCCCCCCTCCATCATGCCTAGATCCGCCCCTGCTTGAATGAATATATCAAATCTGTGTGTGTGTCCGGGGGCACGGTGGCACAGTGGTTAGTGCTGTCGCCTCACAGCTAGAAGGTCCTGGGTTCAATTCCCGCTAGGGGCGCTGCTGTGGGTGCTGGCGGCGTGTCTGCTCCTCCGCGTCATCAGTGCCCATACCCGAGGCGGGGTCGGTGAAAGGGCCTTTCTGTGTGGAGTTTGCATGTTCTCCCCGTGTTCCCTAGGGTAGATACCCTCACAAAAACATGCTGTAATCCTGGACTCTAAACTGCCTCCCCCTGGCCAGCCGGGGCGCCTGATGGAGGAGACAGGAACTGGTTGGAATAACGTGTTCCTTCCACGCGCTACGTCCAACCAGGGAAACTCCCCCTGTCAGGTGAAAAGAAGGCAGCTTGGACTCCTCATGCATTGAAGGAAGCATGAGGCCAGTCCGCTGCCTCCCCAGGTTGGTGGAGGGTGTGTAGAGCCCAGGATCACATTAGGAATTGGCACTGGGTGAAAAAATGGTTTGCAAAATCGTGGGATAAAAAAATATATAAAAAAAAAAAAAAATCTGTGTGTGTGCGTGTGTGCGTGTGTGCGCGTGTGCGTGCGTATGCGTGCGTCCCTGCGTATAGCCACGGTGCGCGCGGTGCAGCCGTACACCAGGGACGATCTAGCGGGGGTGAAGCCCAAGGAGCAGGCCAAGGGCGTGTCCATCGCGGACGAGGTCTACAACTATAAGTTCCAGCAGCAAGGCAACCCTCTGGTCTACCTGTACCCTGACATCCCCAAGGACCACGCCTTCTCTCGCTTCAAGTCAAGTACTGTACACCGAGACATCTCCCATTCTACTGGTCGATCCGCGCGACATGAGCTTGTTGTTCTGCTATTTTTGAAAAATTGTGAAAATGTGCTGCAAATCTCTGAATAATATGTTATTTTGGAAGCAAACATTTTTAACTCAAATTTTTGCATCTGGGGGATCCCTAGAACAACATGTTTTCAGATGGGGCGGGGGGGGGGGGGGGGGGGGGGTCCGCAGCCAAATATGGATAATTCTGGTGGTCCTTGGCTTGGCCTTGGACACAGGAACACAGATTTTTCAGAAAAACTAGAATCTAATGTCAGAGACTATAGAATCTAGTGTCAAAAACTCGATTCTAGTGTCAGAAACTAAATTCTAGTGTCAAAAGTAGATCCTATCATCAGAAACTATAATTTAGTGTCAATAACTAGAATCTAGTGTCGGAAACTACTGTAGAATCTAGTGTCAAAAACTCGATTCTAGCGTCAGAAACTAAATTCTAGTGTCAAAAGTAGATCCTATCATCAGAAACTATAATTTAGTGTCAATAACTAGAATCTAGTGTCGGAAACTACTGTAGAATCTAGTGTCAAAAGCTAGAATCTTGCTGCAGCTATAATCTGGTGTCAGGAAATACTGTATAATCTGGTGTCAGAAACTCCAATCGAGGGTCAGGACACAATGGGTTAAGCTATTGAAAAATATTAGATCTACAAGTGAAAATGGTGCGCAAATCTAAGAATCTATTCTATTTGACACCTGATTTGTAGTTTCTGACGCTAGATGTTGTTCTGGGGATCCCCACAGAAGCAACGATTTTAGTTCAAAATATTTGCTGCTGAAAGAATATATTCAAGATTTGCATCACATTTTCACAATTTTTCCAAAACATCAGAGCTACAAGCGCACAGCGCGCCACTCAGTGGCATTATGCCATGTCTTCCTGTACATGATTTGTAACATTTAAAAAAGAAAAAGAATCTTGGGGGATTGGGGGGCTCAGTTTATTGTTTCACATATTTATCAAAATAGGTGATCTACAAGCCCCAAAGATAAAATGCTCAGTGGGTTGAATCAGTGTGCAAATTTCATTTTTAATCAGATTAATCAACAAAATGAATTAATGTTATTAAGGCAGTCTTAGTTTCTATGTCTTCTGACAGTTTACTATGTCAGTGGTCCTCAGCATTTCATGTCAAGGACCCCCAAAGTCATCTATATATGGCCACTGACCACCATCTAAATGTCTGGTGTCATCCATAACCAAAAGACTCCTTGCAGTGAAACGGTGGGCCCATTGTAGGAAGAAATCTGATTAGTTGAAACAACATTCTAGTCATGCAAAAACGACAGTGAAGGAACACCACTTAGTGTAGATTCCAGGTAGTACAACACAAGCAGGCAGGCAAAAAACGCAAAATGAGTTCAAATACGGTCAACTACGGTCAAAACTGTATGTTTCCACTCTTCACACTAGCGTCTTTCTTCTCCAGCCTTCTTCTCTGTCTCTCTTACAAACACAAAAACATACCAGCTGTACATCAGCACCACTGATTAGCCCTTAGGGGGTGCAATACACCTGTATTGCACCCCCTGTAAGGCAGGGAAGGCTGGCACATATGCACAAAGACATGAAGACATTGTACATCAAACAAAACAAGCAATAATGCAATTCAAGAAAACATGACCTAAGTTTCAGTCTAAACATTTTGGCTCTTACATTATCAAAACAAATAAGTCAGCCAAATGTCTCTAGCCTAGCCGACAAGTCTGCTGGGCTCAGGGAGAAAAAATTACTTTAGATTTGTTACTTTTTATTATTTACATTCATGGCAAAAATTATTAGACCACCCTTGTTTTCTTCAATTTCTTGTAAATTTTAATGCCATGGCTCAACTAAAGGTACATTTGTTTGGACAATTACAATGATAACAACACAAATAGCTCATGAGAGTTTAATTCAAGAACTAAGAACTATTAATTTTCCATGGTTTTCTTGATAATAACCAAAATTACTTGCGTTCTTACATCAATAGCTATGGCATTGTACCGCCAAAAACACTACTTTTAAGCATTCCATGTTTTCTTTTCTGCTTGCTTTAAACACATGATACACACAAGAGTTAATATTTGATTGCATAACCATTGTTTTTGATGACTGCAGCCATGCGTCTTGGCATGGCTGCCATTGAAGAAAACAATAATACAATATATTTTCTTTCCCATGACTGTATTTATTAACCCTAACCCTGACCTTAACCCTAACATTCATTCAAGTAAAAATCTAACAAAAAACAGTCAGCAACTCTTTTTTTTTCTTCTTTTGTATTTTTATTATGTCGCTTTTGGAGGATGTTCACATTACGAATGTTTTTAAAATGGTAAATATGAATTTATTTAAAATGGTAAAAAGACGGAATGTGTGTTTCATGTTTGTTTCTACAGAACCGCCTGTGATTGACGGATATGTCCCCAGAACACGCTGTCACGAGTCCTCGTAAGTCACATCACAATGACATGAAAATAATCATGACTGTGTATATATATATGACATATATATATAACATTAGAATGTTATATATATATATATATATATATATATATATATATATATATATATAACATTCTAGATGATGACGTACGATGATAATGGTGGAATGCTAAGCATGCAAATGGTAGCATGTTAACGTAATCATTTCGACATCTGACACCACCGTTCTTGATGATGACGTACGATGATGTGCGGTGATGTGCACAGGTGTGTGTGTGTTTTTTTGTTTTTTTTTTTTTGGATGAACGGCACTATATGAATACAGCTCATCATTATGTCTTCCACAGTGATACAACACCTCCGCCTTCTCCACCTCAACTGGACACCCCCACCCCCACCCCTCCTGTGCCTGAAGAGATGGTACGTTCCACCGCCCATCTAATATAACACTTAAAGGGGAATTCCACCCATTTTTAACATTTTACCATGTCATTGATGTACCATTGAGGTGTTGGGTAAACATGATAAAAAAAAAAGTTCCCCCATTCTGTGTTCCCAAGAAATGGAGGTCTGAAGAAAACCACTAACATGGTGAAACATCTTGATGACATCATCAAGATGTATTTTCACCATGTTAATGGATTTCTTTAGACGCTTCTTTTTTCTTCTGAGAGCGTACAAATGGAAGCAAATGAACCCGTTAGGGTTCATTTGGTTGCATTTGTACGCTCTCAGAAATATGTTAAAAATGGGTGCAATTCCCCTTTAAAGGGTCTTGAAAAGGACCACTTCTCAATCCATCATCATATTACCAGTTCTCACCAAAGTGCAACATTTGTTTTTCTCCTACTCAGTCTGTGTTTCAAAGGAGGGCTGTGGGCATTTCCGAAACCCGAATACATATTGAGATATTCATTGATTTAGGATGGCTTCCATTATCACATTGCGGCTTAAGGAATAGTAAGCCTGCAGTTTCTGTTGGCTTGGATTCCTCATGGACGATGATGTCACTAGTGCCGCCACTAGGCGGCTTTCTGAACTGCCCACACCTCTTCCAGGAGACATAGACAAAGGGCTCCAATTTCGTCTCATCTCCCTTTATACGCTATTAGAGCATCTAGCTCTACACTACAGTTGCTATTTTCATTACAATCCTATTTCCCTTAAACACCTCCTATACCCGTTACATTATGCATAGGTGTGGTTTGGCCGTTTTTAGCTTTCATCCAATCCCTGTTGGTCTTGCCATTGCCTTTAATTCATCCCATATCTATTACCCTTATCCCTACTGCTATGCCTTCTCCTAAGCCCGCAGCCTCGCTGCATTTATCCCAAGTCTACAACACGTCAGCCGCGTTGATTCTGTGGGGGCTCCGGGGCCCAAGCCCCCATGAGAAATTAAGGCATCAGGGCCCTGGGGCTCGAGCTCCCCGGGCCCCCCGACCCCCACCCCCACCCCACAGATTCTCTGCGCTTGTTCACACATCGGGGCCTTGGTTTCGGGGTTGGAGACTTGCCTATTGTGCATTGACGTCACCTATAGGCAACAGGGCCATCAAATGCTAATCAGTCTTTTGTTTACCTGTAGGGTATAGTGTGTAGATTTAAATTTAAAGCAATTAGTTATAACACATAATTAACATAGAGAGTTGTTGTTGGGGGGGGGGGGGGGTCGCGGGGAGGCGGGGTTGATGTTTTTTTTTTTTTTTTTTTTTTTTTTTTTTTTTCAGCCCCCATGAGCAGTTGAGCACGGACGCAGGATGACGCCTCTGCAACACGTCATAATAAAATTGCAAAAAAGTCTCGTCCAAAACAGACGTATTTTTGATCAGTCATATCTCGGTCAATTCTGGACCATTCTTTAGATTTCAAAATGCAGTGTGATGGGCAAACTTCACTCTCTCGGATGCTGTATAGAATATGTGGGTAGGTCTTCTCTACGAAGCGGAATCAAGCAAGACGTAACTGTCTGGAATTTGGTGGAAACGTGAAAGCAGCAGCAATGCATCACAAGTAAATTAATGCATTTAATTATAGTAGATACATTACCTAAACACAAGAAAGTGACCGACAGCAGGCAATCTACCCCTGTTTATAGGACAACCAATAAATAAGGAGATGAATTGAACTGACGCAGCAGCTGTTCCACGTGGACATCTCCAATGCGCACAGATGCCCACACGTGGCTCTGCCTTCTCGTATAGCTTAGCGGGTGCCTTGAAATCCTGTTATCTATTTCTCAACTCTAGTTGACAAAATTAGCAACGTAAGGGACTTTGTGACAAACATGCCTATGACGGTGTCGGCATAAGGAATAGTGGCTATGGGAAGAGGAAAGGCGACAAAAATAGCAATAAGGGAATTTGTTGCAGACTTCGTGCAGCGTCAGGGACAAGGCATTTTTTGAAAATGGAGCCCATAGAGTAGAATACTATGGTCGCATTTCATCATGAACGTTAGTTAGGGAGTATTATTTGAAGATAGGTTGAAAAATACTTTGCTTTATTAGCTATCGCAAGGGTCCATTTGGTTTCATGTTCAAGAGGTAAATTTGGTTAACCAACTTTCCATCATTTAGCCTGGGGACCACCTGGAATCCTCTCAGGGACCACTGGTGGTCCCTGGACCACCTGTAGAAAACCCCTGCTCTATCGGTATCAGAATCTCTCGGCTGAGCTGACCCCTGAAAAGAATCGGATATTGGTCATAATTACGATATTCTACATCTCTATTAGGGGTTAAAATGCATTAGTATGTCATTAGCAGACATAATTAAAATAATTTACTATACAGGTCCATCTCTCAATGAATTATAATATTGCATTAAAAGTTCATTCCATAATATAATTTAAAAAAGTGAAACTTTCAAACTTTGAAGTATTTAAAACCCTTGCTTTTTTTCTTTTTTTCGTTTTATCTTGATTGTTATAGCATACAGCTCATGAAAATCCAAAAATCCCTTTTCAATGAATTAGAATATTTCATGAGACCAATAAAAATATGTTTAAACCAGAAATGTGGAGCATTTCAAAAGTATATTAAAAAAAAGTATATTAATTACTGTAATTAGTTGGTCAGAGCTACATTTTACATTTTTCTTCTTATTATTTCCACACAGGATCTCTAATGACAATAAAATGTTGAAAATGGGTGGATTTGTAGACCATTACTATTGTCATTTATATTAATAGCCTTCATATTCATTCTTCTAGGTTTGGACTCCTTCTACTGAGACGCTGCCTGTTCTGGATCCTGCTGCCATTCTGCTGCCATTCCATTTAGAGTGAAAAATAAACAAATGGATGTGTGAGTGCACATGAAGTATAAGTGTAAAATAAAATAGCGTGCATGTATGGGGTTTATATTGTTGCTGTCGAGAGGAAAGCACCTACATCCTTTCCTTCTTATTTTTTTAGACATTGGTGCTATGCAACACCTTTAGTGACTATGAGGTTGTGGGAGGCCATTCTGGGCCAAAATTCTGTGAGAATGTCAGGGTCAAGACAGTTTTTGTCTCAGTCCAACCCTGGATACATAGCCATATTGATGCCTTTTGTTTTCTTCCTAATTGACTGTTGGTAATTGCAACATGGAACTTGAGCCAGTCTAGTCACTGTTGGGGGTAACAGGCTGATACTGTATGCCAGTCTAGCCAGTGATAAGACACAGGGGTAAGGGGTTGACACTATGGTGAATATACCAGTCTAACCAGTGATCAGACACAGGGGTAAGGGGTTGACACTATGGTGAATATACCAGTCTAACCAGTGATCAGACACAGGGGTGAGGGGTTGACACTATGGGCTCCATTTTGATTACATCATCTGTTATCCGCAATTAGAGCATTTAGCATTGGGGAAGAGGCGTTCCCACGATAAAGTTGGTAATTTCGTTACCATCCTATCTCCCTTAAACACCTCCTAGACCAGTTACATTATGCATAGGTGTGGTTTGGGCGTTTTTAGCTTTCATCCAATCCGTGTTGGTCTTGCCATTGCCTTTAATTCATCCCATATCCATTTCCCTTATCCCTACTGCTATGCCTACTCCTAAGCCCGCAGCCAGGCTTAGGATTCTCAAACGATTATAGCTCGTATTTTCAAACAATTATTGCTCGGACAATTCTTGATCATTTCTTACCATTCAACATGTTATGTTGAATGGTAAGAAGTATGTGGCGTGCATTTATCCCAAGTCTATGAAATGTTATAAAGTAAATTGCAAAACAATCGGGAAATTCTCGGCAAAAACAGACTTCTTTTTTGTCATTCATATCTCGGTCAATTCTGGACCATTTTTTACATTTCATTACAAATACAGAATACAGCGTGGCGGGCAAACATCACTCTCTCAGATGCTGTATAGAATAATGGTAGGTCTTCTGTACGAAGCGGGATCAAGCAAAACGTAACTGTCGGGATTTCGGTGGAAATGTGAAAGCAGCAGCAATGCGTCACAAGTTAATTAATGTATTTAATTACGGTACGTTACCTAAACACAAGGAAGTGACCAACAGCAGGCAATCTACAGCTGTTTATAGGACAACCAATAAATAAGGAGATGAATTGAGCTGATGCAGCAGCTGTTCAACGTGGACAACTCCAATGCGCACAGATGCCTGCACTTGGCTCTGCCTTCTCATATGGGTTAGCAGGTGCTTTGAAATCAAATCTATTTGACGAAATTAGCAACTTAAGGGACTGCGTAGTAAACACACCTATGACCACACCTCCAGTCACAAATAATGGTGTGGGCATAAAGAATAGTGGATAAGGGAAATAGAAAGGTGACGAAAATACCAATAAGGGAATTGGTTGCACGTTGCAGGCAGTCTCAGGGACAACGCATGTAACCATCGCATGTAACCAACGCATGTGTAGTATTACGCGGAAGCGGGGATCGAACCCGGGACTCCCACTCGCCAGTCCAACGCACAACAAGTCGCGCCAATAAGGCTGAGCCCGATTGGCGGGGTTGTTGTCGCTGGCTCATGGCTGGGTGCTACCCGTATACGTCCTTGCGGGTCCACATGAGGGACATCACGTACGGGGGTCCGTGGTGTGAAGTGTGAAGCGCGAGGACGCGCTCCAAAAGATCAAGGGGGTGAATGTAGCACCCAGCCATGAGCCAGCGACAACAACCCCGCCAATCGGGCTCAGCCTTATTAGCGCGACTTGTTGTGCGTTGGACTGGCGAGTGGGAGTCCCGGGTTCGATCCCCGCTTCCGCGTAATACTACACATGTAACCATCAGCCAGCGTAATTTGATTTTATTTGATTTTATTCCACCCTCGCAAACAGACGTTTGTGCCTAAAGGTCAGTTTGTTTGTTTTTAAGCCGACATAACTACAAAAAAAGAAAGGAAAAAAAAACATTTCTCTAATTAATAAACTCAAAACAAAAGTTGTGTTCAGTGTCCATTCCATGCGCTTATGAAGTCTGCTTGGGTCTCAAACTAATTTCATTATGTGGTCTTTTTCTCCCTCGTGTGGATAAAGTGAATACAGAAAATGAGACTCACTATGAGACACTATAAAAGGGTGTTGTTCCAGAGCAGAGCTGACTTATTTTCATTGATATGAGCGTTAAGTAGGAAGACGGCGTGGCTGTCGAAAAGGACACACTGTAATAGATCTATGGTGTCATAAATCATTGTGTTAAAAAGGTGTTTTGTGTGGTTTTATTGACAGTTTTTATTCACAGTGGGGTAAATAAAGAACATCAGTTGGAGCGCTGTCTGCGTTGTGTGAACAGTGTTCAGTTGGCCTCGCCCACTCCACAAGGATAGCACCGTGGCAGCACCAGACATGCTTTAAAACCATAAGCCTCATATAGATAAATGCATCATCATTGTCCTATATAACTAGAATTGAACATTTAAAACACATACTGTGTGTTTGTAGTTTAAAAATAGTTAATATTTGTATCGCTTCAGGGGTGCCATTTTACTGTGCCCGTCATAGGTATGACGTCACAGGAGATTTTCCAAGGCTCTAGGAGGGAAAATCTTGCCTGGGGCTCCAAATTGCTAAGAAACGCCACTGCTCAACCTACTGCATGTATGTCTGGGAACGGACTGGCGTGGATAAGATAGAAACCTGGAAATCCTTGATCCGATCCGCTTGACCGTTTTTTTAAGCCCTGTGTCAGCACTGCGACGTGTTGGTGGTTATGTTCAGGGTTATGGTTAGAGGAGGCTGCTCGTTTTAGTAGATATTGACCAAAACGAGCAGATTTTATGTTGCCGAATGTGTGTTAAGGCCCTGATACACTAGCAATATTTTGAGCAGTATCAACTAGCAATGTCAATATCAACAGGCAACATGATGAGACACATGGCAACAGGCAACACCTCCCATTAAAAAGGGAATTCCACCCATTTTCATTTTTGTTCAATGAAAATGAATGAAAGCAATAAAACCAAAGCAAAACACGCCCTATGTGTTACAGCCTATGTCGCCGTATGTGTGTGTGTATGTCGCCTTGGGAGCCTGACTTATGCTTTGCCGTACATGGTGTTACACGGCGGCAAAAGGCGTGTGGTGCCATGTCATTATTCCGAGTCCGACCTCCCATTGTTGCGACCTCCCGTTGTTCTGAAACTACGAGACGCAACCTAACCTCACAGACCTGACGGTCTGTGAGGTGGTTGAGGGCCTAAACCCTTCTCTAACTCTCATCCTCACCATAACCGCAAACACGTTGCAGCTGATAGTGGATTTCCAGCACGTGTTCGGACTAATGGGAGTTCTGATCTATGGGACTTCGGTACTTAGATCAGTCCCCAAAGGTGTGTGGTTGTCCAGATATGAGGCAGCCATTGAGAAAGACATGGTGACTCCGGCAGCCATTGAGAAGAAATAAGTTACCACTACCAACCCGAGTGATTGTAGCCCAGCCTGCTTTGCAGCTGGTAATAATACATACACTATTGACCAATTAGCCTACACATGTTCCATCCACTTAAATCAATGAAAACCAATCTGCATGATTTTATAAGATGGACGGTAACCATAAGATGAAGCCTTTTCTCTTGCGCTTGGTGGTTCACACGCATCCCATCAGCATCTCTCCTGGACCAACTAACTTCAGGCTTGTTATTGGTGACACATTTATGTGACAAAAAAAAGTTGAAATAGTTGCAATTTGTTTCTGTCATGATTTAGTGCTAGTTATTATAGTCCACCACCAGGGGGTGAAAGACATCAAGGCCAACAGCACGCAGAGCCATCAGAGCCATCCAGTGTTGCCAACTGACAAGATCCAAAATGCACTAGTGGCACTTCCAAAATGCACTAGAATGAGATGCTCGCCTGGTACATACAGATCAAAATGACCATTAATCTTCTACATTCTCTAGTTGTGTAGACTTGGGCTAATTCAGATGATGAATATTTTAACTCTTGAGAGTTAAAGAGTTACATCTGGTTAACAAAACTGCCCATCATTTAGCCTGGGGACCACTGGTTGAAAACCACTGTCATAGGAGGGAAAATGGTGAAAAATGAGGCTTTTTATCTCTGGCGCCTGTCAATCAATTTCACCCCAACTCACCATCCAAAACGCACTAGATTTTCCGCCAGGAGTTTTTCACTAATTTTGGCGCTAGGGGGGTCTGAAAAAGAGCTAAATATAGCGACAAATGCGCCAAGTTGGCAACACTGCATATAGGCCAGTAATTTTAGCTCATGTTTTACCTAAAATTGGAATAAATTGTAACATGGGATTTTTCTTCACAGATCATTTCTTTGAGGTCTCCAGAACAACATATCAAAAGTCCCGAAAAATCCCAGTTGCGCAAATATGTTTAATTTCATAAAGTAATAGAATACATAGGCTCCAATGGAGTGATAGCCCCTCCCCTCCAATACAAACCCATATATAACTTATAACCTGTAAATGAAATTCCACTGCCCTCTCACATATTAGGAGGACTATATCAGTCACCAGAAAAAGGTGAGGGCAGTGGAATTTCATTTACAGGTTTCATTTATTTATTTTTTTAATATTCATTTGGGTGGGCATAGCCAGATATGGAGGCAGCTACATTTTCCAAAACAATATTTTAAAAATAACTGAAACCTGTGAATGAAATTCCACTGTCCTCTCACGTATTAGGAGGACAATATCAGTCACCAGAAAAAAGATGGGTTGTTTTTGAATAATCCGTCATGGTTAAAATGGAGTTTTAAGTTATAATGGGTTTGTATAGGAGGGGGCGGGGCTATCACTCCATTGGAGCCTATGTATTCTATTACTTTATGAAATTAAACATATTTGCGCAACTGGGATTTTTCGGGACTTTTAATATGTTGTTCTGGAGACCTCAAAGAAATGATCTGTGAAGAAAAATCCCATGTTACAATTTATTCCACTTGAAAATTCATTTTGCCTGGACTAATAATAGTCTCCTGTTGATCAGCCAGCGTTGTGCGGATGTTGGGCTTGTTTGCAACATTGTGGCGCTTCTCGTGTTACTTTATAACTGTGTGACTGTCGCTTCCTCCTCCTCCGGCAGGGATGGAGACAATGTAGCCATGTCATGTGTGTGTGTGTGTGTGTGTGTGTGTGTGTGTGTGTGTGTGTGTGTGTGTGTGCGTGTGTGCGTGTGTGCGTGTGTGCGTGTGTGTGTGTGTGTGTGTGTTATCTCGTAGAAGAGTTGCAACATCGAGGGGGCAGAAAAAAGCGCTCGTGCGCGGTTCATGCAGCTTTAAACTGTGACAAAATGGAGTTGGAAATACGTTGCTTTCAACTGTTTGTACAATATTGTACAGTAACGACCAATGTCTCTGTAAGGTTTAATTATGTTGTACTATTGCTACAAAACGATCTGAAATGAAGGGCTTTGAGACCATTAAAGGAGAATTCCGGTGGAACAGGCTTTCCTACCTGAATTTCTAGTTGTTAGAACCCAATACAGGTGGTCCAGGTGTCGGCTTGTATAAATACGTTGTTTTGCGGGGACCCCCGACCCCTCCGTAGGCTTATAGCGGGGCCGATGGGCGTTGCTCAAATTCGCCTATTTCCAGCGCAAAAAAAATGCTTTTTTCGCTATGTATCGACTCCTCATGCTTTATATGTTATTGTGAGGCACTGACTTTGCAGCATAGCAACCCGTTTCTATGTGTTTTGCCGTAAAGCGGAACTGCTGCCATAAAGCGGAACTGCTGAGACCCGCCCCCGGAAGTGCCACCAGCACTAGCTTTGTTTACCATAGCCACGCTGCCAGAGCCTCGCTCATTCACCCTGCAGCCTCTGCTGTTGCTTTACGCTCCGCGCACATACATAGAAGATCACTTTATTTCGCAGTGCTATTGTTTTTAGCAGCGTTTGATCATGAAGCAGTGTGTTTTTCCCGGGTGTTTGAACAAGAGAAGCCCTGGAACTGCGTAAACTTTGGCTCGCCTGGGAACCCCAAGCTGTGGATTACACCACGACCATCGCAGGTAATTTTTTGTTGATTTATAAGCTATTCTTTACCAAGCCCTTCCCACGTTATCTACAGTAGGTATGTACTGTATGTATTTATCGACATTGTATAGATACTACTGGTAAAAGAAATGTTTTGTGTTATGGTCGCATAGTCATAAAAATATGGGCGAATAGTCATAAAAACAGACTTTGTTTGCTTTCAAAGAAGGGGGATGGTAAGAAGGGTCTACTACAGAACACCACTTCTCCAATGGAGTGTTTACATTTCACAATAACCTACTTTTCCAGTAGAACTGTTAGAACATTCACATACATGTTTGATTACAAGTGGCATGTAGTAATCCAATAAATTCCCAAACATTTTCATTGTAAGTGCATCATGTAGTGCAATGTGGGACGAGAGCTGGCCACTACAAAGAAAAGTAACTATATAACTAAAGGTGACTTTTACATATATTTTTATTCCCTTTAGTAAATCATCAGCCAATTGCTTCTGTGGTATTCATGGGTGAATAATGGGATGCAATTGTAATATTGTCATTGCAAAGATGTGTCCTTCTGTAAGCAAATAATTCAATTGTTGATTTATTGTCACATTCTAACTACGATTGGATAAAATTGTATTTGCATTACAATGCTAATAAAGGGGAGATGCCTCGTAGATCAGATTGCTGTGTACTTTGACTATATATATATATATATATATATATATATATATATATATATATATACTGTATGTGTGTGTGTATATGTTTGTAATGTGGTAATGTGAAATGTTTTTATACAACAATATCATTGTCTAACAGTAGGCTAATGTGCTTCTTCTCTCCACAGTCAGTGCCGGCTGGCCTCCTACAGAATTCTTCTGGAGTGGTTGCTGAAAGGTGAAAAGCTTGGAGCTGGAAACCGTGTTATTCTGCCTTTCTGTGTCGTTGGTGCCGTAAGAAGAAAATACCCCTCGGATTCAGGACTGTACCATGGATTTGTAGAGGAAGCTGGAGATCTCAGAGCAAAATACACTTGGCCTCTACACTAAACAACATCCATTGAGTCATTGATGCATATCATTGGACCCTTGTTTAGATTCCTGCGATACACAATCACATATTGCACTACACACATCTACCTCTTTTTATACAGCCATTGCAATTATTTTGTATTGTGTCCCACCTATCTCTATTCATTTGATGATGGCCTTTGTCTAGCAGCTATTTCAAACCACCCCACCTTATTGACTCTATTGTTGTGGCTCATGTGAAATCGTCAACACCATGTGATAGTCCATCAAGAAAATAAAGTCAAATTATGTGCAGTTGAAGTGTTCATTTACTAATAACTTGCAAAAAATAATCTACTGTTTCACAATATTGGGTCTTTTGTTGGACTTCCACAGGGTTCCCAGCTAACGCTAAATTATTATTTGAGAACCATTTTCTTTTGGATAAGTAAAATCCTTATAGGGGTCCATGGTACTCTTATCGATGTTTGGGTAACACTGGTCTAACAAAAATCATTTCCCTGTAAACTATTACTGCATCGCCATATTTCATAATGAATACAGAAATCCATGATTTACCAAAATATAAACATTTATTTTCAACAATGTCTTATACATGAAAGTTTTTTTTAAATGGTATAAGCTTTCAAATAATATTGGGAAAAGAAAAAAAGTCACTAAAACACTAAAACAAGATGACATGAAAAAACCCTGTTGGCCAGCATACAGGACAGTGTGTTTCCAATGTGAATATCCTATATTTGGGGACTATATTATTTGACATTCAATGATTCTGCACTGCATCGTACTTTGTATTGAGTAATGAAGAAAAGAAAATTACTTTTACTTGCAAATGATTGCACATCTATTTCCTCTGATGGCTGAATCTAAGTGAAACCTTGGACTTTAGTTCACTCACGTCCGGCCTGGGGACTTTTGCTATATTAGGCCGGGGAACTTTTTTCCCTTTCTCTCTCAGAGGTTCCAGTGGCTTTGCTTTGCTCAACTCCTTCACACGATGCAGAAGTTGTAGACTGAACTCCAGTTGTACCGTGGCCTCAAACTGATACTTCAGAATGTAGCTCTTTGATGCCTCTGAAAATTGTATTTTCATCTTCTCCTTTCCTACAGGGAAAAGGAAAAAAACAGAACAAAACATTGTAATGAAAAGAATGTCAAAGTACACAGCAATCTGATCTACGAGGCATCTCCCCTTTATTAGCATTGTAATGCAAATACAATTTTATCCAATCGTAGTTAGAATGTGACAATAAATCAACAATTGAATTATTTGCTTACAGAAGGACACATCTTTGCAATGACAATATTACAATTGCATCCCATTATTCACCCATGAATACCACAGAAGCAATTGGCTGATGATTTACTAAAGGGAATAAAAATATATGTAAAAGTCACCTTTAGTTATATAGTTACTTTTCTTTGTAGTGGCCAGCTCTCGTCCCACATTGCACTACATGATGCACTTACAATGAAAATGTTTGGGAATTTATTGGATTACTACATGCCACTTGTAATCAAACATGTATGTGAATGTTCTAACAGTTCTACTGGAAAAGTAGGTTATTGTGAAATGTAAACACTCCATTGGAGAAGTGGTGTTCTGTAGTAGACCCTTCTTACCATCCCCCTTCTTTGAAAGCAAACAAAGTCTGTTTTATGACTATTCGCCCATATTTTTATGACTATGCGACCATAACACAAAACATTTCTTTTACCAGTAGTATCTATACAATGTCGATAAATACATACAGTACATACCTACTGTAGATAACGTGGGAAGGGCTTGGTAAAGAATAGCTTATAAATCAACAAAAAATTACCTGCGATGGTCGTGGTGTAATCCACAGCTTGGGGTTCCCAGGCGAGCCAAAGTTTACGCAGTTCCAGGGCTTCTCTTGTTCAAACACCCGGGAAAAACACACTGCTTCATGATCAAACGCTGCTAAAACAATAGCACTGCGAAATAAAGTGATCTTCTATGTATGTGCGCGGAGCGTAAAGCAACAGCAGAGGCTGCAGGGTGAATGAGCGAGGCTCTGGCAGCGTGGCTATGGTAAACAAAGCTAGTGCTGGTGGCACTTCCGGGGGCGGGTCTCAGCAGTTCCGCTTTATGGCAGCAGTTCCGCTTTACGGCAAAACACATAGAAACGGGTTGCTATGCTGCAAAGTCAGTGCCTCACAATAACATATAAAGCATGAGGAGTCGATACATAGCGAAAAAAGCATTTTTTTTGCGCTGGAAATAGGCGAATTTGAGCAACGCCCATCGGCCCCGCTATAAGCCTACGGAGGGGTCGGGGGTCCCCGCAAAACAACGTATTTATACAAGCCGACACCTGGACCACCTGTATTGGGTTCTAACAACTAGAAATTCAGGTAGGAAAGCCTGTTCCACCGGAATTCTCCTTTAAACCCATTTAGGCCTGACCTAAGGTTTCTGAAAGAAAAATTAACATGGTAAAATACATC
>CM076983.1:827534-1043656 GCA_039105355.1 Benthosema pterotum | reverse complement strand
GAAGTCGATTGAATCTACGTCAGGTGGAACGATGCTTGTACGACGCGAACTCGACATCGGTGAGTTAGAATCTACAGTGGAGCTGCCTGCACTCCCGCCGTCTCAGTGGCCTTGTGGTAGAGTGTCCGCCCTGAACGGAAGGTCGGGTTCGATTCCCGGCCGTCGCATACCAGTGACTCTAAAATTGGTACTCAATTCCTCCCCCTCCTAGGCACTCGGGATCCAGGGTTGAATTGGGGGTAAGTAAGCCCAAGGCTTACTTATTTTAGCTTACTCCCATATTTTACCAGTTACTCTGACAATGTCATATTTAAAGGGATAGTTCAGATTTTTTGGAACTTAAGTTGGAGGAAATACTGTCCATTAATTTAGTGGTGTCAACTGTATTAATTGATGTCCAGAGTCCCGTGGTGGGATTTTTTGACCCCCCCTGACATGGAATTCTTTTTTTGTTAACTAATGCTATAATCCTACAGTAAGTAATGTTAATAATGCTAATGATGCTAATAATACTCAGTAAGTAAATGCTGCTAATGGTAAGTATTGGTCATGCTAAGTCAGAAAGGCTAATAATGCTAAGAAAACTAATTATGCTAAGAAATTCTAAATATGCTAATAATGCTAAAAAACACCAAAGCGTACCCACCCAATATGGGTTATGACGTCCATAACCGAACGTCCGCAGTAGAAGTAATGAAATGCATCAAACAACTACATATTTTGTCCACCTAATAGTTTGTTTTACAGTCCCTTATTTTACCAGCAGGGTCGCCATTTACATTACAAACAAGCAGTGTATATACAATGATGTTTTACATTGCATTGCTGGGTAATCATGGAACGTTCCATAGCTGGACTAACTACAGATCTCCTGTGACGTCATCCCTATGACAGGTCATGTGACAGGCACAGTAAAATGGCGGCCCCATAAAAAACATGAACAATTTTTAAACTACAGAGCTTATTCTATGCTTTTTAAATGTTCAATTCTAGTTATAGAGCATGTATCATGTATTTATCCATATTTGCCTGATTAGCCAGGGTTCCTTTTAACCAACTGACCACCTGTGGAGGAACAATGGTGAAAAACGAGGGTTTCATCTCTGGCGCCTGTCAGACGATTTTGCCCCCACTCACCAGCAAAAAAGCACTAGATTTTCCACCAGTTTTTCCACTAATTTCGGCACTAGGAGGGTCTGGAAAAAAAAGCTAAATAGTGACAAATGTGCCAAGTAGGCAACACTGCCCTAACGTGATCTAATAACAGGCGGGCTGTGAGGTCAGCCGTCTGTATCGACTACGTCTGCATATTCGGGCGTGGCTTCAATCCTGTCTGGCCTCTGTTGAGATTTTAAATACCTAAAATGAATAGCGATATTGTCGGGGTGCAGGTAGCCTAACGGATAGTGTTGCGCTCTCCGAAGACGGAGGTCCCCGGTCAAATCACGTGAGAGGACAATAGATTTGACACAGCGTAGACAATGTCTACGGGGGTTTCTACATATGGGCACGCCAGTGAGCACGCTCGTAGGCACGACCCGTAGTCACGCCCGTAGGCCGACGATTGACACTTCGACACTATGAGAGGATGATTGACACTACACTTGACACGACGTAGACAATGTCTACGGGTCAATGTCTACAAATGGGATTCGAGCCCGTTGGTCGGCACGCCCCGTAGGCACCGCCCGTAGGCCGACGATTGACACTACGACAGTTGACCGGATGCTTGACACGACGCAGACACGACACGGTGAGTTAGACACTACAGTTGAGCTGCCTGCACTCCCGCCGACTCAGTGGCCTTTGTGGTTAGAGTGTCCGCCCTGAGACGGAAGGTCGGGTTCGATTCCCGGCCGCGTCATACCAGTGACTCTAAAATTGGTACTCAATTCCTCCCTCCTAGGCACTCGGGATCCAGGGTTGAATGGGGGTAAGTAAGCCCAAGGCTTACTTATTTTAGCTTACTCCCATATTTTACCAGTTACTCTGACAATGTCATATTTAAAGGGATAGTTCAGATTTTTTGGAACTTAAGTTGGAGGAAATACTGTCCATTAATTTAGTGGTGTCAACTGTATTAATTGATGTCCAGAGTCCCGTGGTGGGATTTTTTGACCCCCCCTGACATGGAATTCTTTTTTTGTTAACTAATGCTATAATCCTACAGTAAGTAATGTTATAATGCTAATTGATGCTAATAATACTCAGTAAGTAATGCTGCTAATGGTAAGTATTGGTCATGCTAAGTCAGAAAGGCTAATAATGCTAAGAAATACTAATTATGCTAAGAAATTCTAATTATGCTAATAATGCTTAAAACACCAAAGCGTACCCCCAATATGGTTATGACGTCATAACCGAACGCTCCGCAGTAGAAGTAATGAAATGCATCAAACAACTACATATTTTGTCCACCTAATAGTTTGTTTTTACAGTCCCTTATTTTACCAGCAGGGGTCGCCATTTACATTACAAACAGAGCAGTGTATATACATTGATGTTTTACATTGCAATGCTGGGTAATCATGGAACGTTCCATAGCTGGACTAACTACAGATCTCCTGTGACGTCATCCCTATGACAGGTCATGTGACAGGCACAGTAAAATGGCGGCCCCCCATGGGATAAAAACATGAACAATTTTTAAACTACAGAGCTTATTCTATGCGTTTTAAATGTTCAATTCTAGTTATAGAGGGCATGTATCATGTATTTATCCATATTTGCCTGATTAGCCAGGGTTCCTTTTAACCAACTGACCACCTGTGGAGGAACAATGGTGAAAAACGAGGGTTTCATCTCTGGCGCCTGTCAGACGATTTTGCCCCCACTCACCAGCAAAAAAGCACTAGATTTTCCACCAGTTTTCCACTAATTTCGGCACTAGGAGGGTCTGGAAAAAAAAGCTAAATAGTGACAAATGTGCCAAGTAGGCAACACTGCCCTAACGTGATCTAATAACAGGCGGGCTGTGAGGTCAGCCGTCTGTATCGACTACGTCTGCATATTCGGGCGTGGCTTCAATCCTGTCTGGCCTCTGTTGAGATTTTAAATACCTAAAATGAATAGCGATATTGTCGGGGTGCAGGTAGCCTAACGGATAGTGTTGCGCTCTCCGAAGACGGAGGTCCCCGGTTCAAATCACGTGAGAGGACAATAGATTTGACACAGCGTAGACAATGTCTACGGGGGTTTCTACATATGGGCACGCCAGTGAGCACGCTCGTAGGCACGACCCGTAGTCACGCCCGTAGGCCGACGATTGACACTTCGACACTATGAGAGGATGATTGACACTACACTTGACACGACGTAGACAATGTCTACGGGTCAATGTCTACAAATGGGATTCGAGCCCGTTGGTCGGCACGCCCCGTAGGCACCGCCCGTAGGCCGACGATGACACTACGACAGTTGACCGGATGCTTGACACGACGCAGACACGACACGGTGAGTTAGACACTACAGTTGAGCTGCCTGCACTCCCGCCGACTCAGTGGCCTTTGTGGTTAGAGTGTCCGCCCTGAGACGGAAGGTCGGGTTCGATTCCCGGCCGCGTCATACCAGTGACTCTAAAATTGGTACTCAATTCCTCCCTCCTAGGCACTCGGGATCCAGGGTTGAATTGGGGGTAAGTAAGCCCAAGGCTTACTTATTTTAGCTTACTCCCATATTTTACCAGTTACTCTGACAATGTCATATTTAAGGGATAGTTCAGATTTTTTGGAACTTAAGTTGGAGGAAATACTGTCCATTAATTTAGTGGTGTCAACTGTATTAATTGATGTCCAGAGTCCCGTGGTGGGATTTTTGACCCCCCCTGACATGGAATTCTTTTTTTGTTAACTAATGCTATAATCCTACAGTAAGTAATGTTAATAATGCTAATTGATGCTAATAATACTCAGTAAGTAATGCTGCTAATGGTAAGTATTGGTCATGCTAAGTCAGAAAGGCTAATAATGCTAAGAAATACTAATTATGCTAAGAAATTCTAATTATGCTAATAATGCTTAAAACACCAAAGCGTACCCACCCAATATGGGTTATGACGTCATAACCGAACGCTCCGCAGTAGAAGTAATGAAATGCATCAAACAACTACATATTTTGTCCACCTAATAGTTTGTTTTACAGTCCCTTATTTTACCAGCAGGGGTCGCCATTTACATTACAAACAGAGCAGTGTATATACATTGATGTTTTACATTGCAATGCTGGGTAATCATGGAACGTTCCATAGCTGGACTAACTACAGATCTCCTGTGACGTCATCCCTATGACAGGTCATGTGACAGGCACAGTAAAATGGCGGCCCCCATGGGATAAAAACATGAACAATTTTAAACTACAGAGCTTATTCTATGCGTTTTAAATGTTCAATTCTAGTTATAGAGGGCATGTATCATGTATTTATCCATATTTGCCTGATTAGCCAGGGTTCCTTTTAACCAACTGACCACCTGTGGAGGAACAATGGTGAAAAACGAGGGTTTCATCTCTGGCGCCTGTCAGACGATTTTGCCCCCACTCACCAGCAAAAAAGCACTAGATTTTCCACCAGTTTTCCACTAATTTCGGCACTAGGAGGGTCTGGAAAAAAAAGCTAAATAGTGACAAATGTGCCAAGTAGGCAACACTGCCCTAACGTGATCTAATAACAGGCGGGCTGTGAGGTCAGCCGTCTGTATCGACTACGTCTGCATATTCGGGCGTGGCTTCAATCCTGTCTGGCCTCTGTTGAGATTTTAAATACCTAAAATGAATAGCGATATTGTCGGGGTGCAGGTAGCCTAACGGATAGTGTTGCGCTCTCCGAAGACGGAGGTCCCCGGTTCAAATCACGTGAGAGGACAATAGATTTGACACAGCGTAGACAATGTCTACGGGGGTTTCTACATATGGGCACGCCAGTGAGCACGCTCGTAGGCACGACCCGTAGTCACGCCCGTAGGCCGACGATTGACACTTCGACACTATGAGAGGATGATTGACACTACACTTGACACGACGTAGACAATGTCTACGGGTCAATGTCTACAAATGGGATTCGAGCCCGTTGGTCGGCACGCCCCGTAGGCACCGCCCGTAGGCCGACGATTGACACTACGACAGTTGACCGGATGCTTGACACGACGCAGACACGACACGGTGAGTTAGACACTACAGTTGAGCTGCCTGCACTCCCGCCGACTCAGTGGCCTTTGTGGTTAGAGTGTCCGCCCTGAGACGGAAGGTCGGGTTCGATTCCCGGCCGCGTCATACCAGTGACTCTAAAATTGGTACTCAATTCCTCCCTCCTAGGCACTCGGGATCCAGGGTTGAATTGGGGGTAAGTAAGCCCAAGGCTTACTTATTTTAGCTTACTCCCATATTTTACCAGTTACTCTGACAATGTCATATTTAAAGGGATAGTTCAGATTTTTTGGAACTTAAGTTGGAGGAAATACTGTCCATTAATTTAGTGGTGTCAACTGTATTAATTGATGTCCAGAGTCCCGTGGTGGGATTTTTTGACCCCCCCTGACATGGAATTCTTTTTTGTTAACTAATGCTATAATCCTACAGTAAGTAATGTTAATAATGCTAATTGATGCTAATAATACTCAGTAAGTAATGCTGCTAATGGTAAGTATTGGTCATGCTAAGTCAGAAAGGCTAATAATGCTAAGAAATACTAATTATGCTAAGAAATTCTAATTATGCTAATAATGCTTAAAACACCAAAGCGTACCCACCCAATATGGGTTATGACGTCATAACCGAACGCTCCGCAGTAGAAGTAATGAAATGCATCAAACAACTACATATTTTGTCCACCTAATAGTTTGTTTTACAGTCCCTTATTTTACCAGCAGGGGTCGCCATTTACATTACAAACAGAGCAGTGTATATACATTGATGTTTTACATTGCAATGCTGGGTAATCATGGAACGTTCCATAGCTGGACTAACTACAGATCTCCTGTGACGTCATCCCTATGACAGGTCATGTGACAGGCACAGTAAAATGGCGGCCCCCTTGGGATAAAAACATGAACTATTTTTAAACTACAGAGCTTATTCTATGCGTTTTAAATGTTCAATTCTAGTTATAGAGGGCATGTATCATGTATTTATCCATATTTGCCTGATTAGCCAGGGTTCCTTTTAACCAACTGACCACCTGTGGAGGAACAATGGTGAAAAACGAGGGTTTCATCTCTGGCGCCTGTCAGACGATTTTGCCCCCACTCACCAGCAAAAAAGCACTAGATTTTCCACCAGTTTTCCACTAATTTCGGCACTAGGAGGGTCTGGAAAAAAAAAGCTAAATAGTGACAAATGCGCCAAGTAGGCAACACTGCCCTAACGTGATCTAATAACAGGCGGGCTGTGAGGTCAGCCGTCTGTATCGACTACGTCTGCATATTCGGGCGTGGCTTCAATCCTGTCTGGCTGGCCTCTGTTGAGATTTTAAATACCTAAAATGAATAGCGATATTGTCGGGTGCAGGTAGCCTAACGGATAGTGTTGCGCTCTCCGAAGACGGAGGTCCCCGGTTCAAATCACGTGAGAGGACAATAGATTTGACACAGCGTAGACAATGTCTACGGGGGTTTCTACATATGGGCACGCCAGTGAGCACGCTCGTAGGCACGACCCGTAGTCACGCCCGTAGGCCGACGATTGACACTTCGACACTATGAGAGGATGATTGACACTACACTTGACACGACGTAGACAATGTCTACGGGTCAATGTCTACAAATGGGATTCGAGCCCGTTGGTCGGCACGCCCCGTAGGCACCGCCCGTAGGCCGACGATTGACACTACGACAGTTGACCGGATGCTTGACACGACGCAGACACGACACGGTGAGTTAGACACTACAGTTGACCGGATGCTTGACACGACGCAGACACGACACGGTGAGTTAGACACTACAGTTGACCGGATGCTTGACACGACGCAGACACGACACGGTGAGTTAGACACTACAGTTGAGCCGCCTGCACTCCCGCCGACTCAGTGGCCTTTGTGGTTAGAGTGTCCGCCCTGAGACGGAAGGTCGGGTTCGATTCCCGGCCGCGTCATACCAGTGACTCTAAAATTGGTACTCAATTCCTCCCTCCTAGGCACTCGGGATCCAGGGTTGAATTGGGGGTAAGTAAGCCCAAGGCTTACTTATTTTAGCTTACTCCCATATTTTACCAGTTACTCTGACAATGTCATATTTAAAGGGATAGTTCAGATTTTTGGAACTTAAGTTGGAGGAAATACTGTCCATTAATTTAGTGGTGTCAACTGTATTAATTGATGTCCAGAGTCCCGTGGTGGGATTTTTTGACCCCCCCCTGACATGGAATTCTTTTTTTGTTAACTAATGCTATAATCCTACAGTAAGTAATGTTAATAATGCTAATTGATGCTAATAATACTCAGTAAGTAATGCTGCTAATGGTAAGTATTGGTCATGCTAAGTCAGAAAGGCTAATAATGCTAAGTAATACTAATTATGCTAAGAAATTCTAATTATGCTAATAATGCTTAAAACACCAAAGCGTACCCACCCAATATGGGTTATGACGTCATAACCGAACGCTCCGCAGTAGAAGTAATGAAATGCATCAAACAACTACATATTTTGTCCACCTAATAGTTTGTTTTACAGTCCCTTATTTTACCAGCAGGGGTCGCCATTTACATTACAAACAGAGCAGTGTATATACATTGATGTTTTACATTGCAATGCTGGGTAATCATGGAACGTTCCATAGCTGGACTAACTACAGATCTCCTGTGACGTCATCCCTATGACAGGTCATGTGACAGGCACAGTAAAATGGCGGCCCCCATGGGATAAAAACATGAACTATTTTTAAACTACAGAGCTTATTCTATGCGTTTTAAATGTTCAATTCTAGTTATAGAGGGCATGTATCATGTATTTATCCATATTTGCCTGATTAGCCAGGGTTCCTTTTAACCAACTGACCACCTGTGGAGGAACAATGGTGAAAAACGAGGGTTTCATCTCTGGCGCCTGTCAGACGATTTTGCCCCCACTCACCAGCAAAAAAGCACTAGATTTTCCACCAGTTTTCCACTAATTTCGGCACTAGGAGGGTCTGGAAAAAAAAGCTAAATATAGTGACAAATGCGCCAAGTAGGCAACACTGCCCTAACGTGATCTAATAACAGGCGGGCTGTGAGGTCAGCCGTCTGTATCGACTACGTCTGCATATTCGGGCGTGGCTTCAATCCTGTCTGGCCTCTGTTGAGATTTTAAATACCTAAAATGAATAGCGATATTGTCGGGGTGCAGGTAGCCTAACGGATAGTGTTGCGCTCTCCGAAGACGGAGGTCCCCGGTTCAAATCACGTGAGAGGACAATAGATTTGACACAGCGTAGACAATGTCTACGGGGGTTTCTACATATGGGCACGCCAGTGAGCACGCTCGTAGGCACGACCCGTAGTCACGCCCGTAGGCCGACGATTGACACTTCGACACTATGAGAGGATGATTGACACTACACTTGACACGACGTAGACAATGTCTACGGGTCAATGTCTACAAATGGGATTCGAGCCCGTTGGTCGGCACGCCCCGTAGGCACCGCCCGTAGGCCGACGATTGACACTACGACAGTTGACCGGATGCTTGACACGACGCAGACACGACACGGTGAGTTAGACACTACAGTTGAGCCGCCTGCACTCCCGCCGACACAGTGGCCTTTGTGGTTAGAGTGTCCGCCCTGAGACGGAAGGTCGGGTTCGATTCCCGGCCGCGTCATACCAGTGACTCTAAAATTGGTACTCAATTCCTCCCTCCTAGGCACTCGGGATCCAGGGTTGAATTGGGGGTAAGTAAGCCCAAGGCTTACTTATTTTAGCTTACTCCCATATTTTACCAGTTACTCTGACAATGTCATATTTAAAGGGATAGTTCAGATTTTTTGGAACTTAAGTTGGAGGAAATACTGTCCATTAATTTAGTGGTGTCAACTGTATTAATTGATGTCCAGAGTCCCGTGGTGGGATTTTTTGACCCCCCCTGACATGGAATTCTTTTTTTGTTAACTAATGCTATAATCCTACAGTAAGTAATGTTAATAATGCTAATTGATGCTAATAATACTCAGTAAGTAATGCTGCTAATGGTAAGTATTGGTCATGCTAAGTCAGAAAGGCTAATAATGCTAAGTAATACTAATTATGCTAAGAAATTCTAATTATGCTAATAATGCTTAAAACACCAAAGCGTACCCACCCAATATGGGTTATGACGTCATAACCGAACGCTCCGCAGTAGAAGTAATGAAATGCATCAAACAACTACATATTTTGTCCACCTAATAGTTTGTTTTACAGTCCCTTATTTTACCAGCAGGGGTCGCCATTTACATTACAAACAGAGCAGTGTATATACATTGATGTTTTACATTGCAATGCTGGGTAATCATGGAACGTTCCATAGCTGGACTAACTACAGATCTCCTGTGACGTCATCCCTATGACAGGTCATGTGACAGGCACAGTAAAATGGCGGCCCCCTTGGGATAAAAACATGAACTATTTTTAAACTACAGAGCTTATTCTATGCGTTTTAAATGTTCAATTCTAGTTATAGAGGGCATGTATCATGTATTTATCCATATTTGCCTGATTAGCCAGGGTTCCTTTTAACCAACTGACCACCTGTGGAGGAACAATGGTGAAAAACGAGGGTTTCATCTCTGGCGCCTGTCAGACGATTTTGCCCCCACTCACCAGCAAAAAAGCACTAGATTTTCCACCAGTTTTCCACTAATTTCGGCACTAGGAGGGTCTGGAAAAAAAAGCTAAATATAGTGACAAATGCGCCAAGTAGGCAACACTGCCCTAACGTGATCTAATAACAGGCGGGCTGTGAGGTCAGCCGTCTGTATCGACTACGTCTGCATATTCGGGCGTGGCTTCAATCCTGTCTGGCCTCTGTTGAGATTTTAAATACCTAAAATGAATAGCGATATTGTCGGGGTGCAGGTAGCCTAACGGATAGTGTTGCGCTCTCCGAAGACGGAGGTCCCCGGTTCAAATCACGTGAGAGGACAATAGATTTGACACAGCGTAGACAATGTCTACGGGGGTTTCTACATATGGGCACGCCAGTGAGCACGCTCGTAGGCACGACCCGTAGTCACGCCCGTAGGCCGACGATTGACACTTCGACACTATGAGAGGATGATTGACACTACACTTGACACGACGTAGACAATGTCTACGGGTCAATGTCTACAAATGGGATTCGAGCCCGTTGGTCGGCACGCCCCGTAGGCACCGCCCGTAGGCCGACGATTGACACTACGACAGTTGACCGGATGCTTGACACGACGCAGACACGACACGGTGAGTTAGACACTACAGTTGAGCTGCCTGCACTCCCGCCGACTCAGTGGCCTTTGTGGTTAGAGTGTCCGCCCTGAGACGGAAGGTCGGGTTCGATTCCCGCCGCGTCATACCAGTGACTCTAAAATTGGTACTCAATTCCTCCCTCCTAGGCACTCGGGATCCAGGGTTGAATTGGGGGTAAGTAAGCCCAAGGCTTACTTATTTTAGCTTACTCCCATATTTTACCAGTTACTCTGACAATGTCATATTTAAAGGGATAGTTCAGATTTTTTGGAACTTAAGTTGGAGGAAATACTGTCCATTAATTTAGTGGTGTCAACTGTATTAATTGATGTCCAGAGTCCCGTGGTGGGATTTTTTGACCCCCCCTGACATGGAATTCTTTTTTTGTTAACTAATGCTATAATCCTACAGTAAGTAATGTTAATAATGCTAATTGATGCTAATAATACTCAGTAAGTAATGCTGCTAATGGTAAGTATTGGTCATGCTAAGTCAGAAAGGCTAATAATGCTAAGTAAATACTAATTATGCTAAGAAATTCTAATTATGCTAATAATGCTTAAAACACCAAAGCGTACCCACCCAATATGGGTTATGACGTCATAACCGAACGCTCCGCAGTAGAAGTAATGAAATGCATCAAACAACTACATATTTTGTCCACCTAATAGTTTGTTTTACAGTCCCTTATTTTACCAGCAGGGGTCGCCATTTACATTACAAACAGAGCAGTGTATATACATTGATGTTTTACATTGCAATGCTGGGTAATCATGGAACGTTCCATAGCTGGACTAACTACAGATCTCCTGTGACGTCATCCCTATGACAGGTCATGTGACAGGCACAGTAAAATGGCGGCCCCCATGGGATAAAAACATGAACAATTTTTAAACTACAGAGCTTATTCTATGCGTTTTAAATGTTCAATTCTAGTTATAGAGGGCATGTATCATGTATTTATCCATATTTGCCTGATTAGCCAGGGTTCCTTTTAACCAACTGACCACCTGTGGAGGAACAATGGTGAAAAACGAGGGTTTCATCTCTGGCGCCTGTCAGACGATTTTGCCCCCACTCACCAGCAAAAAAGCACTAGATTTTCCACCAGTTTTCCACTAATTTCGGCACTAGGAGGGTCTGGAAAAAAAAGCTAAATATAGTGACAAATGCGCCAAGTAGGCAACACTGCCCTAACGTGATCTAATAACAGGCGGGCTGTGAGGTCAGCCGTCTGTATCGACTACGTCTGCATATTCGGGCGTGGCTTCAATCCTGTCTGGCCTCTGTTGAGATTTTAAATACCTAAAATGAATAGCGATATTGTCGGGGTGCAGGTAGCCTAACGGATAGTGTTGCGCTCTCCGAAGACGGAGGTCCCCGGTTCAAATCACGTGAGAGGACAATAGATTTGACACAGCGTAGACAATGTCTACGGGGGTTTCTACATATGGGCACGCCAGTGAGCACGCTCGTAGGCACGACCCGTAGTCACGCCCGTAGGCCGACGATTGACACTTCGACACTATGAGAGGATGATTGACACTACACTTGACACGACGTAGACAATGTCTACGGGTCAATGTCTACAAATGGGATTCGAGCCCGTTGGTCGGCACGCCCCGTAGGCACCGCCCGTAGGCCGACGATTGACACTACGACAGTTGACCGGATGCTTGACACGACGCAGACACGACACGGTGAGTTAGACACTACAGTTGAGCTGCCTGCACTCCCGCCGACTCAGTGGCCTTTGTGGTTAGAGTGTCCGCCCTGAGACGGAAGGTCGGGTTCGATTCCCGGCCGCGTCATACCAGTGACTCTAAAATTGGTACTCAATTCCTCCCTCCTAGGCACTCGGGATCCAGGGTTGAATTGGGGGTAAGTAAGCCCAAGGCTTACTTATTTTAGCTTACTCCCATATTTTACCAGTTACTCTGACAATGTCATATTTAAAGGGATAGTTCAGATTTTTTGGAACTTAAGTTGGAGGAAATACTGTCCATTAATTTAGTGGTGTCAACTGTATTAATTGATGTCCAGAGTCCCGTGGTGGGATTTTTTGACCCCCCCTGACATGGAATTCTTTTTTTGTTAACTAATGCTATAATCCTACAGTAAGTAATGTTAATAATGCTAATTGATGCTAATAATACTCAGTAAGTAATGCTGCTAATGGTAAGTATTGGTCATGCTAAGTCAGAAAGGCTAATAATGCTAAGAAATACTAATTATGCTAAGAAATTCTAATTATGCTAATAATGCTTAAAACACCAAAGCGTACCCACCCAATATGGGTTATGACGTCATAACCGAACGCTCCGCAGTAGAAGTAATGAAATGCATCAAACAACTACATATTTTGTCCACCTAATAGTTTGTTTTACAGTCCCTTATTTTACCAGCAGGGGTCGCCATTTACATTACAAACAGAGCAGTGTATATACATTGATGTTTTACATTGCAATGCTGGGTAATCATGGAACGTTCCATAGCTGGACTAACTACAGATCTCCTGTGACGTCATCCCTATGACAGGTCATGTGACAGGCACAGTAAAATGGCGGCCCCCATGGGATAAAAACATGAACATTTTTAAACTACAGAGCTTATTCTATGCGTTTTAAATGTTCAATTCTAGTTATAGAGGGCATGTATCATGTATTTATCCATATTTGCCTGATTAGCCAGGGTTCCTTTTAACCAACTGACCACCTGTGGAGGAACAATGGTGAAAAACGAGGGTTTCATCTCTGGCGCCTGTCAGACGATTTTGCCCCCACTCACCAGCAAAAAAGCACTAGATTTTCCACCAGTTTTCCACTAATTTCGGCACTAGGAGGGTCTGGAAAAAAAAGCTAAATAGTGACAAATGTGCCAAGTAGGCAACACTGCCCTAACGTGATCTAATAACAGGCGGGCTGTGAGGTCAGCCGTCTGTATCGACTACGTCTGCATATTCGGGCGTGGCTTCAATCCTGTCTGGCCTCTGTTGAGATTTTAAATACCTAAAATGAATAGCGATATTGTCGGGGTGCAGGTAGCCTAACGGATAGTGTTGCGCTCTCCGAAGACGGAGGTCCCCGGTTCAAATCACGTGAGAGGACAATAGATTTGACACAGCGTAGACAATGTCTACGGGGGTTTCTACATATGGGCACGCCAGTGAGCACGCTCGTAGGCACGACCCGTAGTCACGCCCGTAGGCCGACGATTGACACTTCGACACTATGAGAGGATGATTGACACTACACTTGACACGACGTAGACAATGTCTACGGGTCAATGTCTACAAATGGGATTCGAGCCCGTTGGTCGGCACGCCCCGTAGGCACCGCCCGTAGGCCGACGATTGACACTACGACAGTTGACCGGATGCTTGACACGACGCAGACACGACACGGTGAGTTAGACACTACAGTTGAGCTGCCTGCACTCCCGCCGACTCAGTGGCCTTTGTGGTTAGAGTGTCCGCCCTGAGACGGAAGGTCGGGTTCGATTCCCGGCCGCGTCATACCAGTGACTCTAAAATTGGTACTCAATTCCTCCCTCCTAGGCACTCGGGATCCAGGGTTGAATTGGGGGTAAGTAAGCCCAAGGCTTACTTATTTTAGCTTACTCCCATATTTTACCAGTTACTCTGACAATGTCATATTTAAAGGGATAGTTCAGATTTTTTGGAACTTAAGTTGGAGGAAATACTGTCCATTAATTTAGTGGTGTCAACTGTATTAATTGATGTCCAGAGTCCCGTGGTGGGATTTTTTGACCCCCCCTGACATGGAATTCTTTTTTTGTTAACTAATGCTATAATCCTACAGTAAGTAATGTTAATAATGCTAATTGATGCTAATAATACTCAGTAAGTAATGCTGCTAATGGTAAGTATTGGTCATGCTAAGTCAGAAAGGCTAATAATGCTAAGAAATACTAATTATGCTAAGAAATTCTAATTATGCTAATAATGCTTAAAACACCAAAGCGTACCCACCCAATATGGGTTATGACGTCATAACCGAACGCTCCGCAGTAGAAGTAATGAAATGCATCAAACAACTACATATTTTGTCCACCTAATAGTTTGTTTTACAGTCCCTTATTTTACCAGCAGGGGTCGCCATTTACATTACAAACAGAGCAGTGTATATACATTGATGTTTTACATTGCAATGCTGGGTAATCATGGAACGTTCCATAGCTGGACTAACTACAGATCTCCTGTGACGTCATCCCTATGACAGGTCATGTGACAGGCACAGTAAAATGGCGGCCCCCATGGGATAAAAACATGAACAATTTTTAAACTACAGAGCTTATTCTATGCGTTTTAAATGTTCAATTCTAGTTATAGAGGGCATGTATCATGTATTTATCCATATTTGCCTGATTAGCCAGGGTTCCTTTTAACCAACTGACCACCTGTGGAGGAACAATGGTGAAAAACGAGGGTTTCATCTCTGGCGCCTGTCAGACGATTTTGCCCCCACTCACCAGCAAAAAAGCACTAGATTTTCCACCAGTTTTCCACTAATTTCGGCACTAGGAGGGTCTGGAAAAAAAAGCTAAATAGTGACAAATGTGCCAAGTAGGCAACACTGCCCTAACGTGATCTAATAACAGGCGGGCTGTGAGGTCAGCCGTCTGTATCGACTACGTCTGCATATTCGGGCGTGGCTTCAATCCTGTCTGGCCTCTGTTGAGATTTTAAATACCTAAAATGAATAGCGATATTGTCGGGGTGCAGGTAGCCTAACGGATAGTGTTGCGCTCTCCGAAGACGGAGGTCCCCGGTTCAAATCACGTGAGAGGACAATAGATTTGACACAGCGTAGACAATGTCTACGGGGGTTTCTACATATGGGCACGCCAGTGAGCACGCTCGTAGGCACGACCCGTAGTCACGCCCGTAGGCCGACGATTGACACTTCGACACTATGAGAGGATGATTGACACTACACTTGACACGACGTAGACAATGTCTACGGGTCAATGTCTACAAATGGGATTCGAGCCCGTTGGTCGGCACGCCCCGTAGGCACCGCCCGTAGGCCGACGATTGACACTACGACAGTTGACCGGATGCTTGACACGACGCAGACACGACACGGTGAGTTAGACACTACAGTTGACCGGATGCTTGACACGACGCAGACACGACACGGTGAGTTAGACACTACAGTTGACCGGATGCTTGACACGACGCAGACACGACACGGTGAGTTAGACACTACAGTTGAGCCGCCTGCACTCCCGCCGACTCAGTGGCCTTTGTGGTTAGAGTGTCCGCCCTGAGACGGAAGGTCGGGTTCGATTCCCGGCCGCGTCATACCAGTGACTCTAAAATTGGTACTCAATTCCTCCCTCCTAGGCACTCGGGATCCAGGGTTGAATTGGGGGTAAGTAAGCCCAAGGCTTACTTATTTTAGCTTACTCCCATATTTTACCAGTTACTCTGACAATGTCATATTTAAAGGGATAGTTCAGATTTTTTGGAACTTAAGTTGGAGGAAATACTGTCCATTAATTTAGTGGTGTCAACTGTATTAATTGATGTCCAGAGTCCCGTGGTGGGATTTTTTGACCCCCCCTGACATGGAATTCTTTTTTTGTTAACTAATGCTATAATCCTACAGTAAGTAATGTTAATAATGCTAATTGATGCTAATAATACTCAGTAAGTAATGCTGCTAATGGTAAGTATTGGTCATGCTAAGTCAGAAAGGCTAATAATGCTAAGTAATACTAATTATGCTAAGAAATTCTAATTATGCTAATAATGCTTAAAACACCAAAGCGTACCCACCCAATATGGGTTATGACGTCATAACCGAACGCTCCGCAGTAGAAGTAATGAAATGCATCAAACAACTACATATTTTGTCCACCTAATAGTTTGTTTTACAGTCCCTTATTTTACCAGCAGGGGTCGCCATTTACATTACAAACAGAGCAGTGTATATACATTGATGTTTTACATTGCAATGCTGGGTAATCATGGAACGTTCCATAGCTGGACTAACTACAGATCTCCTGTGACGTCATCCCTATGACAGGTCATGTGACAGGCACAGTAAAATGGCGGCCCCCTTGGGATAAAAACATGAACTATTTTTAAACTACAGAGCTTATTCTATGCGTTTTAAATGTTCAATTCTAGTTATAGAGGGCATGTATCATGTATTTATCCATATTTGCCTGATTAGCCAGGGTTCCTTTTAACCAACTGACCACCTGTGGAGGAACAATGGTGAAAAACGAGGGTTTCATCTCTGGCGCCTGTCAGACGATTTTGCCCCCACTCACCAGCAAAAAAGCACTAGATTTTCCACCAGTTTTCCACTAATTTCGGCACTAGGAGGGTCTGGAAAAAAAAGCTAAATATAGTGACAAATGCGCCAAGTAGGCAACACTGCCCTAACGTGATCTAATAACAGGCGGGCTGTGAGGTCAGCCGTCTGTATCGACTACGTCTGCATATTCGGGCGTGGCTTCAATCCTGTCTGGCCTCTGTTGAGATTTTAAATACCTAAAATGAATAGCGATATTGTCGGGGTGCAGGTAGCCTAACGGATAGTGTTGCGCTCTCCGAAGACGGAGGTCCCCGGTTCAAATCACGTGAGAGGACAATAGATTTGACACAGCGTAGACAATGTCTACGGGGGTTTCTACATATGGGCACGCCAGTGAGCACGCTCGTAGGCACGACCCGTAGTCACGCCCGTAGGCCGACGATTGACACTTCGACACTATGAGAGGATGATTGACACTACACTTGACACGACGTAGACAATGTCTACGGGTCAATGTCTACAAATGGGATTCGAGCCCGTTGGTCGGCACGCCCCGTAGGCACCGCCCGTAGGCCGACGATTGACACTACGACAGTTGACCGGATGCTTGACACGACGCAGACACGACACGGTGAGTTAGACACTACAGTTGAGCTGCCTGCACTCCCGCCGACTCAGTGGCCTTTGTGGTTAGAGTGTCCGCCCTGAGACGGAAGGTCGGGTTCGATTCCCGGCCGCGTCATACCAGTGACTCTAAAATTGGTACTCAATTCCTCCCTCCTAGGCACTCGGGATCCAGGGTTGAATTGGGGGTAAGTAAGCCCAAGGCTTACTTATTTTAGCTTACTCCCATATTTTACCAGTTACTCTGACAATGTCATATTTAAAGGGATAGTTCAGATTTTTTGGAACTTAAGTTGGAGGAAATACTGTCCATTAATTTAGTGGTGTCAACTGTATTAATTGATGTCCAGAGTCCCGTGGTGGGATTTTTTGACCCCCCCTGACATGGAATTCTTTTTTTGTTAACTAATGCTATAATCCTACAGTAAGTAATGTTAATAATGCTAATTGATGCTAATAATACTCAGTAAGTAATGCTGCTAATGGTAAGTATTGGTCATGCTAAGTCAGAAAGGCTAATAATGCTAAGTAATACTAATTATGCTAATAATGCTTAAAACACCAAAGCGTACCCACCCAATATGGGTTATGACGTCATAACCGAACGCTCCGCAGTAGAAGTAATGAAATGCATCAAACAACTACATATTTTGTCCACCTAATAGTTTGTTTTACAGTCCCTTATTTTACCAGCAGGGGTCGCCATTTACATTACAAACAGAGCAGTGTATATACATTGATGTTTTACATTGCAATGCTGGGTAATCATGGAACGTTCCATAGCTGGACTAACTACAGATCTCCTGTGACGTCATCCCTATGACAGGTCATGTGACAGGCACAGTAAAATGGCGGCCCCCTTGGGATAAAAACATGAACTATTTTTAAACTACAGAGCTTATTCTATGCGTTTTAAATGTTCAATTCTAGTTATAGAGGGCATGTATCATGTATTTATCCATATTTGCCTGATTAGCCAGGGTTCCTTTTAACCAACTGACCACCTGTGGAGGAACAATGGTGAAAAACGAGGGTTTCATCTCTGGCGCCTGTCAGACGATTTTGCCCCCACTCACCAGCAAAAAAGCACTAGATTTTCCACCAGTTTTCCACTAATTTCGGCACTAGGAGGGTCTGGAAAAAAAAGCTAAATATAGTGACAAATGCGCCAAGTAGGCAACACTGCCCTAACGTGATCTAATAACAGGCGGGCTGTGAGGTCAGCCGTCTGTATCGACTACGTCTGCATATTCGGGCGTGGCTTCAATCCTGTCTGGCCTCTGTTGAGATTTTAAATACCTAAAATGAATAGCGATATTGTCGGGGTGCAGGTAGCCTAACGGATAGTGTTGCGCTCTCCGAAGACGGAGGTCCCCGGTTCAAATCACGTGAGAGGACAATAGATTTGACACAGCGTAGACAATGTCTACGGGGGTTTCTACATATGGGCACGCCAGTGAGCACGCTCGTAGGCACGACCCGTAGTCACGCCCGTAGGCCGACGATTGACACTTCGACACTATGAGAGGATGATTGACACTACACTTGACACGACGTAGACAATGTCTACGGGTCAATGTCTACAAATGGGATTCGAGCCCGTTGGTCGGCACGCCCCGTAGGCACCGCCCGTAGGCCGACGATTGACACTACGACAGTTGACCGGATGCTTGACACGACGCAGACACGACACGGTGAGTTAGACACTACAGTTGAGCTGCCTGCACTCCCGCCGACTCAGTGGCCTTTGTGGTTAGAGTGTCCGCCCTGAGACGGAAGGTCGGGTTCGATTCCCGGCCGCGTCATACCAGTGACTCTAAAATTGGTACTCAATTCCTCCCTCCTAGGCACTCGGGATCCAGGGTTGAATTGGGGGTAAGTAAGCCCAAGGCTTACTTATTTTAGCTTACTCCCATATTTTACCAGTTACTCTGACAATGTCATATTTAAAGGGATAGTTCAGATTTTTTGGAACTTAAGTTGGAGGAAATACTGTCCATTAATTTAGTGGTGTCAACTGTATTAATTGATGTCCAGAGTCCCGTGGTGGGATTTTTTGACCCCCCCTGACATGGAATTCTTTTTTTGTTAACTAATGCTATAATCCTACAGTAAGTAATGTTAATAATGCTAATTGATGCTAATAATACTCAGTAAGTAATGCTGCTAATGGTAAGTATTGGTCATGCTAAGTCAGAAAGGCTAATAATGCTAAGAAATACTAATTATGCTAAGAAATTCTAATTATGCTAATAATGCTTAAAACACCAAAGCGTACCCACCCAATATGGGTTATGACGTCATAACCGAACGCTCCGCAGTAGAAGTAATGAAATGCATCAAACAACTACATATTTTGTCCACCTAATAGTTTGTTTTACAGTCCCTTATTTTACCAGCAGGGGTCGCCATTTACATTACAAACAGAGCAGTGTATATACATTGATGTTTTACATTGCAATGCTGGGTAATCATGGAACGTTCCATAGCTGGACTAACTACAGATCTCCTGTGACGTCATCCCTATGACAGGTCATGTGACAGGCACAGTAAAATGGCGGCCCCCATGGGATAAAAACATGAACAATTTTTAAACTACAGAGCTTATTCTATGCGTTTTAAATGTTCAATTCTAGTTATAGAGGGCATGTATCATGTATTTATCCATATTTGCCTGATTAGCCAGGGTTCCTTTTAACCAACTGACCACCTGTGGAGGAACAATGGTGAAAAACGAGGGTTTCATCTCTGGCGCCTGTCAGACGATTTTGCCCCCACTCACCAGCAAAAAAGCACTAGATTTTCCACCAGTTTTCCACTAATTTCGGCACTAGGAGGGTCTGGAAAAAAAAGCTAAATAGTGACAAATGTGCCAAGTAGGCAACACTGCCCTAACGTGATCTAATAACAGGCGGGCTGTGAGGTCAGCCGTCTGTATCGACTACGTCTGCATATTCGGGCGTGGCTTCAATCCTGTCTGGCCTCTGTTGAGATTTTAAATACCTAAAATGAATAGCGATATTGTCGGGGTGCAGGTAGCCTAACGGATAGTGTTGCGCTCTCCGAAGACGGAGGTCCCCGGTTCAAATCACGTGAGAGGACAATAGATTTGACACAGCGTAGACAATGTCTACGGGGGTTTCTACATATGGGCACGCCAGTGAGCACGCTCGTAGGCACGACCCGTAGTCACGCCCGTAGGCCGACGATTGACACTTCGACACTATGAGAGGATGATTGACACTACACTTGACACGACGTAGACAATGTCTACGGGTCAATGTCTACAAATGGGATTCGAGCCCGTTGGTCGGCACGCCCCGTAGGCACCGCCCGTAGGCCGACGATTGACACTACGACAGTTGACCGGATGCTTGACACGACGCAGACACGACACGGTGAGTTAGACACTACAGTTGAGCTGCCTGCACTCCCGCCGACTCAGTGGCCTTTGTGGTTAGAGTGTCCGCCCTGAGACGGAAGGTCGGGTTCGATTCCCGGCCGCGTCATACCAGTGACTCTAAAATTGGTACTCAATTCCTCCCTCCTAGGCACTCGGGATCCAGGGTTGAATTGGGGGTAAGTAAGCCCAAGGCTTACTTATTTTAGCTTACTCCCATATTTTACCAGTTACTCTGACAATGTCATATTTAAAGGGATAGTTCAGATTTTTTGGAACTTAAGTTGGAGGAAATACTGTCCATTAATTTAGTGGTGTCAACTGTATTAATTGATGTCCAGAGTCCCGTGGTGAGTTTTTGACCCCCCCGGAGCGGCCGAATTCTTTTCATGTTCTCGACGTATTTGGTCCCGCTCGCAATCCGCTCCCGTGGACCCCCTCCCAGACCGCTCTCGCTAAGCTCCGCGCTCTTATTAATTGGGCCGCTCCGCTCCGCGCTCGCTAAGCCCGGCCCGCTCAGGAGCAAAATTTGACGGCTGGAAAAAAAAAAGCTGCTGCTTTTTCTTTGTCGGGTATTAGGCTGCTTTCGGGCATTAGGCTACTATCAATGTCTGTGCTGTGCGCGTCTGTGTGCTGCGTCCTACTCCTCCTCCTTCCCCCGCAGTCTGTCTCAAACAAACGGCTATGATTGCTTATTTGCTTATTTTTTGGAACCACGGCACATCACAAACACCTAAAGTTCACCACCGACGTTGTGAACATGTCACTGCTTTCTTGTCAAATCGCGACCTCCAAAGCTTTAGTCTTTGAAGCGGGCGTGCGCTCAAACTCGGAAGATTTTCTTTTCTCTCTCTCTCTCTCTCTCTTCGCCGGCTTTTGTCAGACCCGGATATAAGGTTTCATAATTCGGGGGGGGCAGGCGAAAACCTTATATGAGAACAGAGTTACATTTAGGGCGTTTAGGGGGGCATTCCCCCCCTGCGCGCAGCCTTTTATCCGGCTCTGTAAATGCGCCGAAAAAAAGAAAAAAAGGAAAGCAAGAACGAAGGCGACCTCGGACATTCTTTCCCCTCCGCGTTAGGATTACATCTTTGATAAAACACTGCAAAAGGTACACAGTGCCAGTAGCCTAAGTTGACATTGATTCTCTCAGAACACATGCTGCACACGGCTGCGTTGTGAGCCGTATGGCAACATTTTGCGTTGGGTCCCCGTGGGCGCCGCGGGCTAAAAAATAAAATAAAAAAATCGACAACATTTTGACACTGGGCCGCGATTCGTCGACATTCCAAATGTGTCGATTACATCCATTTGCCCCCCTCACAGCATAAACATTTAAGACAGGAGTTAAATGTGCAGTTACACTACTGTCTATATTAACCCAGACAGGTGCGGCGAATAATCTTATGCCGCGCTATTTCGTTTCCAAAATGCCATACGGGATAATAGGTTATTGATGATGTTACACTGTGGGGGAATTGGACATCATTGGGGGGGTCGCTGCGCTCAAATTGCCGTTATGATGTGCAGTGCTTCAAAATAAATAGCGAGGTGACGCATCTAAGGCAAGATAGACAGCAAGACAGTCAGCTTACTTTTTCTTTTTTCCAATTTCCATCATGATCATCATCTCCTCCTTCCTCCCGCACCTCGGAGAGGATTTTAAATGTCTTGATCGTGTTGCTGGCACTGTAGGCCTATAGTCGCCATCTGAACCACAACCACACGTTTATGCTGTGCTACTGAACACGTGTGCCGTTGTCTGGACTGAACAGCTTGGAGCGGGCTGGAGTGGAGGATAATTCCCGCTCCAGAGCGCGCTCCGACCCATTTGAAAACGCGCTCAGCGCTCACTTAAAAATCCACCCGCTCCACTCCCCGCTCCGCTCGTGCTCCACTCCGCTAATTGATCTCAGAGTCCCGTGGTGGGATTTTTTGACCCCCCCTGACATGGAATTCTTTTTTTGTTAACTAATGCTATAATCCTACAGTAAGTAATGTTAATAATGCTAATTGATGCTAATAATACTCAGTAAGTAATGCTGCTAATGGTAAGTATTGGTCATGCTAAGTCAGAAAGGCTAATAATGCTAAGAAATACTAATTATGCTAAGAAATTCTAATTATGCTAATAATGCTTAAAACACCAAAACGTACCCACCCAATATGGGTTATGACGTCATAACCGAACGCTCCGCAGTAGAAGTAATGAAATGCATCAAACAACTACATATTTTGTCCACCTAATAGTTTGTTTTACAGTCCCTTATTTTACCAGCAGGGGTCGCCATTTACATTACAAACAGAGCAGTGTATATACATTGATGTTTTACATTGCAATGCTGGGTAATCATGGAACGTTCCATAGCTGGACTAACTACAGATCTCCTGTGACGTCATCCCTATGACAGGTCATGTGACAGGCACAGTAAAATGGCGGCCCCCATGGGATAAAAACATGAACAATTTTTAAACTACAGAGCTTATTCTATGCGTTTTAAATGTTCAATTCTAGTTATAGAGGGCATGTATCATGTATTTATCCATATTTGCCTGATTAGCCAGGGTTCCTTTTAACCAACTGACCACCTGTGGAGGAACAATGGTGGAAAACGAGGGTTTCATCTCTGGCGCCTGTCAGACGATTTTGCCCCCACTCACCAGCAAAAAAGCACTAGATTTTCCACCAGTTTTCCACTAATTTCGGCACTAGGAGGGTCTGGAAAAAAAAGCTAAATAGTGACAAATGTGCCAAGTAGGCAACACTGCCCTAACGTGATCTAATAACAGGCGGGCTGTGAGGTCAGCCGTCTGTATCGACTACGTCTGCATATTCGGGCGTGGCTTCAATCCTGTCTGGCCTCTGTTGAGATTTTAAATACCTAAAATGAATAGCGATATTGTCGGGGTGCAGGTAGCCTAACGGATAGTGTTGCGCTCTCCGAAGACGGAGGTCCCCGGTTCAAATCACGTGAGAGGACAATAGATTTGACACAGCGTAGACAATGTCTACGGGGGTTTCTACATATGGGCACGCCAGTGAGCACGCTCGTAGGCACGACCCGTAGTCACGCCCGTAGGCCGACGATTGACACTTCGACACTATGAGAGGATGATTGACACTACACTTGACACGACGTAGACAATGTCTACGGGTCAATGTCTACAAATGGGATTCGAGCCCGTTGGTCGGCACGCCCCGTAGGCACCGCCCGTAGGCCGACGATTGACACTACGACAGTTGACCGGATGCTTGACACGACGCAGACACGACACGGTGAGTTAGACACTACAGTTGAGCTGCCTGCACTCCCGCCGACTCAGTGGCCTTTGTGGTTAGAGTGTCCGCCCTGAGACGGAAGGTCGGGTTCGATTCCCGGCCGCGTCATACCAGTGACTCTAAAATTGGTACTCAATTCCTCCCTCCTAGGCACTCGGGATCCAGGGTTGAATTGGGGGTAAGTAAGCCCAAGGCTTACTTATTTTAGCTTACTCCCATATTTTACCAGTTACTCTGACAATGTCATATTTAAAGGGATAGTTCAGATTTTTTGGAACTTAAGTTGGAGGAAATACTGTCCATTAATTTAGTGGTGTCAACTGTATTAATTGATGTCCAGAGTCCCGTGGTGGGATTTTTTGACCCCCCCTGACATGGAATTCTTTTTTTGTTAACTAATGCTATAATCCTACAGTAAGTAATGTTAATAATGCTAATTGATGCTAATAATACTCAGTAAGTAATGCTGCTAATGGTAAGTATTGGTCATGCTAAGTCAGAAAGGCTAATAATGCTAAGAAATACTAATTATGCTAAGAAATTCTAATTATGCTAATAATGCTTAAAACACCAAAGCGTACCCACCCAATATGGGTTATGACGTCATAACCGAACGCTCCGCAGTAGAAGTAATGAAATGCATCAAACAACTACATATTTTGTCCACCTAATAGTTTGTTTTACAGTCCCTTATTTTACCAGCAGGGGTCGCCATTTACATTACAAACAGAGCAGTGTATATACATTGATGTTTTACATTGCAATGCTGGGTAATCATGGAACGTTCCATAGCTGGACTAACTACAGATCTCCTGTGACGTCATCCCTATGACAGGTCATGTGACAGGCACAGTAAAATGGCGGCCCATTAAAAAACATGAACAATTTTTAAACTACAGAGCTTATTCTATGCGTTTTAAATGTTCAATTCTAGTTATAGAGGGCATGTATCATGTATTTATCCATATTTGCCTGATTAGCCAGGGTTCCTTTTAACCAACTGACCACCTGTGGAGGAACAATGGTGAAAAACGAGGGTTTCATCTCTGGCGCCTGTCAGACGATTTTGCCCCCACTCACCAGCAAAAAAGCACTAGATTTTCCACCAGTTTTCCACTAATTTCGGCACTAGGAGGGTCTGGAAAAAAAAGCTAAATAGTGACAAATGTGCCAAGTAGGCAACACTGCCCTAACGTGATCTAATAACAGGCGGGCTGTGAGGTCAGCCGTCTGTATCGACTACGTCTGCATATTCGGGCGTGGCTTCAATCCTGTCTGGCCTCTGTTGAGATTTTAAATACCTAAAATGAATAGCGATATTGTCGGGGTGCAGGTAGCCTAACGGATAGTGTTGCGCTCTCCGAAGACGGAGGTCCCCGGTTCAAATCACGTGAGAGGACAATAGATTTGACACAGCGTAGACAATGTCTACGGGGGTTTCTACATATGGGCACGCCAGTGAGCACGCTCGTAGGCACGACCCGTAGTCACGCCCGTAGGCCGACGATTGACACTTCGACACTATGAGAGGATGATTGACACTACACTTGACACGACGTAGACAATGTCTACGGGTCAATGTCTACAAATGGGATTCGAGCCCGTTGGTCGGCACGCCCCGTAGGCACCGCCCGTAGGCCGACGATTGACACTACGACAGTTGACCGGATGCTTGACACGACGCAGACACGACACGGTGAGTTAGACACTACAGTTGAGCCGCCTGCACTCCCGCCGACTCAGTGGCCTTTGTGGTTAGAGTGTCCGCCCTGAGACGGAAGGTCGGGTTCGATTCCCGGCCGCGTCATACCAGTGACTCTAAAATTGGTACTCAATTCCTCCCTCCTAGGCACTCGGGATCCAGGGTTGAATTGGGGGTAAGTAAGCCCAAGGCTTACTTATTTTAGCTTACTCCCATATTTTACCAGTTACTCTGACAATGTCATATTTAAAGGGATAGTTCAGATTTTTTGGAACTTAAGTTGGAGGAAATACTGTCCATTAATTTAGTGGTGTCAACTGTATTAATTGATGTCCAGAGTCCCGTGGTGGGATTTTTTGACCCCCCCCTGACATGGAATTCTTTTTTTGTTAACTAATGCTATAATCCTACAGTAAGTAATGTTAATAATGCTAATTGATGCTAATAATACTCAGTAAGTAATGCTGCTAATGGTAAGTATTGGTCATGCTAAGTCAGAAAGGCTAATAATGCTAAGTAATACTAATTATGCTAAGAAATTCTAATTATGCTAATAATGCTTAAAACACCAAAGCGTACCCACCCAATATGGGTTATGACGTCATAACCGAACGCTCCGCAGTAGAAGTAATGAAATGCATCAAACAACTACATATTTTGTCCACCTAATAGTTTGTTTTACAGTCCCTTATTTTACCAGCAGGGGTCGCCATTTACATTACAAACAGAGCAGTGTATATACATTGATGTTTTACATTGCAATGCTGGGTAATCATGGAACGTTCCATAGCTGGACTAACTACAGATCTCCTGTGACGTCATCCCTATGACAGGTCATGTGACAGGCACAGTAAAATGGCGGCCCCCTTGGGATAAAAACATGAACTATTTTTAAACTACAGAGCTTATTCTATGCGTTTTAAATGTTCAATTCTAGTTATAGAGGGCATGTATCATGTATTTATCCATATTTGCCTGATTAGCCAGGGTTCCTTTTAACCAACTGACCACCTGTGGAGGAACAATGGTGAAAAACGAGGGTTTCATCTCTGGCGCCTGTCAGACGATTTTGCCCCCACTCACCAGCAAAAAAGCACTAGATTTTCCACCAGTTTTCCACTAATTTCGGCACTAGGAGGGTCTGGAAAAAAAAGCTAAATATAGTGACAAATGCGCCAAGTAGGCAACACTGCCCTAACGTGATCTAATAACAGGCGGGCTGTGAGGTCAGCCGTCTGTATCGACTACGTCTGCATATTCGGGCGTGGCTTCAATCCTGTCTGGCCTCTGTTGAGATTTTAAATACCTAAAATGAATAGCGATATTGTCGGGGTGCAGGTAGCCTAACGGATAGTGTTGCGCTCTCCGAAGACGGAGGTCCCCGGTTCAAATCACGTGAGAGGACAATAGATTTGACACAGCGTAGACAATGTCTACGGGGGTTTCTACATATGGGCACGCCAGTGAGCACGCTCGTAGGCACGACCCGTAGTCACGCCCGTAGGCCGACGATTGACACTTCGACACTATGAGAGGATGATTGACACTACACTTGACACGACGTAGACAATGTCTACGGGTCAATGTCTACAAATGGGATTCGAGCCCGTTGGTCGGCACGCCCCGTAGGCACCGCCCGTAGGCCGACGATTGACACTACGACAGTTGACCGGATGCTTGACACGACGCAGACACGACACGGTGAGTTAGACACTACAGTTGAGCCGCCTGCACTCCCGCCGACTCAGTGGCCTTTGTGGTTAGAGTGTCCGCCCTGAGACGGAAGGTCGGGTTCGATTCCCGGCCGCGTCATACCAGTGACTCTAAAATTGGTACTCAATTCCTCCCTCCTAGGCACTCGGGATCCAGGGTTGAATTGGGGGTAAGTAAGCCCAAGGCTTACTTATTTTAGCTTACTCCCATATTTTACCAGTTACTCTGACAATGTCATATTTAAAGGGATAGTTCAGATTTTTTGGAACTTAAGTTGGAGGAAATACTGTCCATTAATTTAGTGGTGTCAACTGTATTAATTGATGTCCAGAGTCCCGTGGTGGGATTTTTTGACCCCCCCTGACATGGAATTCTTTTTTTGTTAACTAATGCTATAATCCTACAGTAAGTAATGTTAATAATGCTAATTGATGCTAATAATACTCAGTAAGTAATGCTGCTAATGGTAAGTATTGGTCATGCTAAGTCAGAAAGGCTAATAATGCTAAGTAATACTAATTATGCTAAGAAATTCTAATTATGCTAATAATGCTTAAAACACCAAAGCGTACCCACCCAATATGGGTTATGACGTCATAACCGAACGCTCCGCAGTAGAAGTAATGAAATGCATCAAACAACTACATATTTTGTCCACCTAATAGTTTGTTTTACAGTCCCTTATTTTACCAGCAGGGGTCGCCATTTACATTACAAACAGAGCAGTGTATATACATTGATGTTTTACATTGCAATGCTGGGTAATCATGGAACGTTCCATAGCTGGACTAACTACAGATCTCCTGTGACGTCATCCCTATGACAGGTCATGTGACAGGCACAGTAAAATGGCGGCCCCCTTGGGATAAAAACATGAACTATTTTTAAACTACAGAGCTTATTCTATGCGTTTTAAATGTTCAATTCTAGTTATAGAGGGCATGTATCATGTATTTATCCATATTTGCCTGATTAGCCAGGGTTCCTTTTAACCAACTGACCACCTGTGGAGGAACAATGGTGAAAAACGAGGGTTTCATCTCTGGCGCCTGTCAGACGATTTTGCCCCCACTCACCAGCAAAAAAGCACTAGATTTTCCACCAGTTTTCCACTAATTTCGGCACTAGGAGGGTCTGGAAAAAAAAGCTAAATATAGTGACAAATGCGCCAAGTAGGCAACACTGCCCTAACGTGATCTAATAACAGGCGGGCTGTGAGGTCAGCCGTCTGTATCGACTACGTCTGCATATTCGGGCGTGGCTTCAATCCTGTCTGGCCTCTGTTGAGATTTTAAATACCTAAAATGAATAGCGATATTGTCGGGGTGCAGGTAGCCTAACGGATAGTGTTGCGCTCTCCGAAGACGGAGGTCCCCGGTTCAAATCACGTGAGAGGACAATAGATTTGACACAGCGTAGACAATGTCTACGGGGGTTTCTACATATGGGCACGCCAGTGAGCACGCTCGTAGGCACGACCCGTAGTCACGCCCGTAGGCCGACGATTGACACTTCGACACTATGAGAGGATGATTGACACTACACTTGACACGACGTAGACAATGTCTACGGGTCAATGTCTACAAATGGGATTCGAGCCCGTTGGTCGGCACGCCCCGTAGGCACCGCCCGTAGGCCGACGATTGACACTACGACAGTTGACCGGATGCTTGACACGACGCAGACACGACACGGTGAGTTAGACACTACAGTTGAGCTGCCTGCACTCCCGCCGACTCAGTGGCCTTTGTGGTTAGAGTGTCCGCCCTGAGACGGAAGGTCGGGTTCGATTCCCGGCCGCGTCATACCAGTGACTCTAAAATTGGTACTCAATTCCTCCCTCCTAGGCACTCGGGATCCAGGGTTGAATTGGGGGTAAGTAAGCCCAAGGCTTACTTATTTTAGCTTACTCCCATATTTTACCAGTTACTCTGACAATGTCATATTTAAAGGGATAGTTCAGATTTTTTGGAACTTAAGTTGGAGGAAATACTGTCCATTAATTTAGTGGTGTCAACTGTATTAATTGATGTCCAGAGTCCCGTGGTGGGATTTTTTGACCCCCCCTGACATGGAATTCTTTTTTTGTTAACTAATGCTATAATCCTACAGTAAGTAATGTTAATAATGCTAATTGATGCTAATAATACTCAGTAAGTAATGCTGCTAATGGTAAGTATTGGTCATGCTAAGTCAGAAAGGCTAATAATGCTAAGTAAATACTAATTATGCTAAGAAATTCTAATTATGCTAATAATGCTTAAAACACCAAAGCGTACCCACCCAATATGGGTTATGACGTCATAACCGAACGCTCCGCAGTAGAAGTAATGAAATGCATCAAACAACTACATATTTTGTCCACCTAATAGTTTGTTTTACAGTCCCTTATTTTACCAGCAGGGGTCGCCATTTACATTACAAACAGAGCAGTGTATATACATTGATGTTTTACATTGCAATGCTGGGTAATCATGGAACGTTCCATAGCTGGACTAACTACAGATCTCCTGTGACGTCATCCCTATGACAGGTCATGTGACAGGCACAGTAAAATGGCGGCCCCCATGGGATAAAAACATGAACAATTTTTAAACTACAGAGCTTATTCTATGCGTTTTAAATGTTCAATTCTAGTTATAGAGGGCATGTATCATGTATTTATCCATATTTGCCTGATTAGCCAGGGTTCCTTTTAACCAACTGACCACCTGTGGAGGAACAATGGTGAAAAACGAGGGTTTCATCTCTGGCGCCTGTCAGACGATTTTGCCCCCACTCACCAGCAAAAAAGCACTAGATTTTCCACCAGTTTTCCACTAATTTCGGCACTAGGAGGGTCTGGAAAAAAAAGCTAAATATAGTGACAAATGCGCCAAGTAGGCAACACTGCCCTAACGTGATCTAATAACAGGCGGGCTGTGAGGTCAGCCGTCTGTATCGACTACGTCTGCATATTCGGGCGTGGCTTCAATCCTGTCTGGCCTCTGTTGAGATTTTAAATACCTAAAATGAATAGCGATATTGTCGGGGTGCAGGTAGCCTAACGGATAGTGTTGCGCTCTCCGAAGACGGAGGTCCCCGGTTCAAATCACGTGAGAGGACAATAGATTTGACACAGCGTAGACAATGTCTACGGGGGTTTCTACATATGGGCACGCCAGTGAGCACGCTCGTAGGCACGACCCGTAGTCACGCCCGTAGGCCGACGATTGACACTTCGACACTATGAGAGGATGATTGACACTACACTTGACACGACGTAGACAATGTCTACGGGTCAATGTCTACAAATGGGATTCGAGCCCGTTGGTCGGCACGCCCCGTAGGCACCGCCCGTAGGCCGACGATTGACACTACGACAGTTGACCGGATGCTTGACACGACGCAGACACGACACGGTGAGTTAGACACTACAGTTGAGCTGCCTGCACTCCCGCCGACTCAGTGGCCTTTGTGGTTAGAGTGTCCGCCCTGAGACGGAAGGTCGGGTTCGATTCCCGGCCGCGTCATACCAGTGACTCTAAAATTGGTACTCAATTCCTCCCTCCTAGGCACTCGGGATCCAGGGTTGAATTGGGGGTAAGTAAGCCCAAGGCTTACTTATTTTAGCTTACTCCCATATTTTACCAGTTACTCTGACAATGTCATATTTAAAGGGATAGTTCAGATTTTTTGGAACTTAAGTTGGAGGAAATACTGTCCATTAATTTAGTGGTGTCAACTGTATTAATTGATGTCCAGAGTCCCGTGGTGGGATTTTTTGACCCCCCCTGACATGGAATTCTTTTTTTGTTAACTAATGCTATAATCCTACAGTAAGTAATGTTAATAATGCTAATTGATGCTAATAATACTCAGTAAGTAATGCTGCTAATGGTAAGTATTGGTCATGCTAAGTCAGAAAGGCTAATAATGCTAAGAAATACTAATTATGCTAAGAAATTCTAATTATGCTAATAATGCTTAAAACACCAAAGCGTACCCACCCAATATGGGTTATGACGTCATAACCGAACGCTCCGCAGTAGAAGTAATGAAATGCATCAAACAACTACATATTTTGTCCACCTAATAGTTTGTTTTACAGTCCCTTATTTTACCAGCAGGGGTCGCCATTTACATTACAAACAGAGCAGTGTATATACATTGATGTTTTACATTGCAATGCTGGGTAATCATGGAACGTTCCATAGCTGGACTAACTACAGATCTCCTGTGACGTCATCCCTATGACAGGTCATGTGACAGGCACAGTAAAATGGCGGCCCCCATGGGATAAAAACATGAACAATTTTTAAACTACAGAGCTTATTCTATGCGTTTTAAATGTTCAATTCTAGTTATAGAGGGCATGTATCATGTATTTATCCATATTTGCCTGATTAGCCAGGGTTCCTTTTAACCAACTGACCACCTGTGGAGGAACAATGGTGAAAAACGAGGGTTTCATCTCTGGCGCCTGTCAGACGATTTTGCCCCCACTCACCAGCAAAAAAGCACTAGATTTTCCACCAGTTTTCCACTAATTTCGGCACTAGGAGGGTCTGGAAAAAAAAGCTAAATAGTGACAAATGTGCCAAGTAGGCAACACTGCCCTAACGTGATCTAATAACAGGCGGGCTGTGAGGTCAGCCGTCTGTATCGACTACGTCTGCATATTCGGGCGTGGCTTCAATCCTGTCTGGCCTCTGTTGAGATTTTAAATACCTAAAATGAATAGCGATATTGTCGGGGTGCAGGTAGCCTAACGGATAGTGTTGCGCTCTCCGAAGACGGAGGTCCCCGGTTCAAATCACGTGAGAGGACAATAGATTTGACACAGCGTAGACAATGTCTACGGGGGTTTCTACATATGGGCACGCCAGTGAGCACGCTCGTAGGCACGACCCGTAGTCACGCCCGTAGGCCGACGATTGACACTTCGACACTATGAGAGGATGATTGACACTACACTTGACACGACGTAGACAATGTCTACGGGTCAATGTCTACAAATGGGATTCGAGCCCGTTGGTCGGCACGCCCCGTAGGCACCGCCCGTAGGCCGACGATTGACACTACGACAGTTGACCGGATGCTTGACACGACGCAGACACGACACGGTGAGTTAGACACTACAGTTGAGCTGCCTGCACTCCCGCCGACTCAGTGGCCTTTGTGGTTAGAGTGTCCGCCCTGAGACGGAAGGTCGGGTTCGATTCCCGGCCGCGTCATACCAGTGACTCTAAAATTGGTACTCAATTCCTCCCTCCTAGGCACTCGGGATCCAGGGTTGAATTGGGGGTAAGTAAGCCCAAGGCTTACTTATTTTAGCTTACTCCCATATTTTACCAGTTACTCTGACAATGTCATATTTAAAGGGATAGTTCAGATTTTTTGGAACTTAAGTTGGAGGAAATACTGTCCATTAATTTAGTGGTGTCAACTGTATTAATTGATGTCCAGAGTCCCGTGGTGGGATTTTTTGACCCCCCCTGACATGGAATTCTTTTTTTGTTAACTAATGCTATAATCCTACAGTAAGTAATGTTAATAATGCTAATTGATGCTAATAATACTCAGTAAGTAATGCTGCTAATGGTAAGTATTGGTCATGCTAAGTCAGAAAGGCTAATAATGCTAAGAAATACTAATTATGCTAAGAAATTCTAATTATGCTAATAATGCTTAAAACACCAAAGCGTACCCACCCAATATGGGTTATGACGTCATAACCGAACGCTCCGCAGTAGAAGTAATGAAATGCATCAAACAACTACATATTTTGTCCACCTAATAGTTTGTTTTACAGTCCCTTATTTTACCAGCAGGGGTCGCCATTTACATTACAAACAGAGCAGTGTATATACATTGATGTTTTACATTGCAATGCTGGGTAATCATGGAACGTTCCATAGCTGGACTAACTACAGATCTCCTGTGACGTCATCCCTATGACAGGTCATGTGACAGGCACAGTAAAATGGCGGCCCCCATGGGATAAAAACATGAACAATTTTTAAACTACAGAGCTTATTCTATGCGTTTTAAATGTTCAATTCTAGTTATAGAGGGCATGTATCATGTATTTATCCATATTTGCCTGATTAGCCAGGGTTCCTTTTAACCAACTGACCACCTGTGGAGGAACAATGGTGAAAAACGAGGGTTTCATCTCTGGCGCCTGTCAGACGATTTTGCCCCCACTCACCAGCAAAAAAGCACTAGATTTTCCACCAGTTTTCCACTAATTTCGGCACTAGGAGGGTCTGGAAAAAAAAGCTAAATAGTGACAAATGTGCCAAGTAGGCAACACTGCCCTAACGTGATCTAATAACAGGCGGGCTGTGAGGTCAGCCGTCTGTATCGACTACGTCTGCATATTCGGGCGTGGCTTCAATCCTGTCTGGCCTCTGTTGAGATTTTAAATACCTAAAATGAATAGCGATATTGTCGGGGTGCAGGTAGCCTAACGGATAGTGTTGCGCTCTCCGAAGACGGAGGTCCCCGGTTCAAATCACGTGAGAGGACAATAGATTTGACACAGCGTAGACAATGTCTACGGGGGTTTCTACATATGGGCACGCCAGTGAGCACGCTCGTAGGCACGACCCGTAGTCACGCCCGTAGGCCGACGATTGACACTTCGACACTATGAGAGGATGATTGACACTACACTTGACACGACGTAGACAATGTCTACGGGTCAATGTCTACAAATGGGATTCGAGCCCGTTGGTCGGCACGCCCCGTAGGCACCGCCCGTAGGCCGACGATTGACACTACGACAGTTGACCGGATGCTTGACACGACGCAGACACGACACGGTGAGTTAGACACTACAGTTGACCGGATGCTTGACACGACGCAGACACGACACGGTGAGTTAGACACTACAGTTGACCGGATGCTTGACACGACGCAGACACGACACGGTGAGTTAGACACTACAGTTGAGCCGCCTGCACTCCCGCCGACTCAGTGGCCTTTGTGGTTAGAGTGTCCGCCCTGAGACGGAAGGTCGGGTTCGATTCCCGGCCGCGTCATACCAGTGACTCTAAAATTGGTACTCAATTCCTCCCTCCTAGGCACTCGGGATCCAGGGTTGAATTGGGGGTAAGTAAGCCCAAGGCTTACTTATTTTAGCTTACTCCCATATTTTACCAGTTACTCTGACAATGTCATATTTAAAGGGATAGTTCAGATTTTTTGGAACTTAAGTTGGAGGAAATACTGTCCATTAATTTAGTGGTGTCAACTGTATTAATTGATGTCCAGAGTCCCGTGGTGGGATTTTTTGACCCCCCCCTGACATGGAATTCTTTTTTTGTTAACTAATGCTATAATCCTACAGTAAGTAATGTTAATAATGCTAATTGATGCTAATAATACTCAGTAAGTAATGCTGCTAATGGTAAGTATTGGTCATGCTAAGTCAGAAAGGCTAATAATGCTAAGTAATACTAATTATGCTAAGAAATTCTAATTATGCTAATAATGCTTAAAACACCAAAGCGTACCCACCCAATATGGGTTATGACGTCATAACCGAACGCTCCGCAGTAGAAGTAATGAAATGCATCAAACAACTACATATTTTGTCCACCTAATAGTTTGTTTTACAGTCCCTTATTTTACCAGCAGGGGTCGCCATTTACATTACAAACAGAGCAGTGTATATACATTGATGTTTTACATTGCAATGCTGGGTAATCATGGAACGTTCCATAGCTGGACTAACTACAGATCTCCTGTGACGTCATCCCTATGACAGGTCATGTGACAGGCACAGTAAAATGGCGGCCCCCTTGGGATAAAAACATGAACTATTTTTAAACTACAGAGCTTATTCTATGCGTTTTAAATGTTCAATTCTAGTTATAGAGGGCATGTATCATGTATTTATCCATATTTGCCTGATTAGCCAGGGTTCCTTTTAACCAACTGACCACCTGTGGAGGAACAATGGTGAAAAACGAGGGTTTCATCTCTGGCGCCTGTCAGACGATTTTGCCCCCACTCACCAGCAAAAAAGCACTAGATTTTCCACCAGTTTTCCACTAATTTCGGCACTAGGAGGGTCTGGAAAAAAAAGCTAAATATAGTGACAAATGCGCCAAGTAGGCAACACTGCCCTAACGTGATCTAATAACAGGCGGGCTGTGAGGTCAGCCGTCTGTATCGACTACGTCTGCATATTCGGGCGTGGCTTCAATCCTGTCTGGCCTCTGTTGAGATTTTAAATACCTAAAATGAATAGCGATATTGTCGGGGTGCAGGTAGCCTAACGGATAGTGTTGCGCTCTCCGAAGACGGAGGTCCCGGGTTCAAATCACGTGAGAGGACAATAGATTTGACACAGCGTAGACAATGTCTACGGGGGTTTCTACATATGGGCACGCCAGTGAGCACGCTCGTAGGCACGACCCGTAGTCACGCCCGTAGGCCGACGATTGACACTTCGACACTATGAGAGGATGATTGACACTACACTTGACACGACGTAGACAATGTCTACGGGTCAATGTCTACAAATGGGATTCGAGCCCGTTGGTCGGCACGCCCCGTAGGCACCGCCCGTAGGCCGACGATTGACACTACGACAGTTGACCGGATGCTTGACACGACGCAGACACGACACGGTGAGTTAGACACTACAGTTGAGCTGCCTGCACTCCCGCCGACTCAGTGGCCTTTGTGGTTAGAGTGTCCGCCCTGAGACGGAAGGTCGGGTTCGATTCCCGGCCGCGTCATACCAGTGACTCTAAAATTGGTACTCAATTCCTCCCTCCTAGGCACTCGGGATCCAGGGTTGAATTGGGGGTAAGTAAGCCCAAGGCTTACTTATTTTAGCTTACTCCCATATTTTACCAGTTACTCTGACAATGTCATATTTAAAGGGATAGTTCAGATTTTTTGGAACTTAAGTTGGAGGAAATACTGTCCATTAATTTAGTGGTGTCAACTGTATTAATTGATGTCCAGAGTCCCGTGGTGGGATTTTTTGACCCCTCCCCTGACATGGAATTCTTTTTTTGTTAACTAATGCTATAATCCTACAGTAAGTAATGTTAATAATGCTAATTGATGCTAATAATACTCAGTAAGTAATGCTGCTAATGGTAAGTATTGGTCATGCTAAGTCAGAAAGGCTAATAATGCTAAGTAATACTAATTATGCTAATAATGCTTAAAACACCAAAGCGTACCCACCCAATATGGGTTATGACGTCATAACCGAACGCTCCGCAGTAGAAGTAATGAAATGCATCAAACAACTACATATTTTGTCCACCTAATAGTTTGTTTTACAGTCCCTTATTTTACCAGCAGGGGTCGCCATTTACATTACAAACAGAGCAGTGTATATACATTGATGTTTTACATTGCAATGCTGGGTAATCATGGAACGTTCCATAGCTGGACTAACTACAGATCTCCTGTGACGTCATCCCTATGACAGGTCATGTGACAGGCACAGTAAAATGGCGGCCCCCTTGGGATAAAAACATGAACTATTTTTAAACTACAGAGCTTATTCTATGCGTTTTAAATGTTCAATTCTAGTTATAGAGGGCATGTATCATGTATTTATCCATATTTGCCTGATTAGCCAGGGTTCCTTTTAACCAACTGACCACCTGTGGAGGAACAATGGTGAAAAACGAGGGTTTCATCTCTGGCGCCTGTCAGACGATTTTGCCCCCACTCACCAGCAAAAAAGCACTAGATTTTCCACCAGTTTTCCACTAATTTCGGCACTAGGAGGGTCTGGAAAAAAAAGCTAAATATAGTGACAAATGCGCCAAGTAGGCAACACTGCCCTAACGTGATCTAATAACAGGCGGGCTGTGAGGTCAGCCGTCTGTATCGACTACGTCTGCATATTCGGGCGTGGCTTCAATCCTGTCTGGCCTCTGTTGAGATTTTAAATACCTAAAATGAATAGCGATATTGTCGGGGTGCAGGTAGCCTAACGGATAGTGTTGCGCTCTCCGAAGACGGAGGTCCCGGTTCAAATCACGTGAGAGGACAATAGATTTGACACAGCGTAGACAATGTCTACGGGGGTTTCTACATATGGGCACGCCAGTGAGCACGCTCGTAGGCACGACCCGTAGTCACGCCCGTAGGCCGACGATTGACACTTCGACACTATGAGAGGATGATTGACACTACACTTGACACGACGTAGACAATGTCTACGGGTCAATGTCTACAAATGGGATTCGAGCCCGTTGGTCGGCACGCCCCGTAGGCACCGCCCGTAGGCCGACGATTGACACTACGACAGTTGACCGGATGCTTGACACGACGCAGACACGACACGGTGAGTTAGACACTACAGTTGAGCTGCCTGCACTCCCGCCGACTCAGTGGCCTTTGTGGTTAGAGTGTCCGCCCTGAGACGGAAGGTCGGGTTCGATTCCCGGCCGCGTCATACCAGTGACTCTAAAATTGGTACTCAATTCCTCCCTCCTAGGCACTCGGGATCCAGGGTTGAATTGGGGGTAAGTAAGCCCAAGGCTTACTTATTTTAGCTTACTCCCATATTTTACCAGTTACTCTGACAATGTCATATTTAAAGGGATAGTTCAGATTTTTTGGAACTTAAGTTGGAGGAAATACTGTCCATTAATTTAGTGGTGTCAACTGTATTAATTGATGTCCAGAGTCCCGTGGTGGGATTTTTTGACCCCCCCTGACATGGAATTCTTTTTTTGTTAACTAATGCTATAATCCTACAGTAAGTAATGTTAATAATGCTAATTGATGCTAATAATACTCAGTAAGTAATGCTGCTAATGGTAAGTATTGGTCATGCTAAGTCAGAAAGGCTAATAATGCTAAGAAATACTAATTATGCTAAGAAATTCTAATTATGCTAATAATGCTTAAAACACCAAAGCGTACCAACCCAATATGGGTTATGACGTCATAACCGAACGCTCCGCAGTAGAAGTAATGAAATGCATCAAACAACTACATATTTTGTCCACCTAATAGTTTGTTTTACAGTCCCTTATTTTACCAGCAGGGGTCGCCATTTACATTACAAACAGAGCAGTGTATATACATTGATGTTTTACATTGCAATGCTGGGTAATCATGGAACGTTCCATAGCTGGACTAACTACAGATCTCCTGTGACGTCATCCCTATGACAGGTCATGTGACAGGCACAGTAAAATGGCGGCCCCCATGGGATAAAAACATGAACAATTTTTAAACTACAGAGCTTATTCTATGCGTTTTAAATGTTCAATTCTAGTTATAGAGGGCATGTATCATGTATTTATCCATATTTGCCTGATTAGCCAGGGTTCCTTTTAACCAACTGACCACCTGTGGAGGAACAATGGTGAAAAACGAGGGTTTCATCTCTGGCGCCTGTCAGACGATTTTGCCCCCACTCACCAGCAAAAAAGCACTAGATTTTCCACCAGTTTTCCACTAATTTCGGCACTAGGAGGGTCTGGAAAAAAAAGCTAAATAGTGACAAATGTGCCAAGTAGGCAACACTGCCCTAACGTGATCTAATAACAGGCGGGCTGTGAGGTCAGCCGTCTGTATCGACTACGTCTGCATATTCGGGCGTGGCTTCAATCCTGTCTGGCCTCTGTTGAGATTTTAAATACCTAAAATGAATAGCGATATTGTCGGGGTGCAGGTAGCCTAACGGATAGTGTTGCGCTCTCCGAAGACGGAGGTCCCCGGTTCAAATCACGTGAGAGGACAATAGATTTGACACAGCGTAGACAATGTCTACGGGGGTTTCTACATATGGGCACGCCAGTGAGCACGCTCGTAGGCACGACCCGTAGTCACGCCCGTAGGCCGACGATTGACACTTCGACACTATGAGAGGATGATTGACACTACACTTGACACGACGTAGACAATGTCTACGGGTCAATGTCTACAAATGGGATTCGAGCCCGTTGGTCGGCACGCCCCGTAGGCACCGCCCGTAGGCCGACGATTGACACTACGACAGTTGACCGGATGCTTGACACGACGCAGACACGACACGGTGAGTTAGACACTACAGTTGAGCCGCCTGCACTCCCGCCGACTCAGTGGCCTTTGTGGTTAGAGTGTCCGCCCTGAGACGGAAGGTCGGGTTCGATTCCCGGCCGCGTCATACCAGTGACTCTAAAATTGGTACTCAATTCCTCCCTCCTAGGCACTCGGGATCCAGGGTTGAATTGGGGGTAAGTAAGCCCAAGGCTTACTTATTTTAGCTTACTCCCATATTTTACCAGTTACTCTGACAATGTCATATTTAAAGGGATAGTTCAGATTTTTTGGAACTTAAGTTGGAGGAAATACTGTCCATTAATTTAGTGGTGTCAACTGTATTAATTGATGTCCAGAGTCCCGTGGTGGGATTTTTTGACCCCCCCTGACATGGAATTCTTTTTTTGTTAACTAATGCTATAATCCTACAGTAAGTAATGTTAATAATGCTAATTGATGCTAATAATACTCAGTAAGTAATGCTGCTAATGGTAAGTATTGGTCATGCTAAGTCAGAAAGGCTAATAATGCTAAGTAATACTAATTATGCTAAGAAATTCTAATTATGCTAATAATGCTTAAAACACCAAAGCGTACCCACCCAATATGGGTTATGACGTCATAACCGAACGCTCCGCAGTAGAAGTAATGAAATGCATCAAACAACTACATATTTTGTCCACCTAATAGTTTGTTTTACAGTCCCTTATTTTACCAGCAGGGGTCGCCATTTACATTACAAACAGAGCAGTGTATATACATTGATGTTTTACATTGCAATGCTGGGTAATCATGGAACGTTCCATAGCTGGACTAACTACAGATCTCCTGTGACGTCATCCCTATGACAGGTCATGTGACAGGCACAGTAAAATGGCGGCCCCCTTGGGATAAAAACATGAACTATTTTTAAACTACAGAGCTTATTCTATGCGTTTTAAATGTTCAATTCTAGTTATAGAGGGCATGTATCATGTATTTATCCATATTTGCCTGATTAGCCAGGGTTCCTTTTAACCAACTGACCACCTGTGGAGGAACAATGGTGAAAAACGAGGGTTTCATCTCTGGCGCCTGTCAGACGATTTTGCCCCCACTCACCAGCAAAAAAGCACTAGATTTTCCACCAGTTTTCCACTAATTTCGGCACTAGGAGGGTCTGGAAAAAAAAGCTAAATATAGTGACAAATGTGCCAAGTAGGCAACACTGCCCTAACGTGATCTAATAACAGGCGGGCTGTGAGGTCAGCCGTCTGTATCGACTACGTCTGCATATTCGGGCGTGGCTTCAATCCTGTCTGGCCTCTGTTGAGATTTTAAATACCTAAAATGAATAGCGATATTGTCGGGGTGCAGGTAGCCTAACGGATAGTGTTGCGCTCTCCGAAGACGGAGGTCCCGGGTTCAAATCACGTGAGAGGACAATAGATTTGACACAGCGTAGACAATGTCTACGGGGGTTTCTACATATGGGCACGCCAGTGAGCACGCTCGTAGGCACGACCCGTAGTCACGCCCGTAGGCCGACGATTGACACTTCGACACTATGAGAGGATGATTGACACTACACTTGACACGACGTAGACAATGTCTACGGGTCAATGTCTACAAATGGGATTCGAGCCCGTTGGTCGGCACGCCCCGTAGGCACCGCCCGTAGGCCGACGATTGACACTACGACAGTTGACCGGATGCTTGACACGACGCAGACACGACACGGTGAGTTAGACACTACAGTTGAGCTGCCTGCACTCCCGCCGACTCAGTGGCCTTTGTGGTTAGAGTGTCCGCCCTGAGACGGAAGGTCGGGTTCGATTCCCGGCCGCGTCATACCAGTGACTCTAAAATTGGTACTCAATTCCTCCCTCCTAGGCACTCGGGATCCAGGGTTGAATTGGGGGTAAGTAAGCCCAAGGCTTACTTATTTTAGCTTACTCCCATATTTTACCAGTTACTCTGACAATGTCATATTTAAAGGGATAGTTCAGATTTTTTGGAACTTAAGTTGGAGGAAATACTGTCCATTAATTTAGTGGTGTCAACTGTATTAATTGATGTCCAGAGTCCCGTGGTGGGATTTTTTGACCCCCCCTGACATGGAATTCTTTTTTTGTTAACTAATGCTATAATCCTACAGTAAGTAATGTTAATAATGCTAATTGATGCTAATAATACTCAGTAAGTAATGCTGCTAATGGTAAGTATTGGTCATGCTAAGTCAGAAAGGCTAATAATGCTAAGAAATACTAATTATGCTAAGAAATTCTAATTATGCTAATAATGCTTAAAACACCAAAGCGTACCCACCCAATATGGGTTATGACGTCATAACCGAACGCTCCGCAGTAGAAGTAATGAAATGCATCAAACAACTACATATTTTGTCCACCTAATAGTTTGTTTTACAGTCCCTTATTTTACCAGCAGGGGTCGCCATTTACATTACAAACAGAGCAGTGTATATACATCGATGTTTTACATTGCAATGCTGGGTAATCATGGAACGTTCCATAGCTGGACTAACTACAGATCTCCTGTGACGTCATCCCTATGACAGGTCATGTGACAGGCACAGTAAAATGGCGGCCCCCATGGGATAAAAACATGAACCATTTTTAAACTAACAAGCTTTTTCTATGTGTTTTAAATGTTCAATTCTAGTTATAGAGGGCAAGTATAATGTATTTATCCATATTTGCCTCACTTAAGTAAGTAGTAAGTAGGGGCCATGATGTCATGAGGCCCAGCTGAGCCATTGAGGCCCATATAGGTCAGGAGCCTATCTCCTGTTTCTGTAGCGTGAGGCAGCTTGATGTACAAATACACCCCTTGGACATGATGCTAGTTAGAGTACGATAAATATAAAACATTTTCACACTCTACACCAGGGGTGTCAAACTCAGATACGGAGTGGGCTAAAATTTAAAACTGAACAAATCTACGGGCCAAGTTTGAACGAACTAACTTTTTAAAGGGGAATTCCACCCATTTTCTTTTTTTTTCCTGAGAGGGTACAAATGTGAACCAAATGGACCCGCTAGGGTCTGAAAGAAAGATCATTAACATGGGTCTGAAAGAAAAAGCATTAACATGGTGAAATACATCTTGGTGATGTCATCAGATGTATTTCACCATGTTAATGTTTTTTTCAGACCTCCAATTTTAGGAAATACAGAATTGGGGGAACTTTTTTATCATGTCTACACAACATCTCTAAAGGTATGTCAATCAATAACTTGTTTAACTTCCAACTTTCTGCCTGTTCACTCACTGCAATTGTTGAAAACAAGCTGTGTGAAGTTAGCACTAGTAGTAGTCTTGGGCAATATACCGGTATTACCGTTTATCGCGATATTGGAAATCAATACCGAGTAATATCGTTGGGTCTGTGAAAAATATCGAATACCGAATATCATGAAATACCGACGTTATACTGTATTCTATTAAAATATGAGCAATGAGACTTAATTGTAACTATACAAACAATTTTCATGTTCCACACATGCCTAAACTAGCCCTTATTTGGGCTAGGCTTTTTGGAAACAATGTATTTCCAACTCCAGTTTTTCCCTATTTAGGCTGCTTTAACAGCAGAGCGCTCAGTTTCTGACCCCTCAAAGTCGCAAATTCTGAGAACTAGGTGACTGGTGGAGCGTTCCAACTCTGATTGCCGTCAATACCGGTAATATCGAATATCGAGCTGATTAAGACATTATCAATACCGATATTAAAAAATCAATACCGCCCAAGACTAGTTAGCACACAATGATTTTTCAAATTTGGGGAAAAAAAAATATAAAAACGGGCTCATCTTTTAGTGCTCGGCGGGGTGGAATTTGTGCCGCTGAAATCTATGCTGCTTTTATTGATTTTATATGAATATTTATAATTGCACTCATAGTGGTCATAACAGCTCATTATACACTGTATATAAATGTTCATATAGAAACAATAAAAAAGCACAAATGCCAATTTCAGAGGTACAATTTCCACCCCGACGAGCACTAAAAATCATGGGGTGCTAACTTCACACAGCTGTTAAAAACACTGTGCTGGGTGTACTAAATACACCATTTACCATTTAACTCATAAAAGGTAAAAACACTTGCTGACCTTAACTTTGCGCGCGCACACACACACACACACACACACACACACACACACACACACACACACACACACACACACACACACACACACACACACACACACACACACACACACACACACACACACACACACACTTTACCCAAATGGATCTTGAAATGAAGTGGTTCCAGGATTAAACATCCTCCACCTGCTCATATCTGGAGAGCTGCTGGGAGAGTTCTGCCTGCCTCTGCTGGTTTATAAATCTATTCATGGAAATACACCTACAGTACATACAGTGTCTGAAACGCTCCCACCCTGGGAAGAGCTCTCACATCCTCTGGAACAGTTTCTTTTTTAGTAGTTCCTAAGGCTGTAGCTAAAAGGCACAGATAAGCAGCCTTTAGCAACGATGGTACTTTAACCCATTTTGTTCGATCTGAAAGAACGTTGTATGATAAAAATAGCATAGCATAGCCTCATAGCAGCCACTCTTTGGCGCGCTATGAGGCATGCACATCTGCTATGAGGCATGCACATCTGCTATGAGGCATGCGTACATAGATAGTCAGAGTACATAGATAGTCAGACACACCGTTTTTAGAGTTTCTTTTTACATAATATCATTAATCCTTGTTTAAGTTCATTTGTCATTTTAAATGGCAATATTATTTTCTCTGTAAAGGTTTTAAATATTTTTTTCTGTTTGAAATCTGTGTTACACTTTGTTTGAAATGTGCTATACAAATGGATTTGTTGGGGGGAAACCTTTCTTTTGATAACCTTCACTCTGTTCATCTATTATTTTTTTTTGACACCACTACACATGGTCATGATCAAATGCCAAACACCATACTTACAATCACATTAGTGCTATAGAGCATTTTATGCTCGCTCTAGCTGAAAAAATGCTCACCTATGTAAAACCATAGGAGTCAGGTAAAACCAGGCCAGCTGGTCTGAATCATAGGGTAACTGATGGTTGGATCTCTGGCACCACCCACCAGGTAGTCTGAGTCTACCTGCATGCCAGAGGGCATTCACCAGCAGCTAACCATCAGAGTCATACCAACAACATTCCCACCTGCCGTAATATCATCTACGGCAGGGGTGGCCAACCGGTCACAGACTAAGAGCCACGTTTTTCACTGTGTTACGGCAAAGAGCCACATCAAATGGTCACAACGGTTAGAAAACCGCTGCGACGGCCGCCACGGTCGCAAATAGAAACATACAGACATGTATTTTGAAACGGGGTTTACAATCCAAAAAAGTATATGACATTCTCAAGAGTTAAAATATTCATCATGTGAATTAGCCCAAGTCTACACTGCTAGAGAATGTGGAAGATTAATGGTCAGTTTGATCTGTATCTTTCACTGTTTTGTTTTCTCTGAAATTCAGCCTGGAATTGTTGACACAAGTAAAGGAAATCTTTAGCTTTGGGTTCTATGGAGCTAAAATGGTGGTCTGTGGCTCAAATTCTGAATAAATGGTGGGCCCTGGTAGAAAAAAAGGTTGAAAACCACTGGTATAGGGAATGAATGACTGCGCCATGAGGCCAAGCGTTTTTGACAGCTTCATGTGGAAGCCTCTTAAGAGCCGCATGTAACCAGCTGAAGAGCCGCATGAGGCTCGCGAGCCTCAGGTTGGCCACCCCTGGTGTAGGGGGAGACTTACTTTCTACTGTAACAAATGAAAAATCAAGAATTAGAGGCTAACACAGGAGTGAATTTCCACTCCTGTCCCATCCCACTCACACAGAAAAAAAAAGTCTCGCATTCCTGGACCAGAGTTCAACAGCGCTTGACACTAACACTTGCCCGCTTGCCCGGGGCAAGTAAAAAAAATGGTGGGGCAAGTGAAGACTGCTGCCTGGTTGCCCGATTCGGCAAGTGTCTTTCCCTGCTTTCTAGCTATCCACAATTCCAGGCTGGATTTGGGAAACAAAACAAGCAAATTAACATATACATCAAAATGACCTAATCTTTAACATTCTCTAGTTGTGTAGACCTGGGCTAATTAACATGATGAATTTTAACTCTTGAGAGTGTAAAAATGAAACCAAATGGACCCGCAAGGGTCCATTTGGTTTCATTTTTACGTTCTCAAGAGTTACATCTGGTTAACCAACTTAACTGGGGACCACCTGGAACCCTCTCAGGGACCACTGGTGGTCCCCGGACCACCTGGTTTAAAGCACCGAAGTAGGAAGTAAACTTAAATGCAAAATTTACAATATATTTTTGGGGGGCAAGTGACCATGACCTGAGGGCAAGTAGAACCTGACTTGCACGGAGACCTTAGTGTCAACCCCTGTTCAAAATAAAATCCCATCCTGTCCCACTCCTGTAGAATGACTCCTGATCCTCTCCTGCTCCCACTCTAAAGTTCCAACTCCTGTCCCGCTCCTGTTTGTGTTCCTTTGTTAGTGAATAGTATATTTGTTGACACAAGTCAAATGAATGAAAGATGAACTACAACAAAAATGTCGTCTGTCCTTTTGGTCGGCAGAGCGACCGTCTGAAAGTGATCATTATAACGATTAAAGCATCTCCATCTCTGCATTTTAAAGCAGCCTACAAAAATGCTCTTGCAATAAAATAATTAATAGTTATTGTTTTGCTCATAGTATGGTCTGTTAACAAGCCAATTATCCCTAGAATGAATGTATATATGTGGCTATGTGTATACTTGACTGTTTACTTGTATTTTATTGTTGGATGTATTTCTGAATTTCATCTTTATGAAAATGTATTCTTAAATTTGATTTGTTTTAGGGGAAGTTCTTGAAAAGCCTCTTGGCTTCCAACTTCTCCAGCACATTATTTTCAAATCTTGTATCTTGTTTTTATCTTTTTATATGTGCCAATAAATAAACACTAATCATCTATGGATCGATGTCATTCCCGCTCCTGCACACTCCTGTTGCCTATCATTCCTGTCCTGCCCCATTCCTGGGATTAATACATATATTAATCCCAATCCTGCAGGAATCCTGACAAAATATCATCCTCTACTTCCAGGGGTCCCCAGGCTAAATGATGGAAAGTTGGTTAACCAGATGTTAACTCTTGAGAATGTAAAAAATGAAACCAAATGGACCCTTGCGGGTCCATTTGGTTTCATTTTCACACTCTCTTAAAATATTCATCATCTGAATTAGCACTATTTAATTAAGACGTCTACACTGTTTTGTTTGCAAAATCCAGCCTGGAATTGTGAACAAAACCAAAAGAATTCTTTAGTTACAGGTCTTTGGGGCTAAAATGTCATCAAGTGGTGGTCCGTGGCTCAAATGCCGAATAAATAGTGGGCCCTGGCATCAAAAAGGTTGAAAACCCCTGCTCTACTTCGAATGTACCTCTGGCACTGCACACACGATAACCACTGACGCTTCAACTTGTATACAAGTCTGAATAAAGGCAGGTTTAATTCCCTGAACCAACGGTAGAAGAAGTGCATGCACAGCAGAGAACAGCAGAGCAGAGCACCGCACCGCACCACACCGCACCACACGGCCCCATGCTGGTCTGGTTGGACCGCTGTCATCTGTTAGGGTCACAGAGACAGTATGGGACGGACAGACAAGGACACAGCATGTTGTCTCCATCTATACAGTAGTAGCGCATCAACCATTTGTATCACTCTGGTGGAAGTAACAGCCGTTCTGTCTTCCAAAAGTCAATCACAAATTGCTACGGGGTTCAAGGTTGGACATGTGGCATTCAAGGTTTTGGGTATTTCAACACCTACTGTAAGACAGGGATGTCAAACTCAAATTCACGGCGGGCCAAAATAGAACAATCGGACCAGACCCGCCAGACTGTGTTCCAACACGCAGGGAACAGGTTTTCGAGGACGTCCCAGGAAAAAACAGAAAACGTATTCCTTCCTAAATGTTACCTTCAAAAAAATCAAGGATGCCCCTCAACAGCAAGATAAATGCAAAGATGAAACAGCATGCATTCAAAACTGATTGCATTATTAAGGCTCAGTGTTCTATGATCCTCACCAAGCACTGCTTTCAGAGTAAAATGAGAAAGAACATCAATTGCGTTGAGAAAGCAAAACAATTAGTCCCATTCATGGTGTGTGCAATATAACAGAGGGACAGTTCTAATAGTAATTAAATATCATCCTGTGGGCCTTGAGTTTGACAGTCACAAAGGTAACATTTTCTTAGCACCTATGATGCTAAAAACTCATACACATATTCCCTAATCCAACCAGCATGTTTATTCCCAATTTAATATTAAAAGATACCCTGGAATAAGGGCAGATCTTTAGATGGCACTGCCATCTCACGTTGCCTCATGTTTCCAGGACAACCTAAGTAAAAAACTGGTTCATCTCACCTTTATGCCCCTATTGTGTTTTATCTCCTAAATCATAAACCACCGGGGTGGGGAAAACAGCGCTCCAGTTCTGCATAGTTTAATTTTGAAGAGCTGCTTCTCAACTACGGTGGTTCATGATATTAAAGAAAGACTTCAACATTTTTTTAAATATTTTATCCCACGATTTTTGTAACCCATTTTTTCACCCAGTGCCAATTCCTAATGTGATCCTGGGCTCTACACATCCTCTGCCAACCTGGGGAGGCAGCGGACTGGCCTCATGCTTCCTTCAATGCATGAGGAGTCCAAGCTGCCTTCTTTTCACCCGACAGGGGGGAGTTTCCCTGGTTGGACGTAGCGCGTGGAAGGAACATGTTATTCCAACCAGTTCCAGTCCCCTCCATCAGGCGCCCCGGCTGGCCAGGGGGAGGCAGTCTAGAGCCCAGGATTACTGCATGTTTTTGTGAGGGTATCTACCCTAGGGGACACGGGGAGAACATGCAAACTCCACACAGAAAGGTCCTTTCGCCAACCCCGCCTCGGGTATGGGCACTGATGACGCGGAGGAGCAGACACGCCGCCAGCACCCACAGCAGCGCCCCTAGCGGGAATCGAACCCAGGACCTTCTAGCTGTGAGGCGACAGCACTAACCACTGTGCCACCATTCCCCCAGACTTCACCATTTTTGCAAAGATACAATATGAACTGCATGTTAATGTCATTTAGAAGATTTTAGCAGTGAGCCCAGTGTCTTTGAGGTCGTGGACACTACTTCCTGGACTACATGTTATCTCAGTAAGACAACCTTGCCCTTATCCACAAGGAGGTGCAGGGCACCAAAGCATTATGGAATGTGTAGTCTAGAGCAGTTGTTTCCAACAGCTACATGATGGACAGTTGGTTAGCCAGGTGTAACTCTTTGAGAGCGTAAACATGAAACCAAATGGTCCATTTGTTTACACTCTCAAGAGTTAAAATATTCATCATGTGAATTAGCCCAAGTCTACACAACTAGAGAATGTAGATTAATGGTCATTTTAATCTGTATGTTATGTTTGCCTGTTTTGTTTCCCAAATCCAGACTGGAATTGTGGACAAAAGCAAAATAAATCTTTTGCTTTGGGTTCGTGGCTCAAATTCTGAATAAATAGTGGGCCCCGATATCAAAAAGGTTGAAAACCACTGGTCTAGATATATTGATGACACAAGAAAGTGTTCTATATTTACTAAATGTTATCCATTCCTTTTTTATTGAGTTAAACTGTGCCTCCATTTGTGTTGCGTCCCTGTGACACTGCAGCAATACTTGACACGAGACCAGACAGATTGTCTCGACAGACAGTACCATGGAGAGGACTTGATGATGGTGATGATAGAACTATTAGCAGGTGTGTGTGTGTGTGTGTGTGTGTGTGTGTGTGTGTGTGTGTGTGTGTGTGATTGATTGATATCCGTGATACATGGTGCTTTCATGACAGGTGATTTGTGAGTTGTGGTGACACTGAGCTGTGCAGTGATTATCTGAGTGGAGAGAAGCACTGTGAAGGAGCCACTCAGCAGGGGCGGATCTAGGCATGGGCATAGGGGGGGGATGCCTCCCTAAATGCCCTGACTGCCCCACCAAACATGATGGCGAGAAAACCAACCCAATATATTTCAAATGAAGGTGCTTATAATTAAATTAAAATGATTTGAAACACTACTACTGCTACAGCTGTGGCACCACTAAACCAACAGCATTTCATCATTGAAAACAGAAAACTCTCTGAGTCAGACCTTTAGCTTCATGCATGCTGCGTGTCTGTTGCAACTTCAACAACAACTGATGTTGTTATTATTGATGCTTTCTTTACTTGCCGAATAAAAGTCCTGTAACCGAAAATGATATGGGTGCGACTTCATCGCCCGTGGCGCGAAGCGACACGGGCGATGAAGCCGCACCCATACCATTTCTCCTGCCCCCCTCAATTGGGAAATGTTTATCCGCCCCTGCCACTCAGTGCCCAGGAACAGTTCTGAATAATTCAACAAGGTACAGGACAGTACTTAGCCTAAGAATGCCCTTGTCATTGCTCTGGTCTGAATAATGCCAACTTTCACTGCGTGTGACTGGACTCAGCAACAGGAGATTTTAACAAGGTCAGTTTAACTTGGAAGACATCCAAAGTTCCAGAACTAAGTACTCTATGTGTCACAACACAATCTAAACATTAATTGCAGCTGTCAATTAGGCGATGTCTTTGTGCTGTCATCTGTCTGTTTTACCACAAGGGCAGTTTGGAAAGCTATACACCAGTGGTTTTCAACCTTTTTGGTTGAAAACCATGCCAGGGCTGACCATTTATTGAGAATTTGAGCCGCGGACCAACATTTGATGACATTTTAGCCCCACAGACCCAAAACTAAATATTTATTATTTTTGCTTTTGTCCACAATTCCAGGCTGGATTTGGGAAACCAAACAGTCAAACATACATATCAAAATGACCATTAATCTTCTACATACTCTAGTTGTGTAGACTTTGGCTAATTCACATGATAAATATTTTAACTCTTGAGAACGTAAAAATTAAACCAAATGGACCCTTGCGGGTCCATTTGGTTTCATTTTTACGTTCTACATCTATTTATCCAAGGTGGTCCAGGTGGTCCAAAGGCTAAATGATGGATGGTTAACCAGATGCAACTCTTGAGAATGTAAAAATGAAACCAAATTGACTCTTGCGGGTCCATTTGGTTTCATGTTTACACTCTCAAGAGTTAAAATATTCGCCATCTGAATTAGCACCACTAAATTAAGATGTTGATACTGTTTTGTTTGCAAAATACAGCCTGGAATTGTGGACAAAACCAAAAGAAAACCCCTGATATAGATCATTTTCAAAAAGTCTGTGGGAACTGAATGGGGAATTCATTTATGGGCCACAGGTGATGTCATGAAAGGGGCGAGACTGCTCAGCTCCATAAGTGTACTGTATTAGTGTATAATGCATAGTTTATCCATTTCTCTAGTTGAGGCCTGGAGTAAAAGGAGGTTGAACAGAGAAAGAAATGCAAATCCTATTTCCCTGCACATTCAAGGAGGTACAGTAAACAACAATAACAACAACAAGACAATTAGTTCAAATCACACGTGGATGTCTGACATTAAGGAGACTTGTTTGCACTACACCGCAGCCATCAGTCACATCACCAGGCAGCCAAGGAGATTCTTCTAACTAGCTCCTGGACATTATCTGTCACTCTAATCTGCCACTTTGTGCCAGATTGTGACTCCCTAGCTGTGCTGCGTTCACATTGCTTCCAGGCGGATACCTCTGGCGACACTCCAGACAGTAATTGTTTTTGTCACACGGCACCACCAATGCAGTTGAATTCCAGGGACGGATCTAGGCATGGGGGGGGGGGGGGGGGGGGGGGGGGGTATGACGGCCCTGACGGCCCGGCCCCACAAACATGATGGCATGCAAAGCAACTCAAATTTCAAAGATATTTCAAATTAAAGTGCTTATATGTATATTTAAGATGAATTGAAAGTCACTACTACTGCTAGTACTACAACTACAGTTGAGGCACCACTAAACCAACTCCATTTCATCGGTCAAAACAGAAAACTCTCCGAGTCAGACCTTTAGCTTTATGCATGCTGCGTGTCTGTTGCAACTTCAACAGCTACTGATGTTATTTATTGATGGCTTACTTGGCTAACAAAAGTCCTGTAACCGAAAATGGTATGGGTGCGACTTCATCGCCCGTGGCGCGCCCCCATACCGTTTTCCCCTGCCCCCACCCCCCCAATTGAGAAATGTTACATCCGGGCCTGTTGAATTCTGCTCTAATAGGCAAATCCTATTCCATCTTTCTCCCTTTCTTTCTGTAGTGCCTGAAATGATGAAAATAAAAAAGCGCTATGCAGGCTCTGGTGAACAATATGACAGTCGATAATATCCTTCAAAAAATCCAGACACATTCACTGTATAGCTTGCGGAATACTCTTTTCTATCTTACAAAGACATCAGGGAAACGGTGAGTAAGAGTGAAGTGAAGTCAATAATAAAGTATTCCGACGATGTCTCTGGATGCCATGGGGGATAAATTAGCATCTTGAGATCGGTGCACTCGCTCAGTCCATCTGCCAATATCCCAAATGGCTCGCCACTTAACACTGATCTTGTTTTCTGAATTCACAAAAAGCTAAGGCATTGCAAAAAGACAGATGGCCTCATTACAGTGAAACTATCCAAAGAGGCCATGTCTTGTCTGAGCCCCGCAGGCTCACTTTCAAACTCAATAATCAATGTAGAGCATTTTCCTACCAGGAGAGTTTAATGCCTGTAAAAATCTGTTGGGAGGGTGAATACTGTTCAGGGTGACTGAATCACCACTAGCTAGAACACAACATGATGATGAGACAACATTATTGAGTACCCTATGATGGGGTATTCAATGGTAAATGGTGCATTTATATAGCGCCTTTATCCAAGGCGCTTTACACAGATTGTGCATCACATTCACCATTCACACACACATTCATACACTGATGGCAGTGGAAACCATGCAAGGTACCTACTAGCACATCAGGAGCAATTAGGGGTTAAGTGTCTTGCCCAGGGACACATCGACACTAACTCTGCAGGAGCCCGGGATCGAACCGGCAACCTTGTGGTTACCATCCGGTAACTCTACCTCTGAGCCACTGCCGCCCCCATGATGTGAAACAGTATGTACTAGGGGTGGGACGGTGCGCTTATCCCACAGTTCGGTTCGTACCTCGGTATGGGGGCCACGGTTTCGGTTTCGGTACGTTTTGCTTTTTTAAAAATAAATAACATTCGTTTATGTGCAAATTGAATGTGAATATAAAAAAATAAATCAAGATTTTCGTTAAACAACCTTGTATTGTAAACTCAAATGTTAAGGTATTAGACTAAAAATATTCCCTGTTCATACATATTACAGTATAGGCCCGTCTTCTTCCTTTTCATTATTTACAGAAGAAAAAATGTATATTGCTATTTGTGCCTCATTATTAGGTTATTTTCAAGAGAAATATAAAATACCTAATAAAATAAAATGAATGCATGTTTCAGTTAGGTATCAGGCAGGTAGCATGCAGACATGCAGCATTGTAGACAGACAACAAAGTTAAATTAGTTTAGTTCACAAGACAATATCTGCTTTATTAATAAGGATATTATTATCCATACTATAAGGAAATGTGTCTGTCTGAACCGACATATTGCGGTCCATTAGTGCGTATTGAACTTTTTTTTTTTTTTTTTGGTGAATTTACAGACTATAAGCCGCTACTTTTTTCACATGCTTTTAGTTTTGACCCTGCAGCTTATACAACGGTGCGGCCAATCTATGGATTTTTACAGGTAACGCAGGGGTGGTCCCTGAGAGGGTTCCAGGTGGGCTCCACAGTCCACACACTAAATGACGGAAAGTTGGTTAAGCAGATGTAACTCTTTGAGAGCGTGAAAAATGAAACCAAATGGACCCTTGCAGGACCACCACTTAATAAGTCATAAGTCATGTTCATTTTGATGTTTTGTCTCTTTTGTTTGCGAAAATCCATCCTGGAATTGTGAACAAAACCAAAAGAAATCTTTAGTTTTGGGGTCTGTGGGGTGAAAATGTTGTTAAATCATGGTCTCAAATGCTGAATAAATAGTGGGCCCTGGGATAAATAAAAAAAAAGTTGAAAAACACTGCTCTAACATGAAGCTTATTGCCTGGTGTGGCTTATAGTCAGGTGCGGCTTATACTACGGAAAAAAAAAAAAAATCAGTATTTTGCCTCAAATTTAGCTGGTGCGGCTTATAGTCAGGTTCAATGAGGGGAAGTGTAACAGGCCGGAAAGCTTTCCTCCCAAAGCCCAAACTGAAACTAGGTTTTTTTTTTTCTCACCCCAGGGGCTCACTGAGAACAGAGAGGAACTTTTTATATGGTCACCATACTCTGTAGTAGGGAGGGATTAGCCAAAAAAGAAAAAGAAAAAAATAATAATAACAATATCTGAATAAAGTGAAATCACTTACTATACCTTTAAAAAGGATAGACAAATATGACAAATATGCCTTAAAACACTATACTTGCCTTCTACAACTAAAACATGCAGATAAAAAACACCTTCAACACTTTATTTCTTTCATAAATAGATAATCTTTCACCCAATAGGAGGTGCTCCGGTCGCAGGATGATGATGTCACATGAGCATGTTCATCCATAGAGCTAGCCAGGAGCAGTTCCTGTTGAGTGAAATATTCTCTATTTATGAAAGAAATGAGATGCCATTGGTGTTTTTATATTTGTTTATTTTAGTTATATAGAGATAATGTTTTAAGCGATGTTTGTCTTATTAGTCAGGGATCCTTTAAAACAACATTAAACTCATCAACATCGCAGCTGTACGTAAAGCTTGAATTATGCACTCTCTAGCAGCAAAGTGTTTGTTTGATACAAATCCAGCGTTGACATGTTATGAACTACTTTGTGTCTGGAGTTTGGAAGCACTCATCATAAGTCACTGAGCGGCTCTTTGTACCACCTGTTTAGAATTTGCACAGGATGCAGGAGGCAGCAGCATGATTTATTCATGCAAACAAGCGCTTCCAAACTCCAGCACTTAGAAAAAAGATCAAATGCAGACAGAAAGTAGTTCATAGCATGTCTACGGTGGATTTTTATCAAACAATCGCTTTGCAGATATAAATAGGTTAATTCAAGCTTTCCCTACAGCTGCGATGTTGGTGAGTTTAACATTGCCTGGAGGGTATTGCAACTCTAGATTCACCCCATTATAAAATAAATGTAGAGTTGCAAATTGCGGCTAGCAGTTTGTACCACTGTGGCACACCATACTGTAATGCAGTGTTTTTTTTAACCATTGGTCCGGGGACCACCAGTGGTTCTTGAGAGGGTTAAAGGTGGTCCGCAGGCTAAATGATGGAAAGTTGGTAAACCAGGTGTAACTCTTTGAGAGTGTAAAAATGAAACCAAGTGTAAACATGAAACCAATGGTTTCATATTTACACTCCCAAGAGTTGAATTATTCCAAGTCTACACAAATAGAGAATGTAAAAGATTAATGGTCATTTTGATCTGTATGTTTGACTGTTTTGTTCCCCAAATCCAGCCTGGAATTGTGGACAAAAGCAAAATAAATCTTTCCTTTGGGTCTGTGGGGTGAAAATGTCATCAAATGGTGGTCTATGGCTAAAAATGCTCAATAAATAGTGGGCCCTGGTATGAAAAAGGTTGAAAAAACACTGCTATAATGTAATATAATAGTATGGCACCATAATGTAATGTATTGTATATCATTGTATGGTAACAAATTTTGAGTGGGAAGTGTCTGTAATAATGGTTGCCTTGAGGACTGAGACCACACAAAACATTTCACACAGCAGAGAGCAGGGGCGGATGTAACATTTACCAACTGGGGGGGCAGGAGGAAAATGCTATGGGTGCTTCATCACCGCGTCGCGAAGCGATGAAGCCGCAGTGGCCGCACCCATACCATTTTCCGTTACAGGACTTTTATTAGTCAAGTAAAGCATCAATAATAACATCAGTTGTTGTTGAAGTTGCAACAGACACGCAGCATGCATAAAGCTAAAGGTTTGACTCGGAGAGTTTTCTGTTTTCAATGATGAAATGCTGTTGGTTTAGTGGTGACACAGCTGTAGTTAGTTAGTAGCAGTAGTAGTGTTTCACATCATTTTAAATAGAAAGCACTTTAATTTGAAATATCTTGGGTTGTTTTGCATGCCATGCCAGCATGTTTGGTGGGGCAGTCAGGGCATTTAGGGGTGGCATTGCCCCCCTTGCCCATGCCTAGATCCGCCCCTGGCAGAGAGACAGCATGATCTGCCATGGGCCACATATCATCACTCTCACTCTCCATCTGTCACAGAGCAGGCTGACAAGGTGACATGATGGTAGGGTGACCAGATCCAAACTGTTCATTTGTGGGACAGAAGTGTTGCATGTGGGGGACAAGTGGAGTGTGGAAACGGGACAAAATGTCCCGTTCAAGATTCCATTTCACACAGCAAAAAACAGCTGATCTAAAATCAAAAATAGCTGATCTACGATCTCAAAACGCGTCGCGCTGCGACGCGTTTTGAGATCGTAGATCAGCTATTTTTGATACGACAGTATGCGATGTGGCCTCTCTAGAGTGAGTGTGGAAATATAGTGGTACCACATGTGGGAATTATTTTAAAAAACATAGCAAGAAATGATGAAATCCAACTATTAGGGCACTACAAATTATTAGGGTATTTTGAACACTGATGTCTGTCAGTCACAATGTGGGACAGAGTCTCAATTTGTGGGACGCTTCAAAAATCTTGAAAATGAGGGACTGTCCCACGCAAAGAGGGACATCTGGTCACCCTACATGATGGGCTTTCTGTCTGTCTCTCAACAGCTCAGACAACCAGGGAAAAGGCCCACATCCTCGTGCAAAATGTGCCAAAAGGCATCACTATGATTCGTCTATGGATAGAATCAGTAGAGCTATGGACCAGAGCTACCCTTCCACATGTAGCGCACACACAACACACACAAATTAAAAACCTATACTGTTACACAATACTGAATTAAAGGGGAATTCCACCCATTTTCAACATTATTTCAACATTTAATGGACCCGCTAGGTCCATTTGGTTCACATTTACATCCTCTCAGGATTTTTGGGGATTTATTACTTCTTTAAATGGCTGGATATTAAAACTACAGAGAAAGAAAGAAAGAAAGAAAGAAGAAAGAAGAAAGAAAGAAAGAAAGAAAGAAAGAAAGAAAGAAAGAAAGAAAGAAAGAAAGAAAGAAGAAAGAAAGAAGAAAGAAAGAAAAAGAAAGAAAGAAAGAAAGAAAGAAAGAAAGAAAGAAAGAAAGAAAGAAAGAACTGCAATAGACCTAAATAGTGCCACATTTTACATCCAGTGAGCCACTTAAATTGTGAAACACAGGTGAAGCATTATACACACAGGGCAGTGAATTCTGTACTCTAAAGACCAGACAGAGACAATCCACTATCCAAGCAATAGAGGAGCATATACCACGCAGTACTACAGCATCAAAGTGAATGGGGTAGTAGATAACATAGCATATAGTCTATGACTGCATTGACTGGATAGTGAATTCTGTTTAGAACAGAGACAACACAGTCACACATCACCATACATTCAGTGATACCTAGGAGATGACGAATACACTAAAATACAGCATAAAACTAAAGCATGAAGGAGTGAATGGGGCCTAATTGGTCACACTTAGCCTACATTCGGTGAGCTAATTAAATTGCGAATGAACAGGTGTTTATTTCACCCGTTCCTGTTTAAACAAAATCGCTTGGATATCTACTAGCATGCATACTGGATAGTGCATTTTGTATTATAACTTCTAGAGTGAGCAATACAGACAGTAGTATACTATCCAGGCACTACAAGACTACGTCCACTACACAGTACAGCACACAACTGAAGCATGAACAGCCAGAGGCAATGCCATTGTCGTATTAAAAAACGCCATTTCTCTGGGTCCACTGCATGCATTTATTTTCCACATGCATTTTCAAAAAGCTGTGGCGTCTATTATGCAGGGGGACCCCTTCGCCTTCATAATAATAAATCAATTCTAACAGAAATTCGAGTCACTACTTTACTTACTTTCGTGTTTTGAAGTTCCCCATGTGTGCCGCGGGACTCCGGGACTCTTGATGATGGCTCTGCCCGCTGATTTCAACGCATCCATGCCTGACAGAGGAAGGTGTGTGTGGGTGAGAGAGAGAGAGGTGGTCCGCAGGTATAGGCAGGTGGATGGGATGGATGTATGCACACTGTGCTAGTGTGCTCCTCCGTACGTCCGGTGGACCACAAACAGCCGAGCGTTCAGTGAATGGTCACGGACGGTGCATGGAGAGATAGATAGAGAGCGAAGCATGAAGTTAATTCCGCCCCAGACTCGGAGCCCTGCAGTGGGCAGCTATAGGCGTGCACTACACACCCCAGCGGATGTTCTGCTGTAGCTAGGATCTGTCCACACTCCACACTACTAAACACTCCGACTGCACTGATAAATTAATAGTGAAAAGCACAACTGAGTGAGTGAGTGTGAATCCTCCCTTGCCGTGGTAAAGGCATAATGAACTGCCGCCGGCCCGGCAAGTCTTACAAACGTAGGGCGTTCCCTTCTAATGTCGTACACACCCACCACCACCCACTTCAGAAGTGACAGAGCCTTAGAAATAGGCTGAGTTGCGACATTGATGGGGCAGAAAAATAGTCCGGTCGTCACGTGGTGCATGTACTCGTGCGAGCCGATAGACTCCAATGCATTCAGAAACTCCCGGCTGTCACTACTCGTTGTCACTATCCAATACATGTCTATGTAGAGGAGTCGCCATTGCACTGGCCCCGTGAAGTGAACGGAGTTACACGGAGTATCACGTGAAGTGAACGGAGTAGTACCAGCCTGGTGCACTAGGGGCGCCCAAGAGTAGCTACACTATTATGTGAACCTGCTGCTCGATCCTGATTGGAGGAGAATTCACCCTCCACCTGGGGAACTTTTATTAGCTCCTCTGCTAACGTGGGGGAGGGCGAAACTCCATATATGGTCTGCACTGCACACCTTATAATAGAGCATTTTAACAGATTTTTTTTTTTTTTTTTTTTTTTTGGTGATATCTGACAAAAGTGAAATCACTTATCCTACCTTTAAATGAGTCTCTACAATGGAGAAATAAAGAATTCTACTGGAATCTCAATGTTGTTTATCTCTATAAAATAAAGAGAAAATTGCTATGGAGAGGTGGCTGCACATAGTGTGCGTGCGTGCGTGCGTGCGTGCGTGCGTGTGTGCGTGCGTGCGTGTGTGTGTGTGTGTGTGTGTGTGTGTGTGTGTGTGTGTGTGTGTGTGTGTGTGTGTGTGTGTGTGTGTGTGTGTGTGTGTGTGTGTGTGTGTGTGTGTGTTTCTATCACAACGTGTGAGCACACTGACAATAATCTTCGCCTCAGGGCATCAGCCTATGTTCAACTCGGTGTGAATACACAATTCAGCCCATGCATTGTTACACACACACATATTTGTATTGCACACATGAAGTCCATCGTTTTGATGCACGCCACTCATGCCAATTAAAGAAATATCCAGCTATTTGGAAACCCCTAGGTAACAGGGGCCGATCTAACATTTCCCAATTGGGGGGGACAAGAGAAAATGGTATGGGGGCGGCTTCATGAAGCCGCACCCATACCATTTTGGTCATAGGACTTTTATTAGTCAAGTAAAGCATCAATAATAACATCAGTTGTTGTTGAAGTTGCAACAGACACGCAGCATGCAGACTCAGAGAGTTTTCTGTTTTCAACGATGATGAAATGCTGTTGGTTTAGTGGTGACACAGCTGTAGCAGTAGTAGTGTTTCACATCATTTTAAATATAAGCAGTTTGATTTGAAATATCCAGGTTTGTTTTGTATGCCATTGTGTTTGGGGGGGGCAGACTGGGGGGCATCCGCCCTGCTTGGTAACACGATGTGTTTGTTTTATATTATTTTGAAAGATCCACTGAAAAGCTGATTAGAATGATACTGGGTTGAAACTTTGATGTGATTCAGTGGATGGATGCGTCCTTCATTTGCTGTGTATTGGCGCCCTCTATTGATGTGAAGCGGCTATTACAAAGTCCACTGTATGCTGCTGCTGTAGTTGTACATCAGTGGTTCCCAAAGTGGGATCCAGGGACCTTAGGGGTCCTTGATTCGGTTCCAGGGGGTCCCCAACTAAATATTAGTTACAGGTAGGAACCAAATGGACCCTTATGGATCTGTAGCCATGAGGGTGTACAAGTGGTAAAGTAACATTGATTTTACAATATAATTGGGCGTTCCCAGAGATAGAAATTACATTAAATGGGGCTTTGTAGACTAATGCATGTCACACTGGGGTTGGCTATGTGTTTGTCCCTAAATGGTTGAGAATCACTGAGGGAGGCATAAAAAAAATCTTCTCTTATGAGGTTCCCTTGGCATATTAGTCAGTTAAGTTTGGGCGCCACTGATGTGGTGAGTCCCACAACATACAGAAAATATGTAATGCTACTGTAGAATGCTGCTTTATCAGAGGGTGACTGTGGTTCACAAGGTAGAACAGGTCATCCAGTCATCCGAGAGTCGGTGGTTCGAAGTGTCCTTGGGCAAGACACTGAACCCCAAGTTGCTCCTGATGTGCTGGTTGTGCCTCGCCTTTGTTCCAGTATGTGAATGTAATGCACAATGTAAAGCGCCTCAGATAAAGGCACTATATAAATGGTAAATGCACCTTTTACCAATTACCAAAACATTTCTCTTATTTAAAGGTTAATAGAGGCAACTTTTTAGCCAAAAATCAAAATACTGTAGATGTAGGTCTATGGCTATATTTTTTGCTTCCACTTTGATGCTGCAGCTGTTTCCCTGCAGACAGACACTTGCTTCGTCCTGCAGATGCTCCAGAACTTTGTTGTCAACAAGTCATGCAAACATTCGTCAGGGGAAGGCGATGCTAATGTGAAAGGGAAGGGGGGGGGGGGTGAGGCAATGTTTTAGCCAATCACAGCCAATAGAGTGGAGTTGAGGAGGGGTTAGATTTTAGTTTTAAAATCTGTTTGTACACACTAAAGTTGCCTCTATGATCTTTAAGAAAATGCTGAAGAGCATGAACACACAAACAAACAGACACAAAGCACAAAGATTGCTTTAAGTCCTTCTTGGCGAAATCTTTATTTACTGTAAGTCTCTGCACAACTCAGTGTGGTGTGGGCTTTCATGTCAAGTAAGTGTGATCATTAGCCTACAATAGTTATAATCTCACAAGTATTTCACACCCAGGAAAGGAAATCATTGTAGGCTACGCAGTTCATTCAGAAAGGATTATTACAGTCTAGCGCAGGGGTTTTCAACCTTTTTGACTCCAGGGACCACCATTTATTCAGGATTTGAGCCACGGACCACCATTTGAGGACATGAAAACAAGCAAAACATACATTCCAAAATGGCTAATTCAGATGAATATTTTAACTCTTGAGAGTGTAAAAATGAAACCAAATGGACCCGCAAGGGTCCATTTGGTTTCATTTTTACGTTCTCAAGAGTTACATCTGGTTAACTAACTTAGCTGGGGACCACCTGGAACCCTCTCAAGGACCACTGGTGGTCCCCGGACCACTGGTTGAAAACCGCTGGTCTAGCAGCCTGAGGCGGCATGCCGCAGGTATCATTTTGCTGCCGTGTGGTTGTTTGAGATGGTCTCTAGTTAAAGTTTTCATGACATAATAAAATGTATGTTTATGGATTTTTTTTACGACCTCAATTACACCCAAACCACCTGGAACTTTGAACATTGAATGGATTGAATTCTTGTGATCTGGAATTTTCAGACTTTTGGTTCTGCGATGGAAACAGGCACACGCAATGAAAACTGTCTGCGTTCAGATTCCCAGGGGCGGATCTAAATGCCCAGCTGTGGCACCACTAAAGCAACAGCATTTCATCATTGAAAACAGAAAACTCTCTGAGTCAGACCTTTAGCTTTATGCACGCCGCGTGCCTGTTGCAACTTCTACAACAACTGATCTTATTATTGATGCTTTACTTGACTAATATAAGTCCTGTAACCGAAAATGGTATGGGGGCAGCTTCATGAAGTCATGAAGTCGCACTCATACCATTTTCTCTTGCCCCAATGTTACATCCGCCCCTGCAGAATCCTATGCCATAATATGGGATTTGTGGAGTCTTTTTTTTTTACCTCACAGAAGATCCCACACCGCAAAAAAATCTATTCAAATATTCAGGGTTTTTTTTTGGTGTGCAATCGAGTCTAGAGATGAATAAGAAAAATTACAAAAACTTTTCTTTTTAAACGTCACAATCGCTTTAATGTACTTTCCTGTTATCAGACACTAACTGCAGCTACATACACTTGCTGTTATTTATGTGCATGTGTGTGTGTGTATGCTATTCTAGCTATACGTAGCGCATAGTAGAATCATGCAGCCATTATTATTATTATTATTATTATTATTACTGTTCTTGTTTGTGTCTTTAAAAGGATGCCGTGGTGTTGCTATACAGTAGCTACCCCTAATGCCAGTGAAAGACTGCATCAGAATAAGCATCAGAATAAGCATTTTTAATAAACCGGACAGCGAGAGAGACACGTGTATTCCCTCAAATTTTCACAAAAACCTCCAATAATGAAATAATCCCCCGGCTGCAACCCCCGTTTCCAATTTCCTTTACCACGATGGAAGACTCTGGATGTGAAAATGATTGACATTCTTTATGGTATTAATTACAAGCCCTCGTGTTGTCGTTTCAAATCAGGCGACAACCCCAAAGCCACAGAGAATGTTTTTTTTTACCCCAATCACTAAGAACAATTAAAGTACAGTCTCGAAATAAGTTAATTTCTGTCGATTGTATACTCTCTCAGTTCGCGTTCGCCATTTCTAGAATTCATTCCAAGTCGTCGAACCGAGCCGGTGCAGCATGCGTCTTCTTCTTCTTGTTATTTTTTCGTTTTGCATATTATTATTCAGGTACGAACAGAACACTGCATCTTTAAAACACCAGAGGGTAGTTGGTACTGCAGGTAACCTTGAGAGAGGAAAAAAGAAGCCTAACGCTTGGACCCTGTTTCGCACAGTAGCCTGTCAGTGTTATTTTCAACAATATTATTATTATTATTATGGCATCAGCTTGGGAAGCATCGACGGATATTTTTCCCTCCGTAAGTGACAAGACAGTTTTGCATCATGTACTGTATGTTAAATTGTTAACATCATCACCATCCATTGCCCCTGCAAACAGAACAGATCATGCTTCTGGAAATCATGGCTACGTTGTTCTCTTTATGTGGGGAATGTGTGTGTGGAGGGAGTTTAGGTCCGTAGAAGAAGAAGGAACGATATTATAGACTAGTCAGAGAGAAGGAAGAGAGAGCTAGGGCTTCATAACAAATGAAGGAGGCTAGTTTTAGACGAGGAGGAGTAAAAGGTAGTGTCTATTCTTTTTAAAAGGGACAGAAAAGAAGTAGAAAGAGCCTGTATACCCACTGAACTTCAGTCAGTTAGCATGCTCTCAACAGTCATTTCTGTCTAAATGTTCATAGTTTCCATCCCCTCAATGACAGAGAAATGCCTGCCTGTTTTTTTTTTTTTATCATTCAACCTCTCCAGTTCTTTTTATTTTTTTAATTTCACATCGTGTCACTCACTCATGCATACTAATCTCTCTCACACGCACGCACACATCCACACCGCGCTCAATATTCTCAGTTTTTCTAGTTTACTCTTCCTCCATAATGCCACGAACGTGTCTTCCTGGAGGAGGGGAGCTATAGTAGAAGGCAACTGGTGGGATGTTGTTGTTGTGGGCCTATTATGGTGGAAGGAAGCAGGACTTGCAGGCCTTGCCGGGCCAATGTTTTTCAGGGGGCAAAAGCCAAAAAGTCTACAGCAGTCCGTGGATAACATCATCGACGAAGCAAATAAAAACAACAATGACCAAGTCGAAGAAGACTCAGACAATGTCTGCCTCAAAGACAGGCCACGATGCTGCAGTCCCTTCCCCTCCGTCACCTCCTGGTTTCTCAGTCCCTTCCAGCTCCTCTCTCCTCCTCCTCCTCCTCCCCTGCTTTCTGAGGCACGGTGGTAGTCTTGGTGGTGGTCTTGGTGGTGGTCTTGCGACAGGGTCTGGGAGCGTTCCTGCTGCAGGGAATCGGCCGACAGGCTTCGGCTGGACAGGATGCTGCTCAGGCTGGACTGGCGGGCGCCTCGAGGCTGGGTCTCAATTTCTACACGAACTTCGATGTTTGTTCCATCCCTGTAGGGGGAAAAATAACATACAGACTGAGTTATACAGTATGTAATCAATTAAATGTTGCTCTTCTAGCTGTGAGTGCTGTTGCCTCACAGCTAGAATGTCTTGGGTTGGATTCCTGCTAGGGACACTGCTGTCGGTGCTGGTGGCGTGTCTGCTCCTCCATGTCATCAGTGCCCATATACCCGAGGCGGGGTTGGTGAAAGGGCCTTTCTGTGTGGAGTTTGTATGTTCTCCCCGTGTCCCCTAGGGTAGATACCCTCACAAAAACATGCAGTAATCCAGACTCCTCCCCCTGGCCAGCCGGGGCGCCTGATGGAGGGGACAGGAACTGGATGGAATAACGTGTTCCTTCCACGCGCTACGTCCAACCAGGGAAACCCCCCCTGTCAGGTGAAAAGAAGGCAGCTTGGACTCCTCATGCATTAAAGGAAGCATGAGGTTTTATGATCTCAATTACACCCAGAAAACCTGAACTTTGAACATTCATTGGAGTTTTATGTGGAGGTTTGGAAGGCTTTTGAGCTGCAATAAAAAACGGGCAAAGTAGTGAAAACAGTGACTTCTGCTGGCAAATGGAAAATCAGAGCATTTGTTTGAGCCAGAAAACATTCAGACCTCAGAAAATCTACTGAATGTGAAAAGGTCAGGTCTTTTGGGGTGCAATTGAGCAGAGAAGAAAATAAGAAAAACTTCAAAACAAAAATGTCACAATCCCCACTTTATCTAGACTTATCCAAGTTAATTAATAGTAGAACAGCTTCAGGACCAATATCAATTCATGTTTCAATGAATGGAAGGATGCGTTTTCTAGCTTTTTGCTCCTAAGGTAATTACACAGCAGTCTGGATATGTTTTTTTGTTATGATCAGATTTAAAGCAGCAGTGTTAACAATAAAATAGATCAGCAATTAAAAGAAACTACAATCACTGCAATAACTTAAAATATTCCGTGGAGGGGGCAAATCTGAAAGGGAGGGAAACGTTGTTCCACACGCGACAGCAAATACAGGGTGAAAAGTATAAGTTTACAGTCTGCGGAATCCAGACTACTTTTTTTTTTTTTTAGAAAGAACTTAAACTAACCTTAAAAAGTCGACGCTGCCGCCAGGCACAGGCACAATAACCACCTCGCAGTCCGATTGGCTGTCGCGCTGCGTGAATACGTGGCGTTTCTTGGCTGTTTCGTCCAGCTCCGTATAGCTTCCCCCGGCGGGCTCTGGAGGGGCGGAGCTACTGCTGGGGAGCACGCCCACTTCCTGTACGCTCACCCTGACTTCCTGCAGGCTGCTGTCGCTGAGCGCTGCGTTGTTCTGACCCGTCCAGTGGTCACTGACTACATGAGAGAACAGCAGGTCTTCAAGAGAGGTTGAAACAGACCAAACATCAGATCATGGCCGTGTATGTACAGTACACACTTCAAAGCAACAACACTCATTAGTAATGCACTGTTATTATTATCCAGTTCTATTCATATTATAGGTGTAATTAATTATACCTAGTTTGTTCCCTCCGCTGTCTAGTCTCACGTTGACAGACTGTTGCCTCCGATAATTTCCCTAATTTATGATTTCATGATTTATGACACACATTATTTCTTGTTTGCCCTGTATATATATATATATATATATATATATATATATATATATATATATATATATATATATATATATATATATATATATATATTATATATATATATATATATATATATATATATATATATATATATATATATATATATATATATATATATATATATATATATATACATTTTTAGTGTGTGTGTGTGTGTGTGTGTGTGTGTGTGTGTGTGTGTGTGTGTGTGTGTGTGTGTGTGTGTGCATGTGTGTGTGTATGTCTGTCTGTGTGTCTGTCTGATTTTAAAATTAAATATTCCATAAAAACGTCAATTAAATTAAATAGTCAATTAAATTAAATTAAATCCACTCATATCTACAGATGACATTCTATGGAAGATATATTGTATGTGAGGCATGTTATTGGCAGGTTATTGAATCTAATGATCTTTACATCTTGATGTAAAATAAAATATTTCTAAATGTTCTCATGTGTATCATATGGACAGACTTAAAATTCAGGAATATTTACGATTAATGTAAAATATTTATTAATATGTATTGATATAAAACAAGCAGACTGACCCCTGGTCTAACCTAGTCTAAACCTAGCCTAAGCCTAAACTACTCAGTGACTTAAACAGAAGCTACAGCATATACTCACAGCTGGCTAAATCCTCCAGCTGTATCTTGTGTGTTTCAGAGTCCGGAGGTTCACTCTGAGGCCGACACCATCCGTTCCTACACAGTGACATGGGGACCACCCCGTACACATAGGTCAGCATGAGAGGCACTCCTACACCTGAGGAGAAAACACACACACCAACTCAATGCAAAGACTGTTAAGTGTGAGTGGAACCACACCATAAGGCATTTCTGCTTGTTTACAATAAGGCCCACCGTGTTAATTTCATCAACGACATTTAGACATTTACGTACAGATATTCACTTCTTTACAGCCAGACGCAGCAAATCATATCAATATCATTAACTCTATTTTGTTCAGACAAAATACACACACTAATACATTCAGAAGAAACACGCCCAACCCATAAAACATCATTTTATATACAATATACAAAGAGGAGAAAGGGGGGGTGGGGGAAGCATACAGAGACCAGTTTCAAATTGCAGTCGGCCATAGGTGCTCTTTGTGAGTGGTTTTGAAAGAGTCACAGCATTCTAGTTATTATTATTACCCTAACTTGTCACTTTAAAGTGTAAGTAACCTGTTTTGCACTACTTTTCCCAATCAAATTGTGTCATAATTACAAACACATTTGCCAATACAACAATACTTGGTGTGTACTTGCTCTGGGGGCTATCAGAAGAAAGGTGGTCCCACCCCCGAAGCCCTGCCCAATCACGCCGGAAAGTTACGACTTGATATGGCGTGTCATTAGGAGAACATCTCATCGGGTTCCATTGACTTGGATGGGAAAGTGGCCGTGGGAATTACCATATTAAACACTCTCGTAAGGGAGTACATACATAACTCTGTTAATGATCGTGACCGGGGATAGCGCGGCCACCACGCGTTGTTTTTACTCAGACAGTCTCTCAGACCGTTTTTGCAAAATCCATGTTGAAACAGAGCTAGCGTATGTGGCTATATGTCTACACACTGCAGTCGCGAGGGGCGTGCCTTCACTCCAGCTGACCAGTGACTCAGAGCCATCTAGTACAAGACTTGCGACATTGCGGAGTCGGAAACTGAGCGCTCGAGCTGCCTGAATGGGTACAAACTGGAGTTCTCGACCAAGCCAACGTTTAGTTGTTTTCTGCCGCTGGAATGCGAGGGGACTCGGTGGATGGATTATGGACATTACGTTAGCAGCAACTGTGCCTTATGCTGGGATAGAACCATGACGATAACATTAAAAACAGGAGGAGTATTTGTGAAGGAGAGAGTAATCTTGGTAAACATGCTCGTAAATCAGGGGTTTTCAACCGGTGGTCCGGGGACCACCAGTGGTCCCTGAAACCACCAGTGGTCCCTGAAAGAGTTCCAGGTGGTCCTCAGCTAAGTTGGTCAACAAATGTAACTCTTGAGATCGTAAAAATGAAACCAAATGGACCCTTGCGGGGTCCATTTGGTTTCATTTTTACACTCTCAAGAGTTAAAATATTTATCATCTGAATTAGCCCAAGTGTACACAACTAGAATGGATGGACAAAAGCAAAAGAAATCTTTAGTTTTGGGGTCTGTGGGGCTAAATGTCCTCAAACGGTGGTCCGTGGCTCAAATGCAGAATAAATAGCCTAGTGGGCCCTGGTATCAAAAAGGTTGAAAACTACTGTCGTAAATAACCGAACGAGCCAGCGGACCACCGCTGCGTCTACCCACTGATACTGATCCTCTCGGGGATCAGCAGCCAGTGTTGCCAACTGCCAAAATCCAAAATGCACTAGTGGCACTTCCAAAATGCACTAGAATGCGCTAGAGCAGTGGTTTTTCCACCATTTTCATACCAGGGCCCACTATTTATTCTGCATTTTAGCCACGGACTACCATCTGATGTTGAGTTTAGTTTCTCAGAATAATTTAGGAGAGAAAAACTGGCAAAAATGTTGGTCAAAATATCAATTCTCCTACATTTTCTAAATGTGTAGATTCTTAAAAATCAGACATTTAAATATAATTTAACTCTTGAGAGCGTAAAATGAAACCAAATGGACCCGTAAGGGTCCATTTGGTTTCATTTTAACGCTCTCAAGAGTTACAGATCTATAAGGCTCCATATCATAGGAGGAAAATGGTGAAAAATGAGGGTTTTATCTCTGGCGCCTGTCAACCAATTTCACCCCAACTCACCAGCCAAAAAGCACTAGATTTTCCGCCAGGAGTTTTTCACTAATCTTGGCGCTAGGGGGGTCTGAAAAAGCGCTAAATATAGCGACAAATGCGCCAAGTTGGCAACACTGTCAGCAGCAATCTCTTTCACAATCTCATGTCCGGGCAGTAGCATTGTTTCCGAGTTTTACGCACACTGCTGCCTGCGTAGGAACACACTGCGTAAAAATATCCACGTACGCTCAGTATGCCAGGTTATAGGCACAGCATCCCTTTTCAAATGTGGCTTTGAGGCCATGCCAGATTTCCACTGACCATAGCCCGCCGTTGTAATCGGATGGAAGAAAATGTTCCCCACATATTATATAGTGGACTTCCCCGGTAGCCCCTTGGTCCAGTCAGCACGTCTAATGCGTGCAAAAGTGTCCCATTTTTTGGCTGTCTTTTCGTTTTTGGGCCAAACGTGTATCGGAATTCCCTTCCCACCTATATTGCTGCAACCACCGATTACGCATCTCTTTGGCATTTTCCAAAAGTTGTAGACACCGAAAAGTTGTTCCAAGAACTGAGTGCTATAAATAGTCTCGACTCCACGCTGATTCTGTCTATACTCAATAAGCACATCTGCGTTGCTGGGGAGATACCGTGGTGACGAGGAGAAGGGCGTGTCCATCGGAGTTAGCATTGCAACAAGACGAAAAGACCTCTCTCTGCATTCTCCTATTGACGTCACACACCCGCGACATCAACAGATTCAGAACTACATTTCCAAAGTGGCGGATGTAGTAATTTTATTTCTATAAAAATCAAATGTGAGATGTGTACAGCCCCATCAGGCATTTTAAATATATCATTGGGATACTTAGGCTATTTTTGAGGGACATGTGTCAACAGTTTTGAGAGTTTTTTGCAGGTTACCTACACTTTAAAAAGGAACCCTGCATATGAGACAAATATGGATAAATACATTATACTTGCCCTCTATAACTAGAATTGAACATTTAAAAACACATAGAATAAGCTCTTTAGTTTAAAAATAGTTAATGTTTTTTATCCCATGGGTGCCGCCATTTTTACTGTGCCTGTCACATGGTCTCATAGTGATGACGTCACAGTAGATCGCTCCACAGTAGAACTAATGGAATAAATCAAATAACTACATATTATGTCCATCTAGTTCATCCCTCTGTTTTACAGTCCTTTATTTCACCAGTGGGGGTCGCCATTGTCCTAACAAACAGAGCAGTGTATATACATCAACGATTTACGTTGCATTGCTGTTTAATCATGGAATGTTCCATTACTATAACGCAGAGCGACTGTGACGTCATCCCTATGACAGGTCATGTGACAGGCACAGTAAAATGGTGCCCCCATGGGATAAAAACATGAAAAAATTTTAAACTACAGAGCTTATTCTATGCGTTTTAAATGTTCAATTCTAGTTATAGAGGGCATGTATAATGTATTTATCCATATTTGCCTGATTAGCCAGGGTTCCTTTTAACCAACTGACCACCTGTGGAGGAACAATGGTGAAAAACGAGGGTTTCATCTCTGGCGCCTGTCAGACGATTTTGCCCCAACTCACCAGCAAAAAAAGCACTAGATTTTCCACCAGTTTTCCACTAATTTCGGCACTAGGAGGGTCTGGAAAAAACAGCTAAATATAGTGACAAATGCGCCAAGTAGGCAACACTGCCCTAACGTGATCTAATAACAGGCGGGCTGTTTGGTCAGCCGTCTGTATCGACTACATCTCCATATTCGGGCGTGGCTTCAATCCTGTCTGGCCTCTGTTAAGATTTTAAATACCTAAAATGAATAGTGCTATTGTCGGGGTGCAGCTGGCCTAACGGATAGTGTTGCGCTCTCCGACACCGGAGGTCCCCGGTTCACATCACGTGAGAGGACAATAGATTTGACACAGCGCAGACAACGTCTACGGGGGTATCTACATATGGGCACGCCAGTGAGCACGCTCGTAGGCACGACCCGTAGTCACGCCCGTAGGCCGACGATTGACACTTCGACACTATGACAGGATGATTGACACTACACTTGACACGACGTAGACAATGTCTACGGGTCAATGTCTACAAATGGGATTCGAGCCCGTTGGTCGGCACGCCCCGTAGGCACCGCCCGTAGGCCGACGATTGACACTAGGACAGTTGACCGGATGCTTGACACGACGCAGACACGACACGGTGAGTTAGACACTACAGTTGACCGGATGCTTGACACGACGCAGACACGACACGGTGAGTTAGACACTACAGTTGACCGGATGCTTGACACGACGCAGACACGACACGGTGAGTTAGACACTACAGTTGAGCCGCCTGCACTCCCGCCGACTCAGTGGCCTTTGTGGTTAGAGTGTCCGCCCTGAGACGGAAGGTCGGGTTCGATTCCCGGCCGCGTCATACCAGTGACTCTAAAATTGGTACTCAATTCCTCCCCCCTAGGCACTCGGGATCAAGGGTTGAATTGGGGGTAAGTAAGCCCAAGGCTTACTTATTTTAGCTTACTCCCATATTTTACCAGTTACTCTGACAATGTCATATTTAAAGGGATAGTTCAGATTTTTTGGAACTTAAGTTGGAGGAAATACTGTCCATTAATTTAGTGGTGTCAACTGTATTAATTGATGTCCAGAGTCCCGTGGTGGGATTTTTTGACCCCCCCTGACATGGAATTCTTTTTTTGTTAACTAATGCTATAATCCTACAGTAAGTAATGTTAATAATGCTAATTGATGCTAATAATACTCAGTAAGTAATGCTGCTAATGCTAAGTATTGGTCATGCTAAGTCAGAAAGGCTAATAATGCTAAGTAATACTAATTATGCTAAGAAATTCTAATTATGCTAATAATGCTTAAAACACCAAAGCGTACCCGCACAATATGGGTTATGACGTCATAACCGAACGCTCCGCAGTAGAAGTAATGAAATGCATCAAACAACTACATATTTTGTCCACCTAATAGTTTGTTTTACAGTCCCTTATTTTACCAGCAGGGGTCGCCATTTACATTACAAACAGAGCAGTGTATATACATTGATGTTTTACATTGCAATGCTGGGTAATCATGGAACGTTCCATAGCTGGACTAACTACAGATCTCCTGTGACGTCATCCCTATGACAGGTCATGTGACAGGCATAGTAAAATGGCGGCCCCTTGGGATAAAAACATGAACTATTTTTAAACTAACAGGCTTTTTCTATGTGTTTTAAATGTTCAATTCTAGTAATAGAGGTATTATAATGTATAATGTATTTATCCATATTTGCCTCATTAGCCAGGGTTCCTTTAAAGTAAGTAGTAAGTAGGGGCTATGATGTCATGAGGCCCAGCTGAGCCATTGAGGCCCATATAGGTCAGGAGCCTATCTCCTGTTTCTGTAGTGTAAGGCAGCTTGATGTACAAGTACACACCCTGGACATGATGCTAGTTAGAGTACTATAAATATAAAACACTTTGACACTAAACCACAAGGCCACTGGGCTGGTCAATGAAGTCTTGCTAAAGTGTCTTGCTCAGGGTTTAATCCAAAATTGCCCTCTCATAGGGTTTCAGACCCTGCCCCTCTAAGACTCTCTGCACTTTCCATATTATATCAGTAAATCCAAAATGCACTAGAATGTGCTAGAGCAGTGGTTTTCAACCATTTTCATATCAGGGCCCACTATTTATTCTGCATTTTAGCCACGGAGCAACATTTGGTGTTGAGTTTAGTCTCTTGGACTAATTTAGGAGAACTAACTGGCATTTGGTTACCGATGGTCCTTTCTAGGAAGGAAGGAGGAAGAATTATGAAAAATGAGGGTTTTATCTCTGGTCCCTGTCAACCAATTTCGCCCCAACTCACCAGCAAAAGAGCACTAGATTTTCCGCCAGGAGTTTTTCACTAATTTTGGCGCTAGGAGGATCTGTAAAAACGTTAAATATAGTGACAGCAATTGAGCCAAAGTTTGCAACACTGATTATATCAATAACTTGTTTAACTTCCAACTTTTTAATATACCAGGTATGTGAGGTTGAAAGTGGTTAAGTCTATCTTTGGGTTTTACAAATGCAAAGTAGCAAAACATTGTGAGTGAAATAACAGATATAGGAACCAGATCCAAGGTTTCTGCACAGTTTTACTTTCCGTACACCACCAGGGTTTTTTTTTTCTCCCCACAGACTATAGTGTAGATCTAATGTATGTACTCTTTGGAATCAGCAGTCCTTGTGCTCAGATTAATTGAACCATCTACTGTATTTGCAGTGCATAGCATGATGTCTCACTCCAGGCAATAAATTATAAGAATATAATAGAATAGAATGCAGTTCAGTTCTGCACTGCAACGTTATTGTCTGAAAATATTGGAGCTAGTTTGTACTGTTTCTGCATGGCTTTGATATCCACTGCCGGGGCGGCAGTGGCTCAGGGGTAGAGTCACCGGATGGTAACCACAAGGTTGCCGGCCCGGTTCGATCCAGGGCTCCCGCAGAGTTAGTGTCGAAGTGTCCTTGAGCAAGACACTGAACCCCTAATTGCTCCTGATGTGCTAGTACAGGGGTGGCCAACCTGAGGCTCGCGAGCCTCATGCGGCTCTTCAGCTGGTTACATGCGGCTCTTAAGGGGCTTTCACATGAAGCTGTCAAAAATGCTTGGCCTCATGGCGCAGTCATTCATTCCCTATACCAGTGGTTTTCAACCTTTTTTTCTACCAGGGCCCACCATTTATTCAGAATTTGAGCCACAGACCACCATTTTAGCTCCATAGACCCCAAAGCTAAAGATTTCCTTTACTTGTGTCAACAATTCCAGGCTGAATTTCAGAGAAAACAAAACAGTGAAACATACAGATCAAAATGACCATTAATCTTCCACATTCTCTAGCAGTGTAGACTTGGGCTAATTCACATGATGAATATTTTAACTCTTGAGAATGTCATATATGTAAACCCCTTTTCAAAATACATGTCTGTATGTTTCTATTTGCGACCGTGACGGCCGTCGCGGCGGTTTTCTAACCGTTGTGACCATTTGATGTGGCTCTTTGCCGTAACACAGTGAAAAACGTGGCTCTTAGTCTGTGACCGGTTGGCCACCCCTGTGCTAGTAGGTACCTTGCATGGTTTCCACTGCCATCAGTGTATGAATGTGTGTGTGAATGGGTGAATGTGATGCATAAGCTATGTAAAGCACCTTGGATAAAGGCGCTATATAAATGCACCATTTACCATTTATCATAGAAGCGGCAAACAGCCATTTCCAAAAACATTAGCTCTTATAGCTCCATTCCACAAGGGTCCATTTGGTTTCATTTCTACGCTCTCAAAGAGTTACATCTAGTTAAAAAGGAACCCTGCATATGAGACAAATATGGATAAATACATTATACTTGCCCTCTATAACTAGAATTGAACATTTAAAAACACATAGAATAAGCTCTTTAGTTTAAAAATAGTTAATGTTTTTTATCCCATGGGTGCCGCCATTTTTACTGTGCCTGTCACATGGTCTCATAGTGATGACGTCACAGTAGATCGCTCCACAGTAGAACTAATGGAATAAATCAAATAACTACATATTATGTCCATCTAGTTCATCCCCTCTGTTTTACAGTCCTTTATTTCACCAGTGGGGGTCGCCATTGTCCTAACAAACAGAGCAGTGTATATACATCAACGATTTACGTTGCATTGCTGTTTAATCATGGAATGTTCCATTACTATAACGCAGAGCGACTGTGACGTCATCCCTATGACAGGTCATGTGACAGGCACAGTAAAATGGTGCCCCCATGGGATAAAAACATGAAAAAATTTTAAACTACAGAGCTTATTCTATGCGTTTTAAATGTTCAATTCTAGTTATAGAGGGCATGTATAATGTATTTATCCATATTTGCCTGATTAGCCAGGGTTCCTTTTAACCAACTGACCACCTGTGGAGGAACAATGGTGAAAAACGAGGGTTTCATCTCTGGCGCCTGTCAGACGATTTTGCCCCAACTCACCAGCAAAAAAAGCACTAGATTTTCCACCAGTTTTCCACTAATTTCGGCACTAGGAGGGTCTGGAAAAAACAGCTAAATATAGTGACAAATGCGCCAAGTAGGCAACACTGCCCTAACGTGATCTAATAACAGGCGGGCTGTTTGGTCAGCCGTCTGTATCGACTACATCTCCATATTCGGGCGTGGCTTCAATCCGGTCTGGCCTCTGTTAAGATTTTAAATACCTAAAATGAATAGTGCTATTGTCGGGGTGCAGCTAGCCTAACGGATAGTGTTGCGCTCTCCGACACCGGAGGTCCCCGGTTCACATCACGTGAGAGGACAATAGATTTGACACAGCGCAGACAATGTCTACGGGGGTATCTACATATGGGCACGCCAGTGAGCACGCTCGTAGGCACGACCCGTAGTCACGCCCGTAGGCCGACGATTGACACTTCGACACTATGACAGGATGATTGACACTACACTTGACACGACGTAGACAATGTCTACGGGTCAATGTCTACAAATGGGATTCGAGCCCGTTGGTCGGCACGCCCCGTAGGCACCGCCCGTAGGCCGACGATTGACACTACGACAGTTGACCGGATGCTTGACACGACGCAGACACGACACGGTGAGTTAGACACTACAGTTGAGCCGCCTGCACTCCCGCCGACTCAGTGGCCTTTGTGGTTAGAGTGTCCGCCCTGAGACGGAAGGTCGGGTTCGATTCCCGGCCGCGTCATACCAGTGACTCTAAAATTGGTACTCAATTCCTCCCTCCTAGGCACTCGGGATCAAGGGTTGAATTGGGGGTAAGTAAGCCCAAGGCTTACTTATTTTAGCTTACTCCCATATTTTACCAGTTACTCTGACAATGTCATATTTAAAGGGATAGTTCAGATTTTTTGGAACTTAAGTTGGAGGAAATACTGTCCATTAATTTAGTGGTGTCAACTGTATTAATTGATGTCCAGAGTCCCGTGGTGGGATTTTTTGACCCCCCCTGACATGGAATTCTTTTTTTGTTAACTAATGCTATAATCCTACAGTAAGTAATGTTAATAATGCTAATTGATGCTAATAATGCTCAGTAAGTAATGCTGCTAATGCTAAGTATTGGTCATGCTAAGTCAGAAAGGCTAATAATGCTAAGTAATACTAATTATGCTAAGAAATTCTAATTATGCTAATAATGCTTAAAACACCAAAGCGTACCCGCACAATATGGGTTATGACGTCATAACCGAACGCTCCGCAGTAGAAGTAATGAAATGCATCAAACAACTACATATTTTGTCCACCTAATAGTTTGTTTTACAGTCCCTTATTTTACCAGCAGGGGTCGCCATTTACATTACAAACAGAGCAGTGTATATACATTGATGTTTTACATTGCAATGCTGGGTAATCATGGAACGTTCCATAGCTGGACTAACTACAGATCTCCTGTGACGTCATCCCTATGACAGGTCATGTGACAGGCATAGTAAAATGGCGGCCCCCTTGGGATAAAAACATGAACTATTTTTAAACTAACAGGCTTTTTCTATGTGTTTTAAATGTTCAATTCTAGTAATAGAGGTATTATAATGTATAATGTATTTATCCATATTTGCCTCATTAGCCAGGGTTCCTTTAAAGTAAGTAGTAAGTAGGGGCTATGATGTCATGAGGCCCAGCTGAGCCATTGAGGCCCATATAGGTCAGGAGCCTATCTCCTGTTTCTGTAGTGTAAGGCAGCTTGATGTACAAGTACACACCCTGGACATGATGCTAGTTAGAGTACTATAAATATAAAACACTTTGACACTAAACCACAAGGCCACTGGGCTGGTCAATGAAGTCTTGCTAAAGTGTCTTGCTCAGGGTTTAATCCAAAATTGCCCTCTCATAGGGTTTCAGACCCTGCCCCTCTAAGACTCTCTGCACTTTCCATATTATATCAGTAAATCCAAAATGCACTAGAATGTGCTAGAGCAGTGGTTTTCAACCATTTTCATATCAGGGCCCACTATTTATTCTGCATTTTAGCCACGGACCAACATTTGATGTTGAGTTTAGTCTCTTGGACTAATTTAGGAGAACTAACTGGCATTTGGTTACCGATGGTCCTTTCTAGGAAGGAAGGAGGAAGAATTATGAAAAATGAGGGTTTTATCTCTGGTCCCTGTCAACCAATTTCGCCCCAACTCACCAGCAAAAGAGCACTAGATTTTCCGCCAGGAGTTTTTCACTAATTTTGGCGCTAGGAGGATCTGTAAAAACGTTAAATATAGTGACAGCAATTGAGCCAAAGTTTGCAACACTGATTATATCAATAACTTGTTTAACTTCCAACTTTTTAATATACCAGGTATGTGAGGTTGAAAGTGGTTAAGTCTATCTTTGGGTTTTACAAATGCAAAGTAGCAAAACATTGTGAGTGAAATAACAGATATAGGAACCAGATCCAAGGTTTCTGCACAGTTTTACTTTCCGTACACCACCAGGGTTTTTTTTTCTCCCCACAGACTATAGTGTAGATCTAATGTATGTACTCTTTGGAATCAGCAGTCCTTGTGCTCAGATTAATTGAACCATCTACTGTATTTGCAGTGCATAGCATGATGTCTCACTCCAGGCAATAAATTATAAGAATATAATAGAATAGAATGCAGTTCAGTTCTGCACTGCAACGTTATTGTCTGAAAATATTGGAGCTAGTTTGTACTGTTTCTGCATGGCTTTGATATCCACTGCCGGGGCGGCAGTGGCTCAGGGGTAGAGTCACCGGATGGTAACCACAAGGTTGCCGGCCCGGTTCGATCCAGGGCTCCCGCAGAGTTAGTGTCGAAGTGTCCTTGAGCAAGACACTGAACCCCTAATTGCTCCTGATGTGCTAGTAGGTACCTTGCATGGTTTCCACTGCCATCAGTGTATGAATGTGTGTGTGAATGAGTGAATGTAATGCACAAGCTATGTAAAGCGCCTTGGATAAAGGCGCTATATAAATGCACCATTTACCATTTATCATAGAAGCGGCAAACAGCCATTTCCAAAAACATTAGCTCTTATAGCTCCATTCCACAAGGGTCCATTTGGTTTCATTTCTACGCTCTCAAAGAGTTACATCTAGTTAAAAAGGAACCCTGCATATGAGACAAATATGGATAAATACATTATACTTGCCCTCTATAACTAGAATTGAACATTTAAAAACACATAGAATAAGCTCTTTAGTTTAAAAATAGTTAATGTTTTTTATCCCATGGGTGCCGCCATTTTTACTGTGCCTGTCACATGGTCTCATAGTGATGACGTCACAGTAGATCGCTCCACAGTAGAACTAATGGAATAAATCAAATAACTACATATTATGTCCATCTAGTTCATCCCCTCTGTTTTACAGTCCTTTATTTCACCAGTGGGGGTCGCCATTGTCCTAACAAACAGAGCAGTGTATATACATCAACGATTTACGTTGCATTGCTGTTTAATCATGGAATGTTCCATTACTATAACGCAGAGCGACTGTGACGTCATCCCTATGACAGGTCATGTGACAGGCACAGTAAAATGGTGCCCCCATGGGATAAAAACATGAAAAAATTTTAAACTACAGAGCTTATTCTATGCGTTTTAAATGTTCAATTCTAGTTATAGAGGGCATGTATAATGTATTTATCCATATTTGCCTGATTAGCCAGGGTTCCTTTTAACCAACTGACCACCTGTGGAGGAACAATGGTGAAAAACGAGGGTTTCATCTCTGGCGCCTGTCAGACGATTTTGCCCCAACTCACCAGCAAAAAAAGCACTAGATTTTCCACCAGTTTTCCACTAATTTCGGCACTAGGAGGGTCTGGAAAAAACAGCTAAATATAGTGACAAATGCGCCAAGTAGGCAACACTGCCCTAACGTGATCTAATAACAGGCGGGCTGTTTGGTCAGCCGTCTGTATCGACTACATCTCCATATTCGGGCGTGGCTTCAATCCGGTCTGGCCTCTGTTAAGATTTTAAATACCTAAAATGAATAGTGCTATTGTCGGGGTGCAGCTAGCCTAACGGATAGTGTTGCGCTCTCCGACACCGGAGGTCCCCGGTTCACATCACGTGAGAGGACAATAGATTTGACACAGCGCAGACAATGTCTACGGGGGTATCTACATATGGGCACGCCAGTGAGCACGCTCGTAGGCACGACCCGTAGTCACGCCCGTAGGCCGACGATTGACACTTCGACACTATGACAGGATGATTGACACTACACTTGACACGACGTAGACAATGTCTACGGGTCAATGTCTACAAATGGGATTCGAGCCCGTTGGTCGGCACGCCCCGTAGGCACCGCCCGTAGGCCGACGATTGACACTACGACAGTTGACCGGATGCTTGACACGACGCAGACACGACACGGTGAGTTAGACACTACAGTTGAGCTGCCTGCACTCCCGCCGACTCAGTGGCCTTTGTGGTTAGAGTGTCCGCCCTGAGACGGAAGGTCGGGTTCGATTCCCGGCCGCGTCATACCAGTGACTCTAAAATTGGTACTCAATTCCTCCCTCCTAGGCACTCGGGATCAAGGGTTGAATTGGGGGTAAGTAAGCCCAAGGCTTACTTATTTTAGCTTACTCCCATATTTTACCAGTTACTCTGACAATGTCATATTTAAAGGGATAGTTCAGATTTTTTGGAACTTAAGTTGGAGGAAATACTGTCCATTAATTTAGTGGTGTCAACTGTCAACTGTATTAATTGATGTCCAGAGTCCCGTGGTGGGATTTTTTGACCCCCCCTGACATGGAATTCTTTTTTTGTTAACTAATGCTATAATCCTACAGTAAGTAATGTTAATAATGCTAATTGATGCTAATAATGCTCAGTAAGTAATGCTGCTAATGCTAAGTATTGGTCATGCTAAGTCAGAAAGGCTAATAATGCTAAGTAATACTAATTATGCTAAGAAATTCTAATTATGCTAATAATGCTTAAAACACCAAAGCGTACCCGCACAATATGGGTTATGACGTCATAACCGAACGCTCCGCAGTAGAAGTAATGAAATGCATCAAACAACTACATATTTTGTCCACCTAATAGTTTGTTTTACAGTCCCTTATTTTACCAGCAGGGGTCGCCATTTACATTACAAACAGAGCAGTGTATATACATTGATGTTTTACGTTGCAATGCTGGATAATCATGGAACGTTCCATAGCTGGACTAACTACAGATCTCCTGTGACGTCATCCCTATGACAGGTCATGTGACAGGCATAGTAAAATGGCGGCCCCCTTGGGATAAAAACATGAACTATTTTTAAACTAACAGGCTTTTTCTATGTGTTTTAAATGTTCAATTCTAGTAATAGAGGTATTATAATGTATAATGTATTTATCCATATTTGCCTCATTAGCCAGGGTTCCTTTAAAGTAAGTAGTAAGTAGGGGCTATGATGTCATGAGGCCCAGCTGAGCCATTGAGGCCCATATAGGTCAGGAGCCTATCTCCTGTTTCTGTAGTGTAAGGCAGCTTGATGTACAAGTACACACCCTGGACATGATGCTAGTTAGAGTACTATAAATATAAAACACTTTGACACTAAACCACAAGGCCACTGGGCTGGTCAATGAAGTCTTGCTAAAGTGTCTTGCTCAGGGTTTAATCCAAAATTGCCCTCTCATAGGGTTTCAGACCCTGCCCCTCTAAGACTCTCTGCACTTTCCATATTATATCAGTAAATCCAAAATGCACTAGAATGTGCTAGAGCAGTGGTTTTCAACCATTTTCATATCAGGGCCCACTATTTATTCTGCATTTTAGCCACGGACCAACATTTGATGTTGAGTTTAGTCTCTTGGACTAATTTAGGAGAACTAACTGGCATTTGGTTACCGATGGTCCTTTCTAGGAAGGAAGGAGGAAGAATTATGAAAAATGAGGGTTTTATCTCTGGTCCCTGTCAACCAATTTCGCCCCAACTCACCAGCAAAAGAGCACAAGATTTTCTCGCCAGGAGTTTTTCACTAATTTAGGCGCTAGGAGGATCTGTAAAAACGCTAAATATAGTGACAACAATTGAGGCAAAGTTTGCAACACTGATTATATCAATAACTTGTATAACTTCCAACTTTCTGCCTGTTCACTCACTGCAATTAAGCTGAAAAAATCCCACATTGACTGGCATTACAGAGGAGTTGTTAAAAACACTGTGCTGTGCTGGGTGTACTAAAGGCACAATTTACCATTTAACTCATAAACGTAACTTTGCACACACACACACACACACACACACACACACACACACACACACACACCATGTAGACCACTTTACCCAAATGGATCTTGAAATGACCAAAGTGGTTCCAGGATTAAACATCCTCCACCTGCTCATATCTGGAGAGCCGCTGGGAGAGTTCTGCCTGCCTCTGCTGGTTTATAAATCTATTCATGGAAATAAACCTAGTCACCTACAGTACCTACAGTATCTGAAACACTCCCACCCTGGGTATATGATGTGCCTGGAAGAGCTCTCACATCCTCTGGAACGGATTCTAGCTAAAACTATATGCAGCCTTCAGCAATGATGGTACTTTAACCCATTTTGTTCGATCTGAAAGAACGTCGTATAATAAAAATAGCATAGCATAGCCTCATAGCAGCCACTCTGTGGCGCGCTATGAACCAACAGAAGAAGTGCATGCACAGCAGAGAACAGCAGAACACCACACCACACGGCCCCATGCTGGTCTGGTTGGACCGCTGTCATCTGTTAGGGTCACAGAGACAGTATGGGACGGACAGACAAGGACACAGCATGTTGTCTCCATCTATACAGTACTAGCGCATCAACCATTTGTATCACTCTGGTGGAAGAAACAGCCGTTCTGTCTTCCAAAAGTCAGGGCTTGACAATAACACTTGCCCGCTTGCCCGGGGCAAGTGAAAAAATGGTGGAGCAAGTGAAGACTGCTACCTGGTTGCCCGATCGGGCAAGTGTGCAACTTTCCCTGCTTTCTAGCTATCCACAATTCCAGGCTGGATTTGGGAAGCAAAATAGGCAAATTAACACCGTACACACCAAAATGACCTAATCTTCTACATTCTCTAGTTGTGTAGACCTGGGCTAATTAAGATGATTAATTTTAACTCTTGAGAGCGTAAAAATGAAACCAAATGGACCCGCAAGGGTCCATTTGGTTTCATTTTTACGTTCTCAAGAGTTACATCTGGTTAACCTACTTAACTGGGGACCACCTGGAACCCTCTCAGGGACCACTGGTGGTCCCCGGACCACCTGTTGAAAACCCCTGGTTTAAAGCACCCAAGTAGGAAGTAAACTTAAATGCAAAATTTACAATATATTTTGGGGGGGCAAGTGACCATGACCTGAGGGCAAGTAGAACCTGACTTGCACTTGCCCAATGGGCAAGTGCATCGGAGACCTTAGTGTCAACCCCTGAAAAGTCAATCACAAATTGCCGCGGGTTCAAGGTTGGACATGTGGCATTCAAGGTTTTGGGTATATCAACACGTACTGTAAGACAGGGATGTCAAACTCAAATTCACGGCGGGCCAAAATAGAACAACCGGCCCAGACCCGCCAGACTGTGTTCCAACACGCAGGGAACAGGTTTTCGAGGACGTCCCAGGAAAAACAGCAAACGTATTCCTTCCTAAATGTTACCTTCAAAAATCAAGGATGTCCCTCAACAGCATAAATGCAAAGATGAAACAGCATGCATTCAAAACTGATTGCATTATTAAGGCTCAGTGTTCTATGATCCTCACCAAGCACTGCTTTCAGAGTAAAATGAGAAAGAACATCAATTGAGTTGAGAAAGCAAAACAATTTGTTCCATTCATGGTGTGTTCAATATACCAGAGGGACAGTTCTAATAGTAATTAAATATCATCCTGTGAGCCTGATTTGCCCCCTGATTTGGGCCTTGAGTTTGACAGTCACAAAGGTAACATCTTCTTAGCACCTATGATGCTAAAAACTCATACACATACAGGGCTTGACACTAACACTTGCCCGCTTGCCCGGGGCAAGTAAAAAAAATGGTCGGGCAAGTGAAGACTGCTACCTGGTTGCCCGATCCGGCAAGTGTATGACTTAGTGCGCTCGAACACAACACAAGATATATTTGTCTTGAAGGTGGTCATTGCACTCTGCCTCTGCGTTTTTCCTGGCTTTCTAGCTATCTCGTATCTCTTTCCCAGGTCCATTTGGTTCCAAACTATCATTTTTCTGTGGTCCCGGACCCCTGAGTCCGTGACCACTATGGGACTGTGGGAACCAACTGATTTACACTGATTTACAAGTTGAATATTTACTGTAGTTGATTGTGACTTAAAACAGTCTTTGACTGCGAAAGGAAATGTTTAATGCACCCAATTAGAAAATAAACTTAAATGCAAAAATTACGATATATTTTGGGGGGCAAGTGACCATGACCTGAGGGAAAGTAGAACCTAACTTGGACTTGCCCGATGGGCAAGTGCCTCAGAGACCTTAAGTGTCAACCCCTGACATATTCCCTACTCCAACCAGCATGTTTATTCCCAATTTAATGATAGAAGATACCCTGGAATAAGGGCAGATCTTTAGATTGCACTGCCATCTCAGGTTGCCTCATGTTTCCAGGACAACCTAAGCAAAAACTGGTTCATCTCACCTTTATGCCCCTATTGTGTTTTATCTCCTAAATCATAAACCACCAGGGTGGGGAAAACAGCACTCCAGTTCTGCATAGTTTAATTTTGAAGTGCTGCTTTTCAACTACGGTGGTTCAGAGAGCCAGCGAAATCCAAAAGCGCCCTCGCCCGCGGGCGCGCCCGGTTTCAAAAGCGGGCGCCCGGTTTCACAAAAACGGGCGCCCGGTTTCACAAACGGGCCCTCTAACCCTAAACATAACCCCAGTAAAACTAGGCTATGCCTAAACCTAACTCTAACCCTAAACTTAACCTCAGTAAACCTATGCCTAAACCTAACCTAACCCTCACCATAACCTTTTGAAAACGGCGCCCGTTTTTGTGAAACCGGGCGCCCACTTTTGAAACCGGGCGCCCGCTTTTGAAACCGGGCGCCCGCTTTTGAAACCGGGCGCGCCCGCGGGCGAGGGCGCTTTTGGATTTCGCCCCTGCTGGTGGTTTATGATATTAAAGAAAGACTTCACCATTTTTGCAAAGATACAATATAAACTGCATGTTAATGTCATTTAGACGATGTTAGCGGTGAGCCCAGTGTCTCTGAGGTCGTGGACACTACTTCCTGGACTACATGTTGTCTCAGTAAGACAACCCTACCCCTATCCACACGGAGGAGCAGGGCACCAAAGCATTATGGAATGTGTAGTCTAGAGCAGTGGTTTTCAACCAGCTAAATGATGGACAGTTGGTTAGCCAGGTGTAACTCTTTGAGAGCGTAAACATGAAACCAAATGGTCCATTTGTTTACACTCTCAAGAGTTAAAATATTCATCATGTGAATTAGCCCAAGTCTACACAACTAGAGAATGTAGATTAATGGTCATTTTAATCTGTATGTTATGTTTGCCTGTTTTGTTTCCCAAATCCAGACTGGAATTGTGGACAAAAGCAAAATAAATCTTTTGCTTTGGGTTCGTGGCTCAAATTCTGAATAAATAGTGGGCCCCGATATCAAAAAGGTTGAAAACCACTGGTCTAGATATATTGATGACCCAAGAAAGTGTTCTATATTGACTAAATGTTATCCATTCCTTTTTTATTGTGTTAAACTGTGCCTCCATTTGTGTTGCGTCCCTGTGACACTGCAGCAATACTTGACACGAGACCAGACAGATTGTCTCAACAGACAGTACCATGGAGAGGACTTGATGATGGTGATGATAGAACTATTAGCAGGTGTGTGTGTGTGTGTGTGTGTGTGTGTGTGTGTGTGTGTGTGTGTGTGTGTGTGTGTGTGTGTGTGTGTGTGTGTGTGTGTGTGTGTGTGTGTGTGTGTGTGATTGATTGATATCCGTGATACATGGTGCTTTCATGACAGGTGATTTGTGAGTTGTGATGACACTGAGCTGTGCAGTGATTATCTGAGTGGAGAGAAGCACTGCGAAGGACCCACTCAGCAGGGGCGGATCTAGGCATGGGCATAGGGGGGCGATGCCCCCCTAAATGCCCTGACTGCCCCACCAAACATGACGGCAAGCAAAACAACCCGAGATATTTCAAATTAAGGTGCTTATAGTTATAATTAAATTAAATTAAAATGATTTGAAACACTACTACTGCTTCTACCTAAATACAGTTGTGGCACCACTAAACAACAGCATTTCATCATTGAAAACAGAAAACTCTCTGAGTCAGACCTTTAGCTTTATGCATGCTGCGTGTCTGTTGCAACTTCAACAACAACGGATGTTGTTATTCATGCTTTGCCTAATGCCTAATAAAAGTCCTGTAACCGAAAATGGTATGGGGGCGACTTCATCGCCCGTGGAGCGAAGCGACACGGGCGATGAAGCCGCCCCCATACCATTTTCTCCTGCCCCCCAATTGGGAAATGTTATATCCGCCCCTGCCACTCAGTGTCCAGGAACAGTTCTGAATAATTCAACGAGGTACAGGACAGTACTTAGCCTAAGAATGCCCTTGTCATTGCTCTGGTCTGAATAATGCCAACTTTCACTGCGTGTGACTGGACTCAGCAACAGGAAACTTTTTTTAACAAGGTCAGTTTAACTTGGAAGACATCCAAAGTACTCTATGAGTCACAACATAATCTAATCTAAACATTAATTGCAGCTGTCGATTAGGCTGTCTTTGTGCTGTCATCTGTCTGTTCTACCACAAGGGCAGTTTGGAAAGCTATACACCAGTGGTTTTCAAGTTTTCAACCTTTTTCATGCCAGGGATGACCATTTATTGAGAATTTGAGCCACGGACCAACATTTGATGACATTTTAGCCCCACAGACCCAAAACTAAAGATTTATTTCTGCTTTTGTCCACAATTCCAGGCTGGATTTGGGAAACCAAACAGTCAAACATACAGATCAAAATGACCATTAATCTTCTACATTCTCTAGTTGTGTAGACTTGGGCTAATTCACATGATGAATATTTTAACTCTTGAGAACGTAAAAATGAAACCAAATGGACCCACAATTATTATGCCTGCCGTGGGCAAAGCCAATTCATGACAAATCATGACAACGCACAATATTATCATACAATATCTAATTATCAAGAAAAATAAAATAAAAAAAAAACGTCAAGATAAGATACAACATTTTGTTTTGATTTTCTTCTAAATTATCAGATTGTCCCAAAACACTGTGTGTTCACATGATTTGTCACAACCCGAGTTGGCTTCGTAGTGGCAAAATCCTCTTTATATAGATACATTTTTTTAAAAAAATCTGTGGGAATTGAATGGGGAATTTATTTATGGGCCACAGGTGATGTCATGAAAGGGGCGAGACTGCTCAGCTCTATAAGTGTACTGTATAGTGTATAATGCATAGTTTATCCATTTCTCTAGTTGAGGCCTGGAGTAAAATGAGGTTGAACAGAGAAAGAAATGCATTACAGAAGCACAAATCCTATTTCCCTGCACATTCAAGGAGGTACAGTAAACAACAATAAACAACAACACAATTAGTTCAAATCACACGTGGATGTCTGACATGTTTGCACTACACCGCAACCAGCAGTCACATCACCAGGCTGAAGGAGATTCTTCTAACTAGCTCCTGGACATTATCTGTCACTCTAATCTGCCACTTTGTGCCAGATTGTGACTCCCTAGCTGTGTTGCGTTCACATTGCTTCCAGGCGGATACCTCTGGCGACACTCTAGACAGTAATTGTTTTTGTCACACGGCACCACCAATGCAGTTGAATTCCAGGGACAGATCTAGGCATGGGGGGGAGGGGGCATGACGGCCCTGACGGCCCCACCAAACATGATGGCATGCAAAGCAACCCAAATTTCAAAGATATTTCAACTCCATTTTTCAACCAACTCCATTTCATCGGTCAAAACAGAAAGCTCTCTGAATCAGACCTTTAGCTTTATGCATGCTGCGTGTCTGTTGCAACTTCAACAACAACTGATGTTATTATTGATGCTTTACTTGCCTAATAAAAGTCCTGTAACCGAAAATGGTATGGGTGCGACTTCATCGCCCGTGGCGCGCCCCCATACCGTTTTCCCCTGCCCCCACCCCCCCAATTGAGAAATGTTACATCCGGGCCCGTTGAATTCTGCTCTAATAGGCAAATCCTATTCCATCTTTCTCCCTTTCTTTCTGTAGTGCATGCAACAATGAAAATAAAAAGCGCTATGCAGGCTCTGGTGAACAATATGACAGTCGATAATATCCTTCAAAAAATCCAGACACATTCACTGTATAGCTTGCGGTATACTCTTTTCTATCTTACAAAGACATCAGGGAAACGGTGAGTAAGAGTGAAGTGAAGTCAATAATAAAGTATTCCGACGATGTCTCTGGATGCCATGGGGGATAAATTAGCATCTTGAGATCGGCGCACTCGCTCAGTCCATCTGCCAATATCCCAAATGGCTCGCCACTTAACACTGATCTTGTTTTCTGAATTCACAAAAAGCTAAGCTAAAGGCATTGCAAAAAGACAGATGTCCTCATTACAGTGAAACTATCCAAAGAGGCAATGTCTTGTCTGAGCCCCGCAGGCTCACTTTCAAACTCAATAATCAATGTAGAGCATTTTCCTACCAGGAGAGTTTAATGCCTGTAAAAATCTGTTGGGTGAATGAATGCTGTTCAGGGTGACTGAATCACTACTAGCTAGAACACAACATGATGATGAGACAACATTATTGAGTACCCTATGATGGGGTATTCAATGGTAAATGGTGCATTTATATAGCGCCTTTATCCAAGGCGCTTTACACAGATTGTGCATCACATTCACCCATTCACACACACATTCATACACTGATGGCAGTGGAAACCATGCAAGGTACCTACTAGCCCATCAGGAGCAATTAGGGGTTAAGTGTCTTGCCAGGGACACATCAACACTAACTCTGCAGGAGCCCGGGATCGAACCGGCAACCTTGTGGTTACCATCCGGTAACTCTACCTCTGATCCACTGCCGCCCCCATGATGCGAAACAGTATGTACTAGGGGTGGGACGGTGCGCTTATCCCACAGTTCGGTTCGTACCTCGGTATGGGGGCCACGGTTTCGGTATGTTTTGCTTTTTAAAAATAAATAACATTCGTTTATGTGCAAATTGGATGTGAATATAAAAAATAAATCAAGATTTTCGTTAAACAACCTTGTATTGTAAACTCAAATGTTAAGGTATTAGACTAAAAATATTCCCTGTTCATACATATTACAGTATAGGCCTGTCTTCTTCCTTTTCATTATTTACAGAAGAAAAAATGTATATTGCTATTTGTGCCTCATTATTAGGCTATTTTCAAGAGAAATATAAAATACCTAATAAAATAAAATGAATGCATGTTTCAGTTAAGTATCAGGCAGGTAGCATGCAGACATGCAGCATTGTAGACAGACAACAAAGTTAAATTAGTTTAGTTCACAAGAAAATATCTGCTTTATTAATCAGGATATTATTATCCATACTATAAGGAAATGTGTCTGTCTGAACCGACATATTGCGGTTCATTAGTGCGTATTGAACCTTTTTTTCGGTGAATTTACAGACTATAAGCCGCTACTTTTTTCACATGCTTTTGACCCTGCAGCTTATACAACGGTGCGGCCAATCTATGGATTTTTACAGGTAACGCAGGGGTGGTCCTTGAGAAGGTTCCAGGTAGAGCCCGACCGATGCCATATTTTTGTGGCCGATGCCGATACCGATTTTTGGAAAAAACTGCACCGATGTTACCGATGTTTGGGACCGATGTATAATAATTAATTAAAATAATTAAAAATACATTTGAAAAACTTCTAAATGTCAAATTTATTCTCTCTTTCAAGTAAACAATAGAATACGACATTGACATCATTTACTTTTGTGAAATAATTCCATTTGCTGTGTTTCTTTTTCTGTTCCAGGCAAATATCGGCCGATATATCGGCCGATGTTACCGATATATGGGCAGATTTTACCGATATAATGGCCGATGTATCGACCGATATATCGGTACGAATATCACCAATACCGATGCCGATATATCGGTATCGATATCGGCCGATATATCGGTACGACAGATATATCGGTCGGGCTCTAGTACCAGGTGGGCTCCACAGTCCACACACTAAATGACGGAAAGTTGGTTAAGCAGATGTAACTCTTTGAGAGCGTGAAAAATGAAACCAAATGGACCCTTGCAGGACCACCACTTAATAAGTCATAAGTCATGTTCATTTTGATGTTTTGTCTCTTTTGTTTGCGAAAATCCATCCTGGAATTGTGAACAAAACCAAAAGAAATCTTTAGTTTTGGGGTCTGTGGGGTGAAAATGTTGTTAAATCATGGTCTCAAATGCTGAATAAATAGTGGGCCCTGGGATAAATAAAAAAAAAGTTGAAAAACACTGCTCTAACATGAAGCTTATTGCCTGGTGCGGCTTATAGTCTGGTGCGGCTTATAGTCAGGTGCGGCTTATACTACAGAAAAAAAAAAAAAATCAGTATTTTGCCTCAAATTTAGCTGGTGCGGCTTATAGTCAGGTTCAATGAGGGGAAGTGTAACAGGCCGGAAAGCTTGAAACTGAAACTGAAACTAGGGTTTTTTCACCCCAGGGGCTCAATGAGAACAGAGAGGAACTTTTTATATGGTCACCACACTCTGTAGTAGGGAGGATTAGCCAAAGAAAGAAGAAAAAAATAACTATCTGACTAAGGTGGAATCACTTACTATACCTTTAAACGACATTAAACGCAGCAACATCGCAGCTGTACGTAAAGCTTGAATTATGCACTCTCTAGCAGCAAAGTGTTTGTTTGATACAAATCCAGCGTTGACATGTTATGAGCTACTTTGTGTCTGGAGTTTGGAAGCACTCATCATAAGTCACTGAGCGGCTCTTTGTACCACCTGTTTAGAATTTGCACAGGATGCAGGAGGAAGCAGCATGATTTATTCATGCAAACAAGTGCTTCCAAACTCCAGCACTTAGAAAAAAGATCAAATGCAGACAGAAAGTAGTTCATAGCATGTCTACGGTGGATTTTTATCAAACAATCGCTTTGCAGATATAAATAGGATGATTCAAGCTTTCCCTACAGCTGCGATGTTGGTGAGTTTAACATTGCCTGGAGGGTATTGCAACTCTAGATTCACTCCATTATAAAATAAATGTAGAGTTGCAAATTGCGGCTAGCAATTTGTACCACTGTGGCGCACCATACTGGGGACCACCAGTGGTTCTTGAGAGGGTTAAAGGTGGTCCGCAGGCTAAATGATGGAAAGTTGGTTAACCAGGTGTAACTCTTTGAGAGCGTAAACATGAAACCAAATGGACCCACAAGGGTCCATGTTTACACTCCCAAGAGTTAAAATATCCATCCTCCTGAATTAGCCTATTAGCCCTATTAGTCTACACAACTAGAGAATGTAGAAGAGTAATGGTCATTTTGATCTGTATGTTTGACTGTTTTGTTTCCCCAAATCTAGCCTGAAATTGCAGACAAAAGCAAAATAAATCTTTCCTTTGGGTCTGTGGGGTGAAAATGTCATCAAATGGTGGTCCATGGCTAAAAACGCTGAATAAATAGTGGGCCCTGGTATGAGAAAGGTTGAAAACCACTGATGTAATGTAATATTACAGTATGGCACCATAATGTAATGTATTGTATATCATTGTATGGTAACAAATTTTGAGTGGGAAGTGTCTGTAATAATGGTTGCCTTGAGGAGTGAAACCACACAAAACATTTCACACAGCAGAGAGCAGGGGCGGATGTAACATTTACCAATTTGGGGGGGGGGCAGGAGAAAATGCTATGGGTGCTTCATCACCCGCGTCGCGAAGCGATGAAGCCGCAGTGGCCGCACCCATACCATTTTCAGTTACAGAACTTTTATTAGTCAAGTAAAGCATCAATAATAACATCAGTTGTTGTTGAAGTTGCAACAGACACGCAGCATGCATAAAGCTAAAGGTCTGACTCAGAGAGTTTTCCGTTTTCAATGTTGAAATGCTGTTGGTTTAGTGGTGACACAGCTGTAGTTAGTTAGTAGCAGTAGTAGTGTTTCACATCATTTTAAATAGAAAGCACTTTAATTTGAAATATCTTGGGTTGTTTTGCATGCCATGCCATCATGTTTGGTGGGGCAGTCAGGGCATTTAGGGGGGCATTGCCCCCCCCTTGCCCATGCCTAGATCCGCCCCTGGCAGAGAGACAGCATGATCTGCCATGGGCCACACACATATAATCACTCTCACTCTCCATCTGTCACAGAGCAGGCTGACAAGGTGACATGATGGTAGGGTGACCAGATCCAAACTGTTCATTTGAGGGACAGAAGTGTTGCATGTGTGGGACAAGTGGAGTGTGGAAACGGGACAAAATGTCCCGTTCAAGATTCCATTTCACACAGCAAAAACAGCTGATCTAAAATCAAAAATAGCTGATCTACGATCTCAAAACGCGTCGCGTTGCGACGCGTTTTGAGATCGTAGATCAGCTATTTTTGATACGACAGTATGCGATGTGGCCTCTCTAGAGTGAGTGTGGAAATATAGTGGTACCACATGTGGGAATTATTTTAAAAAAACATAGCAAGAAATGATGAAATCCAACTATTAGGGCACTACAAATTATTAGGGTATTTTGAACACTGATGTCTGTCAGTCACAATGTGGGACAGAGTCTCAATTTGTGGGACGCTTCAAAAATCTTGAAAATGAGGGACTGTCCCACGCAAAGAGGGACATCTGGTCACCCTACATGATGGGCTCTCTGTCTGTCTCTCAACAGCTCAGACAACCAGGGAAAAGGCCCACATCCTCGAGCAAAATGTGCCAAAAGGCATCACTATGATTCGTCTATGGATAGAAGCAGTAGAGCTATGGACCAGAGCTACGCTTCCACATGTAGCGCGCACACACAACACACACAAATTAAAAACCTATACTGTTACACAATACTGAATTAAAGGGGAATTCCACCCATTTTCAACATTATTTCAACATTTAATGGACCCGCTAGGTCCATTTGGTTCACATTTGCATCCTCTCAGGAATTTTTGGGATTTATTACTTCTTTAAATGGCTGGATATTAAAACTACAGAGAGAGAAAGAAAGAAAAAAGAAAGAAAGAAAGAAAGAAAGAAAGAAAGAAAGAAAGAAAGAAAGAAAGAAAGAAAGAACTGCAATAGTGTCACATTTTACATTCAGTGAGCCAATTAAATTGTGAAATACAGGTGTAGCATTATACACACAGGACAGTGGATTCTACACTCTAAAGACCAGACAGAGACAATACACTTCCAAGCAATAGAGGAGCATACCACGCAGTACTACAGCATCAAAGTGAATGGGGTAGTAGATAACATATAGTCTATGACTGGATAGTGAATTCTGTTTTCTAACTTAGAACAGAGACAACACAGTCACACATCACCATACACTCTAACCAGTGATACCTAGGAGATGACGAATACACTAAAATACAGCATAAAACTAAAGCATGATTAAGGAGTGAATGGGGCCTAATTGGTCACATTTAGCCTACATTCAGTGAGCTAATTAAATTGCGAAAGAAACAGGTGTTTATTTCACCCGTTCCCTGTTTAAACAAAATCGCTTGGATATCTACTAGCATGCATACTGGATAGTGCATTTTGTATTATAACTTCTAGAGTGAGCAATACAGACAGTAGTATACTATCCAGGCACTACAAGACTACGTCCACTACACAGTACAGCACACAACTGAAGCATGAACAGCCAGAGGCAATGCCATTGTCGTATTAAAACGCCATTTCTCTGGGTCCACATGCATTTTCAATAAGCTGTGGCGTCTTATGCAGCCCAGTCCCCCATTCGCCTTCATAATAAATCAATTCTAACAGAAATTCGAGTCACTCACTACTTACTTTCGTGTTTTGAAGTTCCCCATGTGTGCCGCGGGACTCCGGGACTCTTGATGATGGCTCTGCCCGCTGATTTCAACGCATCCATGCCTGACAGAGGAAGGTGTGTGTGGGTGAGAGAGAGAGAGGTGGTCCGCAGGTATAGGCAGGTGGATGGGATGGATGTATGCACACTGTGCTAGTGTGCTCCTCCGTACGTCCGGTGGACCACAAACAGCCGAGCGTTCAGTGAATGGTCACGGTGCATGGAGAGATAGACAGAGAGCGAAGCATGAAGTTAATTCCGCCCCAGACTCGGAGCCCTGCAGTGGGCAGCTATAGGCGTGCACTGCACACCCCCAGCGGATGTTCTGCTGTAGCTGCTAGGATCTGTCCACACTACTAAACACTCCGACTGCACTGATAAATTAATAGTGAAAAGCACAACTGAGTGAGTGAGTGTGAATCTTCCCTTGCCGTGGTAAAGGCATAATGAACTGCCGGCAAGTCTTACAAATGTAGGGCGTTCCCTTCAGATGTCGTACACACCCACCACCACCCACTTCAGAAGTGACAGAGCCTTAGAAATAGACAGAGTTGCGACATTGATGGGGCAGAAAAATAGCCCGGTCACGTGGTGCATGTACTCGTGCGAGCCGATAGACTCCAATGCATTCAGAAACTCCCGGCTGTCACTACTCGTTGTCACTATCCAATACAAGTCTATGTAGAGGAGTCGCCATTGCACTGGCCCCGTGAAGTGAACGGAGTTACACGGAGTATCACGTGAAGTGAACGGAGTAGTACCAGCCTGGTGCACGAGGGGCGCCCAAGAGTAGCTACACTATGTGAACCTGCTGCAGTGCTGCTCGATCCTGATTGGAGGAGAATTCACCCTCCACCTGGGGAACTTTTATTAGCTCCTCTGCTAACGTGGGGGAGGGCGAAACTCCATATATGGTCTGCACTGCACACCTTATAATAGAGCATTTTAACAGATTTTTTTTTTTTTTTTTTTTGTGATATCTGACAAAAGTGAAATCACTTATCCTACCTTTAAATGAGTCTCTACAATGGAGAAATAAAGAATTCTACTGGAATCTCAATGTTGTTTATCTCTATAAAATAAAGAGAAAATTGCTATGGGAGGTGGCTGCACATAGTGTGCGTGCGTGCGTGCGTGTGTGCGTGTGCGTGTGTGTGTGTGTGTGTGTGTGTGTGTGTGTGTGTGTGTGTGTGTGTGTGTGTGTGTGTGTGTGTGTGTGTGTGTGTGTGTGTGCGTGTGCGTGTGCGTGTGTTTCTATCACAACCAAAGGTGTCAACGTTCACGCATTGACCGTGAGACTAACGCATTTGACGTCATTCACACTCTCTAACGCCACATGTCCTATCCCTCACGCACTGTGGGAGCATGGTGATTTTTCTTTTTTTTACGTGCTACAACTGATATTGCCAAATCTGCCTTATTGTAAGCGGCTCTGTGCTAGCGTTGTCTATAATGTTGTCTAATGAGCAAGTGTCTGTACATGTTTGCTGGTTTCTCACTCGAAATCTGGCAACACCAAGACCAGAGCCAATAGAATCGCACTAAAAGAGTCGCGCTGTTGAGGCATTGTGGGGTCCGAAAAAGCTCTAGTTGTCCCATAGAGTTATATGGGTTGTCCCCATTTGTTGTCCCCATTCTACATACAACTCTATGTAAAAGAGCCACCATAGGCGCCATTGGACTGGCCCATGAAATGAACACAGAGTTGTCGCAACTCTGTGTATACTCTAAGGTTTTAGCAGCACACCCGGTATGATTGAATATGAAATGTCAGCTACTGGATGAAGACCTGTTGTTGTGAGGTAAAAATTCAACTGAATTATTATTAATGGATTACATTACAGATATACATGAATCATGGCAATGTTTTGATAGTTGACCAACGTCATGGCTGTTAGGTTGCCATCATGGTTTGCAGCTTTTCTTTCTGTTTACCAGTAGTGTGTGAGACTATTAGCTGCAGTACTCCTTTAGCTTGTGATTTACATGCCTCTCAGCTGTTAGTAAATGAAATTCGACGATCTTCTCAGGTATTAGGAGGACAATATGAGCTACCAGAAAAATAATTGGGTGTTTTTGATGAATCTTATCTTGGTTAAAATGAAGTTTTAAGTCATAATGGGTTTGTATAGGAAGGAGCTGGAGGCGCTAAAATGAACATCAAATATCTAAATAGTGAATGTAGTAACCTATAAACTGTCTGGTGTGTTCACATGAGACTGAGTAGTAGAACATATAATGACCAAAAGTTTTTTTTTTTTTTTTTTTTTTTTTAAGTGAAATACCCCATAAACCAACAGCCTCTATTGAGTAATTGCTAAATTAAATATTTCAATGCACATTTAGTTAGCACTAGATGACTGTTTTTGTTGCTGTTTTTAAGTCTTGATTTAATGCGTTTTCAAGTTTCATGTCAAGCACTTTAAGGAATTTAATGTGAATGATACATGCATGTTAATCAACATGCAATAATTGAGTCATTGTGTGTGTGTGTGTGTGTGTGTGTGTGTGTGTGTGTGTGTGTGTGTGTGTGTGTGTGTGTGTGTGTGTGTGTGTGTGTGTGTGTGTGTGTGTGTGTGTGTGTTTAAAAGGAAAAAGAAAATTAGCATGGATTGGTATAGCTTTGCTATGGTAGGAATATTTATTTAACATTTTAGAATATTGGGATTTCTGTTCTGACAATGCAAGTTTAAAAGCAACTGACGGTGCTTCAGTCTTGTTCTGGATAGAGGCTGTAAATGTGTGACCAGTGACCACTACCTTCTTATGACAGCCACTGGACCCCAAAGGAGTGACTGTTCCTTGAAGTGTTGTTTAAGTCTTGTCGTAGAGACTCAGTCCCCTTTGTGACCAAAACTGGGAATGGTTGTCTATTATGAAGCCAGGAAAATAGATGTGTGCTGGTGTCCCCATGGTATACACTAACTAGAGAGAGGGCACAACGAGGCTGACATTGCATGGAGAACAGCTGGCAGGGAGGTGAAGACATCAGTCTTAAAGATTACAGATCATTGTTAAAATAGGCTAAATCCACAAAAAAAAACACATTTTTTCCGGCCGTCGCCCTCCGGGCGACGGCCAAACGCATTAAGACACTAGTTTCTCACTCTTGACATTTTCCAGAAGTTGGCAACCCTGCTCGCACTGTCTGCAACGTGTGTGCACACTGATAATAATCTTCGCCTGAGGGCATCAGTCTATGTTCAACTCGGTGTGAATACACAATTCAGCCCATGCATTGTTACACACACACATATTTGTATTGCACACATGAAGTCCATCGTGTTGATGCACGCCACTCATGCCAATTAAAGCAATATCCAGCTATTTGGACACCCCTAGTAACAGGGGCCGATCTAACATTTCCCAATTGGGGGGGACAAGAGAAAATGGTAGGGGGCGGCTTCGAAGCCGCACCCATACCATTTTGGTCATAGGACTTTTATTAGTCAAGTAGGCTAAAGCATCAATAATAACATCAGTTGTTGTTGAAGTTGCAACAGACACGCAGCATGCATAAAGCTAAAGGTCTGACTCAGAGAGTTTTCTGTTTTCAACGATGATGAAATGCTGTTGGTTTAGTGGTGACACAGCTGTAGCAGTAGTAGTGTTTCACATCATTTTAAATATAAGCAGTTTGATTTGAAATATCCAGGTTTGTTTTGTATGCCATTGTGTTTGGGGGGGGCAGACTGGGGGGCATCCGCCCTGCTTGGTAACACGATGTGTTTGTTTTATATTATTTTGAAAGATCCACTGAAAAGCTGATTAGAATGATACTGGGTTGAAACTTTGATGTGATTCAGTGGATGGATGCGTCCTTCATTTGCTGTGTATTGGCACCCTCTATTGATGTGAAGCGGCTATTACAAAGTCCACTGTATGCTGCTGCTGTAGTTGTACATCAGTGGTTCCCAAAGTGGGATCCAGGGACCTTAGGGGTCCTTGATTCGGTTCCAGGGGGTCCCCAACTAAATATTAGTTACAGGTAGGAACCAAATGGACCCTTATGGATCTGTAGCCATGAGAGTGTACAAGTGGTAAAGTAACATTGATTTTACAATATAATTGGGCGTTCCCAGAGATAGAAATTACATTAAATGGGGCTCTGTAGACTAATGCATGTCACGCTGGGTTTGGCTATGTGTTTGTCCCTAAATGGTTGAGAATCACTGAGAGAGGCATAAAAAAAAATCTTCTCTTATGAGGTTCCCTTGGCATATTAGTCAGTTAAGTTTGGGCGCCACTGATGTGGTGAGTCCCACAACATACAGAAAATATGTAATGCTACTGTAGAATGCTGCTTTATCAGAGGGTGACTGTGGTTCACAAGGTAGAACAGGTCATCCAGTCATCCGACAGTCGGTGGTTCGAAGTGTCCTTGGGCAAGACACTGAACCCCAAGTCGCTCCTGATGTGCTGGTTGTGCCTCGCCTTTGTTCCAGTATGTGAATGTAATGCACAATGTAAAGCGCCTCAGATAAAGGCACTATATAAATGGTAAATGCACCTTTTACCAATTACCAAAACATTTCTCTTATTTAAAGGTTAATAGAGGCAACTTTTTAGCCAAAAATCAAAATACTGTAGATGTAGGTCTATGGCTATATTTTTTGCTTCCACTTTGATGCTGCAGCTGTTTCCCTGCAGACAGACACTTGCTTCGTCCTGCAGATGCTCCAGAATTTGTTGTCAACAAGTCATGAAAACATTCGTCAGGGGAAGGTGGGGGGACAGTGTTTTAGCCAATCACAGCCAATAGAGTGGAGGTGAGGAGGGGTTAGATTTTAGTTTTAGTTTTTAAACAAATCTGTTTGTACACACTAAAGTTGCCTCTATGATCTTTAAGAAAATGCTGAAGAGCATGAACACACAAACAAACAGACACAAAGCACAAAGATTGCTTTAAGTCCTTCTTGGCGAAATCTTTATTTACTGTAAGTCTCTGCACAACTCAGTGTGGTGTGGGCTTTCATGTCAAGTAAGTGTGATCATTAGCCTACAATAGTCATAATCTCACAAGTATTTCACACCCAGAAAAGGAAATCATTGTAGGCTACGCAGTTCATTTAGAAAGGATTATTACAGTCTAGCAGCCTGAGGCGGCATGCCGCAGGTATCATTTTGCTGCCGTGTGGTTGTTTGAGATGGTCTCTAGTTAAAGTTTTCATGACATAATAAAATGTATGTTTATGGATTTTTTTTACGACCTCAATTACACCCAAACCACCTGGAACTATGAACACTGAATGGATTTTCTTGTGATCTGGAATTTTCAGACTTTTTGTTCTGCAATGAAAACTGTCTGTGGTCAGATTCCCAGGAGCGGATCTAAATGTCCAGCTGCCCACTAAACCAACAGCATTTCATCATTGAAAAGAGAAAACTCTCTGAGTCAGACCTTTAGCTTTATGCATGCTGCGTGTCTGTTGCAACTTCAACAACAACTGATGTTATTATTGATGCTTTACTTGACTAATATAAGTCCTGTAACCGAAAATGGTATGGGTGCGGCTTCATCGCCCTCATACCATTTTCTCTTGACCCCAATGTTACATCCACCCCTGCAGAATCCTATACCATAATATGGGATTTGTGGAGTCTTTTTTTTTTTTTACCTCACAGAAGATCCCACACCGCAAAAAAATCTATTCGAATGTTTTTTTTTTAATGTGCAATTGAGTCTAGAGATGAATAAGAAAAATTACAAAAACTTTTCTTTTTGAACGTCACAATCCCTTTAATGTACTTTCCTGTTATCAGACACTAACTGCAGCTACATACACTTGCTGTTATTTATGTGTACGTGTGTGTGTGTGTGTGTGTATGCTATTCTAGCTACACATAGCGCATAGTAGAATCATGCAGCCATTATTATTATTATTATTACTGGTCTTGTTTGTGTCTTAAAAAGGATGCTGTGGTACTGCTATACAGTAGCTACCCCTAATGCCAGTGAAAGACTGCATCAGAATAAGCATTTTTAATAAACCGGAAAGCGAGAGAGACACGTGTATTCCCTCAAAATTTCACAAAAACCTCCAATAATGAAATAATCCCCCGGCTGCAACCCCGTTTCCAATTTCCTTTACCACGATGGAAGACTCTGGATGTGAAAATGATTGACATTCTTTATGGTATTAATTACAAGCCCTCGTGTTGTCGTTTCAAATAAGGCGACAACCCCAAAGCCACAGAGAATGTTTTTTTTTTTTACCCCAATCACAAAGAACAATTAAAGTACAGTCTTGAAATAAGTAATTTCTGTCGATTGTATACTCTCTCAGTTCGCGTTCGCCATTTCTAGAATTCATTCCAAGTCGTCGAACCGAGCCGGTGCAGCATGCGTCTTCTTCTTCTTGTTATTTTTTTCGTTTTGCATATTATTATTCAGGTACGAACAGAACACTGCATCTTTAAAACACCAGAGGGTAGTAGGTACTGCCGGTAACCTTGAGAGAGAAAAAAAAGCCTAACGCTTGGACCCTGTTTCGCACAGCAGCCTGTCAGTGTTATCTTCAACAATATTATTAATATTATTATTATTATTATGGCATCAGCTTGGGAAGCATCGACGGATATTTCTTCCTCCGTAAGTGACAAGACAGTTTTGCATCATGTACTGTATGTTAAATTGTTAACATCATCACCATCCATTGCCCCCTGCAAACAGAACAGATCATGCTTCTGGAAATCATGGCTACGTTGTTCTCTTTATGTGGGGAATGTGTGTGTGGAGGGAGTTTAGGTCCGTAGAAGTAGAAGGAACGATATTATAGACTAGTCAGAGAGGAGGAAGAGAGAGCTAGGGCTTCATAACAAATGAAGGAGGCTAGTTTTAGACGAGGAGGAGTAAAAGGTAGTGTCTTTTCTTTTTAAAAGGGACAGAAAAGAAGTAGAAAGAGCCTGTATACCCACTGAACTTCAGTCAGTTAGCATGCTCTCAACAGTCATTTCTGTTGTCTAAATGTTCATAGTTTCCATCCCCGCAATGACAGAGAAATACCTGCCTGATTTATTTTTTTTTATCATTCAACCCCTCCAGTTCTTTTTTCTAAATGTCACATCATTGTGTCACTCACTCATGCATACTAATCTCTCTCACACGCACGCACACATCCACACCGCGCTCAATATTTTCAGTTTTTCTAGTTTACTCTTCCTCCATAATGCCACGAACGTGCTTCCTGGAGGAGGGGAGCTATAGTAGAAGGCAACTGGTGGGATGTTGTTGTTGTGGGCCTATTATGGTGGAAGGAAGCAGGACTTGCAGGCCTTGCCGGGCCAATGTTTTTCAGGGGGCAAAAGCCAAAAGTCAGTCACATCAGTCCGTGGATAATAATATCATCGACGAAGCAAAGAATAACAACAACGACGACCTGACTGACTCCAAGTCGAAGAAGACTCAGACGATGTCTGCTTCAAAGACAGGCCACGCTGCTGCTGTCCCTTCTCCTCCGTCACCTCCTGGTTTCTCAGTCCCTTCCAGCTCCTCTCCTCCTCCTCCTCCTCCCCTGCTTTCTGAGGCACGGTGGTAGTCTTGGTGGTGGTCTTGCGACAGGGTCTGGGAGCGTTCCTGCTGCAGGGAATCGGCCGACAGGCTTCGGCTGGACAGGATGCTGCTCAGGCTGGACTGGCGGGCGCCTCGAGGCTGGGTCTCAATTTCTACACGAACTTCGATGTTTGTTCCATCCCTGTAGGGGGGAAAAATAACATACAGACTGAGTTATACAGTATGTAATCAATTAAATGTTGCTCTTCTAGCTGTGAGTGCTGTTGCCTCACAGCTAGAATGTCTTGGGTTGGATTCCTGCTAGGGACACTGCTGTCGGTGCTGGTGGCGTGTCTGCTCCTCCATGTCATCAGTGCTCATATACCCGAGGCGGGGTTGGCGAAAGGGCCTTTCTGTGTGGAGTTTGTATGTTCTCCCCGTATCCCCTAGGGTAGATACCCCCACAAAAACATGCTGTAATCCTGGACTCTAGACTGCCTCCCCCTGGCCAGCCGGGGCACCTGATGGAGGGGACTGGAACTGGATGGAATAACGTGTTCCTTCCACGCGCTACGTCCAACCAGGGAAACTCCCCCCTGTCAGGTGAAAAGAAGGCAGCTTGGACTCCTCATGCATTAAAGGAAGCATGAGGTTTTATGATCTCAATTACACCCAGAAAACCTGAACTTTGAACATTCATTGGAGTTTTATGTGGAGGTTTGGAAGGCTTTTGAGCTGCAATAAAAAACGGGCAAAGCAGTGAAAACAGTGACATCTGCTGGCAAATCTCACTGACATATGGGAAAATCAGAGCATTTGTTTGAGCCAGAAAACATTCAGACCTCAGAGAATCTACTGAATGTGAAAAGGTCAGGTCTTTTTTGGGTGCAATTGAGCAGAGAAGAAAATAAGAAAAACTTCAAAACAAAAATGTCACAATCCCCACTTTATCTAGACTTATCCAAGTTAATTAATTGTAGAACAGCTTCAGTACCAATAACAATTCATATTTCAATGAATGGAAGGATGTGTTTTTCTAGCTTTTTGCACAGCAGTATGGATATGTTTTTTTGTTATGATCAGATTTAAAGCAGCAGTGTTAACAATAAAATAGATCAGCAATTAAAAGAAACTACAATCACTGCAATAACTTAAAATATTCCATGGAGGGGGCAAATCTGAAAGGGATGGACACGTTGTTCCACACGCGACAGCAAATACAGGGTGAAAAGTATAAGTTTACAGTCTGCGGAATCCATTCCAGACTACTTTTTTTTTTAGAAAGAACTTAAACTAACCTTAAAAAGTCGACGCTGCCGCCAGGCACAGGCACAATAACCACCTCGCAGTCCGATTGGCTGTCGCGCTGCGTGAATACGTGGCGTTTCTCGGCTGCTTGGTCCAGCTCCGTATAGCTTCCCCCGGCGGGCTTCTGGAGGGGCGGAGCTATGCTGGGGAGCACGCCCACTTCCTGTACGCTCACCCTGACTTCCTGCAGGCTGCTGTCGCTGAGCGCTGCGTTGTTCTGACCCGTCCAGTGGTCACTGACTACATGAGAGAAAGCAGGTCTTCAAGAGAGGTTGAAACAGATTTCATCAGATCATGGCCGTGTATGTACACACTTCAAAGCAACAACACTCATTAGTAATGCACTATTATTATCCAGTGCTATTCAATTTTATAGGTGTAATTATACCTAGTTTTGTTCCCCCGCTGTCTAGTCTCACTTGACAGACTGTTGCCTCGGATAATTTCCTTAATTTATGATTTCATGATTATGACACACTTTATTTCTTGTTTGCCCTGTATATTTTAAGTGTGTGTGTGTGTGTGTGTGTGTGTGTGTGTGTGTGTGTGTGTGTGTGTGTGTGTGTGTGTGTGTGTGTGTGTGTGTGTGTGTGTGTGTGTCTGTGTCTGTCTGATTTTAAAATTAAATATTCCATAAAAAACGTCAATTAAATTAAATAGTCAATTAAATGAAATCCACTCATATCTACAGATGACATTCTATGGAAGATATATTGTATGTGAGGCATGTTATTGGCAGGTTATTGAATCTAATGATCATTACATCTTGATGTAAAAGAAAATATTTCTAAATGTTCTCATGTGTATCATATGGACAGAGTTAAAATCAGGAATATTTACGATTAATGTAAAATATTTATTAATATGTATTGATATAAAACAAGCAGACTGACCCCTGGTCTAACCTAGTCTAAACCTAGCCTAAGCCTAAACTACTCAGTGACTTAAACAGAAGCTACAGCATATACTCACAGCTGGCTAAATCCTCCAGCTGTATCTTGTGTGTTTCAGAGTCCGGAGGTTCACTCTGAGGTCGACACCATCCGTTCCTACACAGTGACATGGGGACCACCCCGTACACATAGGTCAGCATGAGAGGCACTCCTACACCTGTACACACAAACACAGTGACATGGGGACCACCCCGTACACATAGGTCAGCATGAGAGGCACTCCTACACCTGCACACACAAACACAGTGACGTGGGGACCACCCCGTACACCATAGGTCACACCTGCAGACAATCACACACACATGCAGCACACACACACAAACACACACCCAACAAGCGGACCAATCACACCACCATACACATAGGTCAGCATGAGAGGCACTCCTACACCTGTACACACAAACACAGTGAGATAGGGACCACCCCGTACACATAGGTCAGCATGAGAGGCACTCCTACACCTGTACACACAAACACAGTGACATGGGGACCACCCCGTACACATAGGTCAGCATGAGAGGCACTCCTACACCTGAAGAGAAAACACAAACACCAGCAACAAGGTCAGATTAAAGAGCTAGGATTATAACGTGATTACAATTATAGTAGCTTAGAGAAGTTTAATTGATTGACTGATCGACTGATTGATTGATTGATTGATTGATTGATTGATTGATTGATTGATTGATTGATTGATTGATTGATTGATTGATTGTAAGGAGTGGCAGTGGCCCAGGGGTAGAGTCACCGGATAGAGTCACCGGATGGTAACCACAAGGTTGCCGGTTCGATCCCGGGCTCCCGCAGAGTTAGTTGTCGAAGTGTCCTTGAGCAAGACACTGAACCCCTAATTGCTCCTGATGTGCTAGTAGGTACCTTGCATGGTTTCCACTGCCATCAGTGTATGAATGTGTGTGTGAATGGTGAATGTGATGCACAATCTATGTAAAGCGCCTTGGATAAAGGCGCTATATAAATGCACCATTTACCATTGCACATTTCTTGTGAGAGTGGTTTTGAAGGAGTCCTGGGATTTGCATGTCTTGTCACATTTCACATTTTGTGTCACATTTTGGTGGCATAGGAACCAAATTGTTTGGGCCTTGTTTGGGCCAATTAAGGGACTAAAACAGGTCTTGTTAGCAAAAAAAAAAAACAAGTCTTAAAAATGCTGAAATTGAACCAACGCTTTATTTTCTCCCATGTCACAGCAACAACTAGCCCTCTTTCAGTTTCAACAAGCCTCCCTGAAACCCCACCAGCAGAAAGCAGCCTCTTCCTGTGCCTGTAATGATTACACCACATGTGATCGCAGTAGGAATTCGGGGCATACAAAGCCTGTGCACAGAACTAACAAAAAGACCATCATTAACGCCCCCATGAGTGGCTAGAACGCTGAGACACCATGCAGGCTGAAGGCAGGGCGGATCTAGGCATAGGCATGGGGGGGCAATGCCCCCCTAAATGCCCAGTCTTCCCCACAAAACATGATGGCATGCAAAACAACACACGATATTCCAAATTAAAGTGCTTATATTTAAAATTTGAAACACTACTACTGCTACTAACTAACTACAGCTGTGTCACCACTAAACCAACAGCATTTCATCATTGAAAACAGAAAACTCTCTGAGTCAGACCTTTAGCTTTATGCATGCTGTGTGTCTGTTGCAACTTCAACAACAACTGATGTTATTATTGATGCTTTTACTTGCCTAATAAAAGTCCTGTAAGTGAAAATGGTAAGGGTGCAGCTTCATCCCCCGTGGCGCAAGCCACCATACCATTTTGTCCTGCCCCCCCAATTGGGAAATGTTACATCCGCCCCTGCTGCAAGGCAACCACGATGAGGGAGGTGGAGGCACTCAACACATAGACTCAGATGAGAGGAGAGAAAGAGAGCATGTGTGTGTGTGTGTGTGTGTGTGTGTGTGTGTGTGTGTGTGTGTGTGTGTGTGTGTGTGTGTGTGTGTGTGTGTGTGTGTGTGTGTGTGTGTGTGCGTGCGTGCGTGCGTGCGTGTGTGCGTGTGTGTTCGCTACCAGATGGGAGAGCAGTGAGAGGTAGTTACGGTGCCGGCGGTCAGTGAAGTGTGAACGGACATGGAGACCTCCCTCTCCTCCTGACTCATTACTTTAATAAGAAGGAATGTCCCGTCCTTCCTGACCACAGCGACCGCCGCTAGCAGCCAGACCACGCAGTGACCGCCGCTAGCAGCCAGACCGCGGCATGCTCATCTCATCACCACGCCGAGCCAAGATGCATTCAGAGCTAATTCATCGGATGACTCGACTCTCTCCCATTTAGGCACCGACTCTGTTTCTAAAAACGCCTTCTAAATACTAGCCTTAGGTTTTCGGAAAAAAACTCAAGCCCAAGTAAAGGCTGCCCGTTTGAAAGGACCTTACATGGCCTGGACTACAGCAAGGAAGCTTTTTTAAAGAAGGACATGTCATGGTCATGTGACTAAGCTGCGACATGACACTTTCATGGACAGTCAATGGCTGGTATTCTCGATCGCTGTGGTGTAGCAGGTATGGTGTAAGTCTTCTCATTGGCTCCAGGGCAGCAAATCAGGTGTGGGGCCATGCTCATTGGCTGCATGGCAGCAAATCAAGTCTGGCCTTCTGTGTACAGGCCAAAAGCCTATACCACCAGGCCTGGGCCTGGGCCTACCAAATAATTATCCATAATAATTAAAACCAGTCATCAAGAGCTTCAACTCATGATGAACAAAGCCGGGGAGTACAGTAACATTTTAATTGGGGGGTCAGGTGATTTCTAGACCTTTTGACTTGCAGGTTTTAATTATTCTGGGTAATTATTTGGTAAGCTCAGGCCCAGGCCTGGTGGTATAGGCTTTCGGCCTACACACAAGGCCCAAGACCTGATTTGCTGCCATGCAGCCAATGAGAAGACTTACACCATACCTGGCTACACCATAGCGATCGAGAATACCAGTCAATGGAGCCAGCTGGAACAGAACGTCAACATTATTGAGACCTCTGTCATACACAGTAATCAGTTAGGGACTATAAAAGAATAGATATGACAGTGTGCTGTCTAATCACTTGCTCTTTGATTTGGACAGAATGTACGATAAATGATTTCATTTGAGGATCTAACAGCAGCAGATATAGATTCTGTCTTGCGACATTTGGCTGCCTGCCAGAAAGGAAATGGCAGACAGTCTCACAATAGTTGGGGCATTCAGGAAAATACATTTTGCTCCTTAGATGCCTCTATAAAATTACCCAGTGTACACATAAAAAGATACAACACATCAGACAATAATGTCTTATACTCTATGTCTTGTCTTCTGTTATTTTCCAGAAGTAATTACTTTACGAAAGATCTCAGTTATTAAACCATGTTGTTTGTTCAGGAGCTGGTCACTCAGCTCTCATTGACTTCAATGCATTCCACCAAACTTCCAGCAGTAGTTTGTAATAGTAATGGTGCAACCAATCTGTTGCCTGGAATTGCATGATAGCCAAAAAAAAGAAAAAAGACATTGGTGTCACTACCTGCTTACAATATATACCTTAAGCACATCCCCCTATCCACAAGGAGGAGGAGTGCGCCAATGCATTATGGGAAGTGTAGTCCAGGGAATAGTGTCGATGACATACGAGACACTGCTAAAATCTGCATCCATCTACCTTGATTCCTGTGACATGATACATAATGCCCTTGATGTTTGTCATAGATGCCCCTGTTTCATTTCACCCTGAGGTCCCCCCTCCCTCAAATACAGTTTGCATGCTGCAGGTGGTTTTCATTCTAATGCAGGTATTTTAGTACCTCTAAACTTTTTTTTTCCACACATCACTTCAAACCACACACTACAAGATAATTGGGCCACTACATGATTTAAAAAAAAAAAAAAAAAAAAAAAAACTCAACAGGAGTTTCAACCTGAGTGATTGGAGTGAAGAATGGCAGAAGGGAGGGGAGGAGAGGAGGAGGAATAGATTACCTCTGGGATTACAAGTAAAGGACGTAAAACCAATCAGTATACTATTAAAATATGATGAGTTTGGAGCTACTAAAATACCCACATTAGAATAAAGACAGCCTGCAGCAATGTAAACTGTTGGAAGGGATCAAGTACATTATACTGTATATGATGTCACAGTGATCAAGGTAGATTGATGTCCAATGTGTTTTGGTGTGGAATTCTCCTTTAACACTATACCTATAGCAGCTAGTTGTAATGTTGTGGACAGAGCAGACGTTAGGGTCATTCCACCTGGCAGTGGTCGTGTGTTCCTTACCCACAGTGACAGCTGCTATGACAGGCGACACGAACACCGACATCATCACGCCACTGGCCACCGTCAAGTAGTGCTTACTTCCTGAGATATTGTTTTTCTTACAACGACCGTGGACCTGGGAAAATAAGGACAAATAAGACAACCGAAAATCAACAAAAACGCAAGAATTGGCTTCAGTCCCTTCAAACATTCACTATTTGATCTAGATCAACTTATCTAGGTCTAGTCTCTCACCCAAATAAAACTAAGGATTTTTTGTTTGTTTTTTCCACAATTCTTTGCTGTATTTTGGAGATAACAGGCAAACCTTTATCAAAATAATACAAGTATTGCACATTTTCTAACTGTATAGATTCTTTGACATTAAGTAATGCAGATGCTTAACAATAATTTAACACAAAATGAAACCAAATGGACCATTACAGGTCCATCTGTTCTCACATTCAGGTCTTGCATTCAGCGCAAAGACAAGTGACAGTTTTACAATGAAATTTGGGGGTCCCAGAGTTACCGGTAGACATGCCATTAAATGGGGGTCCGTATACAAATGCACGTCAAACTGGGGGTCCTTCAAATCAATGTTAGACTCGTAAAAAAAAAAAACCTCTCTTATCAGCGCATTATGTTTTCAAATAGGGTTCCTTGACATGAAAAGGTCTGGACACTGCCCTAAGGTCTTTTAAATCTTCTTAAGCACTTTATTTTGTTTGCTTTAAAGTACCGCATGCAGGAGTTTCAAGGTCAATGTTTTTGGTTTAATTTCAGGGAAGGCACTTTAGTATTGAATGATACCATAATGACATCAACCTACGATCCCATGGAAGTAAACAAATCCAAACTCAGGGGACCCCTGGGGGTCCCCTGAGTCGTCGCAATCTAATTTCTGGGTAGCAATGTGTTCCATCTGATAGGGAAGATGCTTTGTAAAGAGGCCAGGCTGGGTAATGTGCATCAGAAGGTCATTTCTGGTTTTGGATTTGTATTGTTTTTTTTTTTGCGACAAAAGCCGGAAATTACAATCCCCTCCGGACATCCTGTCCAACGAAAACAAAACAAAACAAAGGACAAAGCAATGAGTCATTATCATACATTTCAAACGGTCAGTTATTCCTTTTTCCCTCTGCATCAGCAACCACTGCTAAAACACATGGACGGTAGGTAGGTAGCCTCGACACCCAGGCTTTCAGTTTCGTCCACGTTGCGGGAAAACGGAAAGCCTGGACAAAATCGTTTAACCACGGTGGCCTAGAAGTGGGAGGAGTCAACCTTTAGGGGTGGGCGTGGTTCCAAATAGTTCACGTTTGTTTGAACACCATCCAATCAGATATTAATTAGATTGAATTGGAACTCAGGCTAGTAGATGGAACCATTTTAAAATATTTTAAAATAGTAGAAATTGGCAAATAAATGTAGGTAAAAGGGCTACTGGATATAGGACTAAGTCAGGCCCTGAGTCAGTCGAGTAACTCTGAAGAGGGTTGACAAACTTGTGTGCTATGTACAGTATAGACCAGGGGTGGTGAAGTGTGTAGACTGTATGGTGAGATAACATTACACATTTTCTCTGTGTAATGTTTTGTACTGTGTTATATGTTGCAGATCTGGGGCTCCATTTTTGTCACCGCTAAACCCCTTATCCCTTAATTCTCTTGGTGCTGTCCACGCGCTGCTCGTGGATATCCACGTGGAATACCACCGCCGAAAACGCGGACGGCTCGTATCACGCGGAAATGTAGATTTCATTCTTTAATCCAACTATTAGTCCGTGCGCATCGTCTGATGATCATCCCGTTGCTGACTTTCATTTGGGACAGAATTGGGGACAACTTTTTTTTCCCCCGTCCCATTGACATTCATTCAATCCAATGCATTCAAACGGCTCTCCTCCGGTTTGCCCCCTCAATGTCGCTGGCGCATGGGTTAAGCAGCCAGGGCTACACAGCTCTTCCTGACTTGTGAGCCGGATGTTTTGGGTAGATCGCCAGATGATCGATTAGGCAAGACAACAGACACAGCATAACAGAAACAGCACATCCTGTTTAGGAGATCTGAGCTTCAAAATAAGGGCTTTTTTACCGATCGAACTGGTTTGAGCCGCGGCAGTGGAGAGGAAACAAAGAAGATCCGCTCGCGTCAATGAGTTAACTTCTTTGCCTTTTAAAAAATAACATTTTTCAGTAGTTTAAATGGCCAGTCTACAAGCCCACAATGTGTCAATAGATTGGCACGTTGAACAATTCCAAAAAAAGTTTTTCAAAATACTAAAAAAAAGATAAGGGGTTTTCGGATAAGAGGTTTAGATGGTAACGAAAATGGAGCCCCTGGTCTCTTGTCTCCAAGATGAATCTCTCCTGAGGGAGACTAATAAACTGAACTTAAACTTTGATTTGATTACACATACATCATATTCATACTCATCTTTGCCTTTTATGTTGTGGTGTTTTTTTTTTTTTTTTCTTGTTGTGACTTGTGACATTTGGTTGTGTTCTGTGATTGGGGTTGTGATTGTGATTGTCTTTATGTTGAAAATAATGAAGTGTGTAAAAAACAGAAATAGATCAAATAGCACAGTGCATGTTTATTACCTTGCGGCCCATGTAGATGGGTATGAATGTTTTTTGTCTTACCTTGCGGCCCATGTAGATGGGTATGAATGTTTTTGTCTTACCTTGCGGCCCATGTAGATGGGTATGAATGTTTGTTGTCTTACCTTGCGGCCCATGTAGATGGGTATGAATGTTTGTTGTCTTACCTTGCGGCCCATGTAGATGGGTATGCCCACGATGATGACAGGGATGGCGATGCCGGCGATGAGAGAGATGACCACCGGCGCTCCCAGCAGCATGCCCACCTGCCACAGGACCTTACGGGTCTGAGACCACGGCTTCTTGCCCCAGAACGTACAGCCTGAGGGGCTAGATGGAGGAAGACAGGCACAGAGTCAGACATGGAGGAGAGGAGAGGAAGACAGGCACAGAGTCAGACATGGAGGAGAGGAGAGGAAGACAGGCACAGAGTCAGACATGTAGGAGAGGAGAGGAAGACAGGCACAGAGTCAGACATGGAGGAGAGGAGAGGAAGACAGGCACAGAGTCAGACATGGAGGAGAGGGAGAGGAAGACAGGCACAGAGTCAGACATGGAGGAGAGGGAGAGGAAGACAGGCACAGAGTCAGACATGGAGGAGAGGGAGAGGAAGACAGGCACAGAGTCAGACATGGAGGAGAGGAGAGGAAGACAGGCAGAGTCAGACATGGAGGAGAGGAGAGGAAGACAGGCACAGAGTCAGACATGGAGGAGAGGAGGAGGAAGACAGGCACAGAGTCAGACATGGAGGAGAGGGAGAGGAAGACAGGCACAGAGTCAGACATGGAGGACAGGAGAGGAAGACAGGCACAGAGTCAGACATGGAGGAGAGGGAGAGGAAGACAGGCACAGAGTCAGACATGGAGGAGAGGAAGACAGGCACAGAGTCAGACATGGAGGACAGGGAGAGGAAGACAGGCACAGAGTCAGATATGGAGAAGAGGAGAGGAAGACAGGCACAGAGTCAGATATGGAGGAGAGGGAGAGGAAGACAGGCACAGAGTCAGACATGGAGGAGAGGAAGACAGGCACAGAGTCAGATATGGAGAAGAGGAGAGGAAGACAGGCACAGAGTCAGATATGGAGGAGAGGGAGAGGAAGACAGGCACAGAGTCAGATATGGAGGAGAGGGAGAGGAAGACAGGCACAGAGTCAGACATGGAGGAGAGGGAGAGGAAGACAGGCACAGAGTCAGACATGGAGGAGAGGAGAGGAAGACAGGCACAGAGTCAGACATGGAGGAGAGGAGAGGAAGACAGGCACAGAGTCAGACATGGAGGAGAGGAGAGGAAGACAGGCACAGAGTCAGACATGGAGGAGAGGAGAGGAAGACAGGCACAGAGTCAGACATGTAGGAGAGGAGAGGAAGACAGGCACAGAGTCAGACATGTAGGACAGGAGAGGAAGACAGGCACAGAGTCAGACATGGAGGAGAGGAGGAGGAAGACAGGCACAGAGTCAGACATGGAGGAGAGGAGGAGGAAGACAGGCACAGAGTCAGACATGTAGGAGAGGGAGAGGAAGACAGGCACAGAGTCAGACATGGAGGAGAGGAGAGGAAGACAGGCACAGAGTCAGACATGTAGGAGAGGAGAGGAAGACAGGCACAGAGTCAGACATTCACAGAAAACAACACGCTAGAGTTCTCAAACTCTGCCCAAACCCGACCAGGCCTGGCCCGACCCGACATTTTAGGGTCGGGTCGGGCCTAAAATTATGCTAATCAGTAGGGCCGGGTCGGGCTTAGGGCTCCATGAAACAAATATTGAATTAGTTTATTTTGTTAAAAATAATAGTTCTGATCTGTCTGCCTGTGTATTTATCTATTATGAAGATGGTGCTGACTGGCATTTCACTTTTACTCTGTGGAGGAACTGCATCACAGCACAGCCATTTTTTATAATATACATTAACTAAAGCCAGTTATATTAAAAAAAATCATTATTCACAAGAGTGACAAGAGGTCTGCAAGGCCGCAATTTAACTGTGAATGTGTGATCTGGTATTTCTCAATTCTGCTGACATCACTCTCCGAGTCGACGAGTCTAAAGGTGGCCTTACCACGACCAGAATCGTTTCAATCTGAAATCTGATTGCTGCTCCACACACTACAAGATAATCAGGGCCGGTTATTTTTATCAGATTTCTTATCAGGTATAAGCTACACAATCTTATAACTCGGGTGCAAACATCCAACAACTTTTGCAACCACTGAAATAGATTTTTTCTGTGCGTGGGTGCGAGAGTGAGAGACACAGAGAGAGAGACAGAGAGAGAGATAGAGAGAGAGAGAGAGAGAGAGAGAGAGAGAGAGAGAGAGAGAGAGAGAGAGAGAGAGAGAGAGAGAGAGAGAGAGAGAGAGAGAGAGAGAGAGAGAGAGAGAGAAATTGCATTTCCAGCTGATCTGTCATGTTTGGTATTCGGGGAAGGAGAGGAGAGGAGAGTTGTGGGTAAATTAATTAGGAGGAAAATCTGACAAATGATAAATGTTCTTTCTCTCTCTCTCCCTCTCTCTCGTACAACAACTCCTTAGAATACACATTATTCTAATGTCTTGTACAAAAGTTGTACATGCAGATGAAAAGCGAGTGAAGCTCCATGTCTGTTTTTAATAGAGATAATCATCCTCTCTAACCAGGCTGTTCAACAGGGTTTACTGTTGCATAGGAATATGGAGGCAGGGGAGAGAGAGAGAGAGAGAGAGAGAGAGAGAGAGAGAGAGAGAGAGAGAGAGAGAGAGAGAGAGAGAGAGAGAGAGAGAGAGAGACAGAGACAGAGACAGAGACAGAGACAGAGACACAGACAGAGACACAGACAGAGACACAGACAGAGACAGAGAGACAGAGACAGAGACAGAGACAGAGAGAGAGAGAGAGAGAGAGAGAGAGAGAGAGAGAGAGAGAGAGAGAGAGAGAGAGAGTGAGAGTGAGAGTGAGAGTGTGAGAGAGAGAGAGAGAGAGAGAGAGAGAGAGAGAGAGAGAGAGAGAGAGAGAGAGAGAGTGAGAGTGAGAGTGAGAGTGAGAGTGAGAGAGAGAGAGAGAGAGAGAGAGAGAGAGAGAGCTGATTAATTGATGAATGGTGAGCCAGTGGATCCTGTCCAGGCCTGGAAAAATCAATGGGTGGCCGAGACTAGCATGCTTTTTAAAGAAGTGCTGTTTCAGAGCAGCACAGACATGACTAACTGGCTGGCTAGCTGGCTGGCAGCATGGCTGGCCAGCTAGTGCTGCTGCAATTGGTATTTTCATTTACGTTTTTTGATGTCAGACTGCAAAAAAAAGGATCAAAAGAAAGGACCACGCCCTTAAAAATGCTACTTTTGAGTCGGGTGTCATCAAACATGATCCTGCTTGTAAGAAAAGCACATTCCTCAAAATTATGGGTTAGACAGTTTTTTTCTTTCTTTTTTTTTGCTGATGCTGCATCGCCTGTTAAGAGTGTTATTGTAGTGAATTTGCAAGGTTCATATCCCCAAAAACAATAACTTCAAGGTCTGTAATTTCTAACGTCAGGAGAATAAAAATTACAGCTTTTAGTTTGGGGCGATACATACATACACAAACATTTTGGAATTAGATGTATAATGGCTAGTTGTGCACGTTGTTCACTACATGGCATGCATTGTGCGAGTTGTGCACAGTGTTGCCAACCGTCATGATCCAAAATGCACTAGTGGGACTTCCAAATTGCACTAGAATGTGCTAGAGCAGTGGGTTTTCAACCATTTTCATATCAGGGCCCACTATTTATTCTGCCACGGACCACCATTTGATGTTGAGTGTAGTCTCTCGGACTAATTTAGGAGAGATAGATAACTGTCAAAATAGTAATTCCTCTACCTTTTCTAAATGCGTAATTCAGATTTAATTACGGTAAATATAATTTAACTCTTGAGAGCGTAAAATGAAACCCAAAGGGCCAAAAGGGTCCGTTTGGTTTCATTTTACGATCTCAAGAGTTACAGATCTGCAAGGATCCATTTGGTTACCAATGGTCCTTTCTAGGAAGGAAGGAGGACTCTATCATAGGAGGATAAATGGTGAAAAACGAAGGTTTTTATATCTGGTGCCTGTCAACTAATTTCCCTCCAACTCACCAGCAAAAAAGCACTACATTTTCCGCCAGGAAAAAAATTGGCGCTAGGGGGGGTCTGAAAAAAAAAAAAAAAAGAAAGAAAAGCTAAATCTAGTGACAAATCCGCCAAGTTGGCGACACTGGTTGTGCACAATGCACAGTAGCTAAATCTAGTGACAAATCCGCCAAGTTGGCGACACTGGCTGTGCACCATGCGCAGTAGGACGGACCTGAGGTAGTGCACGTCTGTGATCTCCTGCATGCACAGCCAGCAGAACTGGCAGGCACACACAGTGCAGTTCATACGGTTACAGCTGCCATCGTTGGTCTTCATGATGTACGCCCCGCAGCGCGGACACGCCTTGATCTCCTCTGCATCTACAGTATGGAGGAAAACACACAACACAGAGGAAAGGAGGGTTATACTCACTGCTACGCTGGTTTTCAAGCTTTTGAGACACAAAACGAGACATTTGGTGGCATCCAAATGTATGTGTTTGTTCTTGTAAATCAGTGGTTTTCAACCTTTTTCATACCAGGGCCCACTATTTATTCAGCATTTGAGCCACGGACCACCATTTGATGACATTTTAGCCCCACAGGAATCAAAAGCAAAGTTTTACTTTGCTTTTGTCCACAATTCCAGGGTGGATTTGGGAAACAAAACAGTCAAGCATACAGATCAAAATGACCATTAATCTACATTCTCTAGTTGTGTAGACTTGGGATAATTCACATGATGAATATTTTAACTCTTGAGAGTGTAAAATTAAGCTCTCAAAGAGTTACATCTGGTTAAGCAACTTTCCATCATTTAGCTAGGGACCACCTGGAACTCTCTCAAGGACCACTGATGGTCACCCCGACCACTGGTTGAAAACCACTGCTGTAGATTTTACCTATTTTAGAGGAAGAGTCCCTCAGTCTCCTTTTTTTTTCATCCCATGATTTTGTAACCCATTTTTTCACCCAGTGCCAATTCCTAATGTGATCCTGGGTTCTACACACCATCCACCAACCTGGGGAGGCAGCAGACTGACCTTATGCTTCCTTTAATGCATGAGGAGTCCAAGCTGCCTTCTTTTCACCTGACAGGGGGGAGTTTCCCTGGTTGGATGTAGTGTGTGGAAGGAAAACGTTATTCCAACCAGTTCCTGTCCCCTCCATCAGGTGCCCCGGCTGGCCAGGGGGAGGCAGTTTAGAGCCCAGGATTACAGCATGTTTTTGTGAGGGTATCTAGGGGACAAGGGGAATCGAACCCAGGACCTTCTCGCTGTGAGGCAACAGCACTAACCACTGTGAACAAATGATGCTCAAGCTCAATTTTTTACCAGTGTGTAACATCGTCTGATATGAGACCGCACTAGCATCCTTCCTCTTTTACGCTGTGCTCTGTTGTTGGGGAGGTAGCATCACGGCCACGGACAAAAGCAGGATAAATAAAACCATCAAGAAGTCTGAATCAGTGTTTGTCCTTCCCTTAGATTCCCTGGAGACTACTATTGCCAGGCGAACAAGGTCTAAACTAAATTCCATCCTTTCGTTTGAAGGTCATTCACTTTATAATATATTTAATGCTCAGTGAAGTTCGTTTACCAACAGCCTTCGCGTGCCTTCTTGCTCTACGGAGCGTTACAGGAAATCCTTTGTGCCTGCTGCCTTTAAATTCTTTAACAAACACTACTAGTGCTATCCACGGGAACTCTCTTACGTTATTGTGCATGTGAGACTTAGTATTGTACGTTGTTGTGTTGTGTGACTTTGTACTGTATGTTTGTTATTTGTTTGTGTGATCTGTACTCGCTCTGGTGGCAAAACATGTTCATTCCACTCAAGGATTAAAGCATAAACCATACCATACTATACCATACCATACGTAGGCTTTGTCTACCATTCCGCCCCTACTGGCGAAAAATTAAGTCGCCACTAGAACCCATTTTGTCCTGACTAGATTCTAGTTTCTCACTCTAGATTGTAGTTTCTGACACTACAATTATAGTTTTGATGTTACATTCTAGTTCCCGATGCTAGATTCTAGTGTCTAATGGTTGATTCTAGTTCCAGATGCTACATTCTAGTTTCTCTCACTAGTTTCAAGTTCAGGGTGTTAAGATTGTAGTTTATGACACTACATTATTTTTTTTACACTAGATTCTATGATCCTAGCTTCTGACACTAGAATCTATTTTTTTCTGAAAAGAATCTATGTTCCTGTGTCAGGATTGGAACACATTTCATGCAATTTCAAGTTAAAAATGTTTGCTTCAGAAATAATGTATTCAAAGGTTTCAAAAAGATCAGATCTACAAGCTCATAGCGTGCCATGCACTCTATTGTCCCTACCTCCTCCAGGCTCCTCGTTGAAGACGTACAGGGTGGACGGGTCGTTGCCCCCAGACGTGTGTCGCGCTCTCTGCCTCCGGGGCCTGGTCACATGTCTGGTCCGGGTGCCACAGCTGACGGCAGTGGTAGCAGAACTCCGTGTCACATCCGTCACGACCGCAGCTCAGCTTGGGACATTCTGCACAGCCGTAGGCTATCACCGCATAGCTGGGGAAACACAATGGACACAATTAATGTACTATAGCAGGGGTTTTCAACCTTTTTGACTCCAGGGACCACCATTTATTCAGCATTTGAGCCACGGACCAACATTTGATTACACTTTCACCCCAAAGACCTAAAATTAAGAAGTCTTTTGGTTTTGTCCACATTTCCAGACTGTATCTGGGAAAGAAAATAGTGTATAATTCTTAATTAAGTGGTGCTAATTCAGATGATGACTATTTTAACTCTTGAGAGTGTAAAAATGAAACCAAATGGACCCGCAAGGGTCCATTTGGTTTCATTTTTACATTCTCAAGAGTTACATCTGGTTAACCAACTTTCCATCATTTAGCCTGGGGACAACCTGGAACCTTCTCAAGGACCACTGGTGGTCCCCGGACCACCTGTTGAAAACCCCTGAATTAATGTACTGTAGGAAGACAGTAGCAACACCAGGGGTGGATCTAGGCATGGGCATGAGGGGGCAATGCCACCCTAAATGCCCCCCAGTCTGCCCCACCAAACACACAATGACATGCAAAACAACCCAAGATATTTCAAATTAAAGTGCTTATATTTAAAATGATTTGAAACACTACTACTGCTACTAACTAACTACAGCTGTGGCGCCACTAAACCAACAGCATTTCATCGTTGAAAACAGAAAACTCTCTGAGTCAGACCTTTAGCTTTATGCATGCTGCGTGTCTGTTGCAACTTCAACAACAACTGATGTTATTATTGATGCTTTACTTGACTAATAAAGTCCTGTAACTGAAAATGGTATGGGTGCGGCTGAAGCCGCATCCTGCCACATCCTGCCCCCCAATTTGGAAATGTTACATCCGCCCCTGGGATCATCACAGACACAGGTTCAACACCACCGTCAGCAACTCTCAAAATGAACTGCAGTTATGATTTATAATGGAAGGTGTTCGACTCATCCTTTGTTCGTATCATGCAAACGGTTTTTTAATACATCGAATGGATGCAACCTGGGACGTGTCTTCAGTGATGTATCCCAAGCTCATTGGGGTTTCGGGTCTCTCGAACATCATACCCCTCACTCAGGTGACCCAGCCGGGGTTCATGACGCCCCGACTCACGTCCCAGTAGCTACCCCTGATCAGTCCCACAAGGGAAAGGCCAAGCCGTCCAATCCACCGCCCCAGAAATACTCCGCCAAAACTGGGAGGTTCTGATGCGTGGAGGGACTAAGCTCTGTGGTTTTACACCTGTCCGTGCCCCTCCTACGTCTCACCAGGCCCAATCCTGCTCTCACCAGGAGGCACAGGACCTGTGCGTTGCACCAGACTCCCAGCGCCGGACATGGAAGAGACTCCATGAGCGATGGACAAACGGCCCTCCTAAGGACTAACCAAGGGTTTTTGGGCGTCTTCCTCACGGACGACACAGGCTGGGGCGTAGCCCATACTGCTAACCGGGTGCCGTCTACATTCCGGCTGTCACCCGTCTCTCCGGTGGTCACCAAAGTATGAATGAATGGACCATTGTAAAGCGCTTTAAGCACTTGGAAAAGCGCTATAAAAATGCAATCCATTATTTCCCTGGTTGTCATGTAGTCTATTCCTATGAGTCACTATAAATAGGTTGATCGGTTTTTTAATACATCGAATGGATTCAACCTGGAACCATTTAGCCTAAATATTTGAACACCTTCCTCTCCCCCCTGCGTTGCACATGCAGTAGCTACAAATTTTGAAAATATATAATAATTGTTATTTTGAACAACATTTTGCCAGTTGTGTCTGCTAAATTCGCACAAAAAATCTTGAAAATCAACTCAACCTCTGGTATAAACATGTTGAAAGCCGCTGCTTTACAGATCTAAATTATAGGCATGCAGATGGTTACCAATCCTTTGTGTTTTAGCTAAAACAAATAATATAATGAAGATAATGAATATTTTAACTCTTGAGAGCGTAAAAATGAAACCAAATGGACCCGCAAGGGTCCATTTGGTTTCATTTTTACGTTCTCAAGAGTTATATCTGGTTAACCAGCTTAGCTGGGGACCACCTGGAACCCTCTCAAGGACCACTGGTGGTCCCCGGACCACTGGTTGAAAACCCCTGATCTAAAAGATATAAAACCACACATTAAAGATTACCAGGAAAGTGTTCTAAATCTTTACTATTTTTTTTAACCCTTTGTGTCCTGAACGCGTTTTGGTGTTTTATCTGTTGAAAAATAGCAGATCAACAAGCTCATGTCGCGCCACCGAGTGGCGCGACATGAGCTTGTTGTTCTGCTATTTTTGAATAATTGTGAAAAATGATGCGCAAAACAAATCATAATGTTCTATTTCCTATTGATATTGTATACTTTCTGACAGTAAATTCTAGTTTGTGACTAGTTTCTAGTTTCTGATGCTAGATTCTGACAGATTCTAGTTTCTCTGAAAAATCTATGTTCCTGTGTCAGTGATGCTTAACATGTTTCATGCCAAGGACCCCCAGAATTGTCCATATTTGGCTGCAGACCCCCCACCTGAAAACATGTTGTTCTAGGAATCCCCCAGAAGCAAAACTTGCGTTAAAAATATTTGCTTCCAAAATAATGTATTCAGAGATTTGCAGCACATTTTCACAATTTTTCAAAAATAGCAGAACTACAAGCTCATATCGCGCCACTGAGTGGCGCGATATGAGCTTGTAGATCTGCTATTTTTCAACAGATAAAACACCAAAACGCGTTCAGGACACAAAGAAAACAGCAAAATGTCCCACTGGTAATAATACGGTATGCCATGCACAGACAGTAACAGAACACCATGCAGTCCAGTCAGAACAGTGCTGAACAGGATGATGTTTCTGTAGAGAATGATGACACATGACCATGACTCAGCACATGCTGTCTGTCCACTCACTGCTGGAGGAGGGTGTGTGTGTGTGTGTGTGTGTGTGTGTGTGTGTGTGTGGTGTGTGTGTGTGTGTGTGTGGTGTGTGTGTGTGTGTGTGTGTGTGTGTGTGTGTGTGTGTGCGCGCGCGTGCGTGTGTGTGTGTGTGTGTGTGTTCTAATCACGCTAAAAAATGGCAATACCAGGCTGGATTTCAGAAACAAAACAGTCAAACATACAGATCAAAATGACCATTAATCTTCTACATTCTCTAGTTGTGTAGACTTGGGATAATTTAGATGATGAATATTTTAGAGAGTGTAAGCATGAAACAAATGGACCCGCAAGGGTCCATTTGGTTTCATGTTTACGCTCTCAAAGAGTTACATCTAGTTAACCAACTTTTCCATCATTTAGCCAGGGGACCACCTAAACTCTCCACCACTGGTTGAAAACCACTGCTATGTTCTACAAAAATATTATTATAATATTATAAATAAACAGTTTTCTGTAAAATCTATGTTTCTGTTTCAGGCGATGCGAATAACATTTCATGCCAAGGAAGGACCCCCAAAATTATCTGTGTTTGGCTGCGGACCCCCTATCTGGATGTATGTAGTCCCAGCAGGGACCTCCCAGAAGCAAAGATCTGAGATAATAACGTTCGCTCTGAAAGAATATTATTTAGCCATGTGTTCAGGGGTGGATTGGCCATCTCGAGTACAGGGAGTTTTCCCGGTGGCCTGCGCCACCTAGTGGCCTGGACAGGGTCCACTCGCGCTGCTGGAGGCAGTGTTGCCAACTGCCAAGATCCAAAATGCACTAGTGGCACTTCCAAAATGCACTAGACTGTGCTAGATGCTCGCCTGGAACATACAGATCAAAATGACCATTAATCTTCTACATTCTCTAGTCTAGTTGTGTAGACTAGTTGGGCTAATTCACATGATGAATATTTTAACTCTTGAGGGTGTAAAAATGAAACCAAATGGACCCGCAAGGGTCCATTTGGTTTCATTTTTACGCTCTCAAAGAGTTACATCTGGTTAACCAGCTGCCCCCACCAGGGTGGCCTAGCAAAGGCAAAAAAATTGTCCCGGTTGGAAAATATGTGCCAATCCGCCCCTGCATGTGTTCTAGCATTACATAAGACAGTGCTCATTCTCAACTATGATGTTGTGTATTTCCATGTTTCTGTACCGCCATACACACATTCCTGGAGGAATTAGAGACAGAAGCTTACCGTAGGAGATTATGTCAGCTCAGAGCTGTGTGTGTGTGTGTGTGTGTGTGTGTGTGTGTGTGTGTGTGTGTGTGTGTGTGTGTGTGGTGTGTGTGTGTGTGTGTGTGTGTGGGTGGGTGTGTGTGTGAGTGTGTGTGTGTGTGTGTGTGTGTGTGTGTTGTGTGTGTGTGTGTGTGTGGGTGTGTGTGTGTGTTTGTGTGCGTGCGTGCGTGCGCGACGTGTGCGTGCGCGCTCATAGTCAGTTTAGCATTTTTACACTACTACTGTATGCACATTTAACGCTTTTCTTGTTTGTTGTTTGTTGCAGCATGGATGTTTTAGGTTTAGTGATTCATGAATGGTAATCAATTAGATTTATTTTTTCGTTTACAAATGGTCCGTCGGTGGAGACCTTGGATCGACAGTGCTGTACAGTAGTGTAATATGAAGTAATGGGGATTAAAAGGTCTTTGCACACTGACGTGTATTCCGGGACGGAAAGCGCCAAAGAAATCCCAAGTACGGGAAAAAAACAATAATGTGGCTCAGGTTATGTCAGTCAGTCCTGCCCACGACCGCCAAAGAATCTGGCATGATGCGTGTAAAAAAAACGTTCTCAGACTAGGCTCACTTTTATCTGGATTCTGCCAGCGTTGTGACCAGGGGCGGATGTAACATTTCCCAATTGGGGGGGGGGGGGGGGGGGGGGGGCAGGAGAAAATGGTATGGGGGTGGCTTGATTGCCCCTTCATCGATGAAGCCGCACCCATACCATTTTCCATAACAGGACTTTTATTAGGCAAGTAAAGCATCAATAATAACATCAGTTGTTGTTGAAGTTGCAACAGACACGCAGCATGCATAAAGCTAAAGGTCTGACTCAGAGAGTTTTCTGTTTTCAATGATGAAATGCTGTTGGTTTAGTGGTGACACAGCTGTACAGTAGTTAGTTAGTAGCAGTAGTAGTGTTTCAAATCATTTTAATTATTAAGCGCTTTAATTTCAAATACACTGTATCTTGGGTTGTTTTGCATGCCATCGTGTTTGGTAGGGCAGTCAGGGCATTTAGGGGGGCATTGCCCCCCCCAAGCCATTGCCTGGATCCGCCCCTGATTCTGCCAGTGCTATGACAGAGCTCAGCCGTGCGTTATGAACGTCGGAGACTTCTGTGGGCGTCAAGAGACAGATAGAGGAGCTAGTGATAGTACCGCTATCACTAGCTCTGAAAAAAAAAAATCAGACCTTTTTAGCGTGATTTGGCCTAGACCGACTCCACCACAACCAGCGCATGATGGACCTATTCTACCTGGTATAGTTGGTTAACCAGATGTAACTCTCAAGAGTTAAAATATTCATCTAAATGGACCCTTGCGGATCCATTTGGTTTCATGTGAACACTCTCAAGAGTTAAAATATTCATCTAAATTGGCCCAAGTCTAGTTAGAAAATGTAGAAGATTAATGCTGTGGACCAAAAAGCAAAATAAATCTTTAGTTTTGGCGTCTGTTGGGGCTAAAATGTCATCAAATGATGGTCTGTGGCTTAAAAATTCTGAATGAATAGTGGGCCCTGGGATCAAAAAGGTTGAAAGCCAGTGCTCTTAAAAATACTGTGATACCAGCGGCCCACTACGGGTCGTGGCCCACCGGGAGACCTCCCCGTATGCCCAATGGTCAAGCTCAAGCTCAGAGCTCTTCTTGCTCCTAACCACCCTGGGTGGTTAGGTAGTTCAGATTCAGATTCAGATTACTTTATTGATCCCAAACTGGGCAATCCATTGCAACTATTGTGCTTAGTCATACAAACAGTAAAAAAACAGTAGAAATATACAGACATATAACAGACAAATTCATTCGACAACGGGCAAGGTGGATGGACAAGCTCAAAGTGTCCCATAAATATGCAATAAATAAATGTAACAACCTGCATCAAGAAATAAATAAATACCGTGGACCTGCCACCTCTGTGTAACCGGACAACCTACACTTGGATTCCCCTGGAATTTAAGCATCTGATAGCAGATGGAATGAAGCTGTTGGTGTAGCGATTAGTCCTTCCTCGAGGGGTCATATAACGACGTCCAGAGGGCATCATTCTAAATTCAACCGATAGAGGATGATGAGGGTGGCTTATTATTGTGGAAGTTACTGTATTTACAGTCCCCAGTGAAACAACCCTGCTCAGTCCTCACTAGTGTCTTGACTTGAAATAATGATTTCAACAAACAAAGCAACTCTCAAGAGTTAAAATATTCATCAACAGAATTAGCCCAAGTCTACACAATAGAGAATGTAGAAGATTAATGGTCATTTTGATCTGTATGTTTGACTGTTTTGTTTCCCCAAATCCAGCCTGGTATTGTGGACAAAATCAAAATTAATCTTTAGTTTTGGGGTCTGTTGGGGCTAAAATGTCCTCAAAAGGTGGCCCTCCGCAGCTCAAATGCTGAATAAACAGTGAATAATAATCTTAGGCTAGTGGAGGCTGTGATTGCGGTCTGAAAGAACATCCCCTCTCCGACGGTTCGAGCCCCCTCACCTGCAGTCCGGCGCGGGGCACCAGCGGGTGTCCGGGTCGGAGGCCAGGAAGCGTCTGAGCTGGTACTCCTCGAAGCGCTCCATGAGCAGCGGGTCTCTGTCTCCCAGGATGGCGCGCACGTCGGCGGGCGCCAGCGGCTCGGGGCACTGCGGACAGGCGATGCCCACGCGGCTCTCGGAGATCTCGATGCGCAGGTACTGGCGCAGGCAGTCGTGGCACGTCCGGTGGGAGCAGGAGGACAGGCGGGGGAAGTGGCAGCGGGCCTGGCTCAGCAGGCACAGCGGGCACTCCTACGGGACAAACATATACAGTCAACGTTGAGACTAAATCAGGACTTTGTCCAGGACTAAAGTGAGCTGTGAACATTGCTCTGCATGTTTTCTATGTACAGTATGTAACTGTTTTTCCTTTTTGTTCCTGTGTGTGTCTTGTCAAATGTGTGTACCGTAATTTCCTGACTATAAGCCGCTACTTTTTTCACATGCTTTTGACCCTGCGACTTATACAACAGTGCGGCCAATCTATGGATTTTTACAGGTAACACGGGTAGTGCCTGAGACGGTTCCAGGTGGGCTCCGCAGACTAAATGATGGAAAGTTGGTTAACCAGATGTAACTCTTTGAGAGCGTAAAAATGAAACCAAATGGACACGCAAGGGTCCATTTATCATAACTCTCAAGAGTTATGATATTCACCATCTAAATTAGCACCACTTAATTAATAAGTCACAAGTCATGTTCATTTTGGTCTAATTTTGATGTTTTGCCTCTTTTGCTTGTGAAAATCCATCCTGGAATTGTGAACAAAACCAAAAAGAAATCTTTAGTTTTGGGGTCTGTGGGATGAAGATGTTGTTAAATTGTGGTCTCTGGCTCAAATACTGAATAAATAGTGGGCCCTGGGATCAAAAAAAGTTGAAAAACACTGCTCTAACATGAAGCTTATTGCCTGGTGCGGCTTATATTCAGGTGCGGCTTATACAGGCAAAAATCTGTATTTTGCCCCAAATTTAGCTGGTGTGGCTTATATTCAGGTGCGGCTTATAGTCTGAAAATTACGGTATATGTGTTGCATACAAGGCTGGGGCGGCAGTGGCTCAGAGGTAGAGTAACCGGATGGTAACCACAAGGTTGCCGGTTCGATCCCGGGCTCCCGCAGAGTTAGTGTTGATGTGTCCCTGAGCAAGACACTGAACCCCTAATTGCTCCTGGTGTGCTAGTAGGTACCTTGCATGGTTTCCACTGCCATCAGTGTGTGAATGTGTGTGTGAATGTGGTGAATGTGATGCACAATCGCGCCTTGGATAAAGGCGCTATATAAATGCACCATGCACCATGCATGCATGCATGCACCATGCAAGGCAATAAAGCAGGGGTTTTCAACAGGTGGTCCGGGGACCACCAGTGGTCCCTGAGAGGGTTCCAGGTGGTCCCCAGGTAAGTTGGTTAACCAGATGTAACTCTTGAGAACGTAAAAATGAAACCAAATGGACCCTTGCGGGTCCATTTGGTTTCATTTTTACACTCTCAAGAGTTAAAATATTCATCATCATATTGATCTGTAGGTTTGACTGTTTTGTTTCCACAAATCTAGCCGGGAACTGTAGATAAAAGCAAAAATAAATCTTTAGTTTTGGGGTCTGTGGGCTAAACTGTCCTCAAATGGTGGTCCGTGGCTCAAATTCTGAATAAATGGTGGTCCCTGGTGTCAAAAAGGTTGAAAACCACTGCAATAAAGTAATACAATCATATGAATGAGGATGTAACCCTACCTCCAGCAGGTGGTGGTGGTCCTCCAGTAGCTGGTCCTGGCTGGATGAAGACAGGGCAGACAGGACCCCCGTGGACCCCCCACACTCCACCGTAGTGGTAGTGGTCCCTCCACCTCCCTCTGCCTCCAGGTCCACCACCTCTGCATCAGCAGCCTCCACACCTCCTCCTTCTTCTCTTTCTGTTCCACAAGCTCCTGCTCCTCCACCCTCTTCTGTTGTGATGTTCTGCTCCTAAGGAAGACAGACAGACGTTGGTTATAGCAGTGGCTTTCAACCAGTGGTCCTTGAGAGGGTTCCAAGTGGTCCCCCAGCTAAATTGGTTAACCAGATGAAAAGTTGGTTAACTAGATGTAACTCTCGAGAGCGTAAACGTGAAACCAAATGGAACCTTGCGGGTCTGGACTCTAAAAAACCCTAAATATCTTGATGATGTCATCAAGATGTATTTCACCATGCTAGTGGTGGTCTAGGAAACACAGAATGGGGGAGCTTTTTTTTTACCATGTCCACACAACATCTCTAAGGTATATCAATGACATAGTAAAATAGTGAAAATGAGTGGTATTCCCCTTTAAGACACATGCATGCACACTTGCATTTGTGTGCACCTGTGCAACACACAGAGACACGCTATTAAAACAAGTATAGCATATTGAGAAAGATACAATGCCTAATTGTATACATAAAAGTAAATGACAAGACAAAAAACATAGGCCTACTTTTGCCCCAAAAATATTTTAGATGTGAGAAGTGGAGGGACGCCTTCCCCCTCCACTACACCCCTGATTATTTGCAAAGAAATTATCAGTAATTGCAACGAGTAACAGTTGTTGTGAGGCCGTTCTTATACACTTATTCGTAACAAGACAAATGCTCTTTGTTTCAAAGTCAGTGCTTGGTGGTTAGCACAGGGAATATGTGTATCTGTGAGTGTATTTTGTGTGCTGGTTCTGTGAGGGGATCACTGCATGCTCATCTGAGGTTATTTGGTTTCTTGGCAACAGAAAGGATTGAAATTACTTGGTAATTAAACAAACACTCTAATGGCTTTGGTTTATGTAGATACGGGGGGTGAGAGCAAGACCATGGGAGCAAGCACTAGTTAATGATCTACAACTGTGGGCTTTCAATCAGTGGTCTGGGGACCACCAGGGGTCCATGAGAGGGTTTCAGGTGGTCCCCATGAAGCTAAATAAACCACGGGGGGTTTGGCAACCAAATATACCAGTGGTTTTCAACCAATGGTTTTCAATGGTTTCCCCTCACCTGTTCTGGATGCTCGCTGGGGGTCAGTGTGATGTCCACCTGCTGTTGCTGCTGCTGGTGGTCCCTGGGCCAGCCGGCGGCCGCCGCGGGGGGGTCCCCGGGCCCCCCTGGGCCCCCCCTGGCCGCTGCCGCCGCTGCAGCCGCCGCTGCAGCCTCCGCTTTGGGCTTCCTGCTGAAGAAGTTGAGAAAGCTCAGGGGACCCCCCTGGGCCTGCTGCTTGGGCCTCTTCATGGACCCCCCGTGGTGGCCGTGGTGGTGCAGCTGCTGGCGATGGGCGGGGCCGGCCAACCACCATGGGCGGGGCTAAAAAACTAACACCTGGGATGTGCGTCTACGACCAGAATACTTCTGTGTATTAGCCTAGGGCATTAACCAACTAGTTGACTAGTCGATTGTCGACAAGTAGAACCACTAGTCGACCTCGTTGTTACTAGTTGACTCGTCGATAAGAAATGAATAAAAACGGAGGTGGTATTATTATTTTTTTAGTATTAATATTGTTTTAGTCTTACAACATAAATCTCAGCTGGATTACAGTCGCCAATGTAGCTGTCCTTTTACAATAACAAACATTGTAACAGCTACAATGGATGAATGGATGTGGTTCGGGATGGCGAAATGCTGATTTTGTCGGGGGTACAAACTCCAGTTTTTGTCCCTATTCAATGCTCCATGAATGAGCGCTCAGTTCTGACCCATCAATGTCGCAACTCTCCAACCCTCCACCTTTTTCTTTATTAATATAATTATTTGTAATACCTGGTACATTAACGACTAGTCGACTAGTAAACTAGGCTACTAGTCGACAGGCAAAAATCACTAAAAGTGAATGCCCTACTGTATGTGTGTGTATGTGAGAGAGTTACTGCATGTGGGTGTCTGTGTTTAAGTGTGCACCGGATTCAGAGTCTTAGAGTATACTTAGAGTAGTTACGCAAACTCCGTTCACTTCATGGGGCCAGTCCAATGTGGGCTCTGGGAACAACCGGAAGTTACGGAATACATTGGAGTCTATGGGGCCTGCGCGAGTATGCGAACCACGTGACCAGGCTGTTTTTTTCAGTCCCCTCAATAGACAGTTTAAGATCAGTCCGACGTGCAACCTACAACGTCACTCATGAATGGCTCAGTGCTCGATATATATAAGCCTCGCGGCCGTCGGAGCTTGTCCTCGGGCAAAAAACACAGCAGCTCTTGTCTCGGCTGCGACGAACGGTTCACGTTCACGTTCCTTGTCGCCTCGACTGCTTTCTTAAAGTCCTTAATATCACAACTCTTCTACTAGATGGCTCTGCGTGGATGTAGCAGGTGGCTAGAGCGTCTGTCGTTATGCCCTCCAAAGACTAGTCTCTAGGGACCAAAGGGATGTGCATGTCCCTTTGGTCTAGTGGTTAAGATGTTGGACTTGCACGTGGGAGATCCGAGTATGTTCGAATCCCGGGCGTTACACGGACACGCACCCTCTCCTCATGCCGCCACACAACTCTACTCCACGTAAACTCTCAGCAGTGTGAGCGAGACGGAGAGTTAGAGAAGATGAAGAAGAAGAGGAGAGGACAGAGAATGATGAGGTAGTTCCTGTTCCTGACGGAGGAGAACATCACAGAGATGGAGCTGGATCTCGTCCAAGACCTGGGAGGGAGTCGATTTAGTCTCCTCTGTCTCCTACGCACCTCCCAGCCCAGTCAAAAAAACGCCTCCCTCTTCATCCTTCAAGTCCTCTCCGTGTCTCTCCCTCTCTGTAATGCAGGCGTAGTCCCCTTATCCTGCAAGAAAAAAGAAAATAGCACAATATTAGAAATCAGGGGCAGATCTAGGCAGGGGCATGGGGGGGATGCCCCCCTAAATACCCAGTCTGCCCCCCCCAAACACGATGCCGTGCAAAACAACCCAAGATATTTCAAATTAGAGTGCTTATATTTAAAATGATTTGAAACGCTACTGCTGCTACTAACTAACTACAGCTGTGTCACCACTAAACCAACAGCATTTCATCGTTGAAAACAGAAAACTCTCTGAGTCAGACCTTTAGCTTTATGCATGCGGCGTGTCTGTTGCAACTTCAACAACAACTGATACTGTTATTATTGGTGCTTTACTTGACTAATAAAAGTCCTGTCATCGCCCGTGATGAAGCCGTCCCCATACCATTTTCTCTGCCCCTTGTTATCTTGCCCCCCCTACATTTTATTTTGCCCCCCCCCCCCCCCCCCCCCCCCCCCCCCCCCCCCTAATGGGACATGTTACATCCGTCCCCGTTAGAAATGTGCAGCGCAAATAATTCCTCGCGCAACGCTTCAGAGGACACGCTATGTATTGAATTATAACGTGCAGGAGACCTGGTAGAGAGAAAGGCTAAATCGCAGGGAGGGGGAATGAGAAATGATGCGTTTAAAGGAGAACGGCGAATGTTCCACACCGGTGACTAGGATAATCAGTTTGTCGGACAGAATGAAACGTGAAGCTGAATTATTTGTCGACCACGTGTTTTCTATAGTAACTCTCTTAAATAGAAAAAATATATATTTCAATTTTGGTTCAAATTGAAGACAGGAAATAGTGTGTGCGTGTCTACTGTCTATGCCTGTGCATGTAAATACTGACCATTCTAAAGTGAAATTAGTGTGCTTGTGACTTGTTCTGAGTGCCAAATAATAATATTGCAATGAATCTAGGGCTGTTCTATTGATGTGGGGGGAAAAATGTTGCACTAAGTCTGATTGATCAATCTAATGTAAAAGAAAACATATCTACTAGTCTGACTGTTCTGATAAGAAATAAAATATGGCCTAAGCATGACAGATAACTGCAGAAAATAGCCAATAAAATGTGGAAACCGTGAAAATGAAGTATTTATTGACTTAAGGGAATTTATTGTCATTTTTACGATGGCACTCGGAGTCTCGAGGAAAAAAATCTTGGCACTTCATTTCAGGTTGTCTATCCCTGATCTAGGCGTCACTCTTTGAGAGACACAGGATCTAGGCATGGAGGGGGCGATGCCCCCCCTAAATGCCCTGACCAATGCAAACAACCAAAATTTCAAAGATAATTAAATTTAAAGTTATTTAAAATGATTTGAAACACTATTACTGCTACTAACTAACTACAGTTGTGTCACCACTAAACCAACAGCATTTCATCATAAAACTCTTTGAGTCAGACCTATAAATCTTGCAGGTCACAGGTCACAGAACTAAAGAATTAAAATGAAAAACGTATTCGTGCCACGGTCGATGAAGTCGCCAGTCGGAGACACACAAAGTTAATGACATATAAAATATGTCCGCCGCAGTGTGGCAGTACTGATGGTTGGAGAGGAAGAGGAGGGAAACGAGGGCCTCTGGATGTTGGTTCCTCTTCACACTGTCAGGGGAGGACAGCGTTCATTCATTCATTCATTCATTCATTCTGGATCCATGGACTGAAAAGCATTCTTTCATAATCAGGCACTGTGAGTGAGAGCCAAGCGGAGCACATTAGTTCATTCACATAACCCCTAGACTGAGTGATTAAAAAAGCTCCACTGACACGTCTCCCATCCTGTGAAATGACTCAGCCTGTGAGCTCTATCAGCTCGTGTAGCCCTAGATCAGTGGTGGGCAATTATTTTTCCCAAGGAGCCAAATGAGATACATAAAATATTGTGTAGGGCCAAGACTAAAGGCTGAACTAAAGTCTGTGTAGTATTAATTCCATTTCAAGATAAAGGTAAGAGTAAGACCAATCATATTGACACCAGGGCCCTCAATTTATTCAGTATTTGAGCCACGGACCACCATTTGATGACATTTTAGTCCCACAGACCCCAAAACTAAAGATTTCTTTTGCTTTTGTTCACAATTCCAGTCTGGATATCACAAGCAAAACAGGCAAGCATAGATGACCATTTTTTTTTTACATTCTCTGGCTAATATTTTAACTCTTGAGAGCGTAAAAATGAAACCAAATGGACATCTGGTTAACCAACTTTCTATATTTAACTGGAACTCTCTCAAGGACCACTGGTGGTCCCCGGATCACTGGTTGAAAACCACAGTACCCTTTCACGGGCCGATCAGAGTCAGCCAAAGGGCCGCATACATATACATATACAAATACATCTGTTGACATCATCATGATGTATTTCACCATGTTAATGATTTTTCTTTCAGACCCCTTTTTTCCTGAGAGGGTACAAATGGAACTAGCAGTAGTTTGAGACATTGTCTCATCTTGTCTCGTCTCGGGACCAGTCTAAAGACAAATTTCCATGATCTCTAACAACTAGAGTCATGCACACAGATCTCTAAAGGATCACAGGTTACAACAGTCACGTCTGAGACGTGAGCTTGCACATCAGCTGTTCTCTGTGCGTATTACCGTTGCACAACAAAGCATACGGTAAATGTCTCCTAGTACACAAGAGAAAGCTGAACGGCTTGAAACCAGCACTCCCCACCTGGGTTCTAGTTCTATTAAAGGGTTCCATTTGTACGCTCTCAGAAAAAAGAAGCGTCTAAAGAAATCCATTAACATGGTGAAAATAGATCTTGATGATGTCATCAAGATGTTTCACCAGGATAATGGTTTTCTTCAGACCTCCATTTCTTGGGAACACAGAATGGGGGAACTTTTTTATATCATGTCCACCCAGCACCTCAAGGGTATACTAATGACATATTACAAGGGTTTTCAACAGGTGGTCCGGGGACCACCAGTGGTCCTTGAGAAGGTTCCAGGTGGTCCCCAGGATAAATGATGGGAAGTTGGTTAACCAGATGTAACTCTTGAGAATGTAAAAATGAAACCAAATGGACCCTTGCGGGTCCATTTGGTTTCATTTTTACACTCTCAAGAGTTAAAATATTCATCATCTGAATTAGCACCACTTAATTACGAAGTTTACACTGTTTTGTTTCCCAAATCCAGGCTGGAATTGTGACCAAAATCAAAATAATTCTTTAGTTTTAGGTCTTTGGGGCTAAAATGGTGGTCCGTGACTCAAATTCTGAATAAATGATGGTCCCTGGTGTCAAAAAGGTTAAAAAAAACCCTGCCATATTAGAATGTTGAAAATGGGTGGACTTTCCCTTTAAGGACCCGATGGTTGGAACCCACTTTTACAACCACTGATTTACAGTATGGTAAAAAAAAAAAAAAAAAAAAGGAAAAGACAGCTTTCACAACTAATTGTGTCATCTTCTCATGGTTGCTAATCTGCTCTAATTTCCCCGACATCCATATTCCATGGAGAATGACTTTTGAGTTTGCTCAGCAGGGGCGGATCTAGGCATAGGTATGGGGGGGGGATGCCCCCTAATTGCCCAGACTGCCCCACCAAACATGAAAAACAAAGTGCTTATATTTAAAATGATTTGAAACACTACTACTGCTACTGCTATATACTAACTACAGCTGTGTCACCACTAAACCAACAGCATTTCATCATTGAAAACAGAAAACTCTCTGAGTCAGACCTTTAGCTTTATGCATGCTGCGTGTCTGTTGCAACTTCAACAACAACTGATGTTATTATTGATGCTTTACTTGACTAATAAAAGTCCTGTAAGTGAAAATGGTATGGGTGCGACTTCATCGCCTGTGGCGCGAAGCGACACGGGCGATGAAGCTGACCCCATACCATTTCCTCCTGCCCCTTACATCCGCCCCTGCTGCACATCCAAGGGCACTGACTGCTGTAGAAAACACAACACCAGAGAAATAATCCTCTCACATTAACACAATCAAAAATAAAGCTTGACTAGTTAGACTGTTAAAGGTACGAGCGGCAACTTTAGTGTTTACTACAAACACTGTGTTTGTAAACAGATTTGTTTAAAAACAGAATCCAACTCCACCTCACCTCCTACTCTATTGGCTCATTATGACACTGCTGGAGACTGCTGTGCTGTGATTGGCTAAAACGCTGCCTCGCCCCACACAATGCCCCTCCCCCTCACACATAGCGCCCGCCTCTTCCTGACTGAGCCCGACAAAATGTTTTGTTTTCATGATTTGTCGATAACAACAAAGTTCTGGACCGTCTGCAGGACGAAGCAAGTGTCTGTCTGCAGGGAAACAGATGCAGCATCAAAGTAGAAGCAACATAGAGGGGAAAAAAGGCACAACAATATATAGCTATATCCATTTTGATTTTGGGCTAAAAGGTTGCCTCTATAGACCTGCGCAGTGTCGTCACCGCCCCTGTTCCAGAAATGGAATCCTCATTCATTTTCCTCATAGACTTTTCGAAAATGCTTAAAACACGATTGCGCCATTGACAAAACCAACTCGGGTTGTGACAAATCATGACAACACACAATATTATCATGCAATATCTAATTAGCAAGAAGTAGAAAATGACAGGATACAGCACTTTTTGTTTTGTTTTTCATCTTAGAAATTATTTGATTGTCCAAAAAGACTGTGTGTCATCATGATTCGTCACGACCCGAGTTGGTTTTGTCCGCGGCGCAATCGTCTTTATATGTATTATTTTCGAAAAGGCTATGAGAAAGATGAATGGGGAATCCACTTCTGGAACAGGGGCGGTGACGTCACTGCGCAGATCTCCATTAAGGACAGGAATTCATATTTAGATTCTGTACAGCATGTACAGCATTCAAACATGCAATTGTTTTGGTGCTGCCATATAAATATTTAGTAATAGTTTTTGTAGAAAACTTAGGTTAGGCCTAAATGTTAAATGCAACAGAATCATTACAGTGGAAGTGCACACAGATCATTATACTGTTCTGCTAGGCTGGACAACGTTGTAGAGAATGCACAGTAAATACAACGTACATGTGCATCTCTTCTTGAGACAGTGATGCAGATCAGTGATGTTTGATCCAAGAAGCTTAAGACCCTATAAGCAGGATTAGCCCCTCATCACTGTCTCCTACGATATGTGTGCATTACACGCACGCACGCGCGCACACACACACACACACACACACACACACACACACACACACACACACACACACACACACACACACACACACACACACACACACACACACACACACACACACACACAAACGTACCCACAGTAAACCATCCACGCTATTGTGTAGTATCTCAAACCGACCCTGTTCCTTTCACTCGACATACCCTTTTTAAACAACCTTATTATTCTCTGTCCGTGTCTAGACCGGCCTATTATGAATCCATGATGGTGAACCGTTGGGCAAATGTCACCGAAAATAAGCTCACCGTCCAATCAAGCCCCGGAAACAGGGGCGGATCTAGGGCATGGCCATGGGGGGGCAATGCCCCCCTAATGCCCAGTCTGCCCCACCAAACATGATGGCATGCAAAACAACCCAAGAAATTGAAGTGCTTATATTTAAAATGATTTGAAACACTACTGCTGCTACTAACTAACTACAGCTGTGTCACCACTAAACCAACAGCATTTCATCATTGAAAACAGAAAACTCTCTGAGTCAGACCTTTAGCTTTATGCATGCTGCGTGTCTGTTGCAACTTCAACAACAACTGATGTTACTCTTGATTATTATTGATGCTTTACTTGCCTAATACAAGTCCTGTAACCGAAAATGGCATGGGTGCGGCTTCATCCGTGGCTTCATCCACGAAGCGACACGGGCGATGAAGCCATTTTCCCCTGTCCCCCCCCCCCCCCCCCCCCCCCCCCCCAATTAGGAAATGTTATATCTGCCCTGCCTGGAAAAAGAACACATGTGCATGCTCTCTCACACACACACACACACACACACACACACACACACACACACACACACACACACACACACACACACACACACACACACACACACACACACACACACACACACACACACACACACACACACACACACACACTTAACCGCTCAAAATCCATACAGTGAGTTCACTGATTGCAATCAATGCACATTCAGTGGCCAATGCCGTCATCAGTACAAATGCACCCGTTTAGTGTTTCTCTTCCAAGCAGCTATTCTTCTTTTCTCCTTTTTTCCGATTTTTGTAAATGTTGTACAAGAAATTGTATATATTTGTCAGAAATGCAAAGTCACTATCAATATACTGAGGTTTTGGTCAAAGTCAAACATTTTGTAGTAAGCCTGGCCAAGCCATGAAGCCCATAGGTCAGGAGCCTATCTCCTGTTTCTGTAGTAGAGCCCGACCGATGCCATATTTTTGTGGCCGATGCCGATACCGATTTTTGGAAAAAACTGCACCGATGTTACCGATGTTTGGGACCGATGTATAATAATGAATTAAAATAATTAAAAATACATTTGAAAAACTTCTAAACGTCAAATTTATTCTCTCTTTCAAGTAAACAATAGAATACGACATTGACATCATTTACTTTTGTGAAATAATTCCATTTGCTGTGTTTCTTTTTCTGTTCCAGGCAAATATCGGCCGATATATCGGCCGATGTTACCGATATATGGGCAGATTTTACCGATATAATGGCCGATGTATCGACCGATATATCGGTACGAATATCACCGATACCGATGCCGATATATCGGTATCGATATCAGCCGATATATCGGTACAACATATATATCGGTCGGGCTCTATCTCCTGTTTCTGTAGCGTGAGGCAGCTTGATGTACAAGTACACCACCTGGATATGATGCTAGTATGTTGCAGGGACTAGTACTAGACACAAGTGTGTCACAGAGCCAAGCAGGGTCTTTGGTATGACCCGGTCGGGAATCGAACCCTGGCCTCCCAGCTAAAGGTCTCAACGGGCCTGAAAATGAAGGCCCGGCCCTAACTGGACAGTTCAGCCCCTTGGCCCGGCCCGGCTAAATGGAATAGATTTTAGGCCCTACCTGGCCCTAAACTGTCGGGTTTGGGCAGAATGTGAGAGTTCGCCACAGAATAAAAATGAAATGGCAATCAGCACCAACTTCATAATAGCTAAATACAGAAAATATTTTTTTTTAGTATAATAAAATAATTCAATATATATATATTTTTTTCATGGGGCCCGAGGCCCTACCCGGCCCTACTGATTAGCATAGATTTTAGGCCAGACCCGGCCCTAAATGTCGGGTCGGGCCTGTTTGGGTTCGGCCCATGGTCGGGTTCGGGCAGAGTTTGAGAACTCTACTCCCAGCCTCGGGGCGGACACTCAAACCGCAAGGCCACAGTACGGTACAGTCCCAGGAAGGTACCAGATACAGTCCAGACCAATAACTAATGGTTGCACTAGGTAGTAGGTACCAGGTCACAACCTATAGCTTCTGGTCGCGTTTGGTTGGGGACCAAAGTCCCATTAGTCCCCAGACCACTGGTTGAAAACCCACAGAACTGAAGCCCCATGATGGAGGGGTAAAGAGGTGAAGGAAGGAAGCAGGGGAGGGGGAGGCAGATCCTGCTTTAGTTGGTTAATGTCCTTCTACAAATGACTCCGGGGAAAATACAGCAAAGAAAGCGATTAGATGGACACAGATGCTGAGAGAGGGGAAACACGTCTTCATTCTTCACTGCAGTTCACGGCTTAATGCTTCTCTTTAGAGTGTGTAACTGTGTGTGTGTGCGTGTGTACGTAGGCCTGCCCTGCGTGCATGTGTGTGTGTGTGTGTGTGTGTGTGTGTGTGTGTGTGTGTGTGTGTGTGTGTGTGTGTGTGTGTGTGTGTGTGTGTGTGTGTGTGTGTGTGTGTGTGTGTGTTAGGGTTTAATACCGGGATCCCGGTTTCCCGGGATGCCCGGGTACAACTGACTTAATTTCCCTCCCGGGAAATCCTCCGGGACCCGTCTTCCCGGAGGTTATCATTTCTTTCTCATTTTTTCCACACAAATCGTGTTTTTCCGATATCTGTGAGTGGTAAAATCAAATCTATAACCCTCGCATAAGTTCCAAACATCACTGATAATTAGACTATGCAGCGAGGGGGCTATGAACAGGAGCCCCGCGGGACACAATATTGGCGACACGTGGTCTAAATGCGAGCAGTCAGGACTCAGGACTATGGACCGCACGAATGCCGCATCCTCCTTCATTCATTGAATCAGATGCAGACCAGCTTATAGCATACACTAGCAAAAATATGAAGGTCTGAAGAGAACGTTGGACTTCCTATACTGCATGGACTTATTTTCCTCGTGACAGATTGTCTCTGTTCTACAACTTCTATACACGGCCACTCAGCAATGTTAAATAACTTACAACACAGGTAAAAAAAAAAAAAAAAAAAAAAAAAAAAAAAAAAACACCACAGCGCTCTCTCTGTCTCTCCCCCATGTCCACCGAGGCTATTGATATTACAATATATACAAAATAAGTTATATAACTTGCATCCCGTAACTTGTTGTCATGTCAGACAGCGACTAAAACATGCGTAGTCAACAACGCTTCGTTTGCATTGATGAGCTGGAAACCGACAGCTGCAATCAATAGTATTAAATGCCCTTATGCCCATACCAAATATTTGTTCGTCAAGCCTCAATCATCGTATCTTACGCGATGTACAAGAGCACTTTTGAGGCGCGTTCTACCATCGTATCCTCTTGATGTGCAGACAACCTTATTATGCGATAGGCTATCCAAGACCAAGACCACATTTGAGACGCGCTGTCAGCCTCTCTCTCTCTCTCTCTCTCTCTCTCTCTCTCTCTCTCTCTCTCTCTCTCTCTCTCTCTCTCTCTCTCTCTCTCTCTCTCTCTCTCTCTCTCTCTCTCTCTCTCTCTCTCTCTCTCTCTCATGTCCTAACCTTCCAATAAGTAGCCTATTTTGCGTGCCGCATTGCTAATATTTGTGTAACCGGCTTACATTTGTATTTGATATTGTTCATATTTTGTTAAAATTAAAGGTTTAAAACAATAAAATATCACTATTCAATTGAGAATATTAACTGTCGACATATAATTGCATTTTTAGGAGGACTTTTTAACTGACTTATCCTTCTATTTTTTTTTACGGGAATTCCCGGGAGCCCGGGAAATTGTCGGCAAAATCCCGGGATTTGAAATGGGCCAAATTTGGGAAAAATATTAAACCCTAGTGTGTGTGTGTGTGTGTGTGTGTGTGTGTGTGTGTGTGTGTGTGTGTGTGTGTGTGTGTGTGGGCAAGCAACACAAAGAACTTAAAAACTATACAGCAGTGGTTAGGTTTTCGTAACGCGTTAGGAGTGCGCGTTCGTTGCTGGTGCACATGAGGTAAATAAAATAAAAGAAACACAAAAAGGACATTGAATGAGTGCTGGCATTTTTCTCTTTTTCTACAAATATTACATCCGCCCCTGCAGTACAGGCGTGCAGTCTATCTTGGGAGTATTAATGTGCAGTATATCAGAGACATTAATTACCAGAACAGTCAGACAGACAGTAGCAGACCCTTCTGTAGAATCACTACAAGGACTGAACCACAGCTGGGGGTCATGCTACAGCAAGATATGTATGCATGTGTGCATGTATGCATGTGTGCATCAGACACATTATACAGTACAATGAGAAGCACATGTGCTCTCTCTCACACACACACACACACACACACACACACACACACACACACACACACACACACACACACACACACACACACACACACACACACACACACACACACACACACACACACACACACACACACACACACACAATAATACCTGTTGAAAAACTAAGTAAAGGACTACAAAATAGAGGGTGACATTTTGTCAGGATTCCCGCAGAATTGGGATTCATCGTTGTATTAATCCCAGGATTGGGAAAGGACAGGAATGAAAGAAAATAGGAGTGTGCAGGAGCACACAGGAACGACATCCATCCATAGAAGATTATTGTCTTTTTCATCTGGTCGCTCTGCCAACCAAAAGGACGGACACCATTTTTGTTGTGAGCATCTTTCAGTGAGCCAACCCTCTTGACTTGTGTTCACAACTATACAAGTAACTAACATGCAGAAAAACACAAAAAACAGGAGCAGGACAGGAGTGGGAGTAATTTGGAGTGGGAGCAGTGGGGCAGGATGGGGTTTTATTTTAAACTCTGGTCCAGGACAGGAGATGGGGGTAATATATAATGGAGCCAGACGAGTTTTTAGTTTTCTGTCAACTATAGAGGCAGACCAAGCATTAAAGGGGATTTTCACCCATTTCCAACATTTTATTATGTCGTTTATATACCTTAGAGATGTTCTTTATACCTTTTACCTCTCTCCACTATGATTTGCTGCTTTTAGCTTTACAGAAGCAAATATTTGTACGTTGTGCTTGTACTGTAAATCTCCAAAAATGTCTCTAAAGGTCTTGATGAAATGTACATGGTAACCACAATTGTAAACACGTGTAATGCTTAAAGGGGAATGCACCCACCCCTTTTCAAAATGTTCCTGAGATTGTACAAATTCGAACCAATTTGGTTCCATTTGTACACTCTCAGAAAAAATAAATATAATATATAACATGGTGAAACACAACTTGATGTCATCAAGCAGCATTTCACCATGTTAATGTTTTTTTCCCTATAGGGAACACAGAGTGGGGGGGACTTTTTATTACCGTATGTCCACATAGCATCTCTAAAGTATATTATTGACATTGTAAAAAGGGTGGAATTTCCTTTTAACTAGTGCTGTCATGTCCACTCACAAATTACCTCAATATGTCTTATCAGCATGCATCTCATTACATAGTCAAATGTTGAAAATGGGTGTAATTCCCCTTTAAGAGGCTGGCAGAACTACTATATAAATAATATAATAACTAGCCACCGACTACTACTATACTAGATGACACTTGTTGTCTGCAGTCCATGAGTAGTTTCAACGCAATCGTTCCACACTGACGGTCAGTTTACAATACAGACCCATGGAGCCCTGTCTGTCTGTCTGTCTGTCTGTGTGTCTGTCTGTCTTACCTACTCGGGGATTAGAACCATGAGATACACCCTATTGAATATCTCGTCAGTGAACTGGACAGTGGACACTAGCCTACAACATCAGCAATGCGGGTTTCGGAGGCATGATGCGAGCTGCAGGGACGTGCATACATAGTCATCAAAGGGGGCACCAGCCCCTGCCCCCTCAACCAAGTCTAAATTAAACAGTGATGGGGATAACGCCGTTATTGATAACTTCGTTACGTAATCAGATTAGTTTTATTAGTAACGGAGTAACCTAACGAGTTATTTTTGCAATTTAGTAGTTAGTTACTTAGTTACATTTCCAAAAAAGTAACTCGTTACTATAGTTCGTCGCAATTCATTTTCTTGAGATTGCTCGGTGTTGTAGCGTATATTCCTCCTTCTGTTATGGTAGAATAAGCCGACTGCACGTTGTGGCTTCATCCTTCTGCGAGTGATGTGCGTAGTTTACATTTTCTGTCTGCACATCCTGTAAATCCGCCTAAGAAATAATAGTAAACCTACTGTCTAGCTGGTGTGTAGTTATACTCTAGTATGAATCTTTTATTTTGAAAAGGAAGAAAGAGGAAGTCCGCTGGCTGCTTGCGTAGTGAAGCAGCTACTGTAGGCGCGACTTGCTAAAAGTCTTGTAAACAATGACGCCGTACACTGTTGGATTAATTTTTGGATTAACACGCGCACTCTCGATTGGGAATCGGCTATAAACTCTGGCTGCGTTATTAGGTGAGTAATGTTTAATTCATTGTTTGGCCGCCGTGCATTGTCTTATATAGACTACTGTAGTTCATAGGCTGGGTTATGATGGTCAGTTGAGAAGCCTGCAGGAGCTGCCGCCGCGCAGCATGGAGAGGGCATCATCATGCTATCTGACTGGTTGTACCGCGTACAGCATAATATTGTCTGTGCGCCTACTGTGGATCTGACATAGCCTACTTTGTACCAACCTAGTTCATAGTGGGTGACATGGTGTCACTGTTGTTGTCGTTGTTGTTGTTGGTGATGATGGTTTTCATGTGTGCAACATGGAATGCGACTGATGCACTGGTAATACAATGCAACTAAATTGTGCATACATTAAAAACAAAGAGAAAAGGAGTATTTTAATTGTGTTCAGGAACGGAAAATAACGGAAAATAATCTATTACGTTACTTTTTATAGAAAGTAACTTGTAACTTAACGAGATTAGTTTTAGGGGCAGTAGTCCAATAACCTAACGTCGTTAGTTTATAAAGTAACGATACCCAACCCTGTCTAAATTAAAACAACTGCCCTTTCCAATACACACCACGAAATGCAGCATTTACTGGTGGTGAAACTTAAAGGAGCATTCAATGATTTCGGGTGATTTGGAAAACGCTCCAGCAACCCCGGTAACAAGATATGCACATGCACACACCCTACAGTGGGGATAAGGGCAACGGAGCAACAGCACGTACGCCAGATTGCAGGAAAGACACCTCTCATCCTCATTGGATGGAGGCTGTTCTAGCAAAACAAAAACAGGGAGGGGACAGGGAGGAACTCCTATAATGGTCAGCATCACATTCTATATGTATGAAGAATTGTGCAAAAAAAAGAAGAAAACTATATATTTTATATGATATGAAATAACTAAATATAGCTTTATGGAATGGAAATGGCATCCCTTTCCATGCCAGCATTCAGGAGAATTGCTTTTTTCCCCCTCAAAGTCTCCTGAACTTGAACACACTACAGTACGTTGTTGAACAAATTTGCTTTCCGAATCGCCCGAAATTACAAACATCTGCACTAGCTACAGTATATAGGCCTGCTGTAGTGTTAGATTGTTGGGGTGAGCAGATTCAAACTGCCCATTTGAGGGACATAAAATATATGGCATGTATGGGACAAGTTAAAACGTGTCTAGCAAGGTCTTGATGTCATATTAAAAAAAATAATTCAGTATTTCATAGCCAAAATAGCTGCAATAGAAGCTATCTCTAAGGTATATTAACGACAGTACATGCAATGTGGCTAGCCCAAGATTTAGATTCTGACATGATCCAAATCTTGGGCTACAATGTGGAAGTTTTGGAGTGAGTGTGGAAGTATAGGGGCACCAGGAATTATTAAACCTGAATTATTTTAACAGACTTAGAAAACACATCTATAGCATGAAAAGAGACAACAGACAGACAGCCAAATAATAGAGCATTTGGACACTCTATGTCAGTCACAATGTGGCACAGACAGTCACAGACAGACACAGACACAGACAGGCAGACAGACAGATGCTCAATTTGTGGGACACCTGAAAAGTCTTGGAAATGAGGGACTGTCCCGCACAAAGAGGGACATCTGGTCACCCTAGCTTGTAGATTCGCCTGCCTACCTGTATTTCGTTATTTTTTATAAATCCAAAAGTGCCCTCTGGTATTTCAGCCCCTACCCCTAGTCCAACCCTCTCTGCACGTCCCTGCTCCCGCGGCATCCCTGACCATTACGCGCAACAGCACGCAGCTGCATGCATACACGGGCCTCATATTCGCTGCATTTACAATCTAATAATCATCTTAAAAATGAGCCTTGCCGTATCAAATAACCAAACTGCATTTGAAAATAAATATGACTTTATATATTAATTATTTTTTCCAAATGCAGTTTCAAACAGAAAACCTGAAACTTTAGATATCCAACAACCAAAAGGGACTATACCATATCATACCGAAGTTAACGCTGCCATCACCACCACCACCGCCCATCCATCACCCATATGCAGTCCCGTTTAGAACAATAATATGCACAACATATTGAATTATTAAAGAGGGGGGGATGTGGTCCAGGGCATCAGTAAGCCTATATTGCAGGGAGTGGCAAGGTTATTGGACTAATACGCATTCGGTTTGATCTCCCATGTTGTCAAAGCAAGTCCCCATTATTATTATTATTATAGGCGAATTCTTTAACTGACAGCAATGCGCCACGTTAACCTACACAGCCGCGTCAACGCTCTGCTGGTCAAGGAATAAGATAAAAACGCAATTTGCATTACGTAAACGGTTATCTTACCTCTCTCTAGCGCGTTGGTGCTCTCTCTGTGCAGACTAGAATCGACAACTGGCTCCTCCCCTTTGAGGACCAACCAGTAATGACAGAATCCCTCCCACTACCCACATACACACACACTGCACACAGCGCGCGCGCGCGCGCACACACACACACCTCCTCCTGCTGCTCTTTGATAACAGATCTGATGAACATCAACGCGGCCGGATAGGGAGTGGTGGATTCGGTAGGACGATGGCACGGCGGCGGCGGCACCGCATGACGCACGTCATTTTTTTTGTGCGAGGAGGAGAGGAGAGGAGTTCCCCCGGCTGTAGAGCTTCCCTCCCGGGCCGGTGGTACAGGCTGCAAGCCGGTGAATACCAAACGACTCGCCCCTTTTCCCGTCTCTCCTCCAATATGGCGAAGAGCTGTCGCCCCCATGGATATATAAAGGCTAGATGGCTCGAGGCGGAGTCTCTAAGTGTAGGCCAGGGGTGCCCAACCTTTTTGACCCAAGATCTACTTTTCAGCAGCCAACCCCTCCGGGATCTACCAGTCCAATATCAACATTTTAAACCACACGCATCGTTGCCAGCCCACACAGTAACTTCACAACAACACAACACTACTTTGTTTTACCATTTTACTTTATGTCCATATAAGCATAAAGTACAACAGACTTGTCATAAGTAGGCCTACAACAGTACAACATAAGTACAACAGACATGGACAAACACTGCCATTGCAAATGCCTCACACACAGACAAAAATCGCTCTTTTTTCTTTTCCACCCCATTTTTTTTCTTTCCCCCCACATCTCCCGAGATCTACTTGTGATCAGGCCGAGATCTACCGGTAGATCCCGATCTACTGGTTGGGCTCCCCTGGTAGGCTATAGGTGGCTGCGTTACTACTTGCCCATTGGGCCATGGCTCTTTAGGTGATTGGTAACGCACGCGGCTCATATGTATGAGGTCCCGGGTTCGCCTCCCGGCCGACTACAGTAGTTCGACAGCGGCCATATTACTAGGGTACTTCAATGTACTTTATGGCAGCTCAAACACAAACAGCTATAACTCGCTCAAAACTCGAAAGATTTGCAAACGGATTGCTTTGTTAGAAACGTCATCAACGTGCCTATGATTTAGGATGTGTATTTGTTATATTAAGGCTCATATGAATACAGACGTCTCTGATGTTTACAACAAACAAATCCGTTTGAAAATCGGTTGAAAAATAGGTGAGTTATCGTCATTTAGAAAGTACTGTGTATGGTCATAGACACAATGTTATGCTATACCCTCATAAGCTAGTCGCCACAAGCACAGGCTTGTGGCGCAGCTTTGTAAAACAAGGATTCGTTCTCCTCACTCACTCATTTCTTCTCCTTCTGGTCTGGACTAAACTGGTCTAGCTGAGCCCTGAGTCCAAATGTGCGGAAGAGCCAGGGTTAGTGGGCAGTCTAGTAGCGTGAGGCAATATCTTAGCTGGCGCTTCTTCTCTGTTACTTGTGCTCCATTCAGATATCGATGTTTTGGGGTGAGATATCCACACATTCAGACAGAGCGAGTAATCCACAAATTTGGGGCGAGGTGTCTTACAGTCTGTTTTAACGGTGGGTGATACAAAAAACGTCGCCCGATATCAGCAATGCCGATGGTCATGGCATGTAAAATGAGTACCGTAAACAACGGTGCTGTGGTGCACTGAAAAAAAACTATGGTGGAGGAGGAAGTGGGACGGAACTAGGAACCAAACTGCACCGAATGGTTTCGGTGTCGAGGGCAAAAAAAGCAGCACTTGGCTCTGATTGGTTATCCCCGGGCCAAACGTCGGCCGATTCAGCCAAAAAGCTCATCAATTTTTATCTTTCCAGGCGACGTCGCCCGCCCACGTCGGCCGACGTTCGCCGCTCTGCTGCTGTCGCCCAAATCGGCGGCTCCCATAGAGGAATAGTGGATGTCGGGAGACGTCGCTTTAATCATCGCCCGCCTCCCCCGCCGTTAAAACATGGGGTTAGACTTTTTTTGAAACTGCGGGGCGACCGTTCTTCACTTTTCAATGGGGCAGGATAGAAAAAGGGGCGAGTGGATCTGTTACCCAGCCGGTTACAGGCAGGCAGCACTGAGGGTTTTAGCATCGGCCTGCCCGGAGGGAGGCATACTGCAGCGACACGGACCAATGGGATGACGTGGAACAGGATCTCCAATTCATAAATAACGCCTCCCCCCTCCCACCCCCAGCAGGCCAGGACAGGATGTCTACTAATATTTGTATTATTATTATTATTATTTTAAGACTAGGAGTACCTGGTCTGATCCGTGTCTGTCAAATGATGTCAAGCTATTGAATCTACTGCTTGACTGATTGAGGGTTTTATTTCACATTATGCAGAATAGGCTACATTTCAAACAAACGAATAAGGGGACAGTTTCTAATTCCAGCCTTCCATAGGTGTTCAGAGAGCAATTTTGAAGGAGTCAAGGGATTCACATCATGACTTAATGACTGATGGTATAGGGCGTTCCACATTTTAGTGAAATTAATAGTCCATTGTTCGAGCCAAAACTGGGTTGCAAGTGGTTTCCAATATAATTTGGGCCCCAGAGCAGGGGTTTCAACAGGTGGTACAGTGGTCCCTGAGAGAATGTTTGACTGTTGTTTGTATGTTTGACTGTTGTCTGTGTTGTCTCTGAAATACAGCCTGGAATTGTGGACAAAAGCAAAAGAAATCTTTTTTGGGGGGTCTGTGGAGCTAAAATGTCCTCAAATGGTGGTTCTCTGTGGCTCAAATTCTGACTAAATAGTGAGCTCTGGTATGAAAAAGTTTGAAACCCACTGCCCTATAGATAGAGCATGCAGCATAGGTTAAATTACAGCATTTAATTTTTCTCTTTAGCCTAACAGTTCACAGCCTAGTAATAGCCTCTCCAAAATACAGTAGTCCGACTTTTCACACAAAGTAGACCTGATATTTGCTCACCTAACCCTTTTTTAATTCAAGTCATAAATAAACGTGTTACACATTTTGTCTTGGCAGTTTGAAAAAACTGGAAGCAGGGCCGGATTTAGCCAGCCCTGCTAGGGTGGGCTGGAAGAATGGCAGTGTGAGCAACTCCAAAGTTTTTTTCATATGAAGTAGTGCATTTTCAATCCTTTTGAGACTAGGGCCCACTATTTATTCGGCATTTGAGCCACAGACCACCATTTGAGGACATTTTAGCCCCACAGAGCCCAAAAATAAAGATTTATTTTGATTTTTTTGTCTACAATTCCAGGCTGGATTTGGAAAACAAAACAGTCAAACATACAGATCAAAATGACCATTAATCTTCAACATTCTCTAGTTGTGTAGACTTGGGGCTAATTCACATGAAGAATATTTTAACTCTTGAGAGTGTAAACATGAAACCAAATGGACCCGCAAGGGTCCATTTGGTTTCATTTTTGCACTCTCTGTATCAAATACGGGTTCACCCCAAGGTTGCGTCTTGTCGCCCTCTTGTTCATCATGTATACTGACAGCTTCAGGGTTTCCCAGGAGGGCAGGCTGTTAGTTAAGTTCTCTGATGATTCTGTCCTTGTTTCTCTGCTCAGTGATTCTGACCCTGACCATGGTCCTGCACTAACTGCCTTTGTCGAGAAGTGCGATGAAAGTTACCTGGACCTGAATGTTGCTAAAACAAAAGAAATGATCATTGATTTTAGACAGCATGTGGAACACAAACCAAGTGTCATTCACGGTGAAAATGTCCAGATCGTGGAGTCATATAAGTATCTGGGAACAGTGTTTGATTCCAAACTTAAGTTTGACATCAACACTGAGTCTATTGTTAAACGAGGTCAGCAAAGAATCTATCTGATGAGGAAACTAAACTCTTTCAACGTCAGTGAAAGAATCTTGACCAATTTCTATCGGGCATTTATTGAAAGCCTTTTAACTTTCTCATTTGTCTGTTGGTTCAACGGTCTAGCTATAAAGGACAAGAAAAGCTTGTTTAACATTGTAAATGTCTGCTCTAAGATCATCGGTGTCAGGCAGAGAGACCTGCGTTCCCTCTGGGAAGACCAGTTAGTGAGGAAGGCCAAGTGTATAATAAGCCAACCTCATCATCCTCTATCGGTTGAATTTAGGATGATGCCCTCTGGACGTCGTTATATGACCCCTCGAGGAAGGACTAATCGCTACACGAACAGCTTCATTCCATCTGCTATCAGATGCTTAAATTCCAGGGGAATCCAAGTGTAGGTTGTCCGGTTACACAGAGGTGGCAGGTCCACGGCATGTATTTATTTATTTCTTGATGCAGGTTGTTACATTTATTTATTGCATATTTATGGGACACTGTGAGCTTGTCCATCCACTTGCCCGCTGTCGAATGAATTTGTCTGTTATATGTCTGTATATTTCTACTGTTTTTTACTGTTTGTATGACTAAGCACCTTAGTTGCAATGAATTGCCCAGTTTGGGATCAATAAAGTAATCTGAATCTGAATCTGAATCTGAATCTCTCAATGAGTTACATCTGGTTAAGCAGCTTTCCACCATTTAGCTGCATGAGGACCACCTGGACCTCTCTCAACCACTGATGGGCAGCATGCACATTTGGGTGGGCTCTGCCCACCCCTGCCCCCTCTCTAGATCCGGCCCTGCAGACTGAAAGTGATCCCAGTGGAGAAGTGGACAGCTAGGCCACTTGTAGTGGAACCACTGGATAACTGCATGTGGCACTTTTATGAATCCGCTCCCTGTGCAAATGTGCATGCAAATTAGACTTAAGCAATTATTTTATTAGGCTAGCTGACAGCTTGAGGGTGGCTGTATGGCCACTGTAGCCTGGAATAAAAACTATCCCTGGCTGTCACGGAATTCACATTTTATGCCGATTTGATGAACCACTTACACTAATTTGATTACACTATGGTGTATATAGTGCCTTTTTATTTTATATCGCACACACACACACACACACACACACACACACACACACACACACACACACACACACACACACACACACACACACACACACACACACACACACACACACACACACACACACACACACACACACACACACACACACACACACACACACACACACACACACACACACACACACAATGCATTTTTCTTTTGGTTTTGTTCACAATTCCAGTCTGAATTTGGGGAACAAAACAGACAAAAAGAAAACATGGCCATTGATCTTCTACATTCTGTAATTGTGTAGACTTAGTAAGCTATAGTGGTGCTAATTCCAGGTGATGAATATTTTAACTCTTGAGAGTGTAAACCTGAAACCATGTTTACGCTCTCAAAGAAAGCTGGGGACCACCGGTTGCAAACCACTGGTTTATATGGAAATAAACATTTGCCTGGCCCTGTGAAAGACCGTGAAAGAGAAGACTATTGTTTTAATGCCTCTCTTCTTCTTCACTTTAACCTGTTTTCCACACACTATGTATCTGCTATTAGGTACGTTGTATATGGTGTCACATCCTGGTTCTATACCTGTAAACCAGGGTTTTTTTTTTTAAACCTTTTTCATCCCAGGGACCACCATTTATTCAGCATTTGAGCCACGGACCACCATTTGAGGACATTTTAGCCCCACAGACCCCCCAAACTAAAGATTTCCTTTGCTTCTGTCCATGACCATTAATCTTCTAGTTGTGTAGATTTGGACTAATTCACATGATGCATATTTTAACTCTTGAGAGTGTAAAAATGAAACCAAATGGACCCGCCAGGGTCCATTTGGTTTCATTTTTACGTTCTCAAGAGTTACATCTGGTTAAACAACTTAGCTGGGGACCACCTGGAACCCTCTCAAGGACCACTGGTGGTCCCCGGACCACCGGTTGAAAACCACTGCTGTAAACAGAGAAGACCCATGAAATGTGAATTCCTCGACCCTGCCGGTATGTGTTTACCATCAGGCTGTATGGCCAAGCATCCTAGAAAGGTGCTGTAAAGTAGGAGAAATATAACCAAATTCTAACTGCGTTTCATATTTATTTTTTGTGTATAGGCCCTATAGGCTTACCACATGTATTATTCATTATTTCGGTATAAAGGTCTTTATGAATAAATATCACATCATAAATCATTCATCTAAAAGCGTCTATTTTGAGCTACGTCTGTCTGTCGCTGTCTCTGTCTGTCTGTCGCTCTCTGTCTGTCTGTCATACTTGACACAACACCTACAAGTTGTAGCCACTACACATGACACGAAACAGGGATCTAGACATGGGTATGGGGGGGCAATGCCCCCCTAAATGCCCCGACTGCCCCACCAAACATGATGGCATGCAAAACAACCCAAATTTCACAGATATTTCACATTAAAGTGCTTATATTTAAAATGATTTGAAACACTACTACTGCTACTAACTAACTACAGCTGTGTCACCACTAAACCAACAGCATTTCATCAATGAAAACAGAAAACTCTCTGAGTCAGACCTTTAGCTTTATGCATGCTGCGTGTCTGTTGCAACTTCAACAACAACTGATGTTGTTATTGATGCTGACTTGCCTATAATTTCTGTACAAGATATAAATCTTGTCGGTCACTAGAACTAAAGAATTTTAATGAAAATGGTATGGGTGTGGCTTCATGGTTGAAGCCACATGAAGCGATGAAGCCACCCTCATGCCATTTTTGCCTGCCGCCCCAATTGGGAAATGTTACTTACATCCAGGCCTGACACAAAAAGATCAAAAATTGTATTTATATTGTAGTTCTTCGAGTGCGCAAAGATGTGCCTGAACGTATACAGCAACTCTGTTGTTTGGGGGGGCAGTAAAATATATATTTTTAAAAAGTACAAGGCACTGATAACTCTGTTAATTGATGTTTACCATTCAGCCTGCTCTTTTTGGAGGACTTGAAGTTAATTTGCCATGCAGGCTATGTTGGTGAAATTCAGGGCAACCTATCCTTATTTTGTTCCATGTTGGCTTAACTTGGCACATTGACTTCTATCCAGGGGCGGATGTAATGTTTCCCAATCGGGGGGGGGGGGGGGGGGGGGCAGGAGAAAATGGTATGGGGGCGGCTTCATCACCCGTGTCGCTTCGCACCATGGGCAATGAAGCCCATACCATTTTTTTTGTTACAGGACTTTTATTAGGCAATTAAGCATCAATAATAACATCAGCTGTTGTTGAAGTTGCAACAGACACACAACATGCATAAAGCTAAAGGTCTGACTCAGAGAGTTTTCTGTTTTCAATGATGAAATGCTGTTGGTTTAGTGGTGGTGACACAACTGTAGTTAGTTAGTAGCAGTAGTAGTGTTTTAAATCATTTTAAATATAAGCACTTGAAATTTGGGTTTGTTTGCATGCCGTCATGTTTGATGGGGCAATCAGGGCATTTAGAGAGCCCCCCCCCCCCCCCCCCCCCCCCCCCCCCCCATGCCCATGCATAGATCCGCCCTCTCTCTCTCACATGGGGTCAGCCAAGGCAACAGCCAACAAACAGCTATAGGCTGGTGTGGAACTTGGGCTGTGGGACTGAATGGTATGGTAGTTATGTTTTCATTTGCATATAGACACCACCAGCAAAGTTACAACCCAAACAAACCTAAACAAAACATGATGACATCCATGTTGTCTGTCTGTCGACTGTCCTAAACAGGGCGGATGTAACATTTCCCAATTGGGGGGGGGGGGGGGGGGGCAGGAGAAAATGGTATGGAGGCGGCTTCATCGATGAAGCTGCACCCATACCATTTTCAGTTACAGGACTTATTAATCACGTAAGCATCATCAGTTGTTGAAGTTGCAACAGACACGGCAGCATGCATAAAGCTAAAGGTCTGACTCAGAGAGTTTTCTGTTTTCAATGATGAAATGCTGTTGGTTTAGTGGTGACACAGCTGTAGTTAGTTAGTAGCAGTAGTAGTGTTTCACATCATTTTAATTAGAAGCACTTGAATTTGAAATATCTTAGGATGTTTTGCATGCTATCGTGTTTGGTGGGGCATACTGGGAATTTAGGGGGGCACTGACCCACCATGCCCATGCCTAGATCCTCCCCTGGTCCTAAATCAACTCTTCACCGACGACCGAGTTACATACCATCATCAAAACTAAAACATGTGTTGACATCAATCCTTTTGCGTCTGTCTGTCTGTCATAAATCAAACCTTCACTGACAATTAAAAAGCAGACGACCTCAGTCACCCCACATGTAATTTAACATTCCACAACATGTAAAAAACAAGCTGTTTGAATGATGCCTGTTGTTTGTTTATTTTTTTGTTAGGACACAAAAATATATACAGGTATATATCTTTTATTATTTAGTCTAGAGATCTGCTGGATTTGCGTGAAACTCTCGCTCGTGTTCCACCGAGCTGATGTGTTTTGGTGATTCTTAAGTAGGATCTACTCACTGGCTGCTACTTGGCCTCCCTCCCTGAACCCACCTCACCCCTGCCCAATTTGACAGACTGGGTTGGCTTAGGCTTGATGACAGAGTACAGCATCTTGCTGTGGGTCTGGTTCACACCATTTATAACACCTTCAATAGCCACGTTCCTGCACAAATACTTAAGTCCACTCCCACAACACCAGAGGGAGTTCACCAAACCAATGCGCAAAACAAGATTTTTTTTCCCATCCCGCCAAAATGTGGAGTGGCCTACCAACAGTCATTAAGATATGTGAATTCCTTGACTCCTTCAAAACCACTCTCAAAGCGCACCTAAATGGGCAGCTGCCTCTGTAAAATCTGATTCCCCCATGCACCCACTATGATTTCCTGTTTTTGCCTATAATGAATATCTCATTGTTTTCATGAAATTAACATGGTGGGCAAGTAGAAATGCTTTTGGTGTTGTCCCACACAAAGTTAAAGGTAATGCAACTTTAGTGTGTACAAACAGTGAACGCCAACTCACCTCCACTCTATTGGCTCACTCTATTGGACCCGACATTTAGGGCCGGGTCGGGCCTAAAATCCATGCTAATCAATAGGGCCGGGTAGGGCCTCGGGCCCCATGAAAAAAATAATAATATATTGAATTATTATATATTGAATTATTATATAATATTGAATTACCTATTATGAAGATGGTGCTGATTGCCATTTCATTTTGAATCTGTGGCGAATTCTCAAATTTTGCCCAAAGCCAGGCCTAGGGCCTGAACTGTTCGGGCCCAGTTAGGGCTGGGCCTTAATTTTCAGGCCCGTTGAGACCTTTAATGCCAATACATCGCAATTCTTAATGCCATGATATCAATATGGAATCGCTAGGTTCAAAATTAACCTTTTTTTTATATATATATATTTTTTGTAGGTCCTATTCATTAATTTGTTCATGTCAGAAACACTGACTGATCTTATCAGGAACATTTATGTGTATGATTGAACTTTTTGTTATTTATATTGTTCAAAACTACTGTACTTTAAAATGTTCTAGTTGATTGAACTTGTCGTCATGGTCCATATTGTTCAAGAATTTCCACCCATTTTCAACATTTTACTTTGTTAATGATTTTTCTTTTAGGACCTTTTTTCTGAGGGTGTACAAATTGGTGTACGCAAATATAAATCGATTCAGAACCCTAAATATCAATATTGTATCGTATCGTGAGGTGAGTGAATCGTCCCACCCCTTTTTTAATAAATATATTTATGCATTTATTAATTTGTTCAGTGAGTGTCTCTTGAAGTATATGATTGAATTTTTCATCATATTGTTTCGAATTGCTTTAAAATGTTGTGGTTGATTGAACTTTTCATGGTCCATATCGTTTAGAAATGTTTTAAAATGTTGTAGTAGCCTATAAAAGTGGGATTTGTGGGAAAATATTGCAATATATCGGATCGGATCATTACAGAATTAAGATTGCAATTTATTTATGTATTTGGCACCCTAAATATCGAAAAATAAAGACATGGCACTTCATCTAAAAATGTTGAATATCCCTGCTCTGTAGGCTATACCCTGTAATAACATAGTTTACAAAATGCTGTACCATCTCCACTACTACCAATAAAGCTCCATTTGGATTGGATTGCATGTAAGTTGTGCTTGAAACGTACTGTAATTACTAATTAATTAACTGTTAATTAACTACACATTTTAGTCTGTTTTTCATGACTACCAATAGCCTAGATCAGGGGTTTTCAACAAGTGGTCCGGGGACCACCAGTGGTCCCTGAGAGGATTCCAGGTGGTCCCCAGGCTAAATGATGGAAAGTTGGTTAACCAGATGTAACTCTTGAGAACGTAAAAATGAAACCAAATGGACCCTTGCGGGTCCATTTGGTTTCATTTTCACACTCTCAAGAGTTAAAATATTCATCATCTGAATTAGCACCACTTAATTAAGAAGTTTACACTGTTTTGTTGGCAAAATACAGCCTGGATTTGTGGACAAAATCAAAAGAATTCTTTAATTTTAGGTCTTTGGTGTGAAAATGTAATCAAATGTTGGTCCGTGGCTCAAATGCTGAATAAATGGTGGTCCCTGGAGTCAAAAAGGTTAAAAAACCCCTGGCCTAGATGTATATGACTACATAGACCATGATGCAGCGCGGCTGGCTCCGTCCGAAAAAACGTGACAGGAAATTGTTTTGGGAAGCGGAACGACGCAGTGTCGCTGCGTAAGCGGAAGCGACAATGTATACAACAATGGGAAGATCAGAAAATCAATTAAGTTATGAAAAACACAACCATTAATTGCCTTTCTTCTTCTTTGTCATCACCGCGGCGGATCATAAAGACATGGCGGATCTGTAGGCTGCAGACAGGCAGGGCTGCGCGCACCCAGATCCCCATCCATCAGCCCCATATAAGGAGAGAGAGACACGCACCCCCACGGTAAATATTAAACACACTCACATATAGGCAATATTTACCTTGTTGTCTTTTCATAGGGGTAGCATGATGATAGCTAGTAGTGGTTTAAGTCAAGCAGGCTTTAGCCTGTGGGCTAATGCAGCTGTTCTGTCTGTGCTGCTGTACCACTGTGGTTATAACGGTTTAGCTAACACTAGGGACATGATGGGGGAGGCTCGTTTTAATGTCTTTTATCTCCTGATGACACCCAAATCCTCCAGAACGTGGAGGATTGGAGGAGGAGGAGGAGGACGCCTTTAAATGGGGCTTTTGTCATTTTACAAATATAGTGTACACGTTATTTTGTTATACAGATGCATAATAATAATAACATGATGATATATTTGTGATCTCGACTCTCGCACAGACTTACATTCTGGTTGGCGTCCAGGCAGCGTACAATGGGCTATTAAAGTGCTGTGTGTGTGTGTGTGTGTGTGTGTGTGTGTGTGTGTGTGTGTGTGTGTGTGTGTGTGTGTGTGTGTGTGTGTGTGTGTGTGTGTGTGTGTGTGTGTGTGTGTGTGTGTGTGTGCTGGTTGCTATGGGTGATTACTATATAGGCGTTACCTCCTCTGTAAGCAGCAGGACAGCAACTGATACTGTAACTTCAGTGGTTTTCAAACTCTCCATATTTGGCATTTGAAACTGAAGAATATTTTGGTAACACTGTATTTGAAGGTTGCTTTTATGATGATGCATTATGAGCTTATTTACACTGCATATAACGCATTATAAGACTTATAAATAAATGTCCATAGCCATGTATGACTACTCATACCTACATTTACAATGTAAGTGTTCGTTATAATGCATTATTATGGTCAAAGGAACATCACATATTATAACTACCAAGGCAGAAATAGAAATGATGTAATGTGTCATAACACATTATAATCCCAATGTGTTTATTAAATGAAATATAAGCAGCAAGCGTCAATAGAAGAAGATGGCTTTGTAAAGTGGCCAGATATTCATATCTGTTATATTTTGGTATGATATATGAATATCCTCCCACTTTACTTCAACGTCTCGAAGCTATCTTATAGCATAATATTGACATTAATAAGACATTATGACGCAGAACATCATTTTTATTTCTGCCTTCATAAAGTGATGGTAGTTATAATGTGCTTTTCCTTTTACCATAATAATGCATTGTAAGTAACAGTTATACATTATAAATATACTGTAGTTATACATGGTTATGGACATTTATAAGGAGTTATTTTTAGAGGGCAAGTATAATGTTTTAAGGCACAATTATCATAATAGAAAAATGAAACTAAATGGATCCATACAGGTCAATTTGGTTTCATTTTATGCTCTCAAGATTTAAAGATCTATTTGGTTACCAACTTTTCATCATTTACCACTGGTTGAAATGAAAACCACTGGACTGTACATTATCTGTGGAAGTTGTTTTTCTTTAATCACCAAAATTAACTGCATTCATTGTAGTAAACTAGTTATATGACCCGTCTGTGTTTGTGTTGATCGTGTCACATTTTCATTCATTCACTGTCACTTATTCATGCATTCAAAACCTCGGGAGGGGGGGGGGGGGCATATCCATGTTAGCACATGTGTTCACCTTCTATTGCTATAAGTTCAGTCTGAACCAATAGAGCAGGGGTGGCCAACCCGCGGCTCGCGAGCCACATGCGTCTCTTCAGCTGGTTACATGTGGCTCTTAAGGGGCTTCCACATGAAACCATCAAAAACCCTTTTCTTTATACCAGGGCCCACCATTTATTCAGAATTTGAGCCATGGACTACCATTTGATGACATTTTAGCTCCACAGACCTCAAAGCTAAAGATTTTGTTTACTTTTGTCAACAATTCCAGGCTGGATTTCAGAGAAAACGAAACAGTCAAACATACAGATCAAAATGACCATTAATCTTCTACTGTACATTCTCTAGTTGTGTAGACTTATTTTAACTCTTGAGAGTGTAAACATGAAACCAAATGGACCCGCAAGGGTCCATTTGGTTTCATGTTTACGCTCTCAAAGAGTTACATCTGGCTAACCAACTTTCCATCATTTAGCCTGGGGACCACCTGGAATCCTCTTTGATGTGGCTCTTTGCAATAACACAATGAAAAACGTGGCTCTTAGTCTGTGACCGGTTGGCCACCCCTGCAATAGAGGGTGTGCATGTGACATCATTGTAAAAGTAAGTTATAAGGGAATGCACACTGAGTGGCAGAAAAAACTACTTTCTGGTCTTGACAGCCCCATATATACACCCAAACTGATTGCAATGTTGGTGATGTTAAACTCACCAATTTAGCAGCTGTATGGAAAACTTGAATTATCATCCTTCTATCTGCAATGTTTTTTGTCTTTGTGAAAATCCACCATAGAAATATTATGAGCTGCTTTTTGTCAGAGTGTGTGTCAGAGTTTGGGATTGCTTGTTTTCAATAACGCAACGTCTTGCTGCCTTATGTGATATTTAGACACTGGTGATACTGTACAGACTGTACAGGACTGTTGAGTGATTTATAATGAGCGCTTCCAAACTCCAGCGCTCCTTGCTGCTATAGACCTGAGCAGTCCCTCCCCTCTTGTGACGTTGCTCTTGTTCCAGAAATGATTTCCCCATTCCTTTTCTTCATATACACTTCAAAAATGATTCATGTAAAAAGACGATTACACCACACACGAAGCCAGCTCTGGTCGTGACAAATCATGACAACAAACACAATCTAATTAGCAAAGAGGAAAAAATGGCATGATACAACAATTATTGCTTCGTTTTTCTGTGTGTGTTGTCATGATTTGTCACAACCCAAGTTGTCGCTGTATTGTAATGGTTTTTACGTAAATCATTTAAAAAAAGTCTACGAGGAAAATGAATGGGGAGTCCATTTCTGGATCATGGGGCGACATTATGACAGGGGCAGGACTGCTCTGCTCTATACTCATGAGGGTGGCGTGTACTGGTGGGAAAGTCATGCACGTGCACACTCTCTATAGTGCTTCTATAGCTCTGTCTGGCTGTGTGGTTGCTAATGTAACTAACCCACCTGCTTGCTTCCAATTACCCTACTAGTCCAAATGCCAAAGCTAATATTACCTCTCTTGCTATGCTATATAACGTTACTACTAACGTTACTACTAGCTTGTTGACTGCCAGCATCTCAACAACATACTGTATCTACCTTGGTGGATTATGTGGTTTAAACTACCTTACCCACGTTAAATTTAATTGATTTTTTATTATTGTTATTTATATATTTTTTGAGAATTACAGCTCAAGTACAACCCAGTGCAGAGACTGTTAACTGTGAGTGGGGCGACATCTTAAAGCATTTCTACCTGTTTGCAATATAGGCCCAACCATGTTCATTTCATCAAGTCATTTATAGGCGTACAAATATTTACTTCTATAGAGCCAAATCCAGGAAATCATATTAGTGGAGGCAAAGAGTGTCTACATTACTCTGTAGCCTCAACAGAACCAAATAAGCGTTTTATTCCATGATGATGTTGTCTTATTTAACACGGCAATGGAGATGAGGTTTTTTTGTTTTGTTTTGTTTTTGTTTTTATTATGTTTCCATTAAGCATTGATGTGAATGTGTTATGCCATAGTTTATTTCAACTATGAGAGGTGTAACCCAGAAAGTGTATGTAGCTTCCTTGGGGTGCTCTCTTTGAAATTAGTCTCCAGTTTGTTAAATGTGTGGTGAGGTCAACATATACTCTATTCTGTCACGGTATAATAGTGAGCAAAGGTTAACCACTTTACCCCTGCATCCTCATTTTTCAAACTAATCTTTCAAAAACATATTCAAAACCTTTCTAAAATAGAAATAGGGCATAAGTGGTTAACTTATACAAGCCGCATCACCCAAGAAAATGCAATTTTTTGGTTGAATATAATATTCTATTATTAAATAGTTCCTAACATGCTTTTCTTGCAATTCATAATACAACAGCCTGTTCCGAAATTCCAAACATGGATTTACATTGCAGTACAAATGTTCCATGTTGTGTTTTTCTGTGTCTTCATCTTTAGAAATACTGAAGGAATTCCGCAGGTTTTAGAATCACTGATGGGTTTGGAGGTGCTCCAGAAGAGGTTGCAAAAAACAGAGAGGCTAATCGGAAGATGCCAAGAAAAAAACAACAGAATCCACAAGCTGTCAAGTGTGAGTGATTCAATGATCACCTCAAAACACAAAATAACCAAAAGGCCATTCTGAAAAACATTATTATTGTCATCCATCCAGACAGTTTATTTACTGAAGGGTTCATTATCTCTTATCCCGATGTCGAAACGATGAAACATCTGTGACCATTTTTTTTTGCTTTGTCAGTTTTTTGGTCCATCAGACATTCATTCAACCCTGAGAACATGTTCGACAAAATGTCCGTGTGGCAGTTTTCTGGAAAAAATAAAACTCATGTTCCTACAGTGGTTAGCACGCAGTACTCAATATTTCAGGTCAACGACCCCCAATCTGTATATTAGGCCCCGCCAAGCCCAATCTGAAGATATAGTAGTCCCCTAGCCTTGTTCTCTAGGCTTACATCTGCCGCAGAGAGATTATCAAAAGGTTTGGTAACTTCCCCTGGAAGTTGCCATTTTTTTAGCCAATGGCGACGAGGTGCTCACGAAAATGTATACCCTGCGGAAACATTAAATTTCTCCCTTTGCGCTCGTAAAGCTGTTTATAAAAGGATTAAAAGATGGAATCGTGTCGTGTGCACTTTGCACACCTCTAAAACTGCTTTGTTCGTTGAAATCGTTTTCCCTGAAAATAAGAGTAAGACACTAGTGAGGAACAGGGTCGTTTTGCTGGGGACTGTAAATACAGTAACTTCTGCAACTACCGCTGATAGTCTCTAAAGCATACCTGGGCATTTTGCAGCCCCTCTGTATATTTGACTGTTTTGTTTCCCAAATCCAGAATGGAATTGTGGACAAAAGCAAAATAAATCTTTAGTCTTGGCCCTCCACAATATTTTATATATCTCATTTGGCCCCTTGGGAAAAATAATTGCCCACCCCTGCTCTAAAGTGTAGCTAGCGTCAAGGGTGGTAGTTCTAGGGACGCCCCAGAAGCAAAATGTTTAAGCTAAAAAAAAGTTTTGTGACAGAAGATTGGCGCCACATTTTTCACAATTTGCCATCGAGTGGCACGCTATGAGCTCGTAGGTCTGACATTTTTCAATAGCTAAATTATAACACCAAAAAAAGGCGCTCCCGCCCAAAATGGGAGTAAGAGTGCACTGTGGACATTTTCCGAATTAGGCCAGTTAGTCTGAGAGCATCCAGACAGGACAGCTACTTCTACCAACTCAGCAGAACTTCCATTCATTAGCCAAAAAGCAATACTGACATAACACTGTGGAACAAATGGTCCACAGAGCTAAATAAACTCGTCCTCTGGGCTCTATTTATTTCTCTAGTTGGTAAACTGGGTGAAACTGCTGGAGGGAGGATGGAGGATATTGTTGCATCCACAAAAAGCAAAGCTCAGAGGGGAAAAGCAGTAGTGTAAACATAGACGTAAGGGGCTTACAGACGGCGAGGAATAAATCGCACATCCTAATTCATTTTCAATGGGGTCGGCGTTTTTTCTTTGCTCAGAAAACGACCTGCGATGAAGAGAGCGTTTAAAGCGGTCGTTTTCTTGTGCAGCATCACTCATTTTTGTTGCGCGTGTTGGTTTTGTGCACGCACATGCAGCATTTTTTCAAAGTTCAATCCAGTGAGCTTTTTAAAATGCCTGGCGTTAATCGACAGGGCGATTTTCTTTATGTCGGCAGTGCAGAAAAAAAATCAGGAATCGCCGTGTTTATGTGGGCGTTTATCGTTACAGTCTGGAAAGCCCTTTAGTGAGTCTAAAGCCCTACACACACTGGATGTGTAGCATAGTGCCACAGTACTGTCGCATGTCAAGTGCCGTCTGTCAACGCCAACAAGATAGTGTTGTCTGGCGGCACCAGTGTGGGATAGTTAAATTGGAAATAATGGAGGAGACTGTTTTGACAGTATGTGCTGTACGCAAACCTAACTCCACCGATTTCTCAACATTCTAATATGTCATTAGTATACCTACCCTAGAGGTGCTGGATGGACATGATAAAAAAACATTTCCCCATTCTGTGTTTCCTGGAAATGGAGGTCTGAAGAAAATCATTAACATGGTGAAACATCTTGATGACATCATCAAGATGTTTCGCCATGTTAATGTTAATTTTCACTATGTTAATGGATTCCTTTAGACACTACTTTTTTTCTGAGAGCGTACAAATGGAACCAAATGAACCCGTTAGGGTTCATTTGGTTGCATTTGTACGCGCTCAGAAAAATTGTTGAAAATCTCCTTTAAAGGAAGCCTGACACACACAGTAAATAAAAAGTAAATAAAAAGTAACCAGCCCAAAACCAACCAACCCTGACACATTTTGGTTCGGAATATTATGTCTTATTTTAAGTAAGCATACTATGATACATTTTGTCATGGGATTCTGCTGCACTGCAAGGCATCCGATACTTCAAAAGCTATAGAGCAGTCCCGCAACTTTCATGACATCACCCATGGCCCAGAAGTGAATTCCCCAATCATTTTCCTCAGACCTTTGTTGTCACGATTTGTCACAACATGATAAATAATTTTGGAAAAGAATGCGAATTGGGAAATTACTTCTGGGCCGCGGGCATCGTTGTGAAAGGGGCGGGACTGCGCAGCTCTGTAACACACAGAGTATGGCATTTCCATGCAGATATATGCAGATGTACTGTACGAAAATGACATTTCAGCATTTCTCAGTGACAAGGCTCATGTGAAAATATATGCCCTTGCCCATCTCCTGATAAACTGTACACCAATGTGGCCACTAGATGGAGGCATAATGCAAGGAGACGTTAGAAGTGAGACCACTGGGTGTATGGGACAGCTAGGAACCCTTTTTATGTCCATCTAAAGAACTTTGCTTCTAGGACTGGTTCCGTTTTAAAATCTTGTAACCCTTGGTGCTTTTACAGAACCAGTAGATCTTTTTATTATTATTATTATTATTTCATTTTTTCCCCTTCTTTTCCTCACACCAACTTTTAGGGTTGTGTACTTCTGAACCATCTCATTTTCTCACTGCATGACCCCAAACCTGCTTCACTAACACTCTAACTACAACACAAGCTGTGTTGACCTTGGCCTCCACTGTGTGTTTATGTTGATGTAGAACACATGTCCTTATCTCCTGGGGGAAGAAGACTTTAACAGGCTGTGAGGTGGACTGCATTCATGTCTGTCTGTGATATTTCACTTCTTATGTGAACACCCAGGACAGTTTGCAATTTCTGTGTTACTCCATTGAATCTTAGATAGTTCATGAACACAGAGATCAAGGCATTACTAGACTGTACACAGATAATCTTAGTGTAAACCAGTAAAAGAAATTCCACAGACGCCTCACATATTAGAAGGACAATATCAGTCAACAGAAAAAAAGACGACTGTTTCTAATCAATCTATCATGGTTGAAGTTAAAATGGTCTTGTATAGGAAGGGGACGGGGGAGCTACAGTGAATATCAGATATGCAAATACTGAATCAAGCAACTTAAAAATGTCTGGAGTGTCAGTCACATAAGACTTATTATTAAAAATATTTAATTATGATTAAATTATTATTATTTTTGGTCATTTTATCATCTACTCAGTCTCATGTGAACACCACAGACAGTTTATAACTTACTCCATTCAGTATTTAGATATTTGATGCTCATTTTAGCTGTCGCACCCCATTCATATACAAACCCCTGGAATTATAACTTAAAACTCCATTTTAACCTTGAGATTGAAAATCAAAAACAACCAATATTTTTGACTGATATTGTCCTCCTAATACGTGAGAGGGTTGTGGAATTTTATTTACAGTTTTCATTTATTTTTAAAATATTGTGTTATTCATTTAACTCAAATCTTTTCTCCTGGGAGTCTGTAAAAGAAAATATATCGCAACGGGGGTCCATTTTCCGACATTAACATGCTGATTGTCACTGACATGACATGAAATGTTTTTCATGTCATTGAATCGAGTCCTGACCCAGATGGGAGCGACTGTCGCTCAGGAGGTAGAGCAGGTCGTCCAATGATCCTTGGGTCAGCGGTTCGAATCCCGGATTCTCCTGTCTACATGTCGAAGTGTCCTTGGGCAAAACACCCACCCCCAAATTTCTTCCAATGTGCTGGTTGTTCCTTGCATGGTTTCCACAGCCAGTATGAATGGGTGAATGTAATGCATGTAAAGTGCCTTGGATAAAGGTGCTATGAACAGTAAATGCACCATTTACCATTTAGACGGAAAGGAAATATATATCTTATGGGGAGGACATAGGAGATCAGCCAGAGAATCAGAGCAGCAGGGGGCAGTATTGCAGTCACTGAACCACACTGTCGTGACTAAAAGAGAGTTGAGCCAGAAGGCAAAGCTCTTCCAGTGGTCATGAAGTGTGAGTCACGACCGAAAGAATAAGATCATGAATACAAGTGGCTGAAATGAGTTTTCTCTGACGGGTGGCTGCCTGGCTGGCATCTCCCTTCAGAGATAATGTTGAAAAGGTCAGTCACACGGGAGAGACTTTGAGGAGAGCCACTGCTACTTCACCAGGAAAAGCAGCCAGCTTAGTTGATCCAGGCATCTGGTTAGGATGCCTCTCAAGTGTCTCTGTAGGTGTCCCATGATGCACGTCCCACTGGAAGGTGCACCCGGGGCAATTAGCCGTGACTGTTCTTCACCGGTCGCCTATCCCTAAACATAAACGCGACCAGTGTTCGTGGTCGCAAAATTATTTTGTAAAACAAAAAAAGGGGGTAAAAAAGAAATAGCCCTCACAGGCTAAAGAATTGTCCACAATTCCAGGCTGGATTTCAGAAACCAAACAGCCAAACATACAGATCCAAATGTCCACATTCTCTAGTTGTGTAGACCTGGGCTAATTCACATGATGAATGTTTTAACTCTTGACATGATGACTACTACTGTGGAGCACTGATGATTCATCTAACCCACAGTATTATTCACCATTCATCGTCACCCTAAGAGAGTGGTTCATTGACACTGGTCCCTGAGAGGATTCCAGGGGGTCCCGGCTAAATGATGTACCGTTGGTAACCAAGCGGACACTTAAAGAGCTGTAACTCTTGAGAGTGTAGAATTAAACAAAGGAACCTTGTGGGTCCATTTGGTTTCATCTCACACTCTCAAGAGTTAAATTATATTTAAACATCTGAATTACTAAATTTTCAAGAATCTACACAATTATAAAATGTAGAAGAATTGTTATTTTGACCAACGTTTTGCCAGTTTATCTCTCCTAAATTGTGTTCAAAAACCTGAAAATCCTTAGTTTGGGGTCCAAGAGACTAAACTCAACATCAAGCAGCCTTATACTATAGCAGGGGTTTTCAACAGGTGGTCCGGGGACCACCAGTGGTCCTTGAGAGGGTTCCAGGTGGTCCCCAGGCTAAATGATGGAAAGTTGGTTAACCAGATGTAATTCTTGAGAATGTAAAAAATGAAACCAAATGGACCCTTGCGGGTCCATTTGGTTTCATTTTAAAACAAAAATAAGAAAGTTAAAACATTCATCATCTGAATTAGCACTATTTAATTAAGAAGTCCACACTGTTCTGTTTGCGAAATCCAGCCTGGAATTGTGAACAAAACAAAAATAATTCTTTAGTTTTAGGTCTTTGGGGCCAAAATGTTGTCAAATGGTGGTCCGTAGCTCAAATGCTGAATAAATAGTGGGCCCTGGTATCAAAATGGTTGAAAACCCCTGTACTATAGCAACAGCATTCTGTCATTTCAGACCTATTCCACCAGTTGTCGTTAGACGTTGATTGTTGTCTACCAACCAAAACCCAAACCACACCAAAGGGTTGGGTCGAGGCGAGACATGTTTTCATAGGGTCAACCACAACAATGCATTGGTGTAATCCAGAGGTGCCCACACTTTTTTGACTTGAGAGCTACTTTCAAAATGAGCGGCTCAACAAGATCTACACAGCAAAATATGATTATTTCATTACTGAAAATCCATTTCAAGGCCCCCTAGAAGGTTTGAGCTTTGAAATAGTGGTGATGGTGTTACTTACTGTTATAGTGCTTAAGAATAATGCACTCAGAATGGAAAAATAGAGGGGAAGAATTGGAGGTTTTCCTGTATATGCTATTGTATTACTGACGTTTGAACAGTATTTGAGGTTTGAGTTGACAGTTTGTGATGTTGAATTTAGTTTCTTGCACCAAAAACTAAGAACTTTCACATTTTTGTCCACAGTTGGGAACTGGCAAAACGTTTTCTAATTGTGTGGACTCTTGACAATTACGTAATTCAGATGTTTAAATATAATTTAACTCTTGAGAGTGTAAAATGAAACCAAATGGACCCGTAAGGGTCCATTTGGTTTCATTTTAACACTCAAGAGTTATAGATCTATAAGGATCCAAGTGCTGTGCGACTGTCATGTGATCTACAGTACCTGAACGGCCTGTGTGATCTACTGGTACCTTTTGGGCACCCCTGATGTAATCTAAATAAAAAATAAATTCCATGTCATTTCATCTCTGCATCTACCAGGTCTGATGAAAAGCAATAGGGTGCATATAGGGTTTTGTGGTGTAAAAAATAAACAACACGTAATGGTGCCTACATATCATGCTTGTTGGCCCCTTAAATATCAATTTATCAACAATGGATTCCATCTAGTAGAATAACATTAAGAAAATGAGGAACAGTCCTATTGAACAAACTGGTAGTCATGCTGGAGGTTTCCAACTGTGTTGTTATAAAGTTTATTGTAGTAGGATGTGATACCTGGTAGAATAGAGTCATACTGTCCATTTTACACTCCACTAATCCAGGGGTAGTTTTCTTGTTTTTCTAGCTTTTCAGTTTTTAGATATTTCTCAATCTTGTAATATCTAGTGACACCCTTTAAAGCTATACTGGGTAACTGATTAAAACCCATCATGACTGGTTTGACTGATTGTCACAGAAGCCATTCCCTGAATGTCAGCCCTCAAAGCCTGTTCTAAATGATGTTTTCTATCTAAAAGTGATGGGGGTACGGTTTGCCTGGAAGATCAAGCAAACACACATCTGATTTGTCCATGATTACAAGGATCAATCAGAATGTGACTTAAATGCATTTTTATCGTTTGTGCTTTTGACAATAGTTGTATAAATGCACCAGTTACTATGCTATACTGTAAATGTACACAAACACACTATGTGCACAATAGATGTTGCTCTCCGTGTGAAGGAACACTTCATGTTAACCATGGCTAACACGGTTACTGTAGGGATGTCACGGTATCCGGTATTACCGGTATGGTGCCACAAAACCGGTACTTTGCTTTTCCACCGAATGTACCGAAAACAAAAAAAAAACAAAAAAAAAAAAAACATTTTTTGCGCCCAATATTTTCATGTTTACACCCTCAAGAGTTAAAATATTCATCATATGAACTAGCCCAAGTCTACACAACTAGAGAATGTAGAAGATTAGTGGTCATTTTTATCTGTATGTTTGACTGTTTTGTTTCCCAATCCATCCTGGTATTGTGGACAAAAGCAAAATAAATATTTAGTTAGGTTTTGGTCTGTTGAGCTAAAACGCTATTGAATATATTATTACTAATGTTGATTGAGGATTTGGCCTGCATGTGCCAGGACTCTGAGGAAAAAGACATCTAGTGGTCAATCTATAAAACCGATAATACCGGTATTAAAGCAAACTATAAAAACAGTGTTGAGATTCTTACACCGTGACATGCCTAGGTTACTGCATTGATCAAATGTAGCAACTTTGTCAGCCACGTTTTCATTTTGATTTTGAATGACGTTAAAATGTGTTCAATCAACCTCATGAGTGATTCATTAAGTGATGCTTAAAAAGGAATTCCACCCATTTTCAACATGTTACTATGTCATTAATAAACCTTAGAGATGTTGTGTAGACATGATAAAAAGTTCCCGCATTCTGTTGTTTCCTAAAAATGGAGGTCTGAAAAAAAATCTGAGAGCATACAAATGGACCCAAATGGACCCATTCCATTTGTACGCTCTAAGAAAAAAAAAAAATCGTAAATCGTTGGAATTCCCTTTTAATGAATGATTGCTCGCACTGTGCTGAATAGCGGCTATGGCCTTTCCTTACTAATTGATATAAACTATAAGTTATTTCACATTCCCAGGAGGGAACATGTTGTATTTCAGCAGTAACATGGTTGACCGTTTCCTCCCTGTTCCTACAGTGGATTCTGAAGATGGTGTAACTGCAACCCTCCTGGACGCTCCAAACCTCTCCTTAGAGACTGACTTCATTCTAGGACAGCACCTGGCATTTGGTGACTCTGATCATGACAAGATCCTAGGACTGGACAAATTCTCAGGTTGGAAAATCTTTCATTTTAATCACTTGGTGTTTTGGTGTTTTGTTTTTTTGCTTTAACCTTTCACGGTCAACCTACTATTCCAACTTGCACAATTTAGTGTGCTACTCAAGGGTGCACTGTGAATTATAACGAAATAATTGAGCAGTGATTATTGCAATTTACAATTTAAGCATTTTGCAGATGCTCTTAATTCAGAGCGATTTACGTCAACAAGAACAAAAAAGCGGGTAACCGGTCAGGTGGGCACAAAAACCAAGGGGGCACACCAGACAACTGGGCAAAAATACATCTGGGCATAGGGCCAACTGGGCAAAAGATACATCTGGGCATAGGGCCAACTGGGCAAGCAATACATCAGGGCATACATCAAACTGGACACACAAGACAGCTGGACACATTGCTTTGATGTGCCCCCCTTTCTGATCCCCTGCTGTGAACCGTCTGTGAGCACTCTGCTGTCTGCCTGTTGACACCAGTACCTGTCTGTCTCTCTCTCCCCGTGTGTCTCTCTCTCTACCCCCCCCCCCTCACACACACACACACACACACACACACACACACACACACACACACCACACACACACACAACACACACACACACACACACACACACACACACACACACACACACACACACACACACACACACACACACACACAACACACACACAGTTAGTTCTGCAAATTAGAAAAATTAAATAAGTGTTCAAAGTTAATTTTTCAAATATAATGGACCAAAGGTAGTTTTTCAAATGCTATGTGTGAAGGGCTTGGATGATTCTTTTATTTTGGGGAGATCTCTCTCTCTCTCTCTAAAGTGGCACCTTTTTAACACTTCCCCCCTCCCCCCTGTCTGTGAAAAGAACATTCTATGAACATTGTGTTTTCAAAATGTTTGAAAGTGTGTGTAGTGATTCCCAGTGGTGTTCAAAACAAGGTGAAATGATCCCTTTCAGCGACTCCAAAAAGTCCACCTTCAAACTCCTCCTAAACAACCCAGTTGTTGTTGTCAAGGTATACTTTTAGACAAACTTTAGCTAATAATCTAGAAACTTGTTAAAAAGGGAAAAGGTTCTCCTTTAAACAGGATAGTTTCCCCCTATAAGTGATGCATGTCCACAGTTAAATGTATCTTTAAGTAAGACCCCCCCTCTCTCTCTCTCTCACACACACACACACACACACACACACACACACACACACACACACACGCACACACACACACACACACACCACACACACACACAACACACACACACACACACACACACACACACACACACACACACACCACACACACACACACACACACACACACACACACACACACACACACACACACACACACACACACACACACACACACACACACCACACACACACACACACTCTTTTGAAAGTGGCACCTCCCCCTCCCAACACCCCCCTGGACATTCAAAGTGTTTCAGTGTGTGTTGTGATTCCCCAGTCCCTTTCAGAGACTCCAAAAAGTCCAGATACCTTTAAACCTTAAAACAGAACAACAACAACAAGGTCACGGTACAATGGTTTATTTGTCAAAATAGTACTGTGATCAAAGTACATTATAGTTACAAGACGTAGTAAATAAGCAAAAAATGGGAAACATAGTAGCCTGTTAAAAATCAGCAGAAAAATATTTAAAAAAAGAAAAATAGCATACTGTTCAAAATAATAATAAAAACATAGCAGGCTACTGTAAAAAATACAGGGGAAAAATAGGCTCAAACATAACTTGTTGCACCGCAAGATGATTAAAAAAGAACAGAGACTATGTATGCACCGGCCCGGTCAATGCAAAATTTTCATGCAAATGTGTTAGTCTGTGGAAACCCAAGACCTTTAGTAAGAAGAAGAAGCTTTAAGCTTAAGCAATGTTCTAGGTCATTAGATAAACTACAGGTCCATTCCAAAAAATTAGAATATCAAGGAAAAGTTGGTTTATTTCCACAATTCCATTCCAAATCCCGGACTTTCATTAATTATAGATCCAGTGTTCACATTGTAAATGATTTCAAGTATTTATTTGTTTATTTTTACACAATTTTGGCTTCCAGCTCATAAAACCCACCAAATCAGGATTTCAAAAAATTAGAATATTTTATGAGACAACTAAAAAAATGTGTTTTAAACAAGAAATGTTGACTCTCTGTTCTTTTTTAATCATCTTGCAGTGCAACAAGTTATGTTTGAGCCTATTTTTCCCCTGTATTTTTTACAGTAGCCTGCTATGTTTTTATTATTATTTTGAACAGTATGCTATTTTTCTTTTTTAAAATATTTTTCTGCTGATTTTTAACAGGCTACTATGTTTCCCATTTTTTTGCTAATTTACTACGTCTTGTAACTATAATGTACTTTGATCACAGTACTATTTTGACAAATAAACCATTGTACCGTGACCTTGTTGTTGTTGTTCTGTTTTAAGGTTTAAAGGTATCTGGACTGGAGTCTGAGAGAGAGAGAGAGAGAGAGAGAGAGGGAGAGAGGGAGAGAGGGAGAGAGAGAGACAGGCAGGCAGACAGAGCAGTGGTTCTCTCAACCATTTCACGCCTTGACCGTCTCTCACTGTCTCTCTCACACAATGGGGGGCTGGGGGGTACTTCAAGATCAAAGGCATATGCCTAAGTATCCGGTTTGCCCAATTGTCCATATGCCCATATAGCCTGTATGCCCTCTGGTCCATTTGCCCAGATAACCTGTGTGCCTAACTGCCTGTATGCCCAGTTGGCTTTTTGCCCACTTGGCTAGAAATGTGTCTGCCCACATCTCCAGTGTGCCCACTCGACCAGCATTCCAAAAAAGCACATCATCACATGCATAAACCGTAGTTATTGCAAATCATATGTAAGCTAAGAACGTAATAGTGGAATATCTGTATAATTAAACTATGCATACACACAGTATACATTATAGTGCTATGTCTACATATAATTCTATGTTGTGCTATAGTGCTATACAATGCTATCATAAGTTACTTAAATTTAGCCGTTGCATACTGTATGCCCGTAAGGTTGTCAGGCCCGTAAGGTAAGGCAGGCGCTACTGCCATTCCAAAGATGCAGATAGTTGACATTTATTTTAAGTCCACTTGTGATATCGCTACCATTCCAACTAAGGTGTTCATATAAAATCAATAAAAACAGCAAAATGCTAGCACACCGAGCACTAAAAGATGAGCCCATTTTAGTCCATTTTTGACCACCTTAAGTGGGGGGTGCAAACCTATAAAGCTGATAACAGCTCATAATGCACATACATATTCATATACAATCAATAAAAGCAGCAAAAATGACGATTTCAGCGGCACAAATTCCGCTCCGCTGAGCACTAAAAGATGAGCCCATTTTTAGATTTTTTTTTAAGTGCTGCGTAGCAAGCACTTCATCAAACGATTCACAGACTGTGTGTGTGTGTCCCTACCTGGCTGCATGCGTCCCTGTGTGTGTGTCTACCTGGCTGCATGCGTCCCTGTGTGTGTGTGTGTCTACCTGGCTGCATGTGTGGAGTCATGTTGATGTTGCCATGTTCAGAGAAACAAGCACAATGGGACGAAGTGTGTATTGTTGATGTTGCCATGTTCAGAGAAACAAGCACAATGGACGAAGTGTGTTTTAGTATACTGTAGCCACACACGCAGCACTTACTTTCGCACGGGTGTGATTTTTTCCCAAAATTTGAAAAATCATGGGTGCTAACTTCACTCAAGTTTCCAACTATTATAGTTCGCTGCAGGGATCCTGCTACTACCAGTACCATAATGGCGGGTATGCAAGGGTACAGCCCATACATCTAAACAGAAAAATCCTCTGATAACAATCTGCAATATACTATAAAATGAACGCAATTGATATTAGAGTTGACATAGTAGATGAACTACTAACAAAGCCAAATGGCTGTTCATATGACTCTGAACAGGGCTTGACACTAACACTTGCCCGCTTGCCGGGGCAAGTAAAAAAAAATGGTGGGGCAAGTGAAGACTGCGCTATCTGGTTGCCCGATCGGGCAAGTGTGTGACTTAGTGTGCTATAACACAACACAGTATTTGTCTTGAAGTTGGTCATTGCGATCTGCATCTTTCCCTGCTTTCTAGCTATCTTTCCCATCTCTCTCCCAGGTCCATTTGGTTCCAAACTATCATTTTGCTGGGGTCACAGACCCCTGAGTCTGTGATCACTATAGAAACCACTGTGGGAACTACTGATTTGCACTGGTTTACCAGTTGAATATTTACTGTAGATGATTGTGACTTACACAAAACAGTCTCTGACTGTGAAAGGAAATGTTTAAAGCACCCAAGTAGAAAGTAAACTTAATTGCAAAATTTACGATATATTTTGAGGGGCAAGTGACCATGACCTGAGGGCAAGTAGAACCTGACTTGCACTTGCCCGATGGGCAAGTGCCTCAGGGACCTTAGTGTCAACCCCTGCTGAAATACCTCCCCATAGACAATGATGGAGCGACACACTTTCTACTCAACTTGAGCATCGCCGAGAGAAGAGCTAGCCGACCGAGTTGCCGTGTAGAACGTTGCAAAGTTTGGTACGAACAGAAAGTCGTCCAGCTTGAAACATCTGCAGTGAAATTGCACTCTGTCAAACAGTCGCGATATATGAACAAACTTTTGGTTCTATTAGTTGGAATGAAAAATTCTGTTTATTTATACTATATCATGTGAGGTCAGGTTGCTCATTGACAGCCCACACATCCAAACAGAGAAAAATCCTGATTGCAGTAAACTCACTCATTCACTATATCAGGGGTGGGCAATTATTTTTCCCAAGGAGCCACATGAGATACATAAAATATTGTGGAGGGCCAAGACTAAAGGCTGAACTAAAGTCAATATTAATATTAATTTAATTTCAAGATAAAAGTAAGAGTAAGACCAACCATTTTAACACCAGGGCCCACTATTTATTCAGTATTTGAGCCACGGACCACCATTTGATGACATTTTAGCCCCACAGATCCCAAAACTTTCTTCAAGATTTATTTTGTTTTTGTCCACAATTCCAGGCTGGATTTGGGAAACAAATCAGGATAACAAAAATGACCATTCTCTTCCATTCTCTGATAGAATGTGTAGACTTGGGCTAATTCAGATGATGAATATTTTAACTCTTGAGAGTGTAAAAATGAAAACTTAACTTAAACTTAATTTATACGCTCTCAAAGAGTTACATCGGGTTAACCAACTTTCCATATTTAACTTGGAACTCTCTCAAGGACCACTGGTGGTCCCCGGGCCGGTCAGAGCCAGCCAAAGGGCCGCATTTGGCCCCCGGGCCGCATAATGCCCAGGTATGCACCATATGGATACCCCTCTATACCTGGTAGATGTTTAGGCTGCTGTCCCGTTCCATTTAGTATCAAAATGAGAACCTTATGCTTAGCTTTAACCATTGGGTGGATGTAACATGTCCCATTTGGGGGGGGGGGGCAAGAGAACATGTTGAAGGGGCAAGAGAAATGGTATGGGGGCGGCATCACACCCATACCATTTTCGGTTACAGGACTTTTATTAATCAAGTAAAGCATCAATAATAACATCAGTTGTTGTTGAAGTTGCAACAGTTTTCTGTTTTCAATGATGAAATGCTGTTGGTTTAGTGGTGACATAGCCTCGACACCCAGGCTTTCATTTTCGTTCGCCTTGCGCGAAAACGGAAAGCCTGGACTAACGCACGTTGGAAAGTGGCCTTCAAGTGGGAGTGAACCTTCCGGGGTGGGCGTCGCTCTAAATGATGTGACGTAGAACAGCAGTGGACGGGCGCGAGAGGGGCCGGGGATGACGACACGTTAGTGAGATCAAATCAGAGCGCAGCACTTCCGCCGTGTGGATCCCACGACACCCCCGCCCCCCAAGGCCAAAATCATTGAGGGCTAGACCAGGCTAGTGGTGACACAGCTGTAGTTAGTTAGTAGCAGTAGTAGTGTTTCAAATCATTTTAAATATAAGCACTTTAATTTGAAATATCTTGGGTTGTTTTGCATGGCATCGTGTTTGGTGGGGCAGACTGGGTATTTAGGGGGGCATTGCCCCCCCATGGCCATGCCTAGATCCGCCCCTGTTGCAAATGTTCACCTCTATACCCTCTGCAAAGACAACCTGACTAAAGGCAGACCTCACCTCAGCGTCAGAGAGGAGCTGAAACCTGACAGGAACTCTTCTCTTGTGACAGCAGTAGAGGAACGGAGCGACGCCTGCACACCATATTTCCTCCCCACTGTGAGGCTCTTTGTCAGAAAGAATGATCTGAAAAACGGCAAAGTAGAGAAGGAGAGAGGAGAGAGAGAGAGAAAAAATAGGAACCGTGCTGCCATTATTATATAAGGGTCATAAAAAGACAGCCATTACCATCAAGGACACCATTACAGGGGAAGGCATTTATTCATCATCATCATCATCATCATCATCATCATCATCTGTGGCTGCCTCCTGCTCCGGCTCCCCAACTGCCATTATATTGTCTCCCCCTCATCATCATCATCATCATCATCATCATCATCATCATCATCTACCCTCATCATCATCATCATTATCATCATCATCAGGCCCCAGCAGCCATTATAGTCATCATCATTATCATTAGGCTTGGTAATCATCCACCAGGGCTTTCCAAAAGCAGGGTGGGAGGTGGGAGGGGGGTCTGGGATAAAAAGGACCGTCCCAAGCCCTGCCTGCCTCACTCACATCTTCCCCCGTGTCTCCTCTATACTGAAGCCCTGGGTCGGTTTGGTTCAGCTCTCTGTCTGGGTTCTGGAGGAACGATGAGGGCATCTGACTGAAGGGACAAGGAACTGACCGACAGACTGACTGGATATCTGCTGTGGGACTTATTTCTTTCTGTCTGGGGAGAAGTGTAATGAGATTTATTTTTTAAGCTAAAGTAAGAGCTGTGTGTTTGGAAACTGAACGCTGGTTGAGTCGGATCACATGCTCCAGAGAAGGATTATTATTTTTTTCTTTCTTTGTCTCTTTTTTTCCCCCTCTTCTTTGAATCAACTTGACACAGTACCAGCCTAGGAACGTTTTTTAAGGTAACGGACAAGAATGTGTGAATGTGTTAATAGTATTAATAGTTACTATTGCGTTACACTTATGAAAATGATCATTTCTTGAGGATGCATCATGAGAGTAAGGGGCTCCATTTTTGCTAAACCCCTAAATTTTTACTACTATTCAAAAAACATTTTGAATAGTTTAAACCGACATCCTACACTGACAGGTTGTGAGCTTGTAGGCTGGCCATTTTTACCTATTTAAAAATGTTTTTCAAAACAGTAAAAGTTAAGGGTTAAAATGTATGAGTTTTGTTTTGGGGTGATTTAATTTGTTTTAACTTTGAGTAAGGTCTGATTTGATTATTTTTCCACTTCAACGCCTTTATTATCATTGCAGGTATGACATAATTATTAGCTAATTAGACAGTTTGAAACAATGTTTGACTCCTTTCATACCAGGGCCCACTATTTATTCAGAATTTGAGCTACGAACCACCATTTGAGGACATTTTAGCCCCACAGACCCCAAAACCCTTTCTTCTTCTTTTTTTTATCTACAATTCCAGGCTGGATTTCGGAAACATAACTGGCAAACATAGATCTCTAGATGTGTAGATTTGGGCTAGTTCAGATGAATATTTTAACTCTTGAGAGTGTAAAAATGAAACCAAATGGACCCGCCAGGGTCCATTTGGTTTCATTTTTACGTTCTCAAGAGTTACATCTGGTTAATCAACTTAGCCGGGGACAACCTGGACCCTCTCAGGGACCATTGGTGGTCCCCGGACCACTGTCATACAGCATAACTAAAGTCCAGGACAGTATTTCATCCTCACCAGTACTTTACTTAGTGCATATCATTTATAACAGAGGCTCAAAACTATTTGCAGCTTTTTCTAAAGATTGCTTAAAAACCAAGACTGTTTTAGAAATATGCAATCAGAAATGTCACATTCGTTTATTATAATATCATGGCCTGCTGTTGTTACAGCCACAAAACTCTAAAAAAAAACATTTGGAAACGTTTGTGACATTTGGAATAACATCTGCAGGGGAAGAAAGTATTTTACTTGAGTACTGTACTCAAGTACAAGTTTGAGGTATTTGTCCTTTACTTGAGTATTTACAATTTACAGTATTTTCACCTCTACTCCGCTACAACTCAGAGACAGTATTTGTACTTTTACTTCACAACTATTCAACTATCCATTAAACATTTCAACCTTAGACATTTAGGCTATTTGAAAATAGCAAATCTACAAGCTCACACTGTGTCGCAAATGACACAGAGTGACAAATTTGTACACATTGTGAACTTGTGAATTCTAAATAACATGAATTCCTAAAAAAAGATTAATACTTAAAGGGGAACTCCACCCATTTTCAACATTTTAGTATGTCATTAATATACCTTAGACTAGAGATATTGTGTGGACATGATAAAACAGACCCCCCAATTCTGTATTTCCTAAAAATGGAGTTCTAAAAAATCATTAACATGCTGAAATACATCTGATGACATCATCAAGTTGTATTTCACCATGTTAATGATTTTTCTTTCAGACCCCTTTTTCCTGAGAGGGTACAAATGGAACCAAATGGACCCGCGGGTCCATTTGGTTCACATTTGTACCCTCTCAGGAAAATTTTGAAAATGGGTGGAATTCTCCTTTAATATCATATATTGTCTACGTCCCTCAAGCTTATTTCTAATGTTTTGAGCCTCAATCACCAGGGATATAACCTGTCCTCGTCATGTCTTTATGGACAGTTTAGCTGCAGTTACCACAATGTCCTGAGGTGGTGGGGGCGCTGATATGCAGGATATTTTATAGTAGAGTCATAATACTGATGCTAGATAAAACCAGGCTGGTTTTAATTCCATGTCAACTTGAAAATCGACAATGGACATTATAAACAAAGTGGAAATGCAAATTTGGAACTGAAGACTGAAGGAGAGGAGGAATTATACAAAGTAGGGATGTCATTGATGACATCATTATGAGCCCAAAATCAAACAAGCTGTTCCTGGGAGCAATTTACATTAACATTAACGATTGTTCAAACTAGATAATAGGGAACTTAAGTTTCCGTGTCTAGGCCTTGGACAGGACGAGAGCAGTAGGCGTGGTCCGTCGCCGTTGCAACAGAAGCCCAACATAGTTAAGAAAGCAGGCGACGCCGGCTGGATCCACCTCCTCTACAGCGTAGCTCTCATCCACGTTGTAACGCGACGCCAAAAGCCGCGTTCTGCCGTTGTAGGAGAGGGTAGGACGGCCGCGAGGATTATGTATCGAAAACAGAGCGATTCATTACTGGCGTCGTAGGTTGGACGTTCTACCAATCTTAAATAGGCTAATCTGTGGGGATGGAAAACACACATGGGAGCACCAAAAACACAAAACACGAACAGGACACGTCATTTCCCCTTTAAAATTTGAAAACACCATTTTCCAGATTTTTCAAAGGATGGCAACCTACAAGCTCATCGTTCTATGAACTTGTAGAATAGCTGAAGTACAACATAATGCTTGTTTGAAAGTGCGCCTTATAGTGCAGAAAATATGGTACTTTCTTCCCAACAAACATGTGAAACAACATGTGTCTGTGGTTCCCTTCCCCTCAGAAGTAGCAGCAGAGATCGGTTTCTCTGTGTTGGAACACCATCCCGCCCTCAGCCCGGCCTACAGCCAGCTCAGCATGGACAGCGACCACGCAGACAGCTCACGCAGCCACAACAACAACAGCAACAACAACGCAGACAGTAGGGGTGGGACCATTCACTTACCTTACCATACTGATATTTAGGGTTCTGAATCTATATTGGTGATTTATATTGCAATAGTTGTGCTGCCATTCGATTCGATATATTGTATTTTTTTCCTCCAATTAACTGTGCTATTATTATACTAGAACAATTCCGCCCATTTTCAAGATTTCTTCTGAGAGCGTACAAATGGAACCAAATGGACCCGTTAGGGTCCATTTTGTTCCATTTGTACACCTCAGAAAAAAGGTCCTAAAAGAGGAAATCATTTTAGGAATTTGTGAAAATCCATTTTAGGAACTTGATAAAAACAGCCAGTCTTTCTGACATTAACAAATTAATGAATAGGGTCTACATGAAAAAAAATAACTGAACCTGGCATATATATATATATATATATATATATATATATAGAAACTAGAATCTAGCGCCGGAAACTGAAATCCAGCGTCGGAGACTAGAACCTAGTCTTAAGTCCTAATTCAATATCGATCTTTTTTTTTTGCTCACCCCTAGCAGACAGCAGCAGCAACGGGAGAAGGCGGAGAGGGGAGGAAGAGGAGCAGCAGGGCAGAGGAGTAGCAGCATCATCCCACCACCCTCACACCCACCACCACCAGACCGACGCGCCCGCCTTCCCCCCGTACCTCTCCTGTCGGGGCTGCGGCCAGCTCCGTGAGGACCCCCTGGGCCCTGGCATCGACCTGGTGGGTCCCTACTGCCTGCGCTGCTGCAGTAAAGCAGCCGCCGCCTCCTCCAAGGAAGCCGCCACCGCCGCTGCTTCCAACAAAAACAGCATGGACTTCTGTTCCCAGTTCGGCGGTGCCGCCGGCAGCGTGGGAGGGATTCGATCCGGTCCGGGTTCCGGTTCGGGCGGCGGCGGTTCTTCCTCGCAGCAGCTGGACAGTCACAGCAGCGACGACGGCGGAGGCGGCAGCGGCAGCGACAAGCTGCTGTCCGGAGGAGGAGGGTTGGACGAGGACGGCTTCAACAAGCTGCACACCTGCCACGTGTGCGGCTTCTCGTCTCGCTACGCCAACCACGTCAAGCGGCACATGAAGACGCACAACGGGGAGAAGCCCTACAACTGTCCGCTCTGCACCTACGCCTCGGCGCAGCTGGTCAACCTGCAGAGGCATCTGCGCATTCACACGTGAGTGTTGTTGTTTAGTCTAGTTTCTGGCATGATATTCCAATTTCTGACACTAAATTCTAGTTTCTTACGCTACAGTCTATTTTCAGACACTACATTGTACTTTCTGCCGCTAGAACCCTAACGGGTTCATTTGGTTCCATTTGTACGCTCTCAGAAAAAAAGAAGTGTCTATAGAAATCCATTAACATGATGACACACATCTTGATGATGCCATCAAGATGTGTTTCATCATGTTTTTTCTTCAGACCTCCATTTCCAGGAAACACAGAATGGGGGGAAACGTTTTTATCATGTCCACCCAGCACCTCTAGGGTATACTAATGACATATTAGAATGTTGAAAATGGGTGGAATTCCCCTTTAAAATGCTTCAATCTGGTGCACTTTGAGACCAAATATTTTTCATAATATAATCAATACAAATAAAACCTTATTAATGCAAGCTTTCAGTGGCCCCCCCTGACTTTGGGCCCCCCTGCAATTGTGTCCCTTTTCCCCACGTGTCTACGCCTGTGCATACAGTAAACGTCCCTCTCTCTACTGTAATGCTTCCATTAGGGGGGAGAAACCCTACAAGTGCGACCGCTGCAGCTTCGCCTGCAGTTCCCTGGGCAACCTGAAGAGGCACCAACGCATGCACACCACCCCCCCCTCCTCCACGGGGGTGGGGGTGGGGGTGGGAGCCCTGGAGGCCAGCAGACCCTCCATGGTTGGCCAGAACAGCCAGAAGAGGCATCACCACCACCATCACCACCACGTGGCTGGTGGTCGACGGCCCAGCGAGGCTGAACAACACGCTGCTTCTAACAAAGGTATTTAATCCATTCTGAACAGATTGAACACCTATAAGTGTTTCAGCTATTAGAAAAAAACAAATCTCAAGCTCATATAGCGTGCCACTGAGTGGCGGGCTATGAGCTTGTAGTGCTGATATTTTTAGAAATGACATGAAAACTTTACAGGGACATACATTTTAGGGACAAAATTTTAGTTCCAAGGGCAAAATTTTTGGGAAACTTTTAGTTCCAAGCACAAATTTGTAGTTCCAGACACAAAGTTGTAGTTCCAGGCACAAAGTTGTAGTTCCAGGCACACATTTGTACCAGGGGCAACATTTAGTTCCAGGGAGAAATTTCTATTTTCGCTAGGGACCTACAGTAGTTCTGCATAATCCTAGACCACAATGCAAACTCTGTGTATATCATGGCTGGCCCAGTGCACAGATTTTAACATTGATCTCCAATTTAAGCATTTGAAAGGAGGTTTTTCCAAACCTCCATAAATTAGAAGTTTAGATCATTGGTGGATCTTCTGCCATCCAAAGTGCGTCATTTATTGTAAACACTTCTGACGAGAGCTAAAAGCAGTGTACAGTATGTGATGTGTGTGCCAACGATAATGAAGTGTGTGTGTCTTGTGTTAAAGTGAACGCGCACAGAGGTATTGAGAACTTTATAGATTATAGATGATAAACTCTTAGCCTGCAGTAAAAGATGTCTTTTTATAGTGTTAAAAAAGTCTGTTCAGACTAGCTCACAGTTCTTCGTCTTTTTTCCACCCTCTTAAATTAGACGTGATGAAGCCAGCTCCAAACCTGAACGCCGACGCCCAGAACAGCGACTACCTATCGCCGTTCGGGAACCTAAAAGGAGGAGGACCCCCACCCCCGGTACCACCACCACCTCCCCACCACCCACCCAACTCCACCCCAGCCTCTGGGCACCACCAGCAGCCACGTCCTCTCCTGGAGACCCCGGGCAGCGGTGGTGGAGGTGGAGGAGGAGGAGGAGGTATGAGTAGGGGTGGGACCATTCACTTACCTCACAATACAATACAATATCGATATTTAGGGTTCTGAATCGATTTATATTGGGATTCTTAGTTATGCTGCGATTCGATTTGATATATCGATATGTCGCATTTTTGCCCCACAAATGACGGTGCTTTTATTATACTGGAACATGGAGGATTCCACCCATTTCATGGTACTAAAAGAAATATTAACAAACAACGCAAACACAACTTGATGATGTCATCATCAAGTAAAATGCAGTGCAGTAAAATGTTGAAAATGGGCGGAATTCTGAACGATATGGACCCATGACTAGTTCAATCAACTAGAACATTTTGCACAGTGCATTCTGTAAAAAAAAAAAACTTATTTTGAAGTGCCAGATCTCCTAAACAGGATGTGTGATGATGTCATGGTGTTTCTGGTGTCTTGACTAACCTGTCCTAGTGTCCTCTCACGATCTGAGCAAAAAGTTCCCGGTCAAAAGTCAAGAAGTGACGTCTAGCCCTAGTTGATTTACCCGTGTGCTAACAACAACTAGATGGAGATTCTCAGGAAGCGCTTTTGAATGCATTGGATTGAATGGGTGCGAATGGGACAAAAAAAAAAAAAACGTGTGAACGGCGAGCGTTGCCCCACAGTAAGAACACAACTGGCGGTCAAAGAATAAGAATTGCGTTTTTTTCTGCCCTCCCCTAGGTATGAGGGTCTCGGACGGCCCCCTGCCTCCCTCCCTGTTCCCCTTCACCTGCCGGCTGTGCGGGGTGGTCCTGGAGGACGAGGACGGCTCCTCGGCCCAGATCTGTGCCAAGTGCACCCTGGACATGCTGACCAAGGACTCCTCCTCTAACTCCTCCCCTAACAGCCCCGCTGGGGGCGGACCGGGAGAACGCAGCGACAAGGTAACCAACACAACATCACCAACATCACCCATGTCCTAATGTCACTGTCCTAATGTCACTAACAGCCCCGCTGGGGGCGGAGCGGGAGAACGCAGCGACAAGGTAACCAACACAACATCACCAACATCACCCATGTCCTAATGTTGCTTCACTGGCCATCCAGTGACTTTTAGAAACGATTTTCAAAATTCTTTTGATTACCTTTAACCCACAGTGGCCGTGTTTTGGTGTTCTAAGCATTATGTTATACTTGAGCTATTGAAAAATTGCAGATCTACAAGCTCATAGCGCGCCACCGAGTGGCACAAATCTTTGAATATACGTATTATTTAAGCAGCAAACATTTCTAACTCAAATATTCTTCTGGGGGATCCCTAGAACATGTTTTCAGATGGGGGTCCTCCACAGCCAAATACTGTATAGATAATTCTGGTAGTCCTTGGCATGAAATAAGTTGAGAATCACTGACACAGGAAATTATTAGATTTTACTTTTTTGGAAAAAAATACTATCTAGTGTCAGAAACTAGAATCTAGAATGTAATGTCGGAAAGAAAGTAAGAAAGTACAATCTACTGCAAAAAAACAAATCTAGCTTTGGAAACCAGAATCTAGAACTAGAAACTAGAATCTAGAGCCTGCAGCTAGAATCTAGCGTCAGTAACGTCAACACTGGTTGACATGTAGTACCAGAAACTTTTGCCTAGAAAGGTGCTACATAAATAAAGTTATTATTATTATTATCATTTAAAGGTGTACACGTGCGCCGCCTGCCCCTTCCTCACCCACTACCCCAACCACCTGGCGCGCCACATGAAGACGCACAGCGGCGAGAAGCCGTACAAGTGCCCGCAGTGCGACTACGCCTCGGCGCACTTCGACAACCTCAAGCGCCACCACCGCGTGCACACCGGAGAGAAGCCCTACAAGTGCCACCTGTGCGACTACGCCTGCGGCAACCTGGCCAACCTCAAGCGGCACCAGCGGGTGCACTCGGGCGCCAAGCCCTTCCAGTGCGCCGTGTGCAGCTACAGCTGCAACCAGAGCATGAACCTCAAGCGCCACATGCTGCGCCACTCCGGGGAGAAGCCCTACAAGTGCCAGGAGTGCGGCTACACCACGGGCCACTGGGACAACTACAAGAGGCACCAGAAGAAGCACGGCCTGGCCACCGAGGGATGGGTCAAGGTGCCGCCCAACATGATGCCGCCGTCGTCCGGCCGGAACAACAATAATAACAACAACAACAGCCGTAGTAACGAGGAGGAAGATGACGATGGGGTAGGGGTAGGGGACGGCCTGAGGAGGGTCCACGGACACGGCGGCAGCAGCGGTGGTGTTCAGACTGCCCGGAAGGACGTGGGGATTGGGATAGACATGCAGTATATGTCTAGGTAGGGAATAATATACTATACAGGGGCGGATTGGCCATCTGGAGTACAGGGAGTTTTCCCGGTGGCCTGCGCCACCTAGTGGCCTGCTGGACAAGATCCAAAATGCACTATAGTGGCACTTCCAAAATGCACTAGAATGTGCTAGATGCTCGCCTGGAACATACAGATCAAAATGACCATTAATCTACTACATTCTCTAGTTGTGTAGACTAAGTTGGGCTAATTCACATGATGAATATTTTAACTCTTGAGGGTGTAAAAATGAAACCAAATGGACCCGCAAGGGTCCATTTGGTTTCATTTTTACGCTCTCAAAGAGTTACATCTGGTTAACCAGCTGCCACCCCCAGGGTGGCCTGGCAAAGGCGAAATTGTCCCGGTGGGAAAATATGTGCCAATCCGCCCCTGATACTATACACCATGTAGCACAATGTTTGTTCGTTGTTGTTGTGCCACAACAGAAGAACTCTGGAGATTGTATACAGTATAAAGAAACTCAGCAACACACAAGAGGATTACAGTATTCCGTGATGGAAGGATTTCTTGACGTTTATTTGGAGTTGATTGAGATGCAAAAATGTGGTCCAAGTTGTCGTTTTGTGAAAATACGGTATTGGATGTTTCCTCTGCCCCACGTTAAAGCCTAGATTGGGGCTATGGGATGTTGTTAATTCAAATTCAGTTATTTCCATCGCTCCAATTTTTTTTTTTTTTTTGTATATATTGTCTCTTCATAATGTCAACATTATTGGCTCCATTTTCGTCACACACTCTAAACCCCTTGTCCTCAACTTCTTCACATTTTTGTTTTACTATTTTGACAACTTTTTGGAATAGTTCAATATGCCAATCTATTGTAGGAGTAGGAGAAGCAACCAATAAGGAGTTTTCATAAAACAACTAGACCACTTTTTTGAATATTAACCAACTGCAAATAAAGGTAAGAAGTCCTTTTTAGCACGGAATTCTCCTTTAAGCTACCAGCAGTTTGTATTGCTTTCCGTATATACAGTTTTTCGTGTTTGTCTCGTGTTCGTTGGAGTCTGTTCTGTGTCGTTTTGTTTTGTTTGGTCAAAATAATGTCTTCAGAGGCTGCTACTTGTCTGTGGAATCATGCACAATTATTGTTGGGGGGGGAGAAAAATGTATTTTGATGCCTTTGGATAGTGTTGGTCGAGGAAGAACTTGTTGAAAAGCCCCAAGTCTCCTATCGGCTCCTTTTGCTGTATTTGTGCCAGTTTGAAATGGACTTGGGATAAAAGTGCTCCACTTTGTTATTATTAAGTCTTCATTTAACACCATAATATGCTAAATCCTCACAAAACTGCCATTCCACACTGCCCCAAACATCATGCCTTACAGAGCCACTCCTCACCTTGTTCCTGGTGTTACTCCATGCCTACGTATGCCTGAACTCTGAAAAAGCTGCATCACATCGTTTTTAGAAAAGCAAATGTGAAAATGTCTGAAATGCCAAGAAAACTATAAAAGAAATGCATATCTTCAGGTTTATTTAAAATGTGCCAAGATAGAGATAGGATCCCCCCCCCTGTGCACTTGTAATTCCTATCCGAGCATCCGCTTTGGCAGTTATCAAGCCATAATTCCCAGGAGGCTGCTTATTAGCTGATCTTCTCGACCAGAAATGTTCTGACTGACACGACTGTATTGATAAGACAAAAACCTACAAGATCTACAAGATCTACAAGCTCATAGTGCACCACCGAGTGGCGCGCTATGAGCTTGTAGAGCTGATATTTTTGTAGTTATGCTTTCTGAAAAAAATGTTTTCAGATGTGGGTCTGTAGCCAAACAGTGCCAGAAACTAGAATCTCGAGTCAGAAACTAGAATCTAGTGTCAGGAACTAGAATCTAGCTCCAGAAACGAGAATCTGGCTTAAGAAACTAAAATCTAACGTCTGAATATAGAATATGGCTACTAGGATTAGGAACTAGAATCTGGTGTAGAAAAACAGAATCTAGTGCCATGAACTACAATCTGGTGTCAGAAACTAGAATGTAGCGGTAGAAACTAGAATCTAGTCAGGACACAATGGGTTAAGCCCTGTGTCAGCATGGTTTGCGATTCCGTTTAGGATTAGGGATAGAGGAGGCGAGTATATTGGCCAAAACGGCCGCAATAAAGTAGCCGGATGTGTGTTAAAACGGACGTCATCGCGATGTGCTCGCGATGCAGTCAGGGGGCGGGGCTGAGGTGAGGACGCTTATCAACTCAGTCGGCTGGCAGCATGTCACAAGACACCAAAGTGTCGGCATAATAAGCAATCTACTGGGAATACTCGCTTGGTTTTCGGTAGAATCAGTGTTGTAGTGGTACTTTTAGAAGTGGGGGGACGCCTCTGAAAGGGGAATTCCCTCCATTTTTTTTTCTGAGAGTGTACAAATGTGAACCAAATGGACCCTAGCGGGTCCATTTGGTTCCATTTGTACACTCTCAGAAAAAAGGAAACTCATTAGCATGGTGAAACACATCTTGATGATGTCATCAAGATGTATTTCACCATGCAAATGATTTTTTTCAGACCCAAAAATATTTTAGATGTGAGAAGTGGGGGGACGCCGTCCCCCCGCGTCCCCCCCTCCACTACACCCCTGGGTAGAATCCGCTACTGCTGATCAGAGTGTGGATGAAATTGGGACTTATGGCATTGGGATTACTTATGGTAGCCAATCTGTGATCATTATACATATCATTCATGAATGGTAAAATGTACATTTGAGCTCCTTTATCCATGGACTCTTTACATAGATTATGCATCACACTGCATCACACACATGCCACAGTTAACCATGCAAGGCAACCAACCTGCACATTGGAGTCTCAGTGTCTTGCTCAAGGGCACTGAGGGGCCCGGGGTTCGTACTAGCAACCCTGGGGTTTTCATCCGGCCACTCTAATACTACCCCTGAGTCACTGCCGCCATTCATAAAATCTCAATAAGAAATATTTTTTGATATTTATGAATGATATTTATGTTAACACCACAAATCCAAATCTCATCCACTCGGATAGGTAGTATAGAGCTAAGCAGTCCCACCCCTCTCATGACGTGGCCCCTGCTCCAGAAATGGATTCCCCATTACTTTTCCTCATAACGTTGACATTTCCTCATGACTTTTCGAAAATAATTTGTATAAAGACCATTACGCCGTGGACAAAGCCAACTCGGGTCGTGACAAATCATGACAACACACACAATGTTTTTTACACAATCAAATAATTTCTAAGAAGAAACACGAAACAAAAAGTGTTATATCCTGCCGTGCTTTTTTCTCCTTGCCAATTAGATATTGCATGATAATATTGTGTTTGTTGTCATGATTTGTTGAGACCCGATTTGACTTTGTCCGCGGCGTAATCGTCTTTAAATAAATCATTTTCGAAAAGTCTACGAGGAAAATGAATGGGGGATCCATTCATTTCTGGAGCCGGGGCCACATCACGAGAGGGGCGGGACTGTGCAGCTCTATAGTTTTGAACTCTCGGGGGCACAGAGCATCGTTTTAAACCTGAGTCAACTTATTTTTTTTTAATGTTGTATGCATTTTGAAGTGAGTGCTTAGCACTTAACTGGCTGATTACTTGTCAGTTATAATTTAGCAAAAACCTAATTGGAGTTGGACCTCCATGTAATGAGACTCCAGTACCTGTTAACACTATAATACCCACAGCCTTTTCAATATATGAAACAAAGCCCTAAGTAGAGTGTTATATATTTCTATATCTCCTGCTCAACTACATCACAGTATTAATATTATTAGACTAGAAAACCGTGTTCTTTAGAACACAAAATGTCCAACAACAGTATGCTAGCCCCAGTCTCCGTTCCCTCAATACTCTCTACGCTCACTCTGTAGCTCTGAGATGATGTCACATGAAAGGCTTTGAAATCGCTGTTCAGACACGGCGCATGGTTTCCACAATACACCATTCTTACCTGTTTCTGCACATGTAATCCAAACAGTGAAGGACCCTACGAACTTTTAACTAGGTTAACATTATGTTGGGTCGAAAAATCCAACTCGTAATTTGAACAGAGCACTTAAATCGCTGCTTTTGTCAGACAGTTTCATGTTTTCGTCGGTTTCCATGTTGCCGCACATTACTGCCCCCTCTGGTCAGATTCTATGCATGCAACATCAAAGTCAAAGTCAAAGTCGCATGATGAGCAGTGAGCTCCAAGGAGCGGTGAGCTGTGGTTTGCCGCAGCTCACGAATCATTAGCTGATTTTGACCCCCGATCCATCGCTTTGATGCTTTGATGCTGCCAAGCAGGGAGGCATTGGGTCCCATTTTTAGTGTCTTTGGTATGACCTGACCGGGAATCGAACCGCGGCCTCCCAGTTCCAGGGTGGACACTCTAACCACAAGGCCACTGTTCTGGTGACAAAGGCAATGTAATGGAACAATCTGTGCGGAGACAGGTAAGAATGGTGTATTGTGGAAACCATGTGCCGTGTCTGAATGTTTGATATCAAAGCCTTTCATGTGAGCTCATCTCCGTGCTATAGAGCAGAGGTTTTCAACAGGTGGTCCGGGGACTACCAGTGGTCCTTGGGTTCCAGGTTCCAGGTGGTCCCCAGGTTAAATGTGGAAAGTGGGTTCACCAGACGTAACTCTTGAGAATGTAAAAATGAAACCAAATGGACCCTTGCGGGTCCATTTGGTTTCATTTTCACACTCTCAAGAGTTAAAATATTCATCATCTGAATCAGCGCCACTTAAACAAGAAGTCTACACTATTTTGTTTGCAAAATCCAGCCTAGAATTGTGGACAAAACCAAAAGAATTCTTTAGTTTTAATTCTTTGGAGTGCAATTGCCCTCAAATGGTGGTCCGTGGCTCAAATGCTGAATAAATGGTGGTCCCTGGTGTCAAAAAGGTTGAAAACCACTGGAGTAGAGTATTGAGGGAACACACTGGGGCTAGCAGTATGCATGCATGTCCTATTGTCCTACCTTTGTGGCTTTCTCTTGTCTGAGGTGAATGATTGATGGTGTGTTGTGAGATACTGTAAGAAGGTACAGGGATATGAGAGAAGGGTTATTTTAAAAAGGACTGTCATTACATATCATTATAGTGCCATCAATAATACAATGTTAATGTTACAGCCTAATAATAATACAATGCAATATGTGTGCTGCAGACTGCCGACCCTATACGTAATAATTCTGAACCGATTTGTCAATCTATAATCTATTTAACCGGCTAAATGTGATTGTTTTGATTCCTCGTGTAAAGTCAATTATGTTTGTGTCGCCACCAGTCAGTCAAATATTGCCATTTTAAAATGTCCCTCACAAGTAAAGTCTGTACTTTTCACACAATATTAAAGGGGAATTCCACCCATTTTCAACAGTTTTTCTGAGATGAAACATCTTCATGACATCATCAAGATGTATTTTCACCATGTTATTGGTTTTCTTCAGACCTCCATTTCTTGGGAACACAGAATGGGGGAGAACTTTTTTTTTTTATACTAATGACATATTATAATGTTGAAAATGGGTGGACTTGCCCTTTAACAGCTACACACACGTTGACATTCAGTCGCACACAGATTGAAGTGTCAAAGGTCACAGAGCTCAGGAAACAGACCTCAGATCTGAGCTGTGATGACAGAGAAAGGAGACAGAGCGCTCTCTCAACCTGCCTGACATTTCATATTTCATATTAAATGAAGTAGGAAGAGTATTTTCAGATCCATTCACTCTCATGGCGACTCCCTATGTGTGTGATTTCAACCCTGCCCTGTATGAAGAGATTGCTTTGGTGACTCAGTGTCAACCTATTTCTATCGACCTCTCGTGTCTGTGCAGAAATTCCATCCAACTTTACGTGTGCGAAAACATCAGCACTGTCAAAGGTGGCAAAAAAAAAAACTCTTTTTGAAAAAAAAAAAGGCTTTGACTAAGTTGAATGTGTTGACATTGAGACCTCCTTTACTCTACTGCAAAGAGAAAAGCCTGGTCACAATATAAGGTAGAGAGTCTGTCGACTAGGCATGGGCAAGGGAGGGGCAATGCCCCCCTAAATACCCAGACTGCCCCCCCAAACACGATGCCATGCAAAACAACCCAAGATATTTCAAATTAAATTGCTTATATTTAAAATGATTTGAAACACTACTACTGCTACTAACTACAATTTTGGCACCACTAAACCAACAGCATTTCATCATTGAAAACAGAAAACTCTCTGAGTCAGACCTTTAGCTTTATGCATGCTGCGTGTCTGTTGCAACTTCAACAACAACTGATGTTATTATTGATGCTTATACTTGCCTAATAAAAGTCCTGTAACCGAAAATGGTATGGGTGCGGCTTCATCACCCGTGTCGCTTCGCGCCACGGGCGATGAAGTCGCACCCATACCATTTTTCCCATGCCCCCCCCAAATGGCAAATGTTAGATCCGCCCCTGGCATGCACCGTTAAATTAAATAACGTTTTCAAAAAGTCTTAAGCACAAATCAAAAAGGAAATGTCTTTGCGTTGCTGCATTTTCTACTGATTTCGACTAGTTGACTCAAACATAACTTCTTTGCATGAGGAACATGTGCTTGGTATCAAGTGTACCGATAATTATTAATTTGGGTCTCTTACTTATATACTCTGGTGGAACCATTTTGAGTCCCTCCAAGGTGAATAATAAATTATCGAATGCTCATCATGGTCATTTACATTATAAAGCATGTCCATCCATGTTTGTTTGGTTTTCTTAAAAAGCAGTGGTTTTCAACCAGTCCGGGGACCACCAGTGGTCCTCGAGATCTAGAGTTCCAGGTGGTCCCCATGCAGGCTAGATGATGGAAAGTTGGTTAACCAGAGGTAACTCTTTGAGAGCGTAAAAATGAAACCAAATGGACCCTTGCGGGTCCATTTGGTTTCATGTTTACACTCTCACGAGTTAAAATATTCTTCATCTGAATTAGCCCAAGTCTACACAACTAGAGAATGTAGTAGATCAATGGTCACTTTGATCTGCATGTTTGACTGTTTTGTTTCTAGCCTGGAATTGTGGTGAGAAGCAAAAGCAATAGTTTTGGGATCCGTGGGGCTAAAAAATGTCCTCAAATTGCTGAATAAATAGTGGGCCCTGGGATCGAAAAGGTTGAAAACCACTGTCTTAAAAGGTGGCATCATTTTGATAACACACAGCTGGTAAACAAATCACACATGAACATGTTTCTCGTAATTTAGTGTTCAAAGTATTTTTATCCATGTGTCAGCTCCTTGGTCGATTGATCCCATGTTGTTGTACCCTTTTATTCTGTCTAGAGAGAATGTATGTCATGTAAGTCATCGTTACTTTTCAATTGCTGTCTTGTTGACTGTGAAATTAGCCCATTTTGTTTTACTTGAAAGAAGCCGACACTCATTTATTAAGCATGAGAGTGTTGGAACTCAATATATAAATATATACAGTATAGTATAGTTTTTTTGTTTATTTTTCTAATGTGGCTGTAATAGACCATTATAAATGCATACCTTATTAATATATATCTATATATAGAGAGAGCATTTTTTTGTACTTTGAATGTGTTACAAGTTACGAACATTTTGGTTAAAGCAATGCTATGTAAAGATCGGCGCAATAGTAACACTTGTTTGGCTGCGACTGGTACTTGATGCTTTTAATATACGAGCTCAAGCCTTTTGCTGAATGCCACTCATTTTTTTAAAATTCCTGAGAGGATACAAATGTGAACCAAATGGACCCGCTAGGGTCCATTTGGTTCACATTTGTACCCTCTCAGGAAAAAAGGGGTCTGAAAGAAACATCATTAACATGGTGAAATACATCTTGATGATGTCAACAGATGCATTTCACCATGTTAATGATTTTTTCAGACCTCCATTTTTAGGAAATACAGAATTGGGGTTTTTAATCATCTCTAAGGTATATTAATGACATATTAAAATGTTGAAAATAGGGTGTAGTTCCCCTTTAATATACTATACTGGGATAATTGCATAGTGTTGCTTTAACGGGGAGAAAATGTTGAGGTCATGTTTACGTTTTCATCTCCTTGTGAATTTACTATTATATGCAAGTAAAGAGAGTTTTCAGGTTTTCCCTGACACAGTGGAGCATCAAAACAAGTAATTAGTGCTGAGTTCCCCCAAGTGTTCTGTTGTTCTGATGCAGTGTTTTCATAAATGCCTTAAAAGTGCGGATTTTTAAATAAAAACACATAAACTTGATTTCAGTTGTTGTTGCTTATCTGACTGATTTTCATTTCTTAAGTTCAGGGGTTTTCAACAGGTGGTCCGGGGACCACCAGTGGTGGTCCTCGAGAGGATTCCAGGTGGTCCCCAGGCTAAATGATGGATAGTTGGTTAACCAGATGTAACTCTTGAGAATGTGAAAATGAAACCAAATGGACCCTTGCGGGTCCATTTGGTTATAGCTACTATAAGACGTGCCGGATTATAAGGCGCACAGAGTAAAACCTACTGCAGTCTTCATAGAATAGAAGCTACTGTAGCCGACATAGATTAGAAGCTACTGCGGTTAACATAGAATAGAAGCTACTGCAGTCAACATAGAATAGAAGCTACTGCAGTCAAAGAATAGAAGCTACTGCAGTCAACATAGAATAGAAGCTACTGCAGTCAACATACTGTAGAATAGAAGCTACTGCAGACAACATAGAATAGAAGCTACTGCAGTCGACATAGAATAGAAGCTACTGCAGTCAACATAGGATAGAAGCTACTGCAGTCGACATAGAATAGAAGCTACTGCAGTCGACAGAATAGAAGCTACTGCAGTCAACATAGAATAGAAGCTACTGCAGTCGACAGAATAGAAGCTACTGCATTCAACATAGGATAGAAGCTACTGCAGTCAACATACTGTAGAATAGAAGCTACTGCAGACAACATAGAATAGAAGCTACTGCAGTCGACATAGAATAGAAGCTACTGCAGTCGACATAGAATAGAAGCTACGGCAGTCGACATAGAATAGAAGCTACTGCAGTCGACGCTACTGCAGTCGACATAGAATAGAAGCTACTGCAGTCAACATAGAATAGAAGCTACTGCAGTCAACATAGAATAGAAGCTACTGTGGTCAACATATAATAGAAGCTACCAAATAGAAGTGCACCTTATAATCTGGAAAATACGGTAATCAATCCATAAAATGCTAAACTATAACAATAGGAGTTTAGAGAGAGAACATATACAGTACTTTCCCCCTGCCATTGTTTTGTCAGAAACAAAGACACACACTTTCTTAAGTCACGCAAATATTAAAAGAAACAAATGCAAAGCCTAAAGTGAAATTTGGCAACTATACATTTATTGAAATCCTGGACTTTGCAGCTTACATGTATTCTCTCAGAAATGTGATCAGAATAGTAAAGGCCTCATCGACTCTTCCTCCCTTATAGCCAAACGAGGACACTAAATGGAAAATAAAAACACCATCGTTTCTCAATTACAGTTCAGACTATCCAATGATAGGAAGAGTGCACCGGTTCACTTACATCTGGAGATTTTAACTCTTTAAAAAAAAAGAAAAGAAAAACGTAAATTCTGCATCGCTGCATGACACTCTACCGGCGGATGCAAACAGTATAAGACTAAAGGAATCTGGAATGAATGAAATGTTCGTATTCCCACAGGAAAAAAAAATGCTTCGTGAAATCTTGCTATATGCGTATATATAGCAAGATTTCAGCTTTGCCTCATTTATCTCTCAAATACAGCTGTAACAGCCAATGGAGAGACTTCAGCTTTGCCTCATTTATGGATCCTAATATTCATTTTAGGAGCCATAAAGAGGCATATAGGTGATCTTTAGGCGATCTTAAAATGAGAAATAAACGTGGTTACGCTTCTGAGCTTAAAACTGAGAAGCAATTTTTTTTTCCTCTGGGTTGTTCACAACGCTTCGTAACCGACTTTTTGTTCAGAGGTCAAAACCAGCAGTCGTGTTGCCCTTGAGAAAAGCACCCTTTGTCCCTTTGTGTACTGAACGTGTTTTGGCGTTCAAAGCATTATATGTTACACTTAAACCTATTGAAAAAACATCAGAGCTACAAGCTCTGATATTTTTTTAAAAAAAATTGTGAAAATGATGCGCAAATATAGGAATATCTATCTATTTGACACCTGATTGTAGTTTCTGACACTAGACACTAGTTTCTGACGCTAGATTCTGACAGATTCTAGTTTCTGATGTTAGATTCTGACAGATTCTAGTTTCTGACTTGTTTCTGACAGATTCTAGTTTCTGATGCTAGATTCTGACAGATTCTAGTTTCTGACTAGTTTCTGATGCTAGATTCTGACAGATTCTAGTTTCTGACTAGTTTCTAGTTTCTGACGCTAGATTCTGACAGATTCTAGTTTCTCTGAAAAAATACTATGTTCCTGTGTCAGTGATGCTTAACATATTTCATGCCAAGGACCACCAGAATTATCTACTGTATATTTGGCTGCGGACCCCCCATCTGAAAACATGTTGTCGTAGGGATCCCCCAGAAGCAACGCTTTTAGTTCAAAAATATTTGCTTCCGAAAGAATATATATATTCAAAGATTTGCATCACATTTTCACAATTTTTCAAAAAATATCAGAGCTACAAGCTCGCAGCGCACCACTCGGTGGCGCGCTGTGAGCTTGTAGGTCTGATATTTTTCAATAGCTAAAGTGTAACATAATGCTTTGAACACCAAAACGTGTTCAGGACACAAAGTATTAAAACTAATACCTCTGAGATGATTGGCACAATATACTAACGCACTGCATGTTCCACACAACCCATTATTACTCCAATAAACTAAATAAAAAGACAATCAATAAAAATCAAAAATCAAATCAGATCTGGAATTTGTAAACACTTTAACAAAGTTCCCTAAACATTCTGTAAACAATGAATAAATGTTAGTCCTGGAAATATTTGTGTTTTTTTTTTGTTCTATACAGCGTAGATTACATTTGATTTATTCGATTACAATAAACTATTGATGATACATATTAGTAAATGCTGAGAGAATACTTTTTTCTTAATTGCATGTACATAATATAAAAAGTGACAATTTTTTTAATGCTTTCTTTTGTGCAAAATGCTTTAGTAAACTATATTTTGGCATTTATGAGTAACTTTGAGAAAGGAAAAAAATAATTGGTTGAAAAACAAATAAATCAAAAAAAGGTTTGATTTTTCAGAGCCCCCCCCTTGCAACCAGCAACTTCTTTCAATAAATATCCATCACCGTCTCTAATACTGTGCAAAAAAAAGATTACGGGTTTCAGCAAGTGCAAGGAGTTCCGCCAAACTAATCAATCTATCTACCGCTCTGCACCAGGGCCGGATTTAGCCAGCCCTACTGGGGTGGGCTGGAAGAATGACAGGGTGGGCAACGCCAAAGTTTTTTCATATGAAGCAGTGGTTTTCAACCTTTTTGACACCAGGGCCCACTATTTATTCGGCATTTGAGCCACAGAGGACCAGCATTTGATGACATTTTAGCCCCCAAAAGACCCCAAAACTAAAGATTTCTTTTGCGATTTCTTTTGCTCCACAATACCAGGCTGGATTTGGGGAATCAAAACAGTCAAACATACAGATCAAAATGACCATTAATCTGCTACATTCTCTAGTTGTGTAGACTTGGGACTAATTCACATGATGAATATTTTAACTCTTGAGAGTGTAAAAATGAAACCAAATGGACCCGCAAGGGTCCATTTGGTTTAATTTTTACTCTCTCAAAGAGTTGCATCTGGTTAACCAACTTTCCACCATCTAGCTAGGGACCACCTGGAACTCTCAAGAACCACTGGTGGTCCCCAGACCACTGGTTGAAAACCACTGATATTATATATTATATTTTGGAGGGCTCTGCCCACCCCTGACCCCCGTCTAGATCCGGCCCTGCACTGCAAGATCCTAGCCAGCGCTGGCTAAAGGCTGAGTGATGCACAACATGTTTAGAATTAAGGACATACAGTACATGCCCCATTTTCATCATGAGTATGGGAGATCAGACAGCATGAAAAAAAAGAAAATATTAAGGCATTTGACTCTTTGCAAAGGAAAGCGAGTGGCTGTGCCTAAAATATGATGCATTACTGAAGAAACTGAAAATAGTGGAGGCCAAAGCCTGCCATTAGTTCTACTACCATGGTCAGATGAAGAGAATCATTGACAGCTTTAAGGCTAGATCAGTGGTTTTCCAACCACTGGTGGTCCCCGGACCACTGGTTGAAAACCACTGGGCTAGATAGATAACCATTGAGATACATTTTGATTCACTCTTTAGACTTATACAATTAGATAAGATAATTATGGTATTATCAGTAGTCGAATTGTACTGGATATTTGCTTCTAGAACTGGATATTTGCTTCTAGAGGGAGGGACCAATAGCTATCAATAGATCTAGCTTTTCTCACTGCTTAAGTTTCCAAGCTATTCATTCCCCGTGTCAATCAGAACATTGGAATGCATTATAGAAAGGGAATCTTATGACAAGGATATTGTTCAGTGTATGTAGAGACATTTTTTTGAAAGAACGCCATCGATTTCTCTGTTGCAAATGAATGCATCCCCACGGAGATTTCCACCCATTTTCAACATTTTTTTCTGAGAGTGTACAAATGCAACCAAATGAACCCTGACAAACATCTTAAATGATACCGCCAGTACCGGTATAGGTGTCAAATTTGGTCACCTTTACCAAATGGTTAGACTCCTCCTTTGGCAAGACATGGCTAAAAACAATGACATGTAATATAGAGGCACATTGACAGGTGTGTGTTGGGCTAAAGAGACTGCAGTTGACAGAGGAATGGAGCAAACTCACCATTTTTATACCACAGGTACAAAAATGGTGAAACATGGTGAAACATTACCACTTAAAATCCTAACACATAAATTAGTATTTTTGTACCAAAGTTTATATGCTTTTAAAGCTGTACTTTCACCACTTTTACAGTTCTTGTGACTGTACAGAATTTGATCCAACTCCTGTGTGTGTTTGTGTGTGTGCGCGTGTGTGCGTGCGCGCGTGCATGCTCCATCCATTTGTCAACCAAAAGGTGCAACAATGCCATATAAATTATAATTGCTACATAATTAAAAGGACAATTATATAGCGTTAAAGACAGAATGTGATTAGCATCATTTCATGTTGATCACCACAGTGAAACCATCCCCATAGCCAAGACAAGCCACAAACCTAGTAGCCACTTCACAACTCCCAACTGTCGCTGTTTACAGTAATATTAAGTACCGTAAACAACATCACGTTGGCAGTTGCTCAGCAAAACCCGTGTGAAGTATTGAAGTATGTGACACTATAACTCACCCATTTTGATGGCAACACGCACACGTTTTTTTCCCTGGAAGGATCAGGTATACACTCATGATCTCATAGATGAGCAAATGAAATTGTACTAACTGAACATACACTGGCTGTAAAGTTGTCATGTTGTTGTCGAATGATTCTGAAATGTTTAGTAAGGTGAAACGACTGACATACTGCTGACACTGTCAAACCATTCCTTCACAGCTGCACCAGCAGTCCTCTCGTTGTCAACCAGGGACGTGCACACACGCTCAACCAAGGGGGCTTCCGCCCCTGCCCTTTGATTTTACCCCTCAAACGAAATGCAAAATGCCACTCCTGCCATCAGTGAAAGAAATGCAGAATGCCACTCCTTTCCGTCAAAGTTATCCTAAACTTGAACACAGTGTTTTGTGTTGAGCAAATTTGTATAGAAATCCAGGCATCTCCCCCAGCTAAAGAGTTCTGGTATGGGCCTTGAGGATATCAGATCTACAAGCACACAGCGCGACACGTTGTGCGCTTGTAGATCAGCTATTTTTTTTTGTCCAAAAGTGTCATCTTACGGGATTTCAGCCCCTGCCCCCTCTAACGCTCTCTGCACGTCCCTGGAATCAACTCTCCACAGCTTATTAGTTCTTCTACTTCATAAAGCTTTGTTACTTGCGTGAGTGGAGCGGGCACAAGTTCAGAGACCAATCAGAAGCCTCAGCAGCAGTATTCCGACTTTCATAAGCCACGCCCACTCATAGAGATTGGCATGGCTCACCTTGCCAGACGGAGTTGCAAAGTTTGACGTTGAATTTGAACTTCGAATGTAGAAATGAGTCTGGATCCAGGCTAGGATTGTGTTGGTAGAGAGAGAAAAAAAATAAACAATCACATGCTATTCAATTATCCAATATCACGAAACATTTGGGAGGATTCAAATATAATCCGATGACCATGATAGGAATAGAAATTGAGTTCACCTTCTTCTACATTCTAAATTAATTAAGACTGTCAGGCGATTTAAATGAAGACTGTTATTAATATTAAGGCAACACATTTTTTTCCAGGGCGGAAGCTAGCCGCAATGCAACTCTTTTATAATTGGGCCGAATATAGAGTTGCAATTCGGTCCATTGACTCCACCATAACAAGAATTTTCATCCGCGATTTGCTTGAATTAAACAACATTAAACTCACCAACATTTCAGTTTTCAACTTTTTTGACACCAGGGCCCACTAGACTATTCAGCATTTGAGCCACGGACCACCATTTAAGGACATTTTAGCCCCACAGAGCCCAAAACTAGAAGATTTCTTTTGCTTTTGTTCACAACTCCAGGCTGGATTTGGGGAAAAAAAGATTCTCTAGTTGTGTAGACTTGGGCCAATTCAGATGATGGATATTTTAACTCTTGAGAGCGTAAAAACGAAACCAAATGGACCCGCAAGGGTCCATTTGGTTTCGTTTTTACGCTCTCAAAGAGTTCCATCTGGTTAACCAACTTTCCACCATTTAGCTGGGGACCACTTGGAACTCTCTCAAGGACCACTGGTGGGCCCCGGACCACTGGTTGAAAAAACACTGCCTTTCATTGGGTGGGCATACAGGACGCACGTTTGGGTGGGCCCTGCCCACCCCTGCCCCCCTCTAGACCCGGCCCTGGGATAATTCAACCTTTTCCGTACAGCTGCAGTGTTGGTGAGTTTAACCTTGTTTAACCCATAGTGTACTTGGTGTTCTAAGCATTATGTTTTAACTACTGAAAAATAGCAGATATACAAGCTCATAGCGCGCCACCGAGTGGCGCGCTATGAGCTTGTATCTCTGCTATTTTTGAAAAATCGTGAAAGCGGGGTGCAAATCTAGAGAAACTAGAAATCTAGACAGGGCACAATGGCTTAATACAAGCAAATCGCAGAAAATGAAAATTCTATTCTAGTTACAGTATAGGGTAGTTGAATGGACCGAACTCTTAACACTAACTCTGGATTCAGCCCAGTTATAAAACTAGAATCCAGAGTTTCATTGAGGCTAGGGGAGAAGCTACAATCTTGCAGAATTCGACACGTGTCTGATGATCCCTCTGTCCGTCCGTCCACACAGCCTGGCTCAGCTCAGCTGGGAGTATCTCTGTCCGTCTGTCTGTCTGTCTGTCCCCCATGGTTCTGATGGAAGGCTGGTAGGATGGGGGGTGGGTGAGGAGGAGGATGAGGAGGGGGTGCTGGAGGAGGTGGGGAGGTGAGGTTTCTACAGGTCATCGTCTCCGATTCCCTCGAATGCATAGTTGCCGTGGAAATCATTCCCGCTGATGTCGTTGGCAGAGTTGGAGGCGCTGATCCCACGCAGTGACACCGAGTTCAGCTTGGTCTGTGGGTGACAGTTTTGGTTTTTTTGAGCACCTTTAGTCTTAGTCTTTTAAACAAGGAATATTTAGTCTTTTAAGAATTGGATGGTTTTCTTGCATATATGCTACTACTGACGTTTGAAAACAGTATTCAGGGTTTGAATTGACAGTTTGTGATGTTGAGTTTAGTCTCTTGCACCCAACGCTAAGAATTTTCACGTTTTTGTTCACAATTGGGAAAGAGAACTGAAAAGAGAAATGGTCGAAATAACAATTATTCTCCATTTTCTAATTGTGTGGACTCTTGAAAATTATATAATTCAGATATTTAAATTTAAAATGAAACCAAACACATTTTAACGCTCTCAAGAGTTACAGATCTATAAGCCCCCCCTCTTTAATTGACTATGTTCTAGATTTTAGGGGACATGTGATCTACCTGCATGGGCTGTGTGATCTACTGGTAGATCACGATCTACACTGGTCTAAGTAAATCCGAAGAGTCGCAGCTGATTGGCCAGCATCCCCGTCACTCAAGAGTGCAACAGTTACAGTATCAAACAACAAACATGGGAATCGCGGCCGTATCAACGTGTCCATCAAACCGACCTATGATAAATAGTTCAGCCCATTCAGAACTCACTTTACTAACAGTAAAAAAATAGTGTTAAAATGTACACTTACAGAGAGTTTGACGATCTGTTCACGATTTGGGTCTGGAGAGTCCTGCAATATGCAATATGAAAAATCCAAAGTTAAATACATCACAGTAAGGCAAAGCAGCAAGTATAGAACACTAGTGCCATGCTAAACCGACTCTCACCAGTAGAGGGGGTGATTTCACAGCTTGCTGACTGTCTGAGCGGTGGATGGAGCCATTCTGACGTTTCCTCAGCATCTGGAAGTACAACGACACACAAGTTACACACTGTATGTAATGTAGTGCATTCGTACTGTTAAATACAACGGCAGACAACACACTGTACTGTAAATCATTTACAGTACAGTACTACAGTACAGTACAGTACAGTACAGTACAGTACAGTACAGTACAGTACAGTACAGTACAGTACAGTACAGTACAGTACTACAGTACAGTACAGTACAGTACAGTACAGTACAGTACAGTACAGTACAGTACAGTACAGTACAGTACAGATGGGCAAAAAAATCGACATGCCAATATATCGCAATTCTTAATGCCATAATATCAATAACGAATCGCCAGGTTCAAAATCTATTTTATGATATTAATGTAGGTCCTATTCACTAATTTGTTCATGTCAGAAAGACTGGCTGATGTTATGAGGCTGCATTGATGCGTATGATTGAACTTTTTCAGGCTCGATTTGGGAAACAAAACAGTCAAGCATACAGATCATAAATGACCATTAATCTTCTACATTCTCTACTGTAGTTGTGTAGACTTGGGGCTAATTCACATGATGAATATTTTAACTCTTGAGAGTGTAAACATGAAACCAAATGCACCCACAAGGGTCCATTTGGTTTCATTTTTACGTTCTCAAGAATTACATCTGGTTAACCAACTTTACATCATTTAGCCTGGGGACCACCTGGAACTCTCTCAAGGATCACTGGTGGTCCCCGGACCACCTGTTGAAAACCCCTGCTGTAAATACAACACACTGTACCTTACTGTAAATACAACAGCAGACAACACACTGTACTGCAAAATGTGCAGTACAGTGCAGTGATCTGTAGAATATCACCCTTGGTAGTCTGGGCAGTGGATACTAACCTTCTTGATGCTTCCTCCTGACTTCTTCACCATCAGCTCATCCACCATAGACTGTAGACAGATACTCATCATGATGGCCTGAAGGTTGGAGAAGAACAGTCAACAGTCAGCATATTATATCCCTAAAGCCATCAGTTGAGCCCCAGCCTGTTCCCTTAGGAGCGCCGAGTCAACGCAGGTCTCCTTGTGACCATTTAGTAAATGATCTTACCTGTGGACTGGTGATGGTGACCCACTGAAGGCGTTCTTTACTCATCAGATACTCGAAGGCCAGCTCCAACTTGACCTCACACTTGGCTGAGCTGCAGGGGTTGGTGGTCCCCGAGCTGCAGGGGTTGGTGGTCCCGTTGGCCACGGGGACCTGCTGTGGAGAGGAGAAGACCATACCAGAGGGTTATTGATTTGTTAGGAGTTAGAATGATATAATCTAGACATATTGCGCATCATCAGAAATCAGCGGTCATCCCCCAGTGTCGATGATGCACTCACAAATTAGTGTCATTTTCTGGGCAGAAGTTTTCACTGAACGACTTGCGAATAGGGATGTCTCAATACTATATCGAGACTGTACTGTACCCTATATTTCCGTATCGGTTCATATCGGTATCGGAAAATACTGCATTGGTATCAGAAAAGTACCAATACTGACCTTTATCGGATCACATTGGTATTGGCAAATATGCCAGTCTAACAACAGTTACTGCCCAAGAGCATATTTGAGTGCAAAGTCTGCTATTCCAGCTGGCGGGCTTCATCTATATCAATATATTCGAAAATCTATATTTTCGATTTTGTATTATTTCCTGAAATCTGTATTTGGCATCAGTATTGACCAACTAAAAAATTGTGGTATCAGGATTGGATCGGAAATGACAAAAGTGGATTGGGACATCCCAGGGGTTGACACTAAGGTCTCCGAGGCACTTGCCCATCAGGCAAGTGCAAATCAGGTTCTACTTGCCCTCAGGTCATGGTCACTTGCCCCCCATGTTCCAGGTGGTCCCCAGTTAAGTTGGTTAACCAGATGTAACTCTTGAGAACGTAAATATGAAACCAAATGGACCCTTGCGGGTCCATTTGGTTTCATTTTTACACTCTCAAGAGTTAAAATTCATCATCTTAATTAGCCCAGGTCTACACTGTAGAAGATTAATGGTCATTTTGATGTGTTAATTTGCCTGTTTTGTTTCCCAAATCCAGCCTGGAATTGTGGATAGCTAGAATTCTAAATAGCTAGAATTTCAAGTCAAATTTATCTTGTGTTGTGTTATAGTGCACTATGTCGCACACTTGCCCGATCGGGCAACCAGGTAGCAGTCTTCAATTGCGCCACCATTTCTTTTTACTTGCCCCGGGCAAGCGGGCAAGTGTCAAGCCTGCATCCCTACTTGAGAAGTATGAAACTACTGAGAAGTATCCATGTAACGATCACCCCCAGATCTCTACACAGCTGAACAATTTGGTGCGGATTTGGAGCAGGATGGTGAAATCTGTGACACTTGCTTTGGCAATGCAAACATTTGTTTTCTCATTTCAATAAAGCTCATTTGAATTGAAACTGAAATCACCCCCCTATACGCCTACATGCCAAATTCTAAAACAGCCTGACAAACCTATTCTAATAACTCCACACCTCTGGGCATTCGAATCCCGCTAGTGTGACTCAACTGGGTTTGGCTGACGGATTCACTGTGTCTGACAGATATAGCTGAGGGGTGATTTCACCCGGCTGAGGGATTCACTGTGTCTGACAGATATAGCCGAGGGGTGATTTCACCCGGCTGACGGATTCACTGTGTCTGACAGATATAGCCGAGGGGTGATTTCACCCCGGCATGCCGTGTGCCAGTTTAGACCAGGGGCGGATTGGCACATATTTTCCCACCGGGACAATTTTGCCTTTGCCAGGCCACCCTGGAGGGGGCAGCTGGTTAACCAGATGTAACTCTTTGAGAGTGTAAAAATGAAACCAAATGGACCCTTGCGGGTCCATTTGGTTTCATTTTTACACCCTCAAGAGTTAAAATATTCATCATGTGAATTAGCCCAACTTAGTCTACAGAACTAGAGAATGTAGAAGATTAATGGTCATTTTGATCTGTATGTTCCAGGCGAGCATCTAGCGCATTCTAGTGCATTTTGGAAGTGCCACTAGTGCATTTTGGATCTTGTCCAGCAGGCCACTAGGTGGCGCAGGCCACCGGGAAAACTCCCTGTACTCCAGATGGCCAATCCGGTTTAGACCCAGATCCAACGTCACCAAAACACATCACTACGGAGCATCGGTGTTCCGCTTCCCCTCAGCCCCGCAGAGTTCCACAGACTTTTACTATTCAATTGATATTGCCTTTCTATTAAGATGCGCAGTGACGTCACCGCCCCTGTTCCGGAAGTCTTTTCCCAATTCATTTTTCTCATAGACTTTTCGAAAATAATTTATATCAAGACGCCGCGGACAAAGCCAACTCGAGTCGTGACGAATCATGATGACACACACAAACTTTTGGGACAATAAAATAATTTCTAAGATGAAAAACGCCGTTTTCTACTTCTTCCCAATTATATATTATATGACGATATTGTGTTTGTTGTCATGATTTGTCACGACCCGAGTTGGCTTTGGCCGCGGCGTAATCGTCTTGATATAAATTATTTTCGAAAAGTCTATGAGAAAAATGAATGGGGAAAAGACTTCCGGAACCGGGGCGGTGACGTCACTGCGCATCTCTATGGAATATGGAGCCCCAGGCAAGATTTTGCCCTTATGGGTCCATTTGGTAAAGGGGGGCTCCAGGGAAAATCTCCTGTGACCTCATACCTATGACTGAAAAAACACAACACTAGAGAACATCGGTGTTCCGTTTCCCCTACGCCCCAGGGCCGGATCTAGAGGGGGGGGGGGGGGGGGGGGGGGGGGGGGGGCACCCAAATAAATGTGCATCCTGCCCACCCAATGAAAGGTAATCTCAGTGATTTTCAACAGGTGGTTCGGGGACCACCAGTGGTTGAGAGAGGTCCAGGTGCTCCCCTGCTAAATGGTGGAAAGTTGGTTAACCAGATGTAACTCTTTGAGAGCGTAAAAGGTTTAATTTTACACTCTCAGAGTTAAAGACTATTCATCCGTCAGAGGACATAGTCCTCTTGAAGACGGACTATGGGCCCTGCAACACTAGCAATATTTTGATCAATATCAACTAGCAATGTCAACATCAACGGGCAACATGATGACATACATGGCAACAGGCAACACCTCCCATTAAAAGGGGAATTCCACCCATTTTCATTTTTTCCTGAAAAAAGAAGCCTTAGTTTGCATTGAATCATTTTCACCCAACTGCCACGCAACTCAAAATAAAAGTTACAAAATCCCTGTTTTTGTCCACCGCAGTGAAGCAGCAGCAGCAGCAGCCATGGTTTCAGAAAAGTTTATCTGTGGGAGTCTGGGAGAAAGGATCAGGTGACGCCAAGGAGGGCTGTGATCGGAGGATTCTGAAATGTTGCCCTATGTCCGTCTTCAAGAGGTGACTGAGGTGAGGAGTACAAACCAACACACACTCACTGCTTTCCTGTGCCACCAATTAGCTCTACTTCCTACTACTCACAGCCCTTTTATGTAGCCCTCGGTCCACACACACACCCACCAGTGTTGGGAAAGTTCTCTTTTTTCCTGAAATAGTTCAGTTCATAGTTCATACATTTCAAAACGAACTAGTTCCGTTCATAGTTCATTGTTGAACTTTTAGAACTAAAGTTCATGGTTCCAAAAAAAGAACTATTATAGTTCTTTTTCGTTCTTTTTTCCCTCCCTTTTTTGTTCAAAATGATTGCAGCCCATAGCCATATACAACTGAAGATGTCCTTAATTGATCCTCTTTATTATGGGTCAATCTGTCAAAGTTTTTGTTTGTGAAGATTTTATTATGAAGGCGCTCAGTTCAGTCCAGCCCTCTGCATCTCTGTGTGCTGAAAATAGAGCAGAAAATATCAGCAGAAATAGAGATCAACAAGCTCAAAGTGCGTCACTGAGTTTGTAGATCTGCTCTATTTTCAGCTCATTCTAGTCTCACTCTTGAACAGGGCTTAATGCTTAGGATTTTTCCAAGTAGGCTACTATTTTACAATATCAATATATTCACATAGCCAGGTCGACTGAAAGCCCGACCATCAATTATGCAAATGAGCCCGGGCCGTCGCGGGTATTGTTTTGGTCGGGTATTGCAACTCTATACAATAGCTCATATTGTTATATTAATGACAATGTGAAAGGGCCCTCCAAACCTTAAGGCCGCCTCTGCTTGTAGCAGGCGAATTGTAGCCTAATAGAAATGAAAATGATCCAACGGTAAATCAGCCAATGATGATAAGAATACACAAGTGTTGTGCGTCCGAGCGCGCACGTGCGGGGTGCGTTATTTATGATTAATCACGGATAGCGGCACACATGCGTGAGGCAAAAGGTTGCTGCGCAGACAGTAGGCTATATGATTCAAATACACGGATAGCGCAGGAAGATTATACATTTCACCAACATGAACAGCTTTAGTAGCTCATTCAACGTGTTGGAGAGAAGCGCAGCGCGGTGCTGTCTGATGCTGTGTGCTGCTGCCAGAGGGAGGGGCGGGGCGGTGGGCAAGGAGAACAGATCTCCAAGCTAAGGATACCTCGAGCCTCAACACGTTGTTAGCTTGTATATCTGCTCTATTTTAGCGAACAACACCGCCGTACTACAGTAATATAAATTTAGGTAGAGAACTGCAACTTTTTAGTCACAAATGCGAGCCTGCCGAGCCCTGCTCTTGAACAAAATAGAACGCAAGAAAAGTGGCGTTCACTCATGCCAGATATGAACAAGTTCACACCGTTCTTCAAGCAGATATAGGGTCCGTTCGGTTCAAGTTCCTTAAAAATATGAACGGTTCAAAGAACTTTCGTTCTTTGAACGCGTTCGGGTACAACTCTGACACCCACCCACAAGCATGAATGACGCGCGCACACACACACACATGCACAAACGCGCACGCACGCGCATGTGTGTGTGTGTGTATTGCACAGGAAGTAATATCAGGTCAAAAAGAATGTTCAATCTCTCTCCCATCTCTTACTCACACACTAAAACTGCAACTGTTTAAATTTATCTTCCTTGCGGAAGCGTACAGCTCATTTTCACTGTATTGTGCGATCCCCCTGGAGAGCCAGACGTTATTTGAGGTGGGATAGTTCCGGGGGCGGATGTAACATTTCCCATTTGGGGGGGGGGGGGGGGGGGGGGGGGGGGGGGGTGGCAGGAGAAAATGGCAGCTTCATAGCCCGTGTTGCTTCGCACCCATACCATTTTCGGTTACAGGACTTTTATTAGTCAAGTAAAGCGTCAATAATAACATCAGTTGTTGTTGAAGTTGCAACAGACACGCAGCATGCATAAAGCTAAAGGTCTGACTCAGAGAGTTTTCTGTTTTCAATGATGAAATGCTGTTGGTTTAGTGGTGCCACAGCTGTAGTTAGTTAGTAGCAGTAGTAGTGTTTCAAATCATTTTAAATATAAGCACTTCAATTTGAAATATCTTGGGTTGTTTTGCATGCCATCATGTTTGGTGGGGCAGTCTGGGCATTTAGGGGGGCATTCCCCCATGCCCATGCCTAGATACGCCCCTGGATGGTTCAGCAGTAGTACTCCATTAGTAACAGTAAGGATGTTTGGAACGGTTTGTTTGGGAGGAAGGTCCTCATTAACCCTCACATCCGATTCTAGGAATGTTAACACAAAAAAATATACCAATGATCTCATCGCTTTGTTTTGTGAGTATGTTGATTTTCAGCCATTTTAACGATGGCTGTTGCCAAAGTATAAAATAATGTTAATAATAAAGGGGGCTACCACTCATTTTCAACAATGAATGTCATTAACTAATATGACTTAATATAACTGTTGTCATGAGATCAGTCAGAGTGACAATGTCCTGGAGTCAGGCAACAGCCCAGCTTTACTCATCTCAAATCCCTTTATTTTACTGTAGATTGTTCTCTGGTAATAATAGAACATAACGGTCACAGAGACTTTAGTTGTTAGTGTACAACACTTTAAAAAAAAGTCAGCATGTTGCAGCACATGTCCTAACATTGCTGATGTTTGCTTTGCCATTGTTGAAAACAACGTAGGCCAGGTACCCTATTGGCCTGAACAAGACAGTGTTTTTCTTCCATGAAATATCCTGAGAAAATGGAGTTGGGGTTAATGTCCCTATTATGGCACACAGGCAGACGGCGCCTTACAAAATGTACTTCCTCATTCAGCCCAGAGAGCTAAACTTCTCCACTTTCTGTTCCTCCTGCTGCTGACTCAAACTGACCGCTCTGTGCCGTTCGTCTTCATCAGGTCAATTACCCCGACACGTAGTGACCACACTGTCTTATTGACCGGCGTATTGCGCCACCTAGTGGCCTGGACAGTTTTTTTTTTTAAGTCCAGGGCAGGCCAGGAAAACTAGTGTGCTCGCGCTGCTGGAGGCAGTGTTGCCAACTGCCAAGATCCAAAATGCACTAGTGGCATTTCCAAAATGCACTAGATGCTCGTCTGGAACATACAGATCAAAATGACCATTAATCTTCTACATTCTCTAGTTGTGTAGACTAAGTTGGGCTAATTCACATGATGAATATTTTAACTCTTGAGGGTGTAAAAATGAAACCAAATGGACCCGCAAGGGTCCATTTGGTTTCATTTTTACGCTCTCAAAGAGTTACATCTGGTTAACCAGCTGCCCCCCTCCCCAGGGTGGCCTGGCAAAGGCAAAATTGTCCCGGTGGGAAAATATGTGCCAATCCGCCCCTGCTCTCTAGACTAGAGCACTGGCCGCAGCCTGTATAGTGTAGGATTGATGTGGTCCATGGGCGTAGCAGTGATCAGTCCATACCTCTGTATAAAGTGTTGGTTTGCCTCCAATACCGACGGATCCTTTTCAAGTTGCATTTGGTTCCACCATTGATAATATCCATAGCGATTAAATCTCAAATACTTTTTTACCTGTAGTTTAAACTGGCTAATGAGTGAGTGAACAACGCGTAGCTGTAGCTTGTATTGCTCTCAAAGCCCCCAACAACAACAACAACAAAAAAACATCTGCTCTCACTGGTCTAACTGGACTAGCTCCAAGCCTGTTCTCCAACACAGACTCTCTCTCTTTCTGCTGTGCAAAAACACTAAATATTGCCAAGTCAGAGGACCAGCTGGTCAACTTTATAAAAAAAGGAGAAGTGGAAAAACTGTGTGAACGAATGACAACAACGTCAACAAGACCAAATGGACAACATCTATTCTCGACCTCTCTGTTTTACAGAGAGGCAGAAACACCATACAACGCATGTCTCAATGCCACTTTTTTGTTTCAAATCCGATCCCGATTCCACAATTTCTGTGTTAGCCGATACCAGCACCAAATACTGATACCAGAAAATAACATACTGTATAATAATAGAATAATAATAGAAATGAGAAAAACAATATGAAGTCCACCAACCGGGGATAGCAAAATTCTCACTCAAATGTGCACTTGTGCCACTCCAAAGCAAACTCCACATGACCCAACATTTTGTTTAACTGTCATAGAGCCAACCCTTTACCCCTGTGTCAGACTGGCATGTCTGCCAAGACCAATATGCAGGGCTGCACATAACTATTTTAGTCCAGTACTCAGAGGAGCACCTGGGGATGTTACTTGGTGCTCCCAAAATGCGGCGATCAATGTACAGTATTACAGTACAGGGCGATAGTTTGGGCGTTGCAATAGTAGCCTAGTAGTAGTACTACTACCTGCATACTACATCCATTAAAAATACTAGTAGTATTTTAGACTTAGAGGTCAGAATTAGTTAGAACTATTTCATTGTCAAGGCTTTTTTACTGGCCCAGTCAGGCAGTCATTATGAGCCCTAGAGCTGTGTGGTGCTCAAAGGAGCTTTCCACCCCTGGATTGACAGCTCATTGTAGGATTTTTGGTGCTCCTGAGCACCGGAGCACCACTTATGTGCACCCCTGCCAATATGATCCAATAATGACAAGTAAGAGCTGATACTGATAGTTTTCCGATACCAATACTGTATTTGCAGATACCGATATGACAAGAAAAGGGCCAATCCCATACTTTTTCCCGATACAAATACAGTTCCGGGACATCCCTACTTTTTTGTTTTTTCAAGATGGCCGTGGTCTTTTGTCCCAAAATGGGACAAAAGACCATTTTGGTAAAAACAAATAAAGATAATACCAAAGACTAGTCTACTTACAGAAGAGGTGACCCTCCAGCACCTCATGCGCGTCACTTTAAAGCTTCCCTCCTTCATCTGCTCGTTGGGCAGCTTGACGTGGAAGTTGAGCTCGTTGTTCCCGGCGCTAACGATCACATGACAGCCCTTCTCTGGGAAGTCTGTGACGCAGGGATCGAACTTTATGTAGCCGAAATACTTCAGCGTCTGACCTAGACGGATGAACTGGTGAAAGAAAAGACAAATAAATAAATAAATAAATAAATAAATAAATAAATAAATAAGACAGCGGTTTTCAGCGATTTTCATATCAAGGGCCATTACTTATTCAGCATTTGAGGCACGGACGCCATTAGTCTCTCTGACACAAAACTAGGGTTTAATATTTTTCCCGAATTTGGCCCATTTCAAATCCCGGGATTTTGCCGACAATTTCCCGGGCTCCCGGGAATTCCCGTAAAAAAATAGAAGGATAAGACAGTTAAAAAAAGTCCCCTAAAAATGCAATTATATGTCGACACTTAATATTCTCAATTGAATAGTGATATTTTATTGTTTTAAACCTTTAATTTTAACAAAATATGAATATCAAATACAAATGTAAGCCGGTTACACAAATATTAGCAATGCGGCACGCAAAATAGGCTTATTGGAAGGTTAGGACATCGGAGAGAAGGAGAGAGAGAGAGAGAGAGAGAGAGAGAGAGAGAGAGAGAGAGCGAAGCTGACAGCGCGTCTCAAATGTGGTCTTGGATATCGCATAATAAGGTTGTCTGCACATCACCTCTGCACATCAAGAGAATACGATGATTGAGGCTTGACGATCAAATATTTGGTATGGGCATAAGGGCATTTAATACTATTGATTGCAGCTGCGTTTCCAGCTCATCAATGCAAACGAAACGTTGTTGACTACGCATGTTTTAGTCGCTGTCTGACATGACAACAAGTTACGGGATGCAAGTTATATCACTTATTTTGTATATATTGTAATATTGTAATATCAATAGCCTCGGTGGACATGGGGGGGAGAGACAGAGAGAGCGCTGTGGTGTTTTTTCTTTTTTTTTTTTTTTACCTGTGTTGTAAGTTATTTCACATTGCTGAGTGGCCGTGTGATATACAAGAAGTTGTAGAACAGGGACAATCTGTCGCGAGGAAAATAAGTCCATCATGCAGTATAGGGAAGTCCAACGTTCTCTTCAGACGTTCATATTTTTGCTAGTGTATGCTATAAGCTGGTCTGCATCTGAGCAGCATTCGTGCGGTCCATATAGTCCTGAGTCCTGACTGCTCGCATTTAGACCACGTGTCGCCAATATTGTGTCCCGCGGGGCTCCTGTTCATAGCCCCCTCGCTGCATAGTCTAATTATCAGTGATGTTTGGAACTTATGCGAGGGTTATAGATTTGATTTTACCACTCACAGATATCGGAAAAACACGATTTGTGTGGAAAAATTGAGAAAGAAATGATAACCTCCGGAAGACGGGTCCCGTAGGATTCCCGGGAGGGAAATTACGTCAGTTGTACCCGGGCGTCCCGGGAAACCGGGATCCCGGTATTAAACCCTACACAAAACTAAAGAATGTCTTCTGTTCTTGGATATGGTTTTGTCCAGGCTGGACAAAACCAGGCTGTATTGATATTGAGCGCATTGATATTGGTACCATTAATATACTCAACAAAAATAGAACGCAAGACCTTTGTTTTTGCTCCCATTTTTCATGAGATTTTTCATGAGGACTTAAAGATTTAAAAGTGCCCTGCCCCCTCTCCCTTCAATTCAAGTTACAGATGACAAGTATAATGTATTCATCCATATCCATAAAAGCATGTCTGCTGGTCGCCCCAGTGCCCCCCTATTTCTTATGGAGCCCCAGGCAACGGTCTGGTCTGCCTAATGGCAGAAACACCCCTGTGCTCACCTCCTTCTTGGAGCCTTTCTCCTGCAGGGACTTGAGCTGTCGGTGCTGGTCCTTGTTAACCAGGATCCATCCTCTCTCTATGTCAGACACTGTCTGGAAGCACACAGCACAAACCAGACATGGAAACACTCTTTTACTAGGGGTGGGAAAAATAATCGTTATGCCAATATATCGCAATTGTTAATGCCATGATATCAATATCGAATCACCAGGTTCAAAATCGATTTTTGGGATATTTATGTAGGTCCTATTCATTAATGTGTTCATGTCAGAAAGACTGACTGACTGATGTTATCAGGCTGCATTGATGTGTATGATTTAACTTTTTTTTATTTATATCATTTAAAATTGCTTTAAAATGTTCTAGTTGATTGAACTCGTCATGGTCCATATAGTTCAGAATTCCGCCCATTTTCAACATTTCACTGTACTGTATTTTACTTGATGATGACATCATCAAGTTGTGTTTGTGTTGTGTTTGTTAATGATTTTTCTTTTAGGACCTTTTTCTGAGGGTGTACAAATGGAACCAAATGGACCCGTCAGGGTCCATTTGGGGTCCATCGTGTTTGGTGGGGCAGTCTGGGCATTTAGTGGGGCATTGCCCCCCCACGCCCATGCCTAGATCCGCCCCTGGATGCAATCAAACCGTCCACACTGACCAACCCCATTTCCAGTGTAGGGTTGACCAGTGTGTGCAATAAACGAAGAAACCATACAATGTGTTGAGGGCACATTTCAGAAAGTGCTTTAAGACACAGTAAAACTTTTTAAATGGGCAAATACCTTTTAATGCCATTACTACATGTCATAAGCCTGTAGGCGAGCTATGTTTCCCATTTGTCCATGAAGTATGTTTGCTAGTGAGTGACCATGCAAAGTTCTAGCATCAAATCTTTATTTTTTAAAGGGGAACTCCACCCATTTTCAACATTTTAATATGCCATTAATATACCTTAAAGATGTTGTTTGGACATGATAAAAAAGGTTCCCCCAATTCTGTATTTCCTAAAAATATGGTGAAATACTTCTGATGACATCATCAAGATGTATTTCACCATGTTAATGATTTTTTTCTTTCTCTCAGGCCCCTCTCTTTCTTTCAGACCCCTTTTTCCTGAGAGGGTACAAATGGAACCAAATGGAGCGGGTCCATTTGGTTCCATTTGTACCCTCTCAGGAATTTTTTGAAAATGGGTGGACTTCCCCTTTAATGCAATCATCACTGACTGTTCTTGGACCGCCACACGATTTCTTTTCTTTCTTTCTTTCTTTCTTTCTTTCTTTCTTTCTTTCTTTCTTTCTTTCTTTCTTTCTAATCAAGCCAGTCATCTCTAAAAAGCTTGAGAAAATATGCCACAGTTGCTCTATCTAAGGAGATATGATATAAATAGTCACACGGGGGAGCAGCAAGCCAAGACACATCAACAGCACCGTTAAATAATTGATGATGAGCCCCAAAGAGGCAACACCTTTCATACTGTATGCTTTCAGACAGCACTGATCAAATTAAAATGTACAAAGAAAAGCTTTACCAAGTTGATGAAAAGTAGGCAAAAGCCTTTTTTTTATCCCCCCCAAACCCACCACCACATTTTGTGTTTAGCTCCATTGTTTTGGAGGGTTTAGTAGTAAAGGGACCTCTTGTTTTCATTAACTGTGCATAGTGTGGCTGAAAAAGTGAATGCCTGTGTCTGTTTCCTTACAGCCCTGGTGTTGTGAAATGAAAACAGATGAAAAAAGACTTTTTTTTAAACCACTGGTGGCATTTGTACTGACCCACCACCACAGTGTTGCTAACTTAGCGCATTTGTCACTATATGTAGCTTTTTACCAGACTCCCCTAGCACCAACATTAGTGAAAAACTCCTGGCGGAAAATCTAGTGCTTTTTTTGCTGTATGGTGAGTTGGGGCGAAATTGGTTGACAGGCGCCAGAGATAGCTCTCAAGTAAAAAAAGTGTAGGCACCGCTGCACTAGTGCATTTTGGATTTTGACAGTTGGCAACACTGCACCACCACCCGTACATACATACATACATACCTGTGCATACAGCAGGTTTAGGCCCACTCTGTTCTCCATCACATCATTATCATAGGCCATGTCCCAGTAGCTGGAGAAAATGAAGGGAGAGAGAGAGAGAGAGAGAGAGAGAGAGAGAGAGAGAGAGAGAGAGAGAGAGAGAGAGAGAGAGAGAGAGAGAGAGAGAGAGAGAGAGAGAGAGAGAGAGAGAGAGAGAGAGAGAGAGAGAGAGAGAGAGAGAGAGAGAGAGAGAGAGAGAGAGAGAGAGAGAGAGAGAGAGAGAGAGAGAGAGAGAGAGAGAGAGAGAGAGAGAGAGAGAGAGAGAGAGAGAGAGAGAGAGAGAGAGAGAGAGAGAGAGAGAGAGAGGGCATTTAGTCTAGTCAAGGGGGACATCAAGGACATCAAGGGGGAGTTCTTTAGCCCCCGCCCTTTTACGTGTCTGTAAAACAACCAAACAAACAAACTAAATATTTCTTTTGCTTTTGTCCACAATTCCAGGCTGGATTTCGCAAACAAAACAGTCAAACATACAGATCAAAATGACCATTAACCTTTACATTCTCTAGTTGTGTAGACTTGGGGTTAATTCAGACTTGGACTAACCTCAGTAAAACCTATGCCTAAACCTAGCCTTAACCTCTGGCTTATTAAAAAGGTTTCTACAAGTGTTGTGAGGTACTAGATCTGCTGTCCAAAAGTGATCTCTTCCAACATTTCAGCCCCTGCCCCTCTAACACTACCTGCTTTTACTGTACACTGTACAGTTCGGAGAAAAAAAAAAAAAAAAAAAACTAAATTCACAATGATTTGCTCCAAAGCATCTTGAAAAGCAGCCAGAGAACTGCCAAACAATAGAACACATTGCCTCCCCCTGGCCAGCCGGGGCGCCTGATGGAGGAGACAGGAACTGGTTGGAATAACGTGTTCCTTCCACGCGCTACGTCCAACCAGGAAACTCCCCCCTGTCAGGTGAAAAGAAGGCAGCTTGGACTCCTCATGCATTGAAGGAAGCATGAGGCCAGTCCGCTGCCTCCCCAGGTTGGTGGAGGGTGTGTAGAGCCCAGGATCACATTAGGAATTGGCACTGGGTGAAAAAATGGGTTGCAAAATCGTGGGATAAAAAAATATTAAAAAAAAAAAAAAAAAAAAAGAACACATTTAAATGAAATGTGATTTGTGGACAGTGAGTTGTCTACTTCATTTCAGCATTCTCAGATAAACAAAGGCTAGTGTTATATTTGTCGGGTCATAAACTTAAATTTAACCGTCAACGGTTGACACCGTGTGGCTGCAGGCCCAGAATCTGAACCTGAAGAAGTTCAACAATAGATACTTCTTTCAATAAGTTGTTTTTAGACTACATGGAGACATAAAATACATGCAGTGTCAGTATCAACGTGCGTATGTGTATGTGTGTATGTGAGTGTTCCTGTGTGCATGTGCCTCAGGGGCGGATGTAACATTTCCCAATTGGGGGGGCAGGAGAAAATGGTATGGGTGCGGCTTCATTGCCCGTGTCGCTTCGCGCAAGGGCGATGAAGTCGCACCCATACAATTTTCAGTTACAGGACTTTTATTAGGCAAGTAAAGCATCAATAATAACATCATTTGTTATTGAAGTTGCAACAGACACGCAGCATGCATAAAGCTAAAGGTCTGACTCAGAGAGTTTTCTGTTTTCAATGATGAAATGCTGTTGGTTTAGTGGTGACACAGCTGTAGTTAGTTAGTAGCAGTAGTAGTGTTTCAAATCATTTCAATTATAAGCACTTTAATTTGAAATATATTTGAAATTTGGGTTGTTGCCATGCCATCATGTTTGGTGGGGCAGTCTGGGCATTTAGGGGGGCATTGCCCCCCATCCCTATGCCTAGATCCGCCCCTGGTGTGCCTGCATGTTTATCTCAACAGTATTCTGTTGGTTATCACTACAATAACTGCTGGGGAAATAACTGTCGCATACAGTAGCATATCTCATTATAATTAGCATATCTCTCTGTCCATATGCCTCTGTTACTGATGCGGCAGTCTGGGCATGACTTCAGAATTAGTCATGAGTAATAGTTATGGCATTTTATCATTTTATATTTGACCAATCTGGGAAGAAAATTGTTAACGAAAGATTTCTTCACCAATGTTGTTTCTAATGGTGTCAAATAACATGTACTAAAATATTTGAAAACTAAGACAAAAAAATAAAAAACATAATATTACATAAAAATCATACTCCAAGTATGTATGATCTTAAAATGAAGTCTTAAAAAACTACACCATTGTGAAACTCTATCACCACGAATCACTTCACCCTGGAGTATGACTGAGCCTTTACAGTCAAAAAACAACATTTTTTCTGCATTTTCTAATTGTGTAGGTTCTTGAAAATGAAGTCATTCAGATGATTAAATATAATTTAACTCTTGAGAGTGTCAAATGAAACCAAATGGACCTGTGAGGGTCCATTTGGTTTCATTTTACACAGGATTTACCGATCTAGAAGGGTACATTGGGTTAACAACTGTCCATCATTTAGCTGGGGACCACCTGGAATCCCCTCAAGGACCACTGGTGGTCCCCAGACCGGCGCTGGTTGAAAAAACACTGCATTGGATTGTAATCACAATTACAATATTTTGAACATTGTTTGACATCTTTTTTTCCTCTTTTCCTCCACAGATCTAACTTTGACCTTATTTCAAAGCCAGCTACAATCTGTGTGTTCCCAAGAGAGGAAATTCAAACCATGCCCGAACTTTCAATAAAGATGGAGACGCATCTAAACCCCATCTGTCCTACACTGTGTACCACCAGAATGAATCAATGACCTTTATTTAAATAGCAACCTTCTCGGCACAGAGTGCACAGAGTGCTTTACAGAAATAGTCAAATAAAAACAAACTACAACAACAACAGATGGCATCCATTACTACAGTAAGAGCAGAAAAAACACATCAATCGATGCAGACACAAATACATTACACGAAGTTACAACAGACAAGCAGCATGCATAAAGCTAAAGGTCTGACTCAGAGTCTGTTTTGACACTAGGTTGTAGTTTTTCACACTAGTTTCTGACACTAGATTCTAGTTTCTGACACTAGATTCTAGTTTCTGACACTAGATTCTAGTTTCTGAAAATTCTGACACTAGATTCTAGTTTCTGACACTAGATTCTAGTTTCTGTGGACCCCCATCTGAAAACACGTTCATCTAGGGATCCCCCAGAATCAAAGACTTAAGTTTAAAAACATCTTGCTCCGAAATAACATATTCAAAGATTTGCACATAATTTTCACAATTTTCCAAAAATATCAGATGTACAAGTAGATTGTCGAGCTGAGATTTCTCGATAGCCAAATTAAAACATAATGCATACAGAACTATGGGGTCTCCTCCAGTGGGTTAGCTGTGCATGTGAAACTAGGTCAGGGTCATGCTGCATGACCTCTGCTTCAGGCAGATGGAAAAGACAACATCCTGTTGCACCTCAGTCAGCAGGGGGCTGACACAACCAAGGACACACATAACACCTCACCTACTGTACTGTACAATACACCCACAGCATTCAGAACTCTACAGAGGTACTGCAGCAGGGCCGGATTTAGCAAGGCCTACTAGGGTGGGCAGGAAGAATGGCAGGGTGTATGGGCAACTCCAAAGTTTTTATATGAAGCAGTGGTTTTCAACCTTTTTGACCCCAGGGCCCAACTCTTTATTCGGCATTTGAGCCACGGACCACCATTTGAGGACGCTTTAGCCCCACAGACACCAAACCTAAAGATTTCTTTTGCTTTTGTCCACAATTCCAGACCCGCAAGGGTCCATTTGGTTTCATTTTTACACGTTGAAAGAGTTACATCTGGTTAACCAACCATTAACCATTAACCTGGTTAACCAACTTCAAGGACCACTAGTGGTTCTCTGACCACTGGTTGAAAACCACTGATATTACCTTTCATTGGGTGGGCAGGATGCACGTTTGGGTGGGCCCTGCCCAGTGCCCACCCCTGCCCCCTCTAGATCCGGCCCTGTTCTGTAGCGACATACTGTACAGATAGATGTGGTGTCTGAAGGTCAACAAGAGACAGGTCTGATTGGACATTAAGGCTGACTGGGTGGGTCTGTGCATTTCCATCATCTAGCTATGCTCCCTGTTATTCCATTCAGGACATGACACCAACAGTTGCCCACTTGCCCGGGGCAAGTAAAATAAAAAAAGAGGTCAAGCATTGGCACCTGGTTGCTTGATCGAGCGAGTGTGCATGTAGAGTGGGGATGCAACCCACTTAGTTCGCTATAACATATAGCAAACTGTAGTGGATTTTTCAGAATGCTAATAGTTTGTGTGTATTCCCAGTGTCATTCGAGACCATTCTTTTTTCAGCTGTCACCTGACATGACTCTTCCACATGCTTACTGCCACTAAAGTACAGTACTATTAGGGGACTGCGTCTATTTGTAAAACAATCCTTATATGAACATTCTGTCTGTGAAAGCTAGACTATAAGAACTATCTGTGAAGAAGGTTAGGGAGACTCCCTGAGTGTTGTGTTCCAGGCACAAACTCTTGTAATAAACTGGACATTGATTCATCTCATTCTACTCTAATGCATTTCTTTATGTTTCTCCTTACATTTTTGTGTAAGTTCCAAAGAAATGTAGTACAAAACATACTGTATATTTGTCCTGAACGTGGTCATTGCGCTCCGCCTCTGCATCTTTCCCTGCTTTCTATCTCTCTTTCTATCTACTGTTCGTACGTAAGTCATTAAGTTTAGAAGTTAAAGTGCTAATTCTCGTCACTGAATAAGGTTCTTTTTGACGGCCTGTCCTGTCCTGTTCTGTTGTCATTCTGGCTGCTTGCTGGTGTCCTGATGTTCTCTTGGGGTTAAATACTTCTTCTATGCCTCCATATGGTCCCACTTACACGGAGCAGCTGGAGACATGCTGGAGCAATTTCAGGTTAAGAGCCCCTTTGGCTCTGCTGGGGCGACAGTTAAACCCACCAACTGTCTGGTCAGAAGCCACTACAGTCCTGGAAGGAAAAGGAACCACTCTGGACCGTGTTTCACATTAAATGCCACATGGGGGTCCATTGTGCCTCTACGATTGCTCTGACGTCTTAAGACCAATTCATGTTTTTATAATTCAAGCATTTACAATGGTAAATATTTTACCTATCTACTGTATTCTTCTGCTGTATCTACTGTTGAATCTTGCCAATGAACCAAATTTAAAGACCGCAAAACAAAACTGTGTAACCCAATCAGCCTTCATTGACTCACTTTGGAGAAAATGTACTGTATAGGCCTATATACTGCACATTAAAACAAAAATAAACCCGACCAACAGGCGGCTCTAAGAGAGTGCCTGTCGCGACTTGCACAAGTATTGTTATGTTTTTATATGCACCAATGAATGCATATATTGGTAATAATCGTAATAATCATAATTGATCATAGATATATATAAAAAAGATATATGTCCGTGCTGCTGGCCAAGGGAGAGTGATGTTAAGTGATGTTGTTAGGTTGCGGCCATCTTGCTTCAGGCAGCTCACTCACTTATGGCATAACTTATTGTGTATGGCCATGAACTATAATGTGCCGATTTTCCAACGGTTTGGTTTGTTAGAAAATGTCAGAGATTTCCGCATACATTTATGGCTTAATATGACATTTTTTTCATATAAAAAATAAATTAAGAAAATAATCATCCTAATTCAGAGCCACGTTGATAATGTTTATAATAAACCAATCCATTTGTAAATCTGTCAAGATTTACAAAATAGAAGTACATATATATTGTTATGATGAGATAACAGGAAATACTAGGGATGCATACCCAAAGGTAATTAGTTTCAAACCAGTAGAAATGTTAAAGTTGTGTTGTGAGTGGGTGTTTTGGGTACCTTTTACGTAGCAGTATGTGAAATTCTGAGCTTCTCAGGCTGGTGATGGAGACGTAAGGCAGCTCAAACTCCTGCAGCTTCCGTACAACTGAGAGAGAGAGAGAGAGAGAGAGAGAGAGAGAGAGAGAGAGAGAGAGAGAGAGAGGGAGAGAATAACAATCTGATCTCATCCTCAAGGACATTCAGATTACGGTGGTGACAACAAACATTGAGGGATGAGTACAGTCCATCTGGACTCATCCCAGCAGGGAAATGAGAGAGAGAGACACACGGAGCAGGGGCAGATGTAACATGTCCCATTTGGGGGGGCAAGAGAACATCTTGGAGGGGCAAGAGATTCGCGCCACGGGCGATGAAGCCGCCCCCATACCATTTCGGTTACAGGCCTTTTATTAGGCAAGTAAAGCATCAAAAATAACATCAGATGTTTGTTGAAGTTGCAACAGACACGCAGCATGCATAAAGCTAAAGGTCTGAGATTTTTCTGTTTTCAATGATGAAATACTGTTGGTTTAGTGGTGACACAGCTGTAGTTAGTTAGTAGCAGTAGTATAGTGTTTCACATCATTTTAAATATAAGCACTTTAATTTTTTAAAAATATCTTGGGTTGTTTTGCATGGCATCGTGTTTGGGGGGGGGGGGTGCTTGGTATGCCCCCCCCCCCCCCCCCCCCCAATGCCCATGCCTAGATCCGCCCCTGACACAGAGACATGTGCATGTGCTGAGTGAGTCGACCACAGCTATTAAGTCAAGGTCCATTTCACAAGGACAGTGAGAGGAGAAGCTGTGAATGATGGTTGTTGCTAAATATGAGAAAAAGATTGTAGCCTACAGAGAATTACAAAAAACAAAACAAAACGTGTACACCGAGAAGTTAACAGTTTGCAAAGTATGACTTTCTTTCTCTTTCTACATCTACAAACTGAATGTTGGGAAGACAGACCAATAGTTATATCCGATATAACAGACCAGGTTCAAATTTGTCATAAAGTGAATATTTGTCTAAAATATGCTGCTGTTTTTTTGTTTTTAAAGCTTACATAGCTATAAACATAGCTATTTACAAAATGCTATACCCATACAGTACTTTACACATTTTCAACTGTTTGTAATGATATTTTGACACTTGCTTTGGCACTGTAAATGTTATGTTTCCTCATTCGAATTGATTCATATCAATATGCTAGTTTGTTTTTTTTACACATTGTTTACCATATTGTACAAAGCTGCCATTCTGGCTGTGATCTCCTGTCAGACATAAAAAGAATCAATTCCTCTGCATATACCATACAGTCGATAGTCCCCTGGTGAACAACCCATTTATTATTGATCTGATCCAGGCCTGCTGGGATGGACTTTA
>CM076983.1:792534-825034 GCA_039105355.1 Benthosema pterotum | reverse complement strand
AATATGAACTACTTTTATACTAAAGAACATATTAAGCGTTTTAAATGTTCAATTCTAGTTATAGGGGACAAGTATAATGTATTTATCCATATTAGAATTATTAAAGGTAGGGGAAGTGATTTCACTTTTGTCAGATATCACCCAAAAAATGTTTTTTGTTAAAATGCTCTATTATAAGGTGTGCAGACCATATATGGAGTTTCCCCCTCCCCCACGTTAGCAGAGGAGCTAATAAAAGTTCCCCAGGTGGAGGGTGAATTCTCCTCCAATCATGATATAGCAGCAGGTTCACATAGTGTAGCTACTCTTGGGCGCCCCTAGTGCACCAGGCTGGTACTACACCATGAATTTCAAATCAAAAGGATACCCAGTTAAAGGTAGGGACCTTTAACCGCGTATCCTTTTAAAGCATGCCTGGTGGTCGCCCCCTCCCCTCCCCCCCCCTCCCCTCATGGCGCCTGCCTAGGCAACTGCCTAGTCTGCCTAATGGCAAAAAACACCCCTGAGCAAAAAGTGATCAGTTGTTTCTTACAGGTTAATCCAGCGTCCAGTCCTTCTCTGACCAGGAACAGGCTGAAGTATCCCACCAGGTCATCTGGGAGGTCAAGCTTTGACGCAACAGCCTGCAGAGAGATAAAGAGGTGACATTTAAACGTCCTGAGTGTATTGTCCAACGCTGCTCCGCTCTGAATGAATGGATTCATCTCACTGCTGCAGAGGATGGTTCAAGGACCACTGCTGGCAGTCACATTGGGCACAGAGGCGGATGTAACATTTCCCAATTGGGGGGGCAAGAGAAAATGGTATGGGGGGCGACTTCATCGCCCGTGGCGCGAAGCGACACGGGCGATGAAGCCGCCCCCCATACCATTTTCGGTTACAGGACTTAAATTAGTCAAATGAAGCATCAACAATAACATCAGTTGTTGTTGAAGTTGCAACAGACACGCAGCATGCATAAAGCTAAAGGTCTGACTCAGAGAGTTTTCTGTTTTCAATGATGAAGTGCGGTTGGTTCGGTGGTGCAACAATTGTAGTTAGTTACAATAGCAGTGACAGTAGTAACAGTAGTAGTGTCTCAAATATTTTTAAATATAAGCAATTTGCATGTCATTGTGTTTGGTGGGGCATTCAGGGCATTTAGGGGGGCAGCCCCTTGCCCATGCATATGCCTATATGGTAATGGGTATATAGGCATATACCCATGCCTAGATCACACACACACACACACACACACACACACACACACACACACACACACACACACACACACACACACACACACACACACACACACACACACACACACACACACACACACACACACACACACACACACAGAAGTGGTCAGAACCCACCTCCAGAACATCCTCTGTCTGGTCTGAAGACAGGATGTTGACTGTGACCTTCTGACCGTTGGACAGGGAGATCTCCAGAGACACCTCCTCTGTGGGGATCTGCTGGGTCTCCTGTGGTCAAAACACACACATCAAAGACAGGATCAACCATCGACTCTTTGTGATCTTTAACAACACAGTGGACCTTCTGATCACACTCTAAACAGTCAAGATATTATGCAGTTCGTTCAAATTATAACTACAGTAGTGGAACCACTAAACCAACAGCATTTCATCATTGAAAACAGATTTTTTATTGATGATTCATTTTAATGCCAGAGTGGAAAATGGTGCAATTATTTAGCACCACCTATCCTAGTGCATCATATTCGCACACACACACACACACACACACACACACACACACACACACACACACACACACACACACACACACACACACACACACACACACACACACACACACACACACACACACACACACACACACACACACACACACACACACGGTACCAACCAGCACAGCAATTTGTGGTTTAGTGTCTTGCCCAAGGGCACTTTTACATTAATAACATATACCATAGTTATGAAGTGTTTTTAGTAGAGTTTTAGATCACTCTAAAATAAAAATAAAAAGCTTAGGCTGCAACTTCTGTTGCCCCCATTTCATCATGCCTAGACTAATATAATTCCCTCTACTCTGGCCATAGTGAGAAAAACAACATCTTGTTGAAGCAGAGATTTGTCTACAGAAACCAGACCATATTACACCTGTGCTGGTAACTCTCAGATGCAATTCCAAAACCCTACTGATTAATCTGGTCACCAGATTATGGAATGTTGTGCACCATCTGTGTCACTTTGAAAAACTCCTCTTTAAAACCAAGTGTTTGTTAGCCGATAATAACCAGCCATACCTAGAACTAGGCGTGAGCTCCGCCGGTTTCTAGGTATGGCTGGTTATTATCGGGGATTTTGTAAGAATTTTGCTGCAGTCACTGCACCCCTTACAACCTTAACTAGTGAGAAGCGACCATACAAGTGGACTCCTGCCTGTGACCAAGCATTCCAGTCCTGTAAAGCGCTCCTTTGCAGTACACCTATCCTGGCAGCTCCAGACTTTGCCAGGCCATTCAAGCTGGAGGTGGATGCGAGTGCGGAAGGAGCTGGTGCTGCTCTCCTACAGGAGGACGAGGATGAGGTGGACCATCCCATTTGCTATTTCTCGAAGAAGTTCAATCCTGCACAGTGCAACTACAGTACGGTAGAGAAGGAAGCATTGGCGTTATTGTTGGCTTTACAATATTTCGAGGTGTATGTTGGTTCCAGTCCTTTACCAGTGCTTGTGTTTACTGACCACAACCCTCTTGTATTCCTAAGGCAAATGCAGAATTCTAACCAGAGACTGATGCGGTGGTCTATCCTGCTCCAGGACTTTAATGTGGAGATCCGACATAAGAAAGGGTTGGATAACATCTTGGCAGATGCCCTGTCCAGGGTGTAAGGTTTGCTCTTTCCTGTAAGAGGCGGTTATCTGGGGGTGATAACCTCTTTTTAGGGGTGAGGGTGTCACGGGACTGAGTCTCGTGTTTTGTTTTGTTTATTTTATTTGGTGGTAATTGGTAATATAGATATATATATGTCTATGTATATGGAACATATTAGTATATATATTTATATGAGGTATGGTATTGTAATATAGATATGTATTTATATGGTACCTATAATTTATATATCTATATGAGGTAATATTATGGAATGTATATTTGTATTATATATACTGTATATAGAATATCATGGATATCTCTTTATGTATATATATACACATATGCATGGTGCTAGTGGTAGTGAACTCCTGTCTAGATAACCGGTGTCTGATTGGTGTTCTCCCTCTCTGTCCATCTCGCCCAGCTGCAGGTCCTGCGTCATCATCGGGGGCTGGCTTGAGGATAGTGGACTTGATCACCCCTCTGTCCTCATTGGCCGTCGGTCGTAGCCAGCCCCTACAAAGAGGACCTGTCAGGCTGAGGCAGGTGGGGGAACGGCGACGTCAGTCCTTCCCCCGACCCGCTGCACGACTAGTTGATTGTTGGCATACCAGTGTTTTGTTTAGCCTTTTGTTCTTTTGTTTGTTAGTTTCATTTGTTGTCTTTTGTTTTCTGTTAATTATCCCTATCATTATTGTAAATACTCGAGCCTTTTGCATTCTAAAAATATAAACATATTTATTATTATATATAGAATATAAAATAAATATTTGGATTTATACTCTTGGTGTCCGTCTACCCTTATGTTCGGTCCAATAAACCCCTAGACATATATGGGGCCGTAACAGCCTGATTCATTAAAATGAAACGTTCATTCAAGCCATGTAATAACAGTGATGGGCAAGTTACTGGGAAAATGCAGTAAGCTTCACTACTTGTTACTCTCGAAAAAATGTAGCTAAGCTACACTACAAGCTATCCCCCAAAAAATGTAACAAGCTACACTACAAGCTAGGGCTGTACGATTTTGGGAAAAAATCTAATTGCGATTATTTTAAACAATATTGCGATTGCGATTAATTTGCGATTATTTTTTAAAAGAGTCCAGTTTCGGTTTAAATCTTTACCATGTCCATTAAAAACGTATTTTAACATTACCAATACCAAAAGACAGTCATTTACTTCTCTGAATAAGGATAAAAGATATGAATTGCTTACAACAGGCATCATATTTATTTTCCAAGTACATTCTTCACAACACACTGTCTGGAATTGGAAATCAACAGGTGCATGTTCTGTTTCTGAACAACCTGTGGAAGTACAACTTATTTTCTTACTGAACAAAATATTTTGAAATTTATCAAGAAATATCAGAATAGCCAGGTAGATACTGCAGATCTTCTAAACTCAATAAGACCTGAGGCCGATTCTTTAAGTGTCTTTAAACTGTTTTCTGAAAAACTATTTAGCTTGCCAACATCAACATCCATTATTATTATTATTATTATTATTATTATTATTATTATTATTATTATTATTATTATTATTATTATTATTATTATCCGTATAATAAAAGTATTTCTAGATCAGGGGTTTTCAACAGGTGGTCCGGGGACCACCAGTGGTCCTTGAGAGGGTTCCAGGTGGTCCCCAGGCTAAATGATGGAAAGTTGGTTAACCAGATGTAACTCTTAAGAACGTAAAAATGAAACCAAATGGACCCTTGCGGGTCCATTTGGTTTCATTTTCACACTCTCAAGAGTTAAAATACCGGTATTCATCATCTGAATTAGCACTATTTAATTAAGAAGTCTACACTGATTTGTTTGCAAAATCCGGCCTGGAATTGTGGATAAAACCAAAAGAGGGTCATTCTCACGAAACATGAAATTGCATGTCCGTGAACATTTCAATATCAAAAACACAACTTTATAATACAATGAAATTACCATTTTAAAGATAATATTTTTCTCTTTCTTGTTCAGAGGTTTATATTTATCTGAAAATTCATTATTGTTTTTTTTACGCGTTTTTAGCCGAAATTGTCATTACCGCAACACGTCCACAGTCATTTTAGTGGTGCTTAGATTGGATTTTTTATTAGATAACCTTTATGGATTTTGCTCAAAATAAATTCAGATTATTAATTATGTTGTTTACAATCATAAATTGAGAGAGAGAGAGGACTTCTGCACACCCGATCTAGTTTTGGGCAGGTGCGTTGGTCTAGGGCAGACAAAGCAGCAAACTTTAGAAGGGAGGAGACCCGCACACCACCACTTACTGGTTCAAGAGCATTTATTTAAATCGAGCAACGTTTCGGCCTTGCGGCCTTCTTCAGGCATGCCTGAAGAAGGCCGCAAGGCCGAAACGTTGCTCGATTTAAATAAATGCTCTTGAACCAGTAAGTGGTGGTGTGCGGGTCTCCTCCCTTCTACAATCATAAATTGAAATAATTTGAAAAATAACATATTTCAATTAAATATATATTGGGAAAAAACATCATGTCCCATGCAAATTTCTCATCCTCGCTATGTTTTTGTAGGGCTGTTTAAACTCAAACAGAGAATTGCAAATAATTTTGATTTTGAGCAACTTAACCCATAGAGGGCGGGATTCCCGTTTGGTAACTCTCCCTTAATGGGCGGGTGCACTGTAGTGTAAATATACCTTAGTGGGCGGGAACACCAAGACGTGTTTCCGCTGTTTTTCAGCCGTTTCCGGGCCGATAGCCAATCAAATGGACCATAAATCGATGACGTATGGCTCCCTGGGTATCCCAAATGCATTTCCGGATTTTTTCATTCCTTGGTTTAGAGTATATATCAAATAGAGAGCCACCCGAGCTCCCCTCTCATCCACTTGCATTGAGTTGCTCACTCGCCTCAAGGTTTCCTCAGGGTGGTGGGTGTTCTCTCTACTCTATACATACTCTAAGGTGTTTTGGCCAGTAGCAACATTAGCATGTCGGAGAAAAGGATCGAAGGATCGAAGATATTTCGTGCGTGGATGATATTTATTATACGGATGACCAGCGACAGCAGCGGAGATGAAGATTCTGATGATTATAGCGACGCGACGATCGGAGGTTGCAACACACGGACATCTCGAGGTAAGAACAAATAATATTACTACGAGCCGGTCGGCAGAAATATGTGCTATTGTTGTTACGTTAGGATACGGGAGGAGGATGAACAGCAAGTTACTACAATGACCATAACGTTGTTATAATGACGACGATTGGCGAACGCTATGTGTACCGTTATGCATGGAATTTACTACAGCAAGCCAAACACAATGATTAAGAATGTTTACCGTTATATGGCAACTTGGGCTACTACAGTGACCATAACGGTATAATAATGACTACAAAGGGCGTCATTATTATATTCACATTATTATCTGGAAATACTATGTGATGATAGTACTATTGTACCACCGTGTTGTTATAACTTTATACACGGGTGAAAAAAGGTACTAAGATGACTATATCAATTCTAATATAAAAAGCATTTGTAAACAACTATACAATGGTGTATACAATGGTGTGTGATACTACTACTACTACTACTATAATAATTGTAATAGTAATGAAAATAGACTACTACTAATATGATGATAAAATAGCTATGACATTTTACTTATGTACATTTTCTACAATTCTGTAAGCAATAATTATAAACAATGTAGAGAGAATAATGTCTGAACACATGATGGCTTATAGGTAAACATTTTTCTTTCCTCCAAGGTGACTAAAATATATGTCTGTGAATTTGCAGGTCCAGGTCTACAGCTCCACCATAACCAGCCAGCTGATGTGAACCACGCTGGAAGCTGAGATGGTTCCTGAACTTCTCTTGCTCCTTTTTGGACCTTCTGCAGCTTCTTTGGGACAGCGTCTGAGCATGACAAGCTCAGAGACAACAGGATGAGTTGCGTTGTGTGGTTGGTAGAGAACTTTGGAACAAAGAAAACATACTCGTGCTACTGTTTTGCCAGGTATCTGTGTGCAAAGAGTGCTTTGGGAAGCACGTTTGCAGTTTTCTTTGACAAATGACACTGTGCATCATCCTCCCATCTCTTGTATAACAATTAGAGCAGTACTACGTTTACTAGTTTTATTGATTTTATTATCCTATATTTATTATTGTGTTTTTTACAAAATAAATGTATTTTCTAATGGAACCCTATTGTGTCAGATCTCATATATATTGCTTCCATCTGCTACAGAGGCTAAGAAAGTAGACATTTCATTGATTTTATTATATTTCTGAATTTGTAGACGTTTCAGATTTTGTGACAAAGGTTTTGGACCAAGAAAGGTAACTGCCTATGGAAGGCACAGGTGTAAGCTATCAAATGGGATTGTAATTTTGTTTCAATCTACTACAGAGGCTGGGAAATGACAGAAATGGTATTTTTTAGCAGACGTTTTACCACATTTTCATAATTTCTGACTTTGGTGATTTTTCTAAAATTGTGATAATGATTTGGACCATGGCAAGTAATTTTCCATGAAAGCCAAAGGTCTGAGCATTCAAATAGTTTTGGAATTTTGTTTCTAGCTGCTTCAGAGGCTGAGATATCATTTTTTTACTAGACGTTGACAGTCCTGTCAAGTTTTACAGAAAAAGTCAGGTTTTAGGGGTATTTTTCCAATCGGACTTAGGTTTTTAGGGCTTTTTTCTAACCGGACTTAGGACACAATGGGTTAATACATCTGACAGTACATTCAACGTGGCTAAAAGTTTAGCAGATCCGTTTACATTTATCCAGTGCAAAGTTAAAATCTCTGTCAAAAAAGTCTGAAAACGCATTGTTGATTATCATTACCGAAACAGGCACTTTTCCACATTTAGATAATATTTAGGGAGATTTCTTTTGGTGACAATATACTTTATTAATGTCTATTTCTGTACATTGAATAAAAATTGCCTCAGCCATCATTGCTTCTCTATTATGAGCAAAAAATGCTAAAGTTGCTCATCCTCCGCAACACCCATTCTCATACTCCGCGATGATTTTAAGTAGTTGCGGTAGAGAGAATGGCTGTTTCGGTAATGAGAATTTAATAAGATCAGACTATATTTTTAATAATAAATATATGTACTAATGATCAAAAAATAATTCCAGTATTATTAATTAATTCTAGATATTTTATGTATTCCCTTTTTCTTAAAAAGAAAGCTTTAGATCAAAGACTAGGCTGTCAAAATTCGGAGAGAAATCTGCTGACTCTTTAAGTGAAGCCCATGACCTATAATACATTATGAACAACTACAATTCACTATAATATAATCAATTTATAATATGGCATTGTAAGCACTCTTCTTCTTAAAGACAATCTTAGCAAAATGTATGCCATAATGAGATGTAACATTATACTTTTCTGTTGGACTCTCAGTGGCTTTTGCAAGGATCATAGTGTATTTTAAATATAAATGCACCAAGTCTCTGTACAGCTGTATATACATATACACCATGCACATAACTCAGGAACCGTTCACCCCATGACCCAAATTTGACACCTGTATTCCACCCCACCACAAAGGGTACAGTGTTAGGTGTCGGTCTGACCCACGCGGTTGTTCAGAAACGCCACAAAAGGCCTTTCTTTGCCCATGCTCTGGACCTGATCACTACTATATCACTTGAACTCTTCTGACATCTATAGGTTGTTTGGACATTCCTCACAAAGAACTCCATGTATGGGCATACAAGGGACACAAACAGAATAATTGGGTGGAGCTTATGGGGCCCACTCTAATATTCATTACTGTTAAGTCATAATTGTCCAATCACAGGTGATTGTCTGCGGTGGTAAATGTTAGAAAATGTGTTGTATGTACACTGCCACAACCATTAGGCTAGCATGAGACAGTTGTAGACAGTTGCTTTCTGGTTGGCTGGTAGGATGTATTTCATTTAAAGATGAGTGCCATGAAGAGTAAGATTTTTTTCAAAAAATTGTACAGTGTTTGTTAAACTTGTTAAACCAGTTCATTAAGTATGCCTGGTTTGCCTGGTGGGTGGTGATGGGTGGAAATCCACCTGGACTGAAGCCACGCCCACAGTTTTAGTTGCATGATAAAGGGGGAGGAGTTAGGGGAGGCGCTGAACATGTGATGTCACTATATTGAAGTTTTTTTCGTTGGCACGTTTGACTGGAAAGGTTCAGCCCCCAGGAAGAAACCCTAAATACAAAGGGAAGACATCATTGCACATAAAAAAGACACCAAGGGGTCTATTTACATACTGTCACCTCTCAAACATGTACAAAATTGGAAAAAATACAAAAATAACGGCACCCCCTCTTTAAAATGCATTATTGAAGTCCTACTGAGCGGGTGCTCCCAAATAATTGGGCCCCAACTGAGCAGATCTGATACACTCCATCTTACACTGTAGCTTCATTGGTATGATAGTGTTAGTAGGCGTTAGATAAAACATTATTGACAAACTGAACGAATATTGTGGCCAAGTAGGGACTTATAGCCTAAACAAATCCCTGAAGCTGTAGGTTTAGATTGGCTAATCAGGAAACCACTCTTTCATCCATCTTCAGAGTCCAGACTTCTCTTTCCAGAGCAACATTTAAAGCTTGTTCCCAAGCCAGTGTGGAGATATAATCCCCCACAACTGGACTTGCACTTACTCTGCTCTCTTTATTAAACAACAGCGTGAGCAATAGAGCTCTTGCTGCTCTGATTGGCTGATCTATACTCCGTCCTCCCCTTGTAAATAAGACCCTGGGATACTTTACATCTGCTGAGAACCATGGCCTCAGATTTGGAGATGCTAATCCTCACCCCAGTGGCCACACACTCAAACGCAAGTCAGTCCAATGAGAGCTTAAGGTGTAGGGCTGATGGTGCCATCAGGACCACATCATTTGAAAAAAGCAGTAAAACAACCCATAGCTCCCCAAACCGTATACCCTCTTCTCCATGAGTGTGTCTCAAGATCCTGTCCATCCATGAATATTATAAAGCAACCCATAAACCGGATAGGTGAAAAGTTAAGGCAGTGGCCAACCCCCACAGGAAACAAAACCGTTGTACTGCCCAACACTCTGACACAGCTCTTGCTTTGGGCAGACTACTCTTTAAGAAACCAAGACCGGCCCTCAACATCCAGGCCTTCAGAATTTCAGGAGTTCCTGAAGTGTTCCTTCCACTACTCAATGACTTCCTTATTCTAAGTTGACAATGTCCAATCCTTGCTGTACACAGCTTTGTTTCACTGCTTTCCCTTCCTGAGGTGTTGGATGGTTTTCCAGAAACACTTTGTTGCTCCAAATGTAGCCTGACTCCACCAGTTCACAATAAAGATCTCAACAGGCCTGAAAATGAAGGCCCGGCCCTACCCGGCCCTAACAGTTCAGGCCCTAGGCCCTACCCGGCCCTACTAAATGGAATACATTTTAGGCCCTACCCGGCCCTAAACTGTCGGGTTTGGGCAAAGTTTGAGAATTCGCCACAGATTAAAATTGAAATGGCAATCAGCACCGTCTTCATAATATGTAAATAGATAAAATAACTATTATTCTTACTATATTAAAATAATTAAATATATATTATTTTTCCATGGGGCCCGAGGCCCTACCCGGCCCTATTGCTTAGGATAGATTTTCGGCCCTACCCGGCCCTAAATGTCGGGTCGGGCCTGTTCGGGTTCGGTCCTGGTCGGGTTCGGGCAGAGTTTGAGAACTCTAGTTCACAACACAGCCTTTATCTGGAATCGCTGACACTGTGGCAAAGACAAGGACTGGACATAGTTCGGACCAATCCGCAGCAGCAACGGGCAGGAGCTGCCAATCACCTTCCAAGTAACTTGAAAAAAGGCCTGCCTTCTTCAGGGATTTGTTACAGTGATTCCAAATAATAGTAGTTTGTGAAACAAGATCTTCAATCTCAATCAGCTTAGCTAGAAAGTCCTTCTCTATGGATTCTCCAAACTCTCCCACAGTTCACACCCACTGCTTTGCCTCCGTCGTGGCCATTGCTACTTTTGTAGCTCATTCTGAGGTTTTAAATATGTTAAGTGCTGATATATCTGCTATTTTCAATACCAATATAACAGAGTGCCACTTCTCTTTTGAACTTAATGGATAAGGTTGTGTGTTCTTTTCTCTCAGCCTATTAGTTTAAATAGTGTGCATGTTCTCAGTTGTGAGCAGTTTGAATCATTGTTAGCATGTTATGCCAAATAAAAATTCACATTTTATGTTTTAAACATACCTCAGAATACTATACTCACTACACTATACTATACTACTATATGGTAATTATCATTACCGCAATCTTCAACCTCATTTCCGAAACACACATATCATTACCGCAACCAGGTGTTTATTTAACAATTTTTCAGTACATGCAAAATGTAGATATGTTTCTAAATACATGTCCAGAATCTATATAATATGTTCTTTCAGGATTGCCATATCATTTTGAAAACAACTCAGATTTCAAGGAAATATCTCAAAGATTGGGTTGTAAATTATCAAAGTTGTTGCGGTAATGAGACAAATGCGTCAAATTCTGATAAAATGTAAAATAATATATATGTTTAAATTATCTTTTTTAAGTTAACTGTGCATAACTGTTAATAATCAATTTTTAAAAAATCAAAATGATCATCTTTCCTAAAGTTATGGCCACTTTTAAACTGTTGCGGTAATGAGAATTTTTCTGGACAAAATTTGGAAAATATGCTAAAAAAGGTGATAAATTGTCATTAAACATTTGTAAAATATTGTTTTAATATAGTTAAGATCTTGTTAATAATGGTTCGAAAAGAAATTTTTCAAAAAAAGCATTTTGAAAATTTGCACGTTGAAATCTTGCTTCGTGAGAATAACCCAAGAATTCTTTAGTTTTAGGTCTTTGGGGTGGAAAAAGTAATCAAATGGTGGTCCGTGGCTCAAATGCTGAATAAATGGTGGTCCCTGGTGTCAAAAAGGTTGAAAACCCCTGTTCTAGATGCTCTGTCTGGATTCGCCCATTTATGGACAGGCACCATAAACGGGCGCCTATAGTGGAAAGGACCCCGCAGCGTGGTTATGAATCCCACCGCAGTTGTTAGCCATTACTGGCAATCACAGCGTGGGGAGCGTTCCTAGAACTGCGGTGGGGTTCATAATGTCGCTCCCGCAGCCTTTAGCGCTAGTAAAGTTTAAAACAAAGCTGAAAGAAAATAGAAACATTAAAAATCGCGGCCCTTGCGATTCACAAATCGCATTTTTTCAAATCGCGATTTCGGTTTAAAAACGATTAATCGTTCAGCCTTACTACAAGCTACACAACAAAAGTAGTCAACACTACATACATATAAATATACTGTATATCTCAACTTACAATCTAGGGTGAGTTTGAACCTAGGATGATGGCATGTCTAAGTTTTGGGATGTATATTAGCTGTTTTCTACCCGTTAAAAATGGGCGGAATTCGAAAATGTGTGTGGGAAAATGTAAGACTTTCCTTGTTACTTGAAACAGGTAGTGTAGCTTCACTACAAGCTATTCCCAGAACAAATGTAGTAAGCTACACTACAAGCTACGGGAAAATGTAGTTAAGCTATATGTAGCTTAGCTACTTGTAGCAAGCTACTGCCCATCATTGTGTAATAAGACAAGATATATCATGACCTGTGAGTCGTGTCTCACTGACAAGAAATCCAACAGTAAAAGATTTAAAGCAGGGGTTTTCAACAGGTGGTCCGGGGACCACCAGTGGTCCTTGGGGGGGTTCCAGGTGGTCCCCAGCTAAGTTGTTTAACCAAATGTAACTCTTGAGAACGTAAAACTGAAACAAATGGTTTCATTTTAACGCTCTCAAGAGTTAAAATAACCATCATGCAAATTAGTCCCAATCTACACAACTAGAAGATTAATGGTCATCGACAGAAGCAAAAGAAATCTTTAGTTTTGGGGGAGTCTGTGGGTCTAAAAATATCCTCAATTTGTGGTCTGTGGCTCAAATGCTGAATAAATGATGGGCCCTGGATGAAAAAGGTTGAAAACCCCTGATTTAAACATAAAGTATTGTATCATAAAGGGAACACTGTGGAATCACCCACACCCTGGCTGAGCCTGCCACCTGCTCATTAGATTATGAAGTATTGTTTGTTTGTGTTATTAAATCAAGAGGAAAGAATATGAACCAACACAGATGGTTGTGGATCATCCTCTGATTAGAATGAATGTGGTAGCACTAGGACAAAAACAGAACAAAAAAAACAGCACAAATGAAGATACACAGCAAATTCCATCTCTATCTGGCCAGTTGATTTCAAGATATACGTTTTGTACGTAATGTCAGACATAACACTGTGTACCATAAATGTAACCGTTGGCGTTCCAAGTGGTTATATTGACACAAAAGATTTACATAATTTACATTACATACACCATGATTCTCATGGTGGTTCCTTAACACTGTAGCAAATACACTATAGTGTTTAGCTTTAAGTCTGAACATGCATACAGTCATCTGCATTCAGAACCAGATCAAGGTCATCCAATTAATTGACCATCCTTCTGAACCAAAATGGAAAACAAAGGAATGTTATTGGCCAACTGATTCTACAAATGCCTTCTCATTCCTGACGGTTCTCTGAAGAAAAAAAACCTCATCATTTCTAAATCAGTGGTCCTTAATATTTCACGTCAAGGACCCCCCTGTTGATCCACCCCTGGAAATACACTATGTAGTTCCAGAGACCTCTCACCCAGAAGCAAAACATTTTAGATAAAAAATATTCCACTGTGACAGAATATTCAAAGATTTGCGACACTTTTTCCATGCTTATGAAAGAATAGCAAATCTACAAGCTCATGTGCAACACAACGCTTAGAACACCAAAAGGCATTCCCTCATCAAATGGCTCAAAACAATTATAACAACAGCCATTTGTACGATAATTAAAAAAGAAAAGAAAATAATATACTATATGCATAAGGGTATTGGACAGACTGGAACAGAGGCCATGCCCTTTCCAAGACATCTAGACATGTCAAAGTCATCTCCAGTGGTCCCGACTCCCTCTGTGTCATCAGGGGTCCAGGGGCGGATCTAACATTTCCCAATTGGGGGGCAGGAGAAAATGGTATGCGTGCGAAATCGCACCCATACCATTTTCAGTTACAGGACTTTTATTAGTCAAGTAAAGCATTGATAATAACATCAGTTGTTGTTGAAGTTGCAACAGACACGCAGCATGCATAAAGCTAAAGGTCTGACTCAGAGAGTTTTCTGTTTTCAATGATGAAATGCTGTTGGTTTAGTGGTGCCACAACTGTAGTAGCAGTAGTTAGTAGTAGCAGTCAGTAGCAGTATAGTAGTGTTTCAAATACTTTTAAATATAAGCACTGAAATATCTTGGGTTGTTTTGCATGCCATCATGTTGGTGGGGCAGACTGGGCATGTAGGGATCCCCCCCACCCCACCACCCCATGCCTAGATCCACCCCTGCATCTAGACATGTCAAAGTCACCTCCAGTGGTCCCTCTGTGTCATCAGGGGTCCATGTTTACCAGCAGGGTGCAGATAAGATGAGAAACAAACCGTCTCATCTCCTATTCAACACCTGCTGTTCCCACAGCGCCGGGCTGAGGGGCAGGGGGGGGGGGCGGGTTTAGACCAGTTTGAGCAGCAACATATATGCGATGAGCTTGTAGATTTATATCCATTATAATATGTCATTTTCCCTATAGAAAACCTGCAGGATCCACATATTTCACATATAATTTCCTGGGGTTTATTAGGACTGTAGTAGAAAATAAATCGCTTTAAATTTTGTATTTAGGGCCAGAGCTAAAATTCCTAAAACTAAAGAAACCAAGGAATGTAAAGGAATTAACACCCATTTTACTTTCTCTAATAACAACGAACCTAAAACTAAAGTTGTCCTTTAATACTTCAAATCTTGAAATTAAAATCATTTTTTCGACGCAGTTACTACTTCGCTACAAGCCTAGTATGCCTGCAAACCGGTGCCTTCAGAAAGCCTCTGCAAGGCAAGTAGCAACAACAACAACCACATCAGTAATTTTTGTTTTTCTTATGATCTCATATCTGACTCCAGTTGTTATTAAGGCCTAGAGCTCTGGCACTCGCCCGGAGCTACATGAAAAGCCTGTTGATGTTGATCCACAAGGAAGGATCAAAACGTGTCTCCTATTTTCAAAATTTTCTTGTACATGGAGGTCATTAAACATGTGGGATCCAACAACTCCCACACAGGGCGTAACTAAACTATGTTGTTAAATTGGACCAAGGGTGGCAAAACGCTGCCTGCCTGCCTGCCTGCCTCCCTCGCAGTCTCGGATCGGACAGTGATTTCACACGCTGCACGTGCAAAATCTCCCTCGTGAGTTGCTGATGGACTGACTCATAGCACACGGAGGCGGGCCACACATCATAATAACAATCTGGTCCAACTAATTTGAAAGAAAAAGTCATAATCTCAACTCCCATCAGCATTGATCCACCCCTGGAAATACACTATGTAGTTCCAGGGACCTCCCAGAAGCAAAACATTTTAGATAAAAATATTCCGCTGTGACAGAATATTCAAAGATTTGCAACACTTTTTCATGCTTATTCGAGAATAGCAGATCTACAAGCTCATGTACAACAGCACACCAAAAGGCATTCCCTCATCAAATGGCTCAAAACAATTATAACAACAACAGTGATTTGTATGATAATTAAAAATAAAATTATATATGCACATGGATATCAGACAGACTGGGACAGAGGCCATGTCCTTCCCCAGACATCTAGACATCTCAAAGTCATCTGCAGTGGTCCCTGTGTGTCAACAGGGGTCCAGGGGTGGATCTAACATTTCCCAATTGGGGGGGGGGGGGGGGGGGGGGGGGGGGAGGAGAAAATGGTATGGGTGCGACTTCACTTGAAGTCGTACCCATACCATAACAATCTGGTCCAACTAATTTGAAAGAAAAAGACATAATCTCAACTCCCATCAGATGGGAAATGTGTGCAAACTGTGCCTACCATAAAGTAATTGTTGCCAAACTGGCCTCCTTGGAGAAAATTACAGCTAAATTATAGTTAGGAAGCATTTGGATGCTTACATAAAGTCCTGTAGCTCTGAGAATGTAAAAAAGAACCAAGTGGACCCGAGTGGGTCCATTTGGTTTGTGTGCTTTACCATTGTTTCAGGGGTGTGCTACAAGGCAAAGCCAAGTGGCAAACAACAGTCGCAATTGTCTGAAAAAATGGCAACTTCGGGGGAAAGTTTACCCGCCTTTTGATAAGACTCTCTGGCTTAGATCGTGCCCAGGCTTTCCTTTTCACAGAGCAGATGAGGTAAGCCTGTATGTCGAGGCTCGGTTAGGCCTGCGAAGGATTTTGCACCGATGTGATTGTGCAAAAGTGCAGTCAAAGTGACAGTAGTAGTAGTAGTAATAGTAGGAGTTTGCCTTAGCAGCTACTGTCATGATTATAAATATAATAGCGCTATTTTCTCGAGAAACGTAGAAAAAAAAAAACACTTTTCATATCGGATATATACAATAGGATATGCTTGCCCGATATCTACATATATATCGGCACTAGTCCTGGATGTGAAAAGGTTTGTGAACCAGCACTGCCATAAAGAATATACAGCCTCCTCCTCCCTCCACAAGTAACAGTGTCACTAAAAGTAATTACCAGGCTGGCAGCAATTACGCCATCAGACTTATTTGGCTCAAGACGCAACGCGTCAGGGGCGGATGGAATATTTCCCAATTGGGGGGGCAGGAGAAAATGGTATGGGGGCGGCTTGAAGCCGCACCCATACCATTTTCGGTTACAGGACTGTTATTAGTCAAGTAAAGCATCAATAATAACATCAGTTGTTGTTGAAGTTGCAACAGACACGCAGCATGCATAAAGCTAAAGGTCTGACTCAGAGAGTTTTCTGTTTTCAATGATGAAATGCTGTTGGTTTAGTGGTGACACAGCTGTAGTTAGTTAGTAGCAGTAGTAGTGTTTCAAATCATTTTGATTATAAGCACTTTAATTTGAAATATATTTGAAATTTGGGTTGTTTTGCATGCCATCATGTTTGGTGGGATAGTCAGGGTGTTTAGGGGGGCATTGCCTCCCCCCCATGCCCATGCCTAGATTCGCCCCTGGCACACACACACACACAGCGTCTCCCCTCACAGGCATGGCTGGCCTGGCTGCTGAACAACAACATAAAATAAACCTCCTGGTATTGAACCAACAACCACCCACCTGTTGTGCTTTCCTCAGGAAGCTGTTGAAGGTCTCACTGGCTCCCAGCAGTGGGTCCTGACGCACTGTTGAATGATAAGAGAAGACACAACACCATCACCACCACATTACTCATCCATCACTTTGTTTTGTTTTTGCATGGAAACCTAAAAAGGGACACTTCACCATTTTTGAAAAAAAAGAAAGAAAAAAAGACAGTGTTATAGAGTTCAGCAGTCCCGCCCCCTTGTGACGTCGCCCCGGGTCCAGAAATGGATTCCCCCTTTATTTTCCTCATAGACTTTTCGAAAATTTCTTTGTGCACTGAACCCTTTGTGCACTGAACACGTTTTGGTGTTCAAAGCGTTATGTTACACTTAAGCTATTAAAAAATGGAGTGGCGCTCTGTGAGCGCATGTACGTATGTGACACTACTTCCTTGACTACAATTCCCATAACACATTGGCATACTGCTCTTCCTCGTACATAGGGGCTGTGCTACTGAGACAAACTGTAGTCCAGGCGCTAAGACGTGCACCCTCTGTGGACATTTTTGAAAAATGACCTTTAAAAACGTTCCTTTTTGAACAAGCTTTTGTAGATGGCTTTACAAAAACACGTTCACCTTATATTTATTTCTCTATGACAGTTGAATTGTTTTTCTTTTTTGAGTTTGTATTGTATTGTATTGTACAGTATTTTATCTCATGTTAAGGACTTTGTGAGTCTCTCTCTGTGAAAGGTGCTATATAAATAAAGTTTACTAACTTACATGAAATAATGTTATATCAGAGACAATGGGCTCACTGCTAAAAAGATCTAAAACCACATAATACACCTATAAATCTTCTAAATGTCATTATGTGTCCGTTTAAGGGAAGTCTTCTCAGGCCCATTTTCACATCTGAGCTTCATTAGCTGGTTAGACAATAAATAAAAGATTATTCTTCTTTAGTCATCACAGATATACAGAGTTCTGTAATAATAAATAAGTTATCACCGGGTTAGGCATCATTTTAGGAAGGAAAGTTTCAGGGACACCATCATTTTTATGACTTGTATCTCTGGAAAAATCGTGTTGATCGTTATTCAGAAACTAGATGACACAAGTAAAAAAAAAAAGCTTGACGCTGAAATGTACTGTAGGTACAGTGATTACAATGTGTGTGCAGGCTGGATGTTGATACCAAAGTGCAGAGTACAGTATACTATGAATAGTCATGTGACACAGTAAGATAGCAGTCAAAGACGTCGCGTGACATGTCATGTAAGGTGAAATGACAGAGGAGTAGTACTACAGGACTGGGCAGGGGTGTTTTTGCCATTAGGCAGACTAGGCACTTGCCTAGGGCGCCATGAGGGGAGGGGGGCGAGGGGAGGGGGGCGACTACCAGACATGCTTTAAAAGGATACCAGGCTAATAAGACTAATATGGATAAATACATTATACTTTTCCTCTATAACTAGAATTGAACATTTAAAACATATAATATGTTCTTTAGTTTAAAAATAGTTCATCATTTTATCCCTTGGGGGGCACCATTTTACAGGAGATTTTCCCTGGAGCCCCCTTAAGGGGGCTCCATTTTACAGGAAAAAAGGGAAAATCTTGCCTAGGGCTCCAAATTGCTTAAAAACGCCACTGGGACTGGTGAAAATAAAGGCATGAAAGACTGGGATGAGAAAAGAAAGAAAATGGCATGGATATCTTAGGTGAGCCATCCATGAATTATTAAACGAGTTTACCAACCGTAACTCACTCGGTGTCACTGCTTGAAGCAAGCATTAGCTTTAAAAGTCCATAGTCTCAGCTGACAGATAACTTAAGCGGGGTCCTGTATTTTGTTTTTTGTTTTTCTGACACCCAGATGTTGGATAACTGATAACTTTATCTCTGGGCTGGACTCAATGATTTGGACATTTCAAGATTTTGTAACACATTTTTTCCACCGAGTGCCAATTCCTAATGTGATCCTGGGCTTTAGTCTACCTTCTTTTCACCTGACAGGGGGGAAAGTTTCCCTGGTTGGAAGGAACACGTTATTCCAACCAGTTCCTGTCCCCTCCATCAGGCACCTCGGCTGGCCAGGGGGAGGCAGTTTGGAGTCCAGGATTACTGCATATTTATGAGAGTATCTAACCTATATAGGGGACACAGGGAGAACATGCAAACTCCACACAGAAAGGCCCTTTCGTCAACCCTGCCTCGGAGGAGGAGACACGGCATCAGCGCCCACAGCGGCATCCCTAGCGGGAATCGAACCTGTGAGGCGACGGCACTAACCACTGTGCCACCACGCCCCCCCCTTGACGTCTATGTGTGCACGTCCCTGTTCAGCTTCCATCAACAGCAGTCACCACACTTGATGAATGACGCAATCCAGCTGATGAAGTCAGTTTAATTAATACTCGGGCTTCCATTGGGTTGACAGTGCTCATTCCTATAGTGAATGATAGTCCAGTCAGTCATTGTATGAATACATTACAATGATTAACTACGTCCAACACAAATGCCTGCCGCTGGTAAAACTGCAGCCAGTTTGGAGCGCCAGCCGTTCTCCCAGGGCCGGATCTAGAGAGGGGCAGGGGTGGGCAGGGCAGTGCCCACCCAAATGTGCATCTCGCCCACCCAATGAAAGGTTTTCATCAGCGGTCCAGGGACCACCAGTGGTTGAGAGATGGTCCCCGGGCTAAATGTTGGAAATTTGGTTAACCAGATGTAACTCTTGCAACGCGTAAAAATTAAACCAAATGGACCCTTGCGGGTCCATTTGGTTTCATTTTCACACTCTCAAGAGTTAAAATATTCATCATCTGAATTATCCCAAGTCTACACAACTAGAGAATGTAGAAGATTAATGGTCATTTTGATCTGTATGTTTGACTGTTTTGTTTCCCAAATCCAGCCTGGAATTGTGAACAAAAGCAAAATAAATCTTTAGTTTTGGGGTCTGTGGGGCTAAAATGTCCTCAAATGGTGGTCCGTGGCTCAAATGCAGAATAGCCAAGTGTGCTTCGTATGAAAAACTTTGGAGTTGCCCACTCTGCCATTCTCAATCTAGCCCACCCTAGTAGGGCTGTCTAAATCCGGCCCTGCTTTCTCCACAGCAGGCAGGGCACTGTTTAGCCTGGGTCTAAAGTATTTATGGCAATACGTCAATGCCAACATTGATTACAAGACTTTGAATAATGGGCTAACACAGAACACAGCGCTGCAAACGAGGGCCCAGGCCCAAATGAGATTGTCATCGTGGATAATTTTTCCATAAACCATGATGTAACCAAGCAAATGTCCAGCCAAGAACACAGTCGCGCCTTTATGTGTGAGTGTGTGTGTGTGTGTGTGTGTGTGTGTGTGTGTGTGTGTGTGTGTGTGTGTGTGTGTGTGTGTGTGTGTGTGTGTGTGTGTGTGTGTGTGTGTGTGTGGAGTAAATACAGCCACTAACAATGCTCCCTTGTTTAGTTCTGCATTAACTGCCTGAGTTGGTGTGGATTAAAACAAAAACATGGTAAATGCGGCCAATTCTCCTCCATTCACAGTGAGTGGATGTTTGGCCAAAAGTTCACCCTTGACCTGTTTGTAAAATACCAGGCTGAGAGGCTTTTAAAATGCATTATCACGAGGCGGAATATTGACAGTTTGTCATATTGTATGTTGGCCCTGTAGTAGTAGCGATATAACCAGCGATGGCCAGTAACTTGTTACAAGTAGCTAACCAACATAGCTTAACTACATTTTCCCGTAGCTTGTAGTGTAGCTTACTACATTTGTTCTGGGAATAGCTTGTAGTGAAGCTACACTACTTGTTTCGAGTGACAAGGAGTGTAGCTTACTACGTTTTACCACACACATTTTCGAATTTTGTAGTGTAGCTTAGCTACATTTTTTTAAGAGTAACAAGTAGTGTAGCTCATTTGGTTACCAACTGTCATCATTTAGCTGGGGACCGCCTGGAATCCCCTCAGGGACCACTGGAGGTCCGGGGACCACCAGTGGTCAAAAGAATAAATGGAACATTTGTCTGTTAGCACTAGTTAACTACGAAATGAGGCGTATCACTTATTTTAACCTGATTCAAGTATTCATATGGCAAAGAATGATGACAGTGTTAAATTATTTTTAGAGAAACGCAAACACATGCCATTCATGAATCGTAAAACCAGGAAGTGAGTGGAAAGACTTAGTTTGCAAAGATTATCTAATTCCAGGTGCGTCAGCAACATATTTTACCCAATAGAATACCCACCCAGGACGGGCCTGGGCCAGGGGCGGATGTAACATTTCACAATTGGGGGGGCAAGAGAAAATGGTATGGGTGCGGCTTCATCGCCCGTGCTGCTTCGTGCCACAGGCGATGAAGTCGCACCCATATCATTTTCAGTTACAGGACTTATATTAGGCAAGCGAAGCAACAATAATAACATCAGTTGTTGTTGAAGTTGCAACAGACACGCAGCATGCATAAAGCTAAAGGTCTGACTCAGAGAGTTTTCTGTTTTCAATGATGAAATGCTGTTGGTTTAGTGGTGACACAGCTGTAGTTAGTTAGTAGCAGTAGTAGTAGTGTTTCAAATAATTTTAAATATAAGCACTTTAATTTGAAATATCTTGGGTTGTTTTGCATGCCATCGTGTTTGGTGGGGCAGACCGGGCATTTAGGGGGGCATTGCCCCCCACCATGCCCATGCCTAGATCCGCCCCTGGCCTGGGCCCATGCAGACACATGCTACAGTAGCACGCTTTGTGCTCCAGTTCTGACTCAGACGTGTACAACTTTCATGTGGTCTGAAGGAGAGAGAGACTGGTTTATCCTCGGCCAAAAACCTACACACCAAGCCAAGGCAAATATCCAGAGAGGTATTGCTGGAACAGCATAGGAATACCTTTAATTGGGGATAGTGGGGTGGAGACAGGGGTGTAATGGAGGGGGGACGCGGGGGGACGGCGTCCCCCCACTTCTCACATGTAGAATATCTTTGGGGCAAAAGTAGGCCAATGTTTTTTTGTCTTGTCATTTACTTTTATGTATACAATTAGGCATTATAAACAATCGTTCTCAATATGCTATACTCAGGCACGGACTGGCCATAGGGCATAGCGGGCATTTGCCCGGTGGCCTGCAAGGCTTTCTGGCCTGCTGGCCACGACGTGAAATATAATAATTATAATTTACACAACATTGTAGTAGGCGAATGATGGTATATAAGCGGCTTATATAAGCCTAATGTGTTAGTATAGTCTGTTGTAGATGCTAAAATGCTGCTATCTATGCGTTTTTGACCCACCAAAAGCCCAAAAATTTTCCAGGTGTCGTCGCCGGGCAGCTGGGAGGTGGCCTGGTCTAAGTACAAAATGCCCGGCCTGAAAAAATGTCCCAGTCCAGCCCTGGCTATACTTACTACAAATGCAAGAGTGCATGCACGTGTCTTAAAGGGGAATTCCACTTCAATATTTTACTGTGTCGTTAATATAATTGGAGATGTTGTGTGGACATGATAAGAAAAAGCTTCCCCATTCTGTGTTTCCTAGAAAAAATCATTAGCATGATGAAATACTGTACATCTTGATGACATGTTAATGAGTTTCCTTTTTTCTGAGAGTGTACAAATGGAACCAAATGGACCCGCTAGGGTCCATTTGGTTCACATTTGTACACTCTCAGAAAAAAAAAAGAAAATGGGTGGAATACCCCTTTAAGAGGTGCCCCCCCCCCCCCCACTTGTAAAAGTACCACTAGAACACTGGTTGGAGATGAAGATGTAGTTTTCTTTGTAGTTGCAATGTTAATAATAATGAGTTATTAGGAACTTGGGGAATCATTGCCTTTTGGTATTTTAAGCATTATGTTGTACTTTAGCTATTGACCGAGTGGTGCTTGTAGATCTGCTATTTTTGAAAAATCGTTGAATATATTCTGTCAAAGTGAGCATTTTTAACTCAAATGTTTTCTCTTCAGTGGGGTCACTAGAACTGCATATTTTCAGATGGGGGTTTGGGGTTCATATTTACACTCTCAAGAGTGAATTAGCCCACATAAATACACAACTAGAGAATGTAGAAGATTCATTTTGGTCATGTGTTTACAAAATGTTTCGTTTCCAAAATCCAGCCTGAACTTATGGACAAAAGCAAAATAATTCTTGGAGTCAGTGGGGCTAAAATGTCCGTGGCTCAAATGCTGAATAAATAGTGGGCCCTGTGGTATCAAAAAGTGTCTTTAGTGTAGTTTTATACCATGACTCAAACCCACCAGCCTGCATGTATTTCTCCAGCTGTTCTCTCCTCTGTTCCACCTCGGCGGGGGTCAGGGTGAAGATCTTCTTGGGAGGGAACGCTGGCACCACGTTGTTCCCATACTCCTTTTTTATCTGTTGGCAGCAAAAACGGGGAGGAAAAACAAATAAAGAAATGTGAAACCGCACAGCAAAAAGAAAAAAATCCTGAAGTGCTAATTCACACATTCTTTACACACAAGGGGAGACTGTTACTGTGGTTAAGCTGTGAATGTAAGGTTGTATTAAGCTGTTAGTGCTGTGTTGTTCTTTTTAACAATGAACTCAGAAAAACTCAGTTTTATTTTTAAAGAACCAACAACTTTAGAAACACATGATGATGATGCCAACATTTTTACGGGATCAAAATTCCATTAAAGGGACTGTTTTTTTTGCCAAAAAATATGTTTCTTTGTCTTTGTGTGTGTAATGTGTAAGTAAGTAAGTAGCCTTGCCAGGCCATGATGTCATGAGGCCCAGCTGAGCCATTGAGGCCCATATAGGTCAGGAGCCTATCTCCTGTTTCTGTAGCGTGAGGCAGCTTGATGTACAAGTACACCCCCTGGACATGATGCTAGTTAGAGTACTATAAATATAAAACATTTTCACACTCTACACACAAGGCCACTGGGCTGGTCGATGAATAAAGTGTCTTGCTAAAGTGTTTTGCTTAGGGTTTAATCCAAAACTGCCCTCTTATGGGCTTTCAGACCCTGACCCTCTACGCCATTGGTTTTCAACCAGTGGTCCAGGGACCACCAGTGGTCCTTGGGAGGGTTTCCTGGTTGTCCCCAGCTAAGTTGGTTAACCAGATGAAAAGTTGGTTAACCAGATGTAACTCTTGCGAGCGTAATAATGAAACCAAATGGACCCTTCCGGGTCCATTTGGTTTCATGTTTACACTCTCAAGAGTTAAAATATTCATCATGTGAATTAGCCCAAGTCTACACAACTAGAGAATGTAGAAGATTAATGGTCATTTTGATCTGTATGTTTGGCTGTTTTGTTTTCTCTAAAATCCAGCCTTGTATTGTGGACAAAAGTAAAATATTTTTTTAGTTTTGGGGGTCTGTGGTTTTTTATGGTCTACTCAGTCTCATGTGAACACACCAGACAGTTTATAAGTTACTCCTTTCAGTATTTAGATATTTGATGTTCATTTTAGCGCCTCCAGCTCCTTCCCATAGAAACCCAATATAATTTAAAACTCCATTTTAACCATGACAGATTATTCGAAAACAACTGTGGGCCGCGGAATTTCATCTACAGTTTTCATTTATTTTTAAAATATTGTTGTTGTTGTTTTTTTAATATTTTTTATCCCACGATTTTGTAACCCATTTTTTCACCCAGTGCCAATTCCTAATGTGATCCTGGGCTCTACACACCCTCCACCAACCTGGGGAGGCAGCGGACTGGCCTCATGCTTCCTTCAATGCATGAGGAGTCCAAGCTGCCTTCTTTTCACCTGACAGGGGGGAGTTTCCCTGGTTGGACGTAGCGCGTGGAAGGAACACGTTATTCCAACCAGTTCCAGTCCCCTCCATCAGGCGTTACAGCATGTTTTTGTGAGGGTATCTACCCTAGGGGATATTGTTTTATTCATTTGGGTGGGCATGTCCAAACATGGAAGTGGCTACATTTTCCAAAACAATAATTTAAAAATAAATGAAAACTGTAAGTTAAATTGAATTCCACGGCCCTCTCACGAGGACAATATCGGTCACCAGAAAAAAAAGATGGGTTGTTTTCGAATAATCTGTCATGGTAAAAATGGAGTTTTAATTCATAATGGGTTTATATAGGAAGGAGGCGGATACGTTAAAATATCACATCAAATATCTAAATAGTGAATGGAGTAACTTATAAACTGTCTGGTGTGTTTACATGAGACTGAGTAGACCATAAAATGACCAAAGTTTTTTTTTTTTTTTTTTTTAAAGTGGAATATCCCTAAGCTGAAAAATTCCCACATTGACTGGCATTACAGAGGAGTTGAAAACACTGTGTGCTCCAGGGGTAGCCTGGGTTCAGCCCACAGGCCCCGCCCACTCTGCTGGGTTCTGTGGTCTGGTGTTGTGATAGAGAGTTTCGATTTATCTCGTCCGGAAAAACGGCTCGGCCAATGAGCTGGAGTTGGAGGCGGGTCTAAAAAAATAGCCAATCAACACCGAGGATCATCTAACTGCCACAACAGAACAGTTTCCCATAAAAAAAAAACAGCATTCAGTTTCATTGTAACTAAAGTTTCATTGTAACTAGAGTTTCATTGTAAATAGAGTTTCATTGTAAATAGAGTTTCATTCTTTAATACTGCATTTAGTTATAAATAGTGAAAATGTCCGACGCTAACTGCACTGCTAGTCAGTTAACTGCTAGTTAACTGCTAGTTAACTGACAGTTAACTGTTGTTGTCGACTGCAAACAACGTCTCCAGTGATTGGTCGAGGGAAAATCAAGGGCCCGCCTCCTTGTAAATCGGTTACAATGGGGCCAATGTCAGACTCTTGAGCCATGGCTCAGAGTCTGACAATCAGGCTACTCCAGGGGCGGATTGGCACATATTTTCCCACTGGGACAATTTTGCAGCTGGTTAACCAGATGTAACTCTTTGAGAGCGTAAAAATGAAACCAAATGGGGGGGGGGGGGGGGGGGGGGGGATTGGTGACTGGGGGGGGGGGGGGGGGGGGGTGACTTGGGGGGGGGGGGGGGGGTGACTTTACTGTAACCTGCAGCAACACCTCAGACAGGATGAGGATGATGTTGTAGCTTTCATCACGTAATAACTTCACAAGGGCGCATCGACATAAAACAGGGCTTTTCAACCTTTTTGACACCAGGGACCACCATTTGAGCCACGGGGCACCATTTGAGGACATTTTAGCCCCAAAGACCTAAAACTAAAGAATTTGTTCACAACTGCAGGCTGGATTTTGCAAACAAAATTAAATAGTGCTAATTCAGATGAATATTTTAACTCTTGAGAGTGTGAAAATGAAAATGGTTTCATTTTTACATTCTCAAGAGTTAGATCTGGTTAACAAACTTTCCATCATTTAGCGTGGGGACCACCTAGAACCCTCTCAAGGACCACTGGTGGTCCCCGGACCACAAGGTGAAAACCCCTGACATAAAACATGACAAATACTAGAGGGACTTCCCAGCTAAATAACAGTCGGGAACCCAATGTACTGTAAACGGGAGGTTTATATAGCGCAAGGGTTTTCAGCAGTTGGTGTGGGGACCACCAGTGGTCCTTGAGAGGGTTCCAGGTGGTCCACATAGAGGCTAAATGATGGAAAGTTGCTTAACCAGATGTAACTCTTTGAGAGCATAAACATGAAACCAAATGGACCCGTAAGAGTCCATTTGGTTTCATTTTACGATCTCAAGAGTTACAAATCTGTAAGGGTCCATTTGGTTACCAATGGTCCTTTCTAGGAAGGAAGGAGGACTCGCATAGGAGGAAAAATGGTGAAAAACAAGGGTTTTCTGGCGCCTGTCAACCAATTTCACTCCAACTCACCAGCCAAAAAGCACTAGATTTTCCGCCCGGAGTTTTTCACTCATTTTGGAGCTATGGGGGGGTCTGAAAAAAAGCTAAATATAGTGACAAATCCACCAAGTTGGCAACACTGCCCTAACGTGATCCAATAACAGGCGGGCTGTTTGGTCAGCCGTCTGTATGAACGATGTCTCCATATTTGGGCGTGGCCTCAATCCAGTCTGGCCTCACTTGAGATTATAAATACCTAAAATGAATAGTGCTATTGTCGGGATGCAGGTAGCCTAGCTGTTAGTGTTGCGCTCTCCAAAGCCACAGGTCCCCGGTTCTAATCACGTGAGAGGACACTAGATTTGACACAGCGTAGACAATGTCTACGGGGGTTTCTACATATGGGCACGCCAGTGAGCACGCTCGTAGGCACGACCCGTAGTCACCCCCGTAGGCCGACGATTGACACAACGACAGTTGACAGGATGCTTGACACTACACTTGACACGACGTAGACAATGTCTACGGGTCAATGTCTACAAATGGGATTCGAGCCCGTTGGTCGGCACGCCCCGTAGGCACCGCCCGTAGGCCGACGATTGACACTAGGACAGTTGACCGGATGCTTGACACGACGCAGACACGACACGGTGAGTTAGACACTACAGTTGAGCCGCCTGCACTCCCGCCGACTCAGTGGCCTTTGTGGTTAGAGTGTCCGCCCTGAGACGGAAGGTCGGGTTCGATTCCCGGCCGCGTCATACCAGTGACTCTAAAATTGGTACTCAATTCCTCCCTCCTAGACACTCGGGATCAAGGGTTGAATTGGGGGTAAGTCCCTGTGACAGCTAGCGTTCATGTCCAGGGAGTGTACTTGTACAGGAATGTACTTGTACATCAAGCCGCTTGACGCTACAGAACTAAGGGCCTCATGGCTCTACCTAGCTAGGCATAGCTAGGCAAGGCTTACTTATTTTAGCTTACTCCCATATTTTAACAGTTACTCTGACAATGTCGTGTTTAAAGGGATAGTTCAGATTTTTTTGAAACTTAAGTTGTATGAAATATTGTTCATTAATTAATTGATGTCCAGAGTCCCGTGGTGGGAGTTCTGCTCTGGGTTTGTTGAAATATGAAGTAGTTTTGGTCATTTTGTGGAGGTCCCTGGGGGTCCCTGAGGCAAAGCAGTAAACGTAAATTAATCCACAAAATAAACGTAATTTGTATTGTTGAATTATTCCTAAAATATTTATAGGACCTCCTTCATTCATTTTTTGACCGCCCTATCACATGGAACTACTTTTCGCTAACTAATGCTAATAATTCTAAGTAATGCTAATGCTAAGTATTGCTAATTATGCTAAGAATGCTAATTTTGCTAATGATACTTAGAACACCGAAGGCGTACCCGCCCAAATATGGATAAATACATTATACTTGCCCTCTATAACTAGAATTAAACATTTCAAACACATAGAATAAGCTCTTTAGTTTAAAAATAGTTCATGTTTTTATCCCATGGGGGCTGCCATTTTACTCTGCCTGTCACATGACCTGTCATAATGATGACGTCACAAGAGATCACTCTGCAGTAGAAGTAATGGAATGCATCAAACAACTACTGTACATATGTTGTCCACCTATAGTTCATCAGGTTTGTTTTACAGTCCCTTATTTTACCAGCAGGGGTCGCCATTTACATTACAAACAGAGCAGTGTATATACATTGATGTTTTACATTGCAATGCTGGATAATCATGGAACGTTCCATAGCTGGACTAACTACAGATCTCCTGTGACGTCATCCCTATGACAGGTCATGTGACAGGCACAGTAAAATGGCGGCCCCCTTGGGATAAAAACATGAACTAATTTTAAACTAAAGAGCTTATTCTATGCGTTTTAAATGTTCAATTCTAGTTATAGAGGGCATGTATCATGTATTTATCCATATTTGCCTCACTTAAGTAAGTAGTAAGTAGGGGCCATGATGTCATGAGGCCCAGCTGAGCCATTGAGGCCAATATAGGTCAGGAGCAGCTTGATGTACAAGTAACACACACACACACACACACACAACACACACAACACACACACACACACACACACACACACTGCAAACACTGAAATGTCCGGCCAGGGGCGGATGTAACATTTCCAATTGGGGGGGGGGGGGGGGGGCAGGAGAAAATGGGATGGGGGCAGCTTTATTGCCATGACGCTTCGCGCCACGGGCGATGAAGCCGCACCCATACCATTTTTGGTCACAGGACTTTTATTAGGCAATTAAGCATCAATAATAACAACATCAGTTGTTGTTGAAGTTACAACAGACACGCAGCATTCATAAAACTAAAGGTCTGACTCAGAGAGTTTTCTGTTTTCAATGATAAAATGCTGCTGGTTTAATGGTGGTCCAACTCTAGTTAGTTACTTAGTAGCAGTAGTAGTGTATCAAATCATTTTAAATACAAGTACTTTAATTTGAAATATTTGTTTTGCATGCCATCATGTTTGGTGGGGCAGACTGGGCATTTAGGGGGTCATTGCCCCCCACATACCTATGCCTAGATCCGCCCCCTGTGTCCGGTGTACAGACAGAACCCGACAGAACGCTGTACACCGGACCGGGCAGGTCCCCTCCCTGGTCTGGTGTCTTTGAGGCCCATATGGTTCATACCATTTCACATGAATCACAGCTTTATTTTAGGCCTGGTTTCAGCAAATAGCTGGTGGAAGAGTTTCCATGATCTGACCTACACACAGACAGACACATCCACCAGGGCCGGATCTAGAGGGGGGGGGGGCAGACAGAGCCCACCCAAATGTGCATCCTGTCATGCACACCCAATGAAAAGTAATATGAGTGGTTTTCAACCAGTGGTCCGGGGAACACCAGTGGTTGAGAGAGGTCCAAGTGGTCCCCAGGCTAAATGGTGGAAAGTTGGCTAACCAGATGTAACTCTTTGAGAGCGTAAAAATGAAAACCAAATGGACCCTTGCGGGTCCATTTGGTTTCATTTTTACGCTCTCAAGAGTTAAAATATTCACCATCTGATTTAGCCCAAGTCTACTTTTTTTGATTTGTATGTTGGACTGTTTTGTTTCCCAAATCCAGCCTGGTGGTATTGTGGACAAAAGCAAAAATAAATCTTTAGTTTTGGGGTTGGTGGGGCTAAAATGTCATCAAATGGTGGTCCCCCGTGGCTCAAATGCCGAATAAAACAGTGGGCCCTGGTGTCAAAAAGATTGAAAACCACTGCTTCATATGAAAAACTTTGGAGTTGCCCAGTGCCCACCCTACCATTCTTCTAGCCCACCCGAGCAGGGCTGGCTGAATCCGGCCCTGACATCTAGAAGGATGAGTGTCCATTTATTCCAGGAGTTTGCCATCTTTTCTTCCAGACACTATTTGACTCATCAGTTCCCATTGAAAACAATTATAAAGGTCATTTCCAACAGCCTGCCATTCAACACGCTGCCTATAGTATATTTTTAGTCTTCTGCGTTATTTCCTTTTTTGTAGTTCTGTACTGTGCAGAGAAGTCGAGAGCAGGGCGGATGTAACATTTCCCAACTGGGGGGGGGGGGGGGGGGGGGGGGGGTCAGGGGGGGAGGGGAAAACGGTATGGGGGCTTTCGCACCACGGGCGATGAAGCCGCCCCCAAACCATTTTCATGTACAGTACTTACATTAGGCAAGTAAAGAATCAATAATAACATCAGTTGTTGTTGAAGTTGCAACAGACACGCAGCATGCATAAAGCTAAAGGTCTGACTCAGAGAGTTTTCTGTTTTCAATGATGAAATGCTGTTGGTTTAGCCGTGCGACAACAATGTATTTAGTTAGCAGCAGTAGTAGTGTTCCAAATAATTTTAAATACAAGTACTTTAATTTGCCAAGATGCCCTATGCCTAGATCCAGCCCTGATTATTACAAAATTGTGGGGTTTAAAATGTGGACCTATAAAAAGAAAACAAGAAGAAAAGGATGGACTGCAGTGCATAGGGGGAAGAGGCAGGCAGGTTAGAGGGAGAAGAATATCTTTCACCTCCACTCCATACTGCCCTTTGCTTTCTCCCATGTGCTGCCTGGGAGCAGGCACCAGCCTGGCATACTAATGAGGCTGCTAGCTGCAGACACAGGAAGATGCATCATCATCATCATCATCAGAGAACAGAATACAGTCCAGGGCCGGATCTAGAGGGGGGGCAGGGCCCACCCAGACGAGCATCCTACCCACCCAATGAAAGGCACCCTGGGAAACGGGTGCGCATTTGAGACTGAGAATGTTAGTTGCGGAAGTGACTGTATTTACAGTCCCCAGAGAAACAACCCTGTTCAGTCCTCACTAGTGTTACTGTATTTACAGTCCCCAGAGAAACAACCCTGTTCAGTCCTCACTAGTGTTACTGTATTTATAGTCCCCAGTGAAACAACCCTGTTCAGTCCTCACTAGTGTTACTGTATTTACAGTCCCCAGAGAAACAACCCTGTTCAGTCCTCACTAGCGACTTGACTTGTTTCACTCTTATTTTCAGAACAAAGCAGTTGTATAAGTGTGCCAAGTGCACACGATTCATCTTTTAAACATTTACAACAGCTTTGCGAGTGCAAAGGGAGAATAAAATGTTTCCGTGGGGTATTCATTTTCAACCAGTGGTCTGAGAACCACTAGTGGTCCTGGAAGTTTGGTTAACCAGATGTAACTCTCAATAGTTAAAATATTCACTATCTGGATTAGCCCAATTTAGCCCAACATAAATTAGAGAATGTAGAAGATTAATGGTCATTTTTTGATCTGTATGTTTGACTGTTTTTGTTCCCCCCAAAATCCAGCCTGGAATTGTGAACAAAAGCAAAAGAAATCTTTAGTTTTTGGGGCTAAAATGTCCTCAAATGGCGGTCTGTGGCTTAAATGCCGAATAAATAGTGGGCCCTGGTGTCAAAAAAGGTTGAAAACCACTGCTTCATTTAAAAAACTTTGGAGTTGCCCATACACCCTGCCATGCTTCCTGCCCACCCTAGTAGGGCTGGCTAGATCCGGCCCTGATAGAGTCCATATAAAAATAGAAAAAGTCAGCAAATCTCAAACAGCATGCCCTCCAGTGCTCTCTCTCTCTCTCTGACACAGCAGGTCTCCTTTGGGTTTTAACAACAATATGAAGACATGTTCTTTGTCCTTGTTTAAAGGTAAAAGAGTGAACAGACACTGTGTTTGTAAACAGATTTTTGTAAAACCAGAATCTAACTCCACCTCACCTCCACTCTATTGGCTCATTATGACATCTGCTGGAGACTGCTGTGCTGTGATTGGCTAAAACGCTGCCTCATCCCAGACAACCAGCCCCCAACCAGGCACCAAAATTTGGTGCCCAAATGCGGAACTATTTCCTCATGAACGCGGCTGAAGCAAGGGAATATGGGAACGGAAAGGATTCATGAACAAGCGCCGTCGAGAACGAGCAAAGGAAAAAAAACTAAACAGCATCAAAAAACAAGCTTTTGGATTTGTGGTGAGCTTATTATCTGTCATATAATACATCCGTTATGTTTTGAGAGGTAGTATATGACGTGAGGACTGCTAGTTCATCCAGAAAACAACTTAAAAACAAACTGCCCTGTGCGCGTGCACAAAGCAAACCAGCGTATGTGC
>CM076983.1:752999-792034 GCA_039105355.1 Benthosema pterotum | reverse complement strand
GGGGGCAGGATAGAAAGGGGCGAGTGGACCTGTTACCCAGCCGGTTACAGGCAGGCAGCACTGAGGGTTTTAGCATCGGCCTGCCCGGAGGGAGGCATACTGCAGCGACACGGACCAATGGGATGACGTGGAACAGGATCTCCAATTCATAAATAACGCCTCCCCCCTCCCACCCCCAGCAGGCCAGGACAGGATGTCTACTAATATTTGTATTATTATTATTATTATTTTAAGACTCGGAGTACCTGGTCTGTGGATCCGTGTCAAATGATGTTAAGCTATTGAACTGCTTGACTGATTGAGGTTTTTGTTGTTTTCAACAGGTGGTACGTGGACCACCAGTGGTCCCTGAGAGGATTCCAAAAAAATCTTTTTGGGGGGGTCTAAAATGTCCTCAAATGGTGTCCTCTGTGGCTCAAATTCTGACTAAATAGTGGTATGAAAAAGTTTGAAAACCACTGCCCTGTATAGAGCATGCAGCACAGGTTAAATTACAGCATTTAATTTTCTCTTTAGCCTAACAGTTCTCAGTAATAGCCTATCCAAAATACAGTAGTCTGACTTTTCACACAAAGTAGACTAGATATTTGCTCACCTAACCCTAGCTTTTTTTTTTTTTTTTTTTTTTTTTTTTTACATTTAAGTCATAAACGTATTCATTCATTCATTCATTCATTCATTCATTCATTCATTCATTCATTCATTAGTGTACACATTTTGTCTGGTAGTTTGAAAAGCACTGGAAGCAGGGCCGGATTTAGCCAGCCCTGCTAGGGTGGGCTGGAAGAATGGTGGGGTGGGCAACTCCAAAGTTTTTCATATGAAGCAGTGGTTTTCAATCTTTTTGACACCCGGCCCACTATTTATTCGGCATTTGAGGTAAACATGAAACCAAATGGACCAGGGCCCATTTGGTTTCATTTTTACGCTCTCAATGAGTTACATCTGGTTAACTAGCTTTCCACCATTTAGCTGCATGAGGACCACCTGGACCTCTCTCAACCTGCACTGATGGGCAGGATGTACATTTGGGTGGGCCCTGCCCACCCCTGCCCCCTCTCTAGATCTGGCCCTGCAGACTGAAAGTGATCCCAGTGTAGAAGTGGACAGCTAAGCCACTTGTAGTGCAACCACTGGATAACTGCATGTGGCACTTTTATGAATCCGCTCCCTGTGCAAATGTGCATGCAAATTAGACTTAAGCAATTATTTTATTAGGCTAGCTGACAGCTTGAGGGTGGCTGTATGGCCACTGTAGGCTGGAATAAAAACTATCCCTGGCTGTCACGGAATTCACATTTTATGCCGATTTGATGAACCACTTACACTAATTTGATTACACTAGTGTGGGCTATGGTGTATATAGGGCCTTTTATTTCATATTGCACACGCGCACGCGCACGCGCACACACACACACACACACACACACACACACACACACACACACACACACACACCACACACACACACACACACACACACACACACACACACCACACCACACACACACACACACACACACTATGCATTTTTCTTTTGGTTTTGTTCACAATTCCAGTCTGAATTTGGGAAACAAAACAGATTAGAAAACATGGCCATTAATCTCTACATTCTGTAATTGTGTAGACTTAGTAAGCTATAGTGGTGCTAATTCCAGGTGATGAATATTTTAACTCTTGAGAGTGTAAACCTGAAACCATGTTTACGCTCTCAAAGAAAGCTGGGGACCACCTGGTACCCTCTCAAGGACCTGTGTGGACCACCGGTTGCAAACCACTGGTTTATATGGGAATAAACATTTGCCTGGCCCTGTGAAAGACCGTGAAAGAGAAGACTATTGTTTTACTGCCTCTCTTCTTCTTCACTTTAACCTGTTTTCCACATACTACATATACATATGTATATATCTGCTACTACGTTGTATATGGTGTCACATCCTGGTTCTATACCTGTAAACCAGGGTTTTTCTTTAACCTTTTTCATCCCAGGGACCACCATTTATTCAGCATTTGAGCCACGGACCACCATTTGAGGACATTTTAGCCCCACAAAAACCCCCCAAACTAAAGATTTCCTTTGCTTCTGTCCATGACCATTAATCTTCTAGTTGTGTAGATTTGGACTGATTCACATGATGAATATTTTAACTCTTGAGAGTGTAAAAATGAAACCAAATGGACCCGCCAGGGTCCATTTGGTTTCATTTTTACGTTCTCAAGAGTTACATCTGGTTAAAACAACTTAGCTGGGGACCACCTGGAACCCTCTCAAGGACCACTGGTGGTCCCCGGACCACCGCGTTGAAAACCACTGCTGTAAACAGAGAAGACCCATGAAATGTGAATTCCTCGACCCTGGTGAGTATGTGTTTACCATCAGGCTGTATGGGGCCAAGCATCCTAGAAAGGTGCTGTAAAGTAGGAGAAATATAACCAAATTCTAACTGCGTTTCATATTTATTTTTTGTGTATAGGCCCTATAGGCTTACCACATGTATTATTCATTATTTCGGTATAAAGGTCTTTATGAATAAATATCACATCATAAATCATTCATCTAAAAGCGTCTATTTTGAGCTACATCTGTCTGTCGCTGTCTCTGTCTGTCTGTCGCTCTGTCTGTCTGTCATACTTGACACAACACCTACAAGTTGTAGCCACTACACATGACACGAAACAGGGATCTAGACATGGGTATGGGGGGGCAATGCCCCCCTAAATGCCCCGACTGCCCACCAAACATGATGGCATGCAAAACAACCCAAATTTCAAAGATATTTCAAATTAAAGTGCTTATATTTAAAATGATTTGAAACACTACTACTGCTACTAACTAACTACAGCTGTGGCGCCACTAAACCAACAGCATTTCATCAATGAAAACAGAAAACTCTCTGAGTCAGACCTTTAGCTTTATGCATGCTGCGTGTCTGTTGCAACTTCAACAACAACTGATGTTGTTATTGATGCTGACTTGCCTATAATTTCTGTACAAGATATAAATCTTGTCGGTCACTAGAACTAAAGAATTTTAATGAAAATGGTATGGGTGTGTCTTCATGGTTGAAGCCACATGAAGCGATGAAGCCACCCTCATGCCATTTTTGCCTGCCGCCCCAATTGGGAAATGTTACACCCAGGCCTGACACAAAAAGATCAAAAATCGTATTTATATTGTAGTTCTTCGAGTGCGCAAATATGTGCCTAAACGTATACAGCAACTCTGTTGTTTGGGGGGCAGTAAAATATATATTTTTAAAAAGTACAAGGCACCGATAACTCTGTTAATTGATGTTTACCATTCAGCCTGCTCTTTCTGGAGCATGGGCGGATGTAACATGTCCCATTGGGGGGGGGAGGGGCGGGGGGGGGGGGGGGCAAGAGAACATGTTGGAGGGTTTCGGTTTCGGTTTCAGGGCTTTTATTAGTCAAGCACTTTAATTTGAAATATCTTGGGTTGTTTTGCATGGCATCGTGTCTGGTGGCAGACTGGGTATTTAGGGGGCATTGCCCCCCATGCCCATGCCTAGATCCGCCCCTGTTCTGGAGGACTTGAAGTTAATTTGCCATGCAGGCTATGTTGGTGAAATTCAGAGCAACCTATCCTTATTTTGTTCATGTTGGCTTAACTTGGCAAGTACTTCTCTATCCAGGGGCAGATGGAAAATTTCCCAATTGGGGGGGGGGGGGGGGGGGGGGGGGGGGCAGGAGATAATGGTATGGGGGCGGCTTCATCACCCGTGTCGCTTCGCACCATGGGCAATGAAGCCCCCGTACCATTTTTTGGTTACAGGACTTTGACCTTGTTGTTGAAGTTACAACAGACACGCAGCATGCATAAAGCTAAAGGTCTGACTCAGAGAGTTTTCTGTTTTCAATGATGAAATGCTGTTGGTTTAGTGGTGACACAACTGTGAGTTAGCAGCAATAATAGGGTTTCAAATCATTTTAATTATAAGCACTTTAATTTGAAATATATTTGCAATTCGGGTTTGTTTGCATGCTGTCATATTTGGTGGGGCAGTCAGGGCATTTAGTGGGGCATTGCCCCCCCCCCCATGCCCATGCATAGATCCGCCCCTCTCTCTCTCACATGGGGTCAGCCAAGGCAACAGACAACGAACAGCTATAGGCTGGTGTGGAACTTGGGCTGTATGAAAACATAACTACCATACCATTCAGTCCACTGTGGGACTGAATGGTATGGTAGTTATGTTTTCATTTGCATATAGACACCACCAGCAAAGTTACAACCCAAACAAACCTAAACAAAACATGATGACATCCATGTTGCCTGTCTGTCGACTGTCCTAAATCAACTCTTCACCGACGACCGAGTTACATACCATCATCAAAACTAAAACATGTGTTGACATCAATCCTTTTGCGTGAGCTGCATGGTGTCTGTCTTTCTGTCTGTCTGTCTGTCATAAATCAAACCTTCACTAACAATTAAAAAGCAGACGACCTCAGTTACCCCACATGTAATTTAACATTCCACAACATGTAAAAAACAAGCTGTTTGAATGATGCCTCTTGTTTGTTTGTTTTTGCTTGTCTACAAAAGTTAGGACTGAAAAAGAAAAAAAAAATATATATAATTTCCTATATTCTAGAGATCTGCTTTGCATGAAACACTCGCTTGAGCTCCGTTGCTGTGTTTTGGTGATTCTTAAGGATCTACTCAGTGGCTCCTTCCCTGAACCCACCTCACCCCTGCCCACTGGGGTGGGCAGGCGTGGGGACAGGATTAGGGTTGATGACAGAGTACAGCATCTTGCTGTGGGTCTGGTTCACACCATTTATAACACCTTCAATAGCCACGTTCCTGCACAAATACTCAAGTCCACTCCCACAACACCAGAGGGAGTTCACCAAACCAATGCGCAAAACAAGATTTTTTTTCCCATCCCGCCAAAATGTGGAGTGGCCTACCAACAGTCATTAAGATATGTGAATTCCTTGACTCCTTCAAAACCACTCTCAAAGCGCACCTAAATGGGCAGCTGCCTCTGTAAAATCTGATTCCCCCATGCACCCACTATGATTTCCTGTTTTTGCCTATAATGAATATCTCATTGTTTTCATGAAATTAACATGGTGGGCAAGTAGAAATGCTTTTGGTGTTGTCCCACACAAAGTTAAAGGTAATGCAACTTTAGTGTGTACAAACAGTGAACGCCAACTCACCTCCACTCTATTGGCTCACTCTATTGGACCCGACATTTAGGGCCGGGTCGGGTCTAAAATCTATGCTAATCAATAGGGCCGGGTAGGGCCTCGGGCCCCATGAAAAAAATAATAATATATTGAATTATTATATAATATTGAATTACCTATTATGAAGATGGTGCTGATTGCCATTTCATTTTGAATCTGTGGCGAATTCTCAAATTTTGCCCAAAGCCGGGCCTAGGGCCTGAACTGTTAGGGCCCAGTTAGGGCTGGGCCTTAATTTTCAGGCCCGTTGAGACCTTTAATGCCAATACATCGCAATTCTTAATGCCATGATATCGATATCGAATCGCTAGGTTCAAAATTAACCTTTTTTTTTATATATATATATTTTTTTGTAGGTCCTATTCATTAATTTGTTCATGTCAGAAACACTGACTGATCTTATCAGGAACATTTATGTGTATGATTGAACTTTTTGTTATTTATATTGTTCAAAACTACTGTACTTTAAAATGTTCTAGTTGATTGAACTTGTCATGCTCCATATTGTTCAGAATTTTCCACCCAATTTCAACATTTTACTTTGTTAATGATTTTTCTTTTAGGACCTTTTTTCTGAGGGTGTACAAATTGGTGTACGCAAATATAAATCGATTCAGAACCCGAAATATCAATATTGTATCGTATCGTGAGGTGAGTGAATCGTCCCACCCCTTTTTTAATAAATATATTTATGCATTTATTAATTTGTTCAGTGAGTGTCTCTTGAAGTATATGATTGAATTTTTCATCATATTGTTTCGAATTGCTTTAAAATGTTGTAGGCCTAGTTGATTGAACTTTTCATGGTCTAGGTTATATAGTTTAGAAATGTTTTAAAATGTTGTAGTATAAAAGTGGGATTTGTGGGAAAATTTTGCAATATATCGGATCGGATCATTACAGAATTAAGATTGCAATTTATTTATGTATTTGGCACCCTAAATATCGAAAAATAAAGACATGGCACTTCATCTAAAAATGTTGAATATCCCTGCTCTGTAGGCTACCTGTAATAACAGTTTACAAAATGCTGTACCATCTCCACTACTACCAATAAAGCTCCAATTGGACGTCCTGTAATTACAAGGCTAATTAATTAACTGTTAGTGTTAATAATACACATTTTAGTCTGTTTTTCATGACTACCAATAGATAGTACTACATAGACCATGATGCAGCGCGGCTGGCTCCGTCCGAAAAAACGTGACAGGAAATTGTTTTGGGAAGCGGAACGACGCAGTGTCGCTGCGTAAGCGGAAGCGACAATGTATACAACAATGGGAAGATCAGAAAATCAATTAAGTTATGAAAAACACAACCATTAATTGCCTTTCTTCTTCTTTGTCATCACCGCGGCGGATCATAAAGACATGGCGGATCTGTAGGCTGCAGACAGGGCAGGGCTGCGCGCACCCAGATCCCCATCCATCAGCCCCATATAAGGAGAGAGAGACACACGGACCCCCACGGTAAATATTAAACACACTCACATAGGCAATATTTACCTTGTTGTCTTTTCATAGGGGTAGCATCATGATGATAGCTAGTAGTGGTTTAAGTCAAGCAGGCTTTAGCCTGTGCGCTAATGCAGCTGTTCTGTCTGTGCTGCTGTACCACTGTGGTTATAACGGTTTAGCTAACAGGGAACATGATGGGGGAGGCTCGTTTTAATGTCTTTTATCTCTGACACCCAAATCCTCCAGAACGTGGAGGATTGGAGGAGGAGGAGGACGCCTTTAAATGGGGCTTTTGTCATTTTACAATATAGTGTAGCCTACACGTTATTTTTGTTATACAGATGCATAATAATATCATGATGATGATATATTTGTGATCTCGACTCTCACACAGACTTCGTTCTGGTTGGCGTCCAGCGTACAATGGGCTATTAAAGTGTGTGTGTGTGTGTGTGTGTGTGTGTGTGTGTGTGTGTGTGTGTGTGTGTGTGTGTGTGTGTGTGTGTGTGTTGGTTGCTATGGGTAGGCGTTACCTCCTCTGTAAGCAGCAGGACAGCAGCTGATACTGTACGGATACTGTAACTTCAGTGGTTTTCAACTCTCCATATTTGGCATTTGATTTAAAGGGGAATTTCACCCGTTTTCAACATTTTACTATTTCATTAATGTACCTTAGAGATGTTCTGTGGACATGATAAAAAAGGCTGCCATTCTGTGTTTCCTATAAATGCAGGAGTTGTGTTTCACCATGTTAATGTTTTTTTCTTTATTTGAAGTTCGCCTTTTCGATGCATTATAATAAGGTTGTTATAAATGTCCATAGCGAAGTTGTATGACTCCTCATAACTACATTTACAACGTAAAATAAGTGTTAGTCATAAATAAATGCATTAGTAATGTCAAAAGAACACCACATTAGAACTACTATCAGTCAGAAGTAGAAATGATGTAATGTGTCATAACACATTATAATCCCAATGTGTTTATTAAATGAGACCTTTAAGTAAAGTGGTCAGATATTCATGTTCATGTCTGTTGTATTTTGCTATGATACATGAATATCTACCGACTTTACTTAAACGTCTCAAAGCGATATTATAGCATATTATTGACATTAATAAGACATTATGACGCAGTACAATCATTTTTATTTCTGCCTTCATAAAGTGAGTTATAATGTGCTTTTCCTTTTACCATAATGCTTGCAAGTAACAGTTATACATTATAAATATAGTTATACATGGTTATGGACATTTATAAGGAGTTTATACAATATTACAATATATATATACAATATTTAAGGAGGTTTTATTTATTTTAGAGGGCAAGTTTTAAGGCACAATTGTCATAATAGAAAAATGAAGCTAAATGGATCAATACAGGTCAATTTGGTTTCATTTTATGCTCTCAAGATTTAAAGATCTATTTGGTTACCAACACTTCATCATTTAGATGGAATCTTTACCACTGGACTTGAAAACCACTGAACTGTACATTTGTCACATTATCTGTGGATGTTGATTGTATGCATCTTCATTCATTCGCTGTCTGTCACATATTCATGCATTCAAAACACAAAGAATATAATGGGGGGGGGGGTCATGTCCATATTAGCACATGTGTTCACTTTCTATTGCTATAAGTTCAGTCCTAAGCAATAGAGGGTGTGCATGTGACATCATTGTAAAAACAAATTATGGAGGGAACAACACCCACTGAGTGGCAGAAAAACTACTTTCTGGCCTTGGACACCCAAACAGACGGAAATGTTGGTGAGGTTAAACTCACCAATTTAGCAGCTGTATGGAAAACGGAATTATCTTCTAACTATCTGCAATGTTTTAGTACCATGAAAGTCCACCATAGAAACAGTACTTACAGCTACGTTTTTGTCAGAGTGTGTGTCAGAGTTTGGAATTGCTTGTTTTCAATAACGCAACGTCCTGCTGCCTTATGTGACCTTTAGAAACTGGTTGTACTGTACGCATCAGGACCGTTGAGTGAGTTACAATGAGAGCTTCCAAACTCCAGCGCTCCTTGCTTATAGACTTTTTGAAAAGGATTTATATAAAGAGGAGTATACCGCAGACACAAAAGCCAACTCGGGTCGGGACAAATTATGACAAACATAACATTAACATACAAAATCTAATTAGCAAGGAGAATTTGATTGTCCCCCAAAAAATTGTGTGTATTTTTGTCATGATTTGTCACGACCCAAGTTGTCTCTGTTCGTGGTGTAATCATCTTTATATAGGCTCATTTTCGAAAAGTCTATGAGAAAAATGAATGGGGAATCTCAGCTCTATACTTGAAGTTATATAGTTGAAGTTGAATAGTTGAAATGAGGGCGGCGTGTCCTGGTGGGAAAGTCATGCACATGCACACTCTCTATAGTACTGCTGTAGCTCTGGCTGTGTGGTTGCTAATGTAACTAACCCACCTGCTTGCTTCCAATTCCCCTAGTAGTCCAAATGCCAAAGCTAATATTACCTCTGCCCTGCTATGCTATATAACGTTACTACTAATGCTACTACAAGCTACTACAAGCTTGTTGACTGCCAGCATCTCAACAACGAATCTATCTTGGTAGATTATGATGTTTAAACTACCTTACCCACGTTAATTCTTTCGATTTTATTTTTATTTTCGGAGAATTACAGTACAATTCAAGTTCAACTCAGTGCAGAGACTGTTAACTGTGAGTGGGGCGACATCTTAAAGCATTTCTACCTGTTTGCAATAGAGGACCAACCATGTTCATTTCATCAAGTCATTTAGAGACATACAAATATTGATTTGGTATATCCAAAAGCAGGAAATTATATTACTTGAGGCAAAAAGGAAAAGAAAAATACAGTAAATATACATTTGGGTGGGTGGTGGGGAAACAAATGAAACAGCAGAGAGAAGTGTCTACATAATTTACTCTGTTGTCTCAGTAGAAGTGTTTTATTGCATGATGTTGTTATATTTAACTCTACAATGAGATCAGGTTTTTTTCTATTTTTCCTTTAAGCATTGATGTGAATGTGTACACTCGTTATGCTGTGGTCTATTTCAACTAGAAAGTGTATGTAGTTTCCCTGGGGTGCTCTATCTGAAATAGTTAAGTTTTTTTTTTAAATGTGTGAGGACAACATAATTCTGTCACAGTATAATAGTGAGCAAAGGTTTACTTTAACCCTGCATCCTTATTTTTAAACCAATCTTTCAAAAACGTATTAAAAACCTCTAAAATAGAAATAGGGCATAAGTGGTTAACATAATACAAGCATCATCACCCAAGAACATAGAAGAAAATGCTATTTTTTGTTGAATATAATATTCTATTATTAAATAGTTCCTAACATGCTTTTCTTGCAATTTATAATACAACAGCCTGTTCTGAAATTCCAAACATGGATTTACATTGCAGTACAAATGTTCCATGTTGTGTTTTTCTGTGTCTTCATCTTTAGAAATACTGCAGGAATTCCGCAGGTTTTAGAATGAGCTGATGGGTTTGGAGGTGCTCCAGAAGAGGTTGCAAAAAACAGAGAGGCTAATCGGAAGATGCCAAGAAAAAAACAACAGAATCCACAAGCTGTCAAGTGTGAGTGATTCAATGATCACCTCAAAACACAAAATAACCAAAAGGCCATTCTGAAAAACATTATTATTGTCATCCATCCAGACAGTTTATTTACTGAAGGGTTCATTATCCCTATCCCTTCTCGATGTCGAAACGATGAAACATCTGTGACCATTTTTTTGCTTTGTCAGTTTTTTGTCCATTAGACATTCATCGGTCACTGGTCAGTGGTCCTCAATATTTCATGCCAAAATCATCTATATATTATGGCCACCGGGTCCAATCTGAAAATATAGTAGTTCCATAGCCTCACTCTCTAGGCTTACATCCCCACTGCGAAATGAAAGCCTGGAGGCACGGTACCCCAGAGCGACTATCAAAAGGCGGGACTTTCGGTTTGTTAACTTCCCCCGGAAGATGCCTTTTTTCGCCCCAGAAGCAAAACGTTTCAGGGAAAAAAAAAAGAGTTCGCTATGACAGGAGATTGGCAGCACATTTTTCACAATTTCTCAAAAATATCAGACCTACAAGCTCATAGCGCACCACTCGGTGGCGTGATATGAGCTTGTAGATCTGATATTTTTCAATAGCTACAGCATAACATAATGTTACTATACCAAATGGTATTCTTGCCCAAAACGGGAGTGAAAGTGCACTGCAGACATTTTCCGAATTAGGCCAGTTAGTCTTAGAGCATCCAGACAGGACAGCTACTTCTACCAACTCAGCAGAACTTCCATTCATTAGCCAAAAAGCAATACTGACATAATAACACTGTGGAACAAATGGTCCACAGAGCTAAATAAACTCATCCTCTGGGCTCTATTTATTTCTCTAGTTGGTAAACTGGGTGAAACTGCTTGAGGGAGGATGGAGGATATTGTTGCATCCACAAAAAGCAAAGCTCAGGGAGAATAGCAGTAGAGTAAACATAGACTTAGTGAGTCTAAAGCCCTACTACACACACTGGATGCGTAGCATAGCGCCACAGTATTGTCGCATGTCAAGTAGGGTTGGGACGATTCACTTACGGTACTTCACGATTAGATACAATATTGATATTTAGGGTTCTGAATTGATTTATACTGCGATTCTTAGTTATGCTGTGATTTGATTTGATATATTGACACATCACATTTTTTCCCCACAAATGACTGTGCTTTTATTATACTAGAACAAGGAGGATTCCACCCATTTTCAAGGTTTTTTCTGAGGGTGTACAAATGGAACCCTGACGGGTCCATTTGGTTCCATTTGTACACCTCAGAAAAAAAAGGTCCTAAAAGAAAATTCTTTAGCAAACACAACACAGACACAACTTGATGGTGTCATCATCAAGTAAAATACAGTGCAGTAAAATGTTGAAAATGGGCGGAATTCTGACAGTCTAACAAAAAGTTCAATCATACACATCAATGCAGACTAAAACCAGTCAGTCAGTCTTTCTGACATGAACACATTAATGAATAGACCGTACATGAGTATCAAAATAATCTATTTTGAACCTGACGAATCGATATTGATATCATGGCATTAAGAACTGCGTTATATTGGCCTATCGATTATTTTGTCCACCCCTAATGTCAATGTGTTGTGAATGGGGCAGGACTCAGCTCTGTAGCACACAGGGTATGGCATTTCCATGCAGATATACTGTACGAAAATGACATTTTTCAGCATTTCTGTGGGACAAGGCACATAGGCAACATAATGCCTATCTTCTGCTAAACTGTACAGACTGTACACCAATGTGGCCACTAGATGGAGGCATAATGCAAGGAGACGTTAGAAGCGAGACCACTGGGTGTATGGGTTCTGTTCTAAAATCTTGGAACCTTTGGCGCTTTTACAGAACCAGACCAGTAGATGCTTTTATTATTATCATGATTTCATTATTATTTTTTTCTTCTTTTCCTCAAACCAACTTTTAGGGTTGTGTACTTCTGAACCATCTCATTTTCTCACTGCATGACCCCAAACCTGCTTCACTAACACTATCACTAACTACAACACAAGCTGTGTTGACCTTGGCTTCCACTGTGTGTTTATGTTGATGTAGAACACATGTCCTTCTCTCCTCTAGGGAAGAAGACTTTAACAGGCTGTGAGGTGGACTGCATTCATGTCTGTCTGTGATATTTCACTTCTTATGTGAACACCCAGTAGTGTAGTGTAGTGTAGTGTGTGTGTGTGTGGGGGGGGGGGGGGGGGGGCACTTCTCACATCTAAAATATTTTTGGGGCCTATGTTTTTTGTCTTGCCATTTACTTTTATGGATACAATTAGGCATTGTAAACAATCTTTATATGCTATACTTGTCTTAATAGCGTGTCTGTGTGTGTTGTGCAGGTGGACGCAAATCAAGTGCGCATGCACGTGTCTTGAAAACCCCTGCTATTGAAAACCCCTGCTATAAACAGTAAATGAACCATTTACTATTTAGATCAGGGGTCTTTCTCCAGAGGTCCAGGGACCACCAGTGGTCCTTGAGAGGGTTCCAGGTGGTCACCAGGCTAAATGATAGAAAGTTGGTTAACCAAATGTAACTCTCTGAGAGCGTAAACATGAAACGTTTTTTTTTTTTTTTTTTTTTTTTCATGTTTACACTCAAGAGTTAATAAATTGACCATCTGAATTAGCCCAAGTCTACACAACTAGAGAATGTAGGAGATTAATGGTCATTTTGATCTGTATGTTTGACTGTTTTGTTTCCCCAAATCCAGCCTGGAATTGTGGACACAAGCAAAAGAAATATTTATAGTTTTGGGTTCTGTGGGGCTAAAGATGTCCTCAAATGGTGGTCCGTGGCTCAAATGCTGAGTAAATAGTGGGCCCTGGGATCAAAAAGGTTGAAAACCCATGATTTAGATGGAAAGGAAATGTAGTGTGTATATACACAGTATATGGGGAGGACGGAGTAGGAGATCAGCCAGAGAATGAGAGCAGCAGGGGGCAGTATATATTGCAGTCACTGAACCACACTGTCGTGACTAAAAGAGTTGAGCCAGAAGGCAAAGCTCTTCCAGTGGTCATGAAGTGTGAGTCACGACCGAAAGAATGAGATCGTGAATACAAGTGGCTGAAATGAGTTTTCTCTGACGGGTGGCTGGCATCTCCCTTCAGAGATAATGTTGAAAAGGCCAGTCACACATGAGAGACTTTAAGGAGAGCCACTAAGATCGCAGTTATCACGTTGTCATCAGCAGGAGTTTTTCGTCTCAGAATGGCTATGCTCTGCAGACTCCCATTGTTCCGAGACGAAAAAACCCTAGACCTAAACCCTAGACTCCTCCAACCGTGACCCCCCGACCGTCAACCTAACCTCACAGACCTGATGGTCATCTTATCAGTGAGTATGCTCCCAGACAACATGCCTCCTTGATAAGATGGTGCTGATAAGCAGCCTACTGGGAATTATCGCTTGATAACGGTAGGAGCGGGTGGCTACTTCACCAGGAAAAGCAGCCAGCTTAGTTGATCCAGGCATCTGGTTAGGATGCCTCTCAAGTGTCTCTGTAGGTGCCCAAGGTCGTCCCACTGGAAGGTGTATCCGTGGGCAATTAGCCGTGACTGTTCTTCACCGGTCGCCTAACCCTAAACATAAACTCAGTAAAACCTATGCCTAAACCTAACCTTAACCCCAACGCGACCAGTGTTCGTGGTCAGAAAATGATTTTGCAAAAATAACAAATCTGTCCGAACAGTGGGCCAAATGTATTGTTTGCAGTCAAAAAATTGGGGTAAAAAATTTACCCCTCCTATTCTCTGGAGCCCTCTGGTGGAGTTCTTGCCCTCATTACTCGATCACGGATAAGCGGTTGAAGACGGATAAGCTATTTTGGGAACCCTTGGTTTCAGGGCTGGTCCGTGGCACAGGCGAAGCAGTTTCCTGCCTGGGGTACCAGGTCTGCTTAGGACGCAAACATGAGGCGTAAACATGAAACAGAATGGACCCGCAAGGGTCCATTTGGTTTAATGTCTGATCTAGTAGAATAACATTTAGAAAATGAGGAATAGTCCTATTGAACAAACTGGTAGTCATGCTGGAGGTTTCCAGCAGTGTTGTTATAAAGTTTATTGTCATTGACAACATTAGAATGTGTTGCCTCACTTGCCTGGCAGGTATGGAGTCATACTGTCCATTTTACACTCCACTAATCCAGTGGTCTATCTCAGGGCTTGACACTAACACTTGCCCGCTTGCCCGGGGCAAGTAAAAAAAAAAAAAAAAATGGTGGGGCAAGTGAAGACCTGGTTGCCCGATCGGGCAAGTGTGTGACTTAACACAACACAAGATAAATTTGTCTTGAAGGCAGTCATTGCACTCTGCCTCTGTGTCTTTCCCTGCTTTCTAGATATCCACAATTCCAGGCTGGATTTGGGAAACAAAACAGGCAAATTAACATACAGATCAAAATGACCATTAATCTTCTACATTCTCTAGTTGTGTAGAACTGGGCTAATTAAGATGATGAATTTTAACTCTTGAGAGTGTAAAAATGAAACCAAATGGACCCGCAAGGGTCCATTTGGTTTCATTTTTACGCTCTCAAGAGTTACATCTGCAAAATTTACAATATATTTTTGGAGGGCAAGTAGAACCTGACTTGCACTTGCCTGATGGGCAAGTGCCTCCGAGACCTTAGTGTCAACCCCTGTATCTTTTTTTTAGTTTTTTAGTTTTCTAGCTTTTTAGTTTTTAGATGTTTCTCAATCTTGTAATATCTAGTGACACCCTTTAAAGATATACTGGGCAACTGATTAAAACCCATCATGACTGGCTTGACTGATTGCCACAGAAGCCATTCCCTGAATTTCAGCCCTCAAAGCCTGTTCTAAATGATGTTTTCTATCTAAAAGTGATGGGGGTACGGTTTCCCTGGAAGATGAAGCAAACACACAACTGATTAGTCCATGATTACAAGGATCAGTCAGAATGTGACTTAACCCTTAACGCGTTTTGGTGTTGAAAGCATCATGTTACACTTAAGCTATTGAAAAATATCAGACCTACAAGCTCACAGCGCGCCACCGAGTGGCGTGCTGTGAGCTTGTAGGTCTGAAAATGTGATGCAAATCTCTGAATATATCCTTTCGGAAGCAAATACTTTGAACTGAAATTGTTGCTTCTAGGGGATCCCTAGAACAACACGTTTTTGAAAAAAATATCAGCTCTACAAGCTCATATCGCGCCACTCGGTGGCGCGATATGAGCTTGTAGATCTGACATTTTTCAAGAGCTAAAGTGTAACATTATGCGTTGAACACCAAATTGCGATCAGTACACCCAAGGGTTCAATGCATTTTTATCGTTTGTGCTTTTGACAAAAGTTGTATAAATGCACCAGTTACTATGCTAAAGAGCTAAAAAGACATGCACATCCAACCCGTAATAGGGCAGGTGCTGAGCAACAAACAATTGAAACCAAAAATGATAAAGAATAAAATGACGAAAGGGCCTTTCTGTGTGGAGTTTGCATGTTCTCCCTGTGTCCCTAGGGTAGATACCCTCTCAAAAACATGCAGTAATCCTGGGCTCTAGACTGCCTCCCCCTGGCCAGCCGGGGCGCCTGATGGAGGAGACTGGAACTGGTTGGAATAACGTGTGGAATAACCCTAACCCTCCCCTGCCTGGTGAAAAAAGAGGCAGCTTGGACTCCTCATGCATTGAAGGAAGCATGAGGCCAGTCCGCTGCCTCCCCAGGTTGGCGGAGAATGTGTAGAGCCCAGGATCACATTAGGAATTGGCACTGGGTGAAAAAATGGGTTACAAAATCGTGGGATAGAAAAAAAAAAAAAAAAATGATAAAGAAAAGCTTGCATACTGAGGGCTCAGATGCTGAGATGCTGCTCAGATGCCGGACTCAGACCGAGTCTGAGGAAGAGCATTGTGCTGGAAACGTTACTCACCTTTATGGTGCAATAAAAGGTACCAGTCCAGCATCTGAGCCCTCAGTGTGCGAGCTTTTCTTTATCATTTCCAGTTACTATGCTCTACTGTAAATGTACACAAACACACTATGTGCACAATAGATGTTGCACTGAGAGCGACCTTGGACACCGTGTGAAGGAACACTTCATTTTAAACATGGCTAACACGGTTACTGCATTGATCAAGCACAGCCAACCGTGTTAACCACAGTTTCATTTTAAATGACTTTAAAATGTGTTCAATCAACCACATGAGTAAATTCATTCAAGTGATGCTTAAAAAGGAATTCCACCCATTTTCAACATTTTACTATGTCATTAATATACCTTAGAGATGTTGTGTAGACATGATAAAAAGTTCCCGCATTCTGTTGTTTCCTAAAAATGGAGGTCTGAAAAAAAAAAAAACATTTTCTGAGAGCATAGAAATGGAACCAAATGGACCCTAATGGGTCCATTTGGTTCCATTTGTACGCTCTAAGAAAAAAAAATCTCAAATGGTTGGAATTTCCTTTTAATGAATGATTGCACACACTGTGCTGAATAGCGGCTATGGCCTTTCCATACTAATTGATATAAACTATTCCTTAATCCACATTCCAGGAGGGAACATGTTGTATTTCAGCAGTAACATGGTTGACCGGTTCCTCTCTGTTCCTACAGTGGATTCTGAAGATGGTGTAACCGTTACCCTCCTGGACGCTCCAGCAAACCTCTCCCTAGAGACAGACTTCATTCTAGGACAACACCTGGCATTTGGTGACTCTGATCATGACAAGATCCTAGGACTGGACAAATTCTCAGGTTGGAAAATCTTTCATTTTAATCACTTGGTGTTTTGGTGTTTTGTTTTTTTGCTTTATCCCATTTCTGTACTGAACGTGTTTTGGTGTTTTAGCTGTTGGAAAAATAGCAGATCTACAAGCTTATATCGCGTCACCAAGTGGCGCGATATGAGCTTGTAGTTCTGCTATTTTTGAAAAAAAATAGCAGAGCAAAGTGAAAGTGTGGTGCAAATCTTTAAATACATTATTTCGGAAAGCAAACGTTTATTAACTCAAATATTTGCGTCTGGGGGGTCCCTAGAACAACATGTTTTTAGATGAGGTTCTGCAGCTAAATAATAGATATTTCTGGGGGTCCTTCTTTTCTCCTATGAAATAGGTTAAGCATCACTGCTTAACAGATTTTTCCAGAAAAACTAGAATCTCACGCCAGGAACTAGAATTTAGTGTCACCAACTAGAATTTAGTGTCATGGACTAGAATCTAGTGTCAGAAAATGGAATCTAACTTAAGAAACTACAATCTAATCAGGACACAATGGGTTAACCTTTCACGGTCAACCTACTATTCCAACTTGCACAATTTAGTGTGAACTACTCAAGGGTGCACTGTGAATTATAACGAAATAATTGAGCAGTGATTATTGCAATTTACAATTTAAGCATTTTGCAGATGCTCTTAATTCAGAGCGATTTACGTCAACAAGAACAAAAAAGCACATCATCACATGCATAAACCGTAGTTATTGCAAATCATATGTAAGCTAAGAACGTAATAGTGGAATATCTGTATAATTAAACTATGCATACACACAGTATACATTATAGTGCTATGTCTACATATAATTCTATGTTGTGCTATAGTGCTATATAGAGATGGCAGATATTATCGGCCGATAAAAGCTTTCAAATTTCATATCGGAAAATATCGGTATCGGTATTTACAAACTGGAAATTATGACTATTTACAGAGATGTAGACTCAGCGCTACGGTCATGTTTATACCATTACTTTTGTACTTTACTCAAGTAGGCTACATGTTGAATTTATAGTTGTATGGAGTATTTCTAGGGTATAACATGAATTCGTATTTATACTAAATGTTTATTTAGATTAAATATTTGTATAGTAATAGTTTCTGTTATTTTTCCACCACTGGAGGCCGCATATATCGGTATCGGTTGATATCGGTTGATATCGGTATCGGGAATTAGAAGTTGGCTAATATCGGGATATCGGATATCGGTAAAAAAGTCAATATCGGGCATCTCTAGTGCTATACAATGCTATCATAAGTTACCGTTGCATATAGGCCGTTGCATACTGTATGCCCGTAAGGTTGTCGGGGCTAAGGCAGGCACTACTGCCATTCCAAAGATGCAGATAGTTGACATTTATTGTCCACTTGTGATACCGCTACCATTCCAACTAAGGTGTTCATATAAAATCAATAAAAACAGCAAAAATGCTAGCACACCGAGCACTAAAAGATGAGCCCATTTTAGTCCATTTTTGACCACCTTAAGTGGGGGGTGCAAACCTATAAAGCTGATAACAGCTCATATTGCACATAAATATTCATCATATACAATCAATAAAAGCAGCACAAATGCCGATTTCAGCGGCACAAATTCCACCCCGCCGAGCACTGAAAGATGAGCCCATTTTTAGATTTTTTTTCCCCAAAATTTGAAAAATCATGGGGTGCTAACTTCACTCAGGTTTCCAACTATTATAGTTCGCTGCAGGGATCCTGCTACTACCAGTACCATAATGGCGGTATGCGAGGGTACAACACATACATCTAAACAGAAAAATCCTCCGATAACAATCTGCAATATACTATAAAATTAACGCAATTGACATTAGAGTTGACATAGTAGATGAACTACTAACAAAGCCAAATGGCTGTTCATATTACTCTGAACAGGGCTTGACACTAACACTTGCCCGCTTGCCCGGGGCAAGTAAAAAAAAATGTTGGGGCAAGTGAAGACTGCTACCTGGTTGCCCGATCGGGCAAGTGTGTGACTTAGTCCACTATAACACAACACAAGATATACAGTATTTGTCTTGAAGTTGGTCATTGCGATCTGCATCTTTCACTGCTTTCTAGCTATCTTTCCTATCTCTCTCCCAGGACCATTTGGTTCCAAACTATCATTTTGCTGGGGTCACAGACCCCTGAGTCTGTGATCACTATAGAAACCACTGTGGGAACTACTGATTTGCACTGGTTTACAAGTTGTAGATGATTGTGACTTACACAAAACAGTCTCTGGCTGTGAAAGGAAATGTTTAAAGCACCCAAGTAGAAAGTAAACTTAATTGCAAAATGTACGTTATATTTTGAGGGGCAAGTGACCATGACCTGAGGGCAAGTAGAACCTGACTTGTACTTGCCCGATGAGCAAGCGCCTCAGGGACCTTAGTGTCAACCCCTGCTGAAATACCTCCCCATAGACAATGATGGAGCGACACACTTTCTACTCAACTTGAGCATCGCGAAGCATCGCTGAGAGAAGGGGCAAGAGAAGGGGCAAGAGAAATGGTATGGGGGCGGCATCACACCCATACCATTTTCGGTTACAGGACTTTTATTAATCAAGTAAAGCATCAATAATAACATCAGTTGTTGTTGAAGTTGCAACAGACACGCATCATGCATAAAGCTAAAGGTCTGACTCAGAGAGTTTTCTGTTTTCAATGATGAAATGCTGTTGGTTTAGTGGTGACACAGCTGTAGTTAGTTAGCAGCAGTAGTAGTGTTTCAAATCATTTTAAATATAAGCACTTTAATTTGAAATATCTTGGGTTGTTTTGCATGGCATCGTGTTTGGGGGGGCAGACAGACTGGGTATTTAGGGGGGCAGACTGGGTATTTAGGGTATTTAGGGAGGCATTGCCCCCCATGGCCATGCCTAGATCCGCCCCTGTTGCAAACGTTCACCTCAATGCCATCTGTAAAGACATCCTCACTGAAGGAGGCAGACCTCACCTCAGCGTCAGAGAGGAGCTGAAAACCGACAGGAACTCTTCTCTTGTGACAGCAGTAGAGGAACGGAGAGCTACGCCTGCACACCATATTTCCTCCCGCTGTGAGGCTCTTTGTCAGAAAGAATGATCTGAAAAACGGCAAAGTAGAGAAGGAGAGAGGAGAGAGAGAGGAGAAAAAATAGGAACCGTGCTGCCATTATTATATAAGGGTCATAAAAAGACAGCCATTACCATCAAGGACACCATTACAGGGGAAGGCATTTATTCATCATCATCATCATCATCATCATCATCATCATCATCATCTGTGGCTGCCTCCTGCTCCGGCTCCCCAACTGCCATTATATTGTCTCCCCCTCATCATCATCATCATCATCATCATCTACCCTCATCATCATCATCATTATCATCATCATCAGGCCCCAGCAGCCATTATAGTCATCATCATTATCATTAGGCTTGGTAATCATCCACCAGGGCTTTCCAAAAGCAGGGTGGGAGGTGGGAGGGGGGTCTGGGATAAAAAGGACCGTCCCAAGCCCTGCCTGCCTCACTCACATCTTCCCCCGTGTCTCCTCTGCTGAAGCCCTGGGTCGGTTTGGTTCAGCTCTCTGTCTGGGTTCTGGAGGAACGATGAGGGCATCTGACTGAAGGGACAAGGAACTGACCGACTGACTGACTGACTGACTGACTGACTGACCGACCGACTGGCTGGATATCTGCTGTGGGACTTATTTCTTTCTGTCTGGGGAGAAGTGTAATGAGATTTATTTTTTAAGCTAAAGTAAGAGCTGTGTGTTTGGAAACTGAATGCTGGTTGAGTCGGATCACATGCTCCAGAGAAGGATTATTATTTTTTTCTTTCTTTGTCTCTTTTTTTCCCCCTCTTCTTTGAATCAACTTCACACAGTACCAGCCTAGGAACGTTTTTTAAGGTAACGGACAAGAATGTGTGGATGTGTTCTTCTGTATTAGTCACTACTGTATTGCGTTAATACTTTTATGAAAATGATCATTCCTTGAGGATGCATCATGAGAGTAAAGGGCTCCATTTTTCTCACTCGCTAAACCCCTAAATGTCTGACTTTTTTATTTTACTACTTTTAAAAACATTTTGAATAGTTTAAACTAGCCATCCTACACTGACAGGTTGTGAGCTTGTAGTCTGGCCATTTTTACCTATTCAAAAATGTTTTTCAAAACAGTAAAAAATGTTAAGAAGTTTAGGGTTAAAAATTTATTGTAAAATGTTTTGTTTTGGGGTGATTTAATTTGTTTTAACTTTGAGCAAGGTCTGATTTGATTATTTTTCCACTTAAACACCTTTATTATTATTGCAGGTATGACATAATTATTAGCTAATTAGACAGTTTGAAACAATGTTTGATTGATATCATACAGGATAACTATAGTCCAGGACTTAGTATTTCATCCTCACCAGTCCTTTACGTAGTGCATATAATTTATAACAGAGGCTCAAAACTATTTGCAGCTTTTTCTAAAGATGGTTTTAGAAATATGCGATCAGAAATGTACTGAATGTAATGAAATACTTAAAGGAGCACTCCACCCATTTTCAACATTTTAGTATGTCATTAATATAGCTTAGCGATATTGTGTGGACATGATTGAGTCCCCCCAATTCTGTATTTCCTAAAAATGGAGGTCTAAAAAAAATCATTAACATGGTGAAATACATCTGATGACATCATCAACATGTATTTCACCATGTTAGTGATTTTTCTTTCAGACCCCTTTTTCCTGAGAGGAAAATCTTTGAAAATGGGTGGAATTCTCCTTTAATATCATATTGTCTATGTCCCTCAAGCTTATTTCTAATGGTTTGAGCCTCAATCACCATTGATATACCCAGTCCTTGCCTTTTCTTTATGGACAGTTTAGGTGCAGTACCACAATGCCCTGAGGTGATGGGGGCGCTGATATGCAGGATATTTTATAGTAGAGTCATTATTATGCTGATGCTAGATAAAACCAGGCTGGTTTTAGTTCCACGTCAACTTGAAAATCGACAATGGACATTATAAACAAAGTGGAAATGCCAATTTGGAACTGAAGACTGAAGGAGAGGAGGAATTATACAAAGTAGAGATGTCATCGATGGCATCATTATGAGGCCAAAATCAAACAAGCTGTTCCTGAGAGCAATTTACATTAACATTAACAATTGTTCAAACTAGATAATAGGGAATTTAAGTTTCCGTGTCTAGACCTTGGACAGGACGAGAACAGTAGGCGTGGTCCGTCGCCGTTGCAACAGAAGCCCAACATAGTTAAGAAAGCAGGCGACGCCGGCTGGATCCACCTCTTCCACTGGCGTCCCTGGTTTCCATGGTGACGCCCCTCTACAGCGTAGCTCTCGTCCACGTTGTAACACGACGCCAAAAGCCGCGTTCTGCCGTCGTAGGAGAGGGTAGGACGGCCGCGAGGCTTATGTATCGAGCACAGAGCGATTCATTACTGGCGTCGTAGGTTGGACGTTCTACCAATCTTAAATAGGCTAATCTGTGGGGATAGAAAACACACATGGGAGCACCAAAAACACAAAACACGAACAGGACACGTCATTTCCCCTTTAAAATTTGAAAACACCATTTCCCAGATTTTTCAAAGGATGGCAACCTACAAGCTCATCGTTCTATGAACTTGTAGAATAGATGAAGTACAACATAATGCTTGTTTGAAAGTGCGCCTTATAGTGCAGAAAATACGGTACTTTCTTTCCAACAAACATGTGAAATATGTGTCATGTGTCGTTCCCTTCCCCTCAGAAGTAGCAGCAGAGATCGGTTTCTCTGTGTTGGAGCATCATCCAGCCCTCAGCCCGGCCTACAGCCAGCTCAGCATGGACAGCGACCACGCAGACAGCTCACGCAGCCACAACAACAACAGCAGCAGCGCAGACAGTAGGGGTGGGACCATTCACTTACCTTACCATACTGATATTTAGGGTTCTGAATCTATATTGGTGATTTATATTGCAATAGTTGTGCTGCCATTCGATTCGATATATGTATATTTTTTTTCCTCCAATTAACTGTGCTATTATTATACTAGAACAATTCCGCCCATTTTCAAGATTTCTTCTGAGAGCGTACAAATGGAACCAAATGGACCCGTTAGGGTCCATTTTGTTCCATTTGTACACCCTCAGAAAAAAGGTCCTAAAAGAGGAAATCATTTTAGGAATTTGTGAAAATCCATTTTAGGAACTTGATAAAAACAGCCAGTCTTTCTGACATTAACAAATTAATGAATAGGGTCTACATGAAAAAAAAAAGAACTGAACCTGGCAATTCGACGTCGGAAATTAAAACCTAGTCTTAAGTCCTAATTCGATATCGATCTTTCTTTTTTTTGCCCACCCCTAGCAGACAGCAGCAGCAACGGGAGAAGGCGGAGAGGGAGGAAGAGGAACAGCAAAGCAGAGGAGTAGCAGCATCATCCCACCACCCTCACACCCACCACCACCAGACCACCGATCCGCCCGCCTTCCCCCCGTACCTCTCCTGCAGGGGCTGCGGTCAGCTCCGTGAGGACCCCCTGGGCCCCGGTATCGACCTGGTGGGTCCCTACTGCCTGCGCTGCTGCAGTAAAGCAGCCGCCTCCTCCAAGGAAGCCGCCACCGCCGCTGCTTCCAACAAAAACAGCATGGACTTCTGTTCCCAGTTCGGCGGTGCCGGCGGCATGGGAGGGATTCGATCCGGTCCGGGTTCCGGTTCGGGCGCGGCGGCGGTTCTTCCTCGCAAACAACAGCTGGACAGTCACAGCAGTGACGACGGCGGAGGCGGCAGCGGCAGCGACAAGCTGCTGTCCGGAGGAGGAGGAGGAGGGTTGGACGAGGACGGCTTCAACAAGCTGCACACCTGCCACGTGTGCGGCTTCTCGTCTCGCTACGCCAACCACGTCAAGCGGCACATGAAGACGCACAACGGGGAGAAGCCCTACAACTGTCCGCTCTGCACCTACGCCTCGGCACAGCTGGTCAACCTGCAGAGGCATCTGCGCATTCACACGTGAGTGTTGTTGTTTAGTCTAGTTTCTGACATGATATTCCAATTTCTGACACTAAATTCTAGTTTCTTACGCTACATTCTATTTTCAGACACTACATTCTACTTTCTGCCGCTAGATTCTGGTTTCCGGTGCTACATCCTAGTTCCCGATGTTAGGTTTTAGTTCCCAACACTAGATTTCAGTTTCCTGCACTAGATTCTAGTTTTTTGGCGCTAGATTTTATTTTCCGACACTAGATTCTAGTTTCTGATGCTAGATTATAGTTTCTGACACGAGATTCCAGTTCTGAAACAAAAAATCTATGTTCCAGTGTCAGTGATGCTCAACATATTTCATACCAAGGACCACCAGAATTATCTATATTTTGCTGTGGACCCCCATCTGAAAACATGTTGTTCTAGAGATCCCCCAGAAGCAAAGACTAGAGTTAAAAATGTTTGCTTCTGAAATAATATATTCAAACATTTGTGCCACATTTTCACGATTTTTCAAAAAATATCAGACCTACAAGCTCATAGCGCGCCACTCGGTGGCGCGCTATGAGCTTGTAGGTCTGATATTTTTCAATAGCTAAAGTATAACATAATGCTTAGAACACCAGAACACGTTCAGTACACAAAGGTTAACTGTAGCTTGACCCAGAGAGAGAGAGAGAACCCTGGTGGTTAGGGTTTAGACTGGCTGAAGCCAAATCAGCTGTAGGCAAAACATTGCCTGTCAGCAGGAGATTGGTCTGGAAAAGCTCAATTGTACAACCATTTCCTACTCCAGAAAATTGGGGTGGCCAATCAGAATGCAGTATACAAACAGATTTGAAGTGTCCTATTGGCTACCCCTGTTCTGTGGAGTAGGAAATGGATGTACAATTATTCCAAACCAATCTGCTGACAGGATTTTTTTTTGCCAAAAGCTGATTTGGTCTGGCTTTATCCAGGCTAGTTAGGGTTAGAGAGATATTTCACTTTAATAGAGAAGTTTACAAATGCCTCTGAAAATAGTCTGCGCGTCAGGGCAGCGCGCCTAACAATGGATGATTTGGAGGCACGCGTGCGGAAAATATTGCTTTAAATGGAAGTAAATGTAGTCGGATTTACAAAGAAAAGGAACAGGGGAACGATATGATAAATACAACAAACACTTCAAGGGGAATTCAACCCATTTTCCTGAGAGGGTACAGATGGACCCTAGCAGGTACAGTTGGTTCCATTTGTACCCTCTCAGGAAAAAGGGGTCTGAAAGAAAAATCATTAACATGGTGAAATACATCTTGATGATGTCATCAGATGTATTTCACCATGTTAATGATTTTTTCCGACCTCCATTTTTAGGAAATACAGAATTGGGGGAACTTTTTATTATTATGTCCACACAACATCTCTAAGGTATATTAATGACATATTGACATATGACATTCAGTAAATGTTGAAAATGGGTGGAGTTCCCCTTCATCAAGTATGAAAAAGTTAATGGTTAGTCATTGGTGTTGCTTGTGCTTCAAGGAGTGATACATACAGTCAGGGGCGTAGCTAGCAATTCTGGGCTCCCTGCAAAGCTTTTCCACATGGGGCCCCCTTTCCGGCGGCGTCAAAGGGGAATTTCACCCATTTTCAACATTTTTTTTTTGAGAATGTACAAATGCAACCAAATGAACCCTAACGGGTTCATTTGGTTCCATTTGTACGCTCTCAGAAAAAAAGAAGTGTCTATAGAAATCCATTAACATGATGACATACATCTTGATGCCATCAAGATGTGTTTCATCATGTTTTTGTGGTTTTTCTTCAGACCTCCATTTCCAGGACAGAAACACAGAATGGGGGGGGAAACGTTTTTATCATGTCACCCAGCACCTCTAGGTTATACTAATGACATATTAGAATGTTGAAAATGGGTGGAATTCCCCTTTAAAATGCTTCAATCTGGTGCACTTTGAGACCAACTATTTTTCATAATATAATCAATACAAATAAAATTATTAATGCAAGCTTTCAGTGGGCCCCCCTGACTTTGGGCCCCCCTGCAATTGTCTCCCTTTTCCCCACGTGTCTACGCCTGTGCATACAGTAAACCTCCTTCTCTCCACTGTAATGCTTTCTCTAGGGGGGAGAAACCCTACAAGTGCGACCGCTGCAGCTTCGCCTGCAGTTCCCTGGGCAACCTGAAGAGGCACCAACGCATGCACACGACCCCCCCTCCTCCACGGGGGTGGGGTTGGGGGTGGGAGCCCTGGAGGCCAGCAGACCCTCCATGGTTGTCCAGAACAGCCAGAAGAGGCATCACCACCACCACCACCACCACCATGTGGCTGGTGGTCGACGGCCCAGCGAGGCTGAACAACACGCTGCTTCTAACAAAGGTACTTATGCCATTGTGTCCTGTCTAGATTTCTAGTCTGAATAACATAATAAAATTTGCACCACGTTTTCACGATTTTTCAAAAATAGCAGAGATACAAGCTCATAGCGCGCCACTCGGTGGCGCGCTATGAGCTTGTAGATCTGCTATTTTTCAATAATGCTTAGAACACCAAAACCCGTTCAGTACACTAAGGGTTATTCCATTCTGAACAAATTGAACACCTATAAGTGTTTCAGCTATTAGAAAAAAAAAAAAATCTCAAGCTCATAGCGTTCCACTGGAGTGGCGGGCTATGAGCTTGTAGTGCTGATATTTTTTGGAAATGACATGAAAACTTTACGGGGACAATGGGACAAAATTTTAGTTCCAAGGGCAACATTTTAGGGAAACTTTTAGCTCCAGGCAATTTTGTAGTTCCAGGCACACATTTGTACCAGGGGTAACATTTAGTTCCAGGGAGAAATTTCTAGTTTCGCTAGCGCACCTACAGTAGTTCTGCATAATCACGGACCACAATGCAAACTCTGTGTATATCATGGCTGGCCCAGTGCACAGATTTTAACATTGATCTCCAATTTAAGCATTTGAAAGGAGGTTTTTCCAAACCTCCATAAATTAGAAGTTTAGATCATTGGTGGATCTTCTGCCATCCAAAGTGTGTCGTTTATTGTAAAACACTGACGAGAGCTAAAAGCAGTGTATGTGATGTGTGTGCCAACGATACTGAAGTCGGTGTGTCGTGTTAAAGTGAACGCGCATAGAGGTATTGAGAACTTTATAGATTATAGATGGTAAACTGTTAGCCTGCAGTAAAAGATTTAATAGTGCCCTTCTACCTTTTTAGTGTTAAAAAAGTATGTTCAGACTAGCTCACTGTTCTTCGTCTTTTTTTCACCCTCTTAAATTAGACGTGATGAAGCCAGCTCCAAACCTGAACGCCGACACCCAAAACAGCGACTACCTATCGCCGTTCGGGAACCTAAAAGGAGGAGGACCCCCACCCCCGGTACCACCACCTCCCCACCACCCACCCAACTCCACCCCAGCCTCTGGGCACCACCAGCAGCCACGTCCTCTCCTGGAGACCCCGGGCAGCGGTGGTGGAGGAGGAGGTATGAGTAGGGGTGGGACCATTCACTTACCTCACGATACAATATCGATATTTAGGGTTCTGAATCGATTTATATTGCGATTCTTAGCTATGCTGCGATTTGATTTGAAATATCGATATATTGCGTTTCCCCCCCGACAAATGACGGTGCTTTTATTATACTGGAAAATGGAGGAATCCACCCATTTTCAAGATTTTTTCTGAGTGCGTACAAATGGTTCCATTTGTACACCCTCAGAAAAAAGAAAAAAAAAAAAGAAAAATCATTAACAAACACACAAAAAAACACAACTTCAGCAGGTAAAATGCAGTACAGTGAAATGTTGAAAATGGGTGGAATTCTGAACAATATGGACCATGATGACAAGTTCAATCAACTAGAACATTTTAAAGCAACTTTAAAAAAGTGCAATACACATCAGTGCAGCCTGATAATGTCAGCCAGTCCTGACATAAACACATTAATAAATAGACCCTAGATGTAAAAAAAATAATAATAAAAAAAAAAATCGATTTTGAACCTGGCGATTTGATATTGATATCTTGGCATTAAATTAAAAGGGTCGCTGTCTAATAAGACAGACATCACTTAAAATATTATATTCACATACATAACTAAAATAAACAAATGAAAACACCATTGGCATCTTATATCTTTCATAAATAGAGAATATTTCACTCAACAGGAACTGCTCCTGTCGCAGGACGATAATGTCACATGAGCATGTGTGGTCTCTAGCTCTGTGGAATATACAGAATGAACATGCTCATGTGACATCCTGCGAACGGAGCACCTCCTATTGAGTGAAAGAAATAAAGTATTTAAGGTGTTTTTATCTGCATGTTTTAGTTATAGAAGGCATAGTGTTTTAAGGCATATTTGTCTTATTAGCCAGGGATCCTTTTAAGAATTGCGATTTCTTTTTGCCCTCCCCTAGGTATGAGGGTCTCGGACGGCCCCCTGCCTCCCTCCCTCTTCCCCTTCACCTGCAGGCTGTGCGGGGTGGTCCTGGAGGACGAGGACGGCTCCTCGGCCCAGATCTGTGCCAAGTGCACCCTGGACATGCTGACCAAGGACTCCTCCTCTAACTCCTCCCCTAACAGCCCCGCTGGGGGCGGAGCGGGAGAACGCAGCGACAAGGTAACCAACACAACATCACCAACATCACCCATGTCCTAATGTTGCTTCACTGGCCATCCAATGACTTTTAGAATTGATTTTCAATTTTTTTTTTTTTGGAAAAAATAGAATCTAGTGTCAGAAACTAGAATGTAACTACAGGTAGTATCTAGCGACAGAAAGTACAATCTACTGCCCCCCCCCCCCCCAAAAAAAAACAATCTAGCTTTGGAAACCAGAATCTAGAACTAGAAACTAAAATCTAGAGCCTGCAGCTAGAATCTAGCGTCAGTAACGTCAACACTACTGTAGAATGTAGCACCAGAAAACTTTTGCCTAGAAAGTTGCTACATAAATAAAGTTATTATTATTATTATTATCATTTAAAGGTGTACACGTGCGCCGCCTGCCCCTTCCTCACCCACTACCCCAACCACTTGGCGCGCCACATGAAGACGCACAGCGGCGAGAAGCCCTACAAGTGCCCGCAGTGCGACTACGCCTCGGCGCACTTCGACAACCTCAAGCGGCACCACCGCGTGCACACCGGCGAGAAGCCCTACAAGTGCCACCTGTGCGACTACGCCTGCGGCAACCTGGCCAACCTCAAGCGGCACCAACGGGTGCACTCGGGCGCCAAGCCCTTCCAGTGCGCCGTGTGCAGCTACAGCTGCAACCAGAGCATGAACCTCAAGCGCCACATGCTGCGCCACTCCGGGGAGAAGCCCTACAAGTGCCAGGAGTGCGGCTACACCACGGGCCACTGGGACAACTACAAGAGGCACCAGAAGAAGCACGGCCTGGCCACCGAGGGATGGGTCAAGGTGCCGCCCAACATGATGCCGCCGTCGGCCGGCCGGAACAACAGTAATAACAACAACAACAGCCGTAGTAACGAGGAGGAAGAGGACGATGGGGTAGGGGTAGGGGACGGCCTGAGGAGGGTCCACGGACACGGCGGCAGCAGCGGTGGTGTTCAGACTGCCCGGAAGGACCAGGTGGTTGGGATAGACATGCAGTATATGTCTAGGTAGGGAATAATATACTATACACCATGTAGCACAATGTTTGTTCGTTGTTGTTGTGCCACAACAGAAGAACTCTGGAGATTGTATACAGTATAAAGAAACTCAGCAACACACAAGAGGAGGATTATTCCGTGATGGAAGGATTTTTTTTGCCTTTTATTTGGAGTTGATTGAGATGCACAAATGTGGTCCAAGTTGTCGTTTTGTGAAAATATGTTATTGGATGTTTACCCTGCCCCACATTAAAGCCTAGATTGGGGCTATGGGATGTTGTTAATTCAAATTCACTTATTTCCATCGCTCCAAAATTATTATTTTTTTTTTATATATTGTCTCTTCAAAAGGTCAACATTATGGGCTCCATTTTCATCACACACTCTAAACCCCTTATCCTCAACTTCTTCACTTTTTTTTTTTTTTTTTTTTTTTTTACTATTTTGACAAACTTTTTGGAATAGTTCAATATGCCAATCTATTGACACGTTGTGAGTTTGTAGACTGAGACACAGAGAGATGAGCTCAAAACACTGCCCACATCAATGATTGGAGAAGTGCACAGTTCCCTTGAAAAGATTGGAAAGTCTCATTAATGACAACGGGTTTTGGACAGTAACTACTAAAATATTACATATTACTACATATAGCATAATATTACATATAGTAATATGTCACTCTGCCAAAACATGTCATCACTTTTGAGCTTGCTGTTGCATGATGTGAAAATAGAACAGATTTACAAGCTATCAACAGATAACAGAGATGTGCAGTAATTTGTAGATCCTAATCCACAGCATTCTGCACACAGGAACTACACTACAAGTTATCACAGTTGACGCAAGTTCTCACTTAACAGATTGTGATGTACATCTCCGTTCCTTTATGGGTGGGAGGGGGGACTTGAATCAAAGAATAATATTACTATTATAATTATTGCAGTATTACTTTCTCAAGTAATAAGTAATAATAAGTATTATTACTATTTCTAAGGGGTCATAAGTAAAGTAAAGATATTGGGCAATATTAGATATTATTATCGTCCAACACTGCTAATAACCACGACGTTGATATAGGGCAACAGTCTATACCAAAACAACGCAATTTGAAGCAATAGAAATAAGTGATTTCAAACAACATCCCATCAGCCAAATTCTAAGCTTGCAGTGGAATAGGAGAAGCAACCAATAAGGAGTTTTCACAACAACAACAACAGGACCATTTCTTTGGATATTAACCAACTGCAAATAAAGGTAAGAAGTCCTTTTTAGCACAGAATTCTCCTTCAAGCTACCAGCAGTTTGTATTGCTTTCCGTATATACAGTTTTTCGTGTTTGTCTCGTGTTCGTTGGGGTCTGTTCTGTGTTGTTTTGTTTTTTTTTGGTCAAAATAATGTCTTCAGAGGCTGCTACTTGTCTGTGGAATCATGCACAATTATTGTTGGGGGGGGAGGGGGGGGGGGGGGATGTATTTTGATGCCTTTGGATAGTGTTGCTCGAGGAAGAACTTGTTGAAAAGCCCCAAGTCTCCTATTGGCTCCTTTTGCTGTATTTGTGCCAGTTTGAAATGGACTTGGGATAAAAGTGCTCCACTTTGTTATTATTAAGTCTTCATTCAACACCATAATATGCTAAATCCTCACAAAACTGCCATTCCACACTGCCCCAAACATCATGCCTTATCCAGAGCCACTCCTCACCTTGTTCCTGGTGTTACTCCATGCCTACGTATGCCTGAACTCTGAAAAAGCTGCATCACATCGTTTTTAGAAAAGCAGAAAAGCAAATGTGAAAAATGTCTGAATGCCAAGAAAACTATAAAGGAAATGCATATCTTCAGGTTTATTTAAAATGTGCCAAGATAGAGATAGGATCCCCCCCCCTGTGCACTTGTAATTCCTATCCGAGCATCCGCTTTGGCAGTTATCCAGCGATAATTCCCAGGAGGCTGCTTATTAGCTGATCTTCTCGACCAGAAATGTTCTGACTGACACGACTGTGTTGATAAGACGAAAACCTACAAGATCTACAAGATCTACAAGCTCAAAGTGCGCCACCGAGTGGCGTGCTATGAGCTTGTAGATCTGATATTTTTGTAGTTATGCTATTTTTGAAAAAATGTTTTCAGATGTGGGTCTGTAGCCAAACAGTACCAGAAACTAGAATCTCGAGTCAGAAACTAGAATCTCGAGTCAGAAACTAGAATCTAGTGTCAGGAACTAGAATCTAGCTTCAGAAACGAGAATCTGGCTTAAGAAGAAGAAACTAAAATCGTCTAAATATAGAAATGGCTACTAGAATCTAGCATTAGGAACTAGAATCTGGTGTAGAGAAAAACAGAATCTAGTGCCATGAACTACAATCTGGTGTCAGAAACTAGAATGTAGCGTTAGAAACTAGAATCTAGTCAGGACACAATGGGTTAAGCCCTGTGTCAGCATGGTTTGCAGTTCCGTTTAGGATTAGGGATAGAGGAGTTGAGTATATTGACCAAAATGACCGCAATAAAGTAGCCGGATGTGTGTTAAAGCTAGACCGACCATACGTCCGTATTTCCCGGGACATGTCCGTATTTCACGTCCTGTCCGGGTGTCCCGGTTTATTTTTAGAAATTGAGGAAATGTCCCGGTTTTTGTAAAATTACTTTCATTCAGTTCCTTTCCGACACTCCTTTGCTTACATCGGACCAGTAAATCGACAGGCACTAGGGCACGTTCGGAAATTGCGCACTGAGTACACTGAGCAATGAAAACTAATAGCGCGAGTGCGCTCCGGTGTGGTATTTCCGAACGTCCCCTAGCGCTGCGCACGATGACGTCAGCCCTAAGCAGTCAGTGCAGAGCAGCAGCAGGCAGCCTTCGTCAGTCAGTTAGTAGACACTAGACAGCGTGGTTGTCAGTCTCCGCCACCATGCCCAAGCGCAAGTGCACGTTTACAGACGAGTTACAGAAAAAATTCCCTGTATTCAGACCGGGGCGAGACAAAAGTGAAGCACTGTGCACTGTTTGCAAAGCAGGCACATATGTTTCGCTCTGCAATGGTGGTGCAAGGGACCTAAAATTCCACATTGACACAGAAAAAAACAAAAAAGCTGTTCGAGGCGATAGTAGCACCTGTTCGATATCTGAATATTTCGTGAAACCAGGGAAAGATAGGGTGACCATACTAAAAGTACAAAACCAGGACACCTTGGGGGGAAACAGAAATAATTACAAATTATTTCTGTTTTATTTAAATGCATTTATTCAAAAAGTCAAAAGTGCTTTACAATGTGCTTTACAAAGAAAGAAATAATGTCAATCAACTTCTCTCAGACATAACTCTGAACAGCAACACTGAAACTCAGCCTCAATTTCAGACATGAATGCAACAATGTCTGTTGTAGGCTATTGAAAAAGGTTAACAATTGTCTTCTGGAAAAATGAAAATAAAATATCTAACAAAAAAATCCTCTTGTATATTAACAACTTAGAAAGTAACTGTAGTAAAATGTACCAAAAACTAACAAAATATAAATTTTGGTTATTTTTTGTTGCATTCATGTCTGAAATTGAGGCTGAGTTTCAGTGTTGCTGTTCAGAGTTATGTCTGAGAGAAGTTGATGGACATTATTTTTTCTTTGAAAAGCACATTGTAAAGCACTTTTGACTTTTTGAATAAATGCATTTAAATAAAACAGAAATAATTTGTAATTGAAGTTATTTTTTTGTGTGTGGGACCCGTGGGACCCCCCCCCCCCCCCGCGCGCTAAGGTGTCCTGGTTTTGCACTTTTAGAATATGGTCGCCCTAAAATAGACGTCATCGCGATGTGCTCGCGATGCAGTCAGGGGGTGGGGCTGAGGACGCTTATCAACTCAGTCGGCTGGCAGCATGTGACAAGACACCAAAGTGTCGGGATAATAAGCAATCTACTGGGAATACTCGCTTGGTTTTCGGTAGAATCCGCTACTGCTGATCAGAGTGTGGATGAAATTGGGAATTATGGCATTGGGATTACTTATGGATTAGCCACTTATATCTGTGATCATTATACATATCATTCATGAATGGTAAAATGTACATTTGAGCTCCTTTATCCATGGACTCTTTACATAGATTATGCATCACACTGCATCACACACATGCCACAGTTAACCATGCAAGGCAACCAACCTGCACATTGGAGTCTCAGTGTCTTGCTCAAGGACACTGAGGGGCCCGGGGTTCGTACTAGCAACCCTGGGGTTTTCATCCGGCCACTCTAATACTACCCCTGAGTCACTGCCGCCATTCATAAAATCTCAATAAGAAATATGTTGATATTTATGAATGATATTTATGTTAACACCACAAATCCAAATCTCATCCACTCGGATAGGTAGCATAGAGCTGAGCAGTCCCGCCCCTCCTGTGACGTGGCCCCTGCTCCAGAAATGGATTCCCCATTACTTTTCCTCATAACGTTGACATTTCCTCATGACTTTTCGAAAATAATTTGTATAAAGACCATTACGCCGTGGACAAAGCCAACTCGGGTCGTGACAAATCATGACAACACACACAATGTTTTTTACACAATCAAATAATTTCTAAGAAGAAACACGAAACAAAAAGTGTTATATCCTGCCGTGCTTTTTTTCTTCTTGCCAATTAGATATTCTACGATAATATTGTGTTTGTTGTCATGATTTGTTGAGACCCGATTTGACTTTGTCCGCGGCGTAATCATCTTTATATAAATCATTTTCGAAAAGTCTACCAGGAAAATGAATGGGGAATCCATTCATTTCTGGAGCCGGGGCCACGTTACGAGAGGGACGGGACTGCTCACCTCTATCGTTTTGAACTCTTGGGGCACAGAGCATCGTTTTAAACCTGAGTCAACTTATTATTATTATTTTTTAATGTTGTATGCATTTTGAAGTGAGTGCTTAGCACTTAACTGGCTGATTACAGGTCAGTTATAATTTAGCAAAAAACTACCGGTAATTGGAGTTGGACCTCCATGTAATGAGACTCCAGTACTTGTTAACACTATAATACCCACAGCCTTTTCAATATATCAAACAAAAGCCCTAAGTAGAGTGTTATATATTTCTATGTCTTCTGCTCAACTACATCACAGTATTAATATTATTAGACTAGAAAAACCGTGTTCTTTAGAACACAAAATGTCCAACAACAGTATGCTAGCCCCAGTCTGTTCGCTCAATACTCTACGCTCACTGTCATTATGAAAGGCTTTGATATCACCATTCAGACATCATTCTTACCTGTCTCTGCACATGTAATCCAAACAGTGAAGGACCCTACGAACTTTTAACTAGGTTAACATTATGTTGGGTCGAAAAAAATCCAACTCGTAATTTGAACAGAGCACTTAAATCGCTGCTTTTGTCAGACGGTTTCATGTTTTCGTCAGTTTCCATGTTGCTGCACATTACTGCCCCCTCTGGTCAGATTCTATGCCTGCAACATATTGGTGACAAAGGCAATGCAACGGAACAATCTGTGGAGAAACAGGTAGGAATGGTGTATTGTGGAAACCATGCGCCGTGTCTGAACGGCGATATCAAAGCCTTTCATGTGAGCTCATCTCGGAGCTATAGAGCAGGGGTTTTCAACTGGTGGTCCGGGGACTACCAGTGGTCCTTGGGTTCCAGGTTCCAGGTGGTCCCCAGGTTAAATGTGGAAAGTGGGTTCACCAGACGTAACTCTTGAGAATGTAAAAATGAAACCAAATGGACCCTTGCGGTCCATTTGGTTTCATTTTCACCATCTGAATCAGCACCACTTATTCAAGAAGTCTACACTGTTTTTGTTTTGCAAAAATCCAGCCTAGAATTGTGGACAAAACCAAAAGAATTCTTTAGTTTTAATTCTTTGGAGTGCAATTGTCCTCAAATGGTGGTCCGTGGCTCAAATGCTGAATAAATGGTGGTCCCTGGTGTCAAAAAGGTTGAAAACCCATGGTGTAGAGTATTGAGGGAACTCACTGGGGCTAGCAGTATGCATGCATGTCCTATTGTCCTACCTTTGTGTCTTTCTCTTGTCTGAGGTGAATGATTGATGATGTGTTGTGAGATACTGTAAGAAGGTACAGGGATATGAGAGAAGGGTTATTTTAAAAAAAGGACTGTCATTACATATCATTATAGTGCCATCAATAATACAATGTTAATGTTACAGCCTAATAATAATACAATGCAATATGTGTGCTGCAGACTGCCGACCCTATACGTAATAATTCTCAACCGATTTCTCAATCTATAGTCTATTTAACCGGCCTAAATGTGATTGTTTTGATTCCTCGTGTAAAGTCAATTATGTTTGTGTCACCACCAGTCAGTCAAATGTTGCAGAGGTTTTCAACAGGTGGTCCGGGGACCACCAGTGGTCCTTGAGAGGGTTAAGGGGGTCCCCAGCTAAGTTGGTTAACCAGATGTAACTCTTGAGAGCGTAAAAATGAAACCAAATGGACCCTTGCGGGTCCATTTGGTTTCATTTTCACGCTCTCAAGAGTTAAAATCTTCATCATACGAATTAGCCCAAGTCACAACTAGAGAATGAAGAAGATTAATTTTGATCTGTATGTTTGACTGTTTTGTTTCCCCAAATCCAGCCTAGTAATTGTGGACAAAAGCAAAAGAAATCTTTAGTCTTGGGGTCCGTGGCTGAAATGCCGAATAAATGGTGGGCCCTGATATGAAAAAGGTTGAAAACCACTGACATATTGCCATTTTAAAATGTCCCCCACAAGTAAAGTCTGCACTTTTCACACAATATTAACAGCTATACACATGTTGACATTCAGTCACACAACACACAGATTGAAGTGTCTAATGTCACAGAGCTCAGGGGAAAAGACTCAGATCTGACCTGTGAGGACAGAGAAAAGAGACAGAGCGCTCTGTCAACCTGCCTGACATTTCATATTTCATATTAAATGAAGTAGGAAGAGTATTTTCAGATCCTCCACTCTCATGGCGACTCCATATGTGTGTGATTTCAACCCTGCCCTGTATGATGCAGAGATTGCTTTGGTGACTCAGTGTCAACCTATTTCTGTCGACCTCTCGTGTCTGTGCAGAAATTCCATCCAACTTTACGTGTGCGAAAACATCAGCACTGTCAAAGGTGGCAAAAAAGAAGAAAAAAAAAAAAAAACTCTTTTTGAAAAAAAAAAAAAAAAAAAAGCTTTGACTAAGTTGAATGTGTTGACATTGAGACCTCCTTTACTCTACTGCAGTGGTTTTCAACCTTTTCATACCAGGGACCACCATTTGTTAAGAATTTGAGTCGGACCACCATGTGATGACATTTAGGCCCAGAGACCCAAAACCAAAGATTTATTTATTTTTATCTACAATTCCAGGCTGGATTTCAGAAACATAACATTCAAACCTAGATCTCTAGTTGTGTAGATTTGGGCTAGTTCAGATGATGCATATTTTAACTCTTGAGAGTGTGAAAATGAAACCAAATGGACCCGCAAGGGTCCATTTGGTTTCATTTTTACACTCTCAAGAGTTACATCTGGTTACCAACTTTCCATCATTTAGCCTGGGGACCACCTGGAACCGTCTCAAGGACCACTGGTTGAAAAACCCCTGCTCTACTGCAAAGAGAAAAGCCTGGTCACAATATAAGAGTAGAGAGTCTGTCGACTAGGCATGGGCAAGGGAGGGGCAATTTGCCCTCCTAAATACCAGGACTGCCCCCCAAACACGATGCCATGCAAAACAACCCAAGATATTTCAAATGAAATTGCTTAATATTTAAAATGATTTGAAACCCTACTACTGCTACTAACTAACTACAGTTGTGTCACCACTAAACCAACAGCATTTCATCATTGAAAACAGAAAACTCTCTGAGTCAGACCTTTAGCTTTATGCATGCTGCGTGTCTGTTGCAACTTCAACAACAACTGATGTTATTATTGATGCTTATACTTGCCTAATAAAAGTCCTGTAACCAAAAATGGTATGGGTGCGGCTTCATCGCCCGTGGCGCGAAGCGACACGGTCGATGAAGCCGCACCCATACCATTTTCTCCTGCCCCCCCAAATGGGAAATGTTAGATCCGCCCCTGGCATGCACCGTTAAATTAAATAACGTTTTCAAAAAGTCTTAAGCACAAATCAAAAAGGAAATGTCTTCGCGTTGCTGCATTTTCTACTGATTTCGACTAGTCGGCTCAAACATAACTTCTTTGCATGAGGAACATGTGCTTGGCATCAGTGTACCAATAATTATTGATTTGGGTCTCTTACTTATATGCTTTGTTGGAACTTCTCGACTCCCTCCAAGGTGAATAATAAATTATCGAATGCTCATCATGGTCATTTACATTATAAAGCATGTCCATCCATGTTTGTTTGGTTTTCTTAAAGCAGTGGTTTTCAACCAGTGGTCCGGGACCACCAGTGGTCCTTAAGATGTAGAGTTCCAAGTGGTCCCATGCAGGCTAGATGATGGAAAGTTGGTTAACTAGATGTAACTCTTTCAGAGCGTAAAAATTGATTTTTACACTCTCAAGAGTTAAAATATTCTTCATCTTCTGAATCATCCCAAGTCTACACAACTAGAGAATGTAGTAGATTAGTGGTCACTTTGATCTGCATATTTGACTGTTTTGTATCTAGCCTGGAATTGTGGTGAAAAGCAAAAGAAATCGAAATTGTTTTGGGATCGTGGGACTAAAAATGTCCTTAAATTGCTGTGAATAAATAAATAGTGGCCCTGGGATCAAAAAGGTTGAAAACCACTGTCTTAAAAGTTGGCATCATTTTGATAACACACAGCTGGTTTACAAATCACACATGAACATGTTTCTCGTAATTTAACTAGTGTTAAAAGTATTTTTTATCCATGTGTCAGCCTGCCTTGGTCGATCGATCCCATGTTGTTGTACCCTTTTATTCTGTCTAGAGAGAATGTGCGTCATGTAAGTCATCGTTACTTTTCAATTGCTGTCTTGTTGACTGTGAAATTAGCCCATTTGTTTTACTTGAAAGAAGCCGACACTCATTTATTAAGCATGAGAGTGTTGGAACTCAATATATAAATATATACAGTATAGTATAGTTTTTTTGTTTATTTTTCTAATGTGGCTGTAATAGACCATTATAAATGCATACCTTATTAATATATATCTTAATATAGAGAGAGCATTTTTTGTACTTTGAATGTGTTACAAGTTACGAACATTTTGGTTAAAAGCAATGCTATGTAAAGATTGGCGCAATAGTAACACTTGTTTGGCTGCGACTGGTACTTGATGCTTTTAATATACGAGCTCAAGCCTTTTGCTGAATGCCACCCATTTTTTTAAAATTCCTGAGAGGATACAAATGTGAACCAAATGGACCCGCTGAGGGCCATTTGGTTCACATTTGTACCCTCTCAGGGAAAAAAAAAAGGGGTCTGAAAGAAAAATCATT
>CM076983.1:748845-751345 GCA_039105355.1 Benthosema pterotum | reverse complement strand
GAATCATTTTAAACGTAAACATAGGAGAAACTGCAGCTGTGAATGATTATGAATATGTTAAAATCATTGTTTTACTTCATCGATTCCCCACAAAGTGGATTTATTCATATAGATTGATTAAGGAAAGTATTTAGAGCTAATCATGAATATAATCAATGCTTTAATTGATGTCTTTAGTGAGTTGTTTGACTAGCATGAAGTATAGAGTAGATTTACTGAGTAGAAGTACCTGCCTGGTTCATTCATTCATTCATTCATTCATTCAGTATTTAACGGTTTGTCAGTACATCTGTGTCCCAGCACCACCCAGGTTGAGTCTTTGAGGAAATTCTCATTTTTGTTTTATCATGTCATGTGAAAGCAGAGAGTCATAGCTACAATTTGACATATTGGTTGTGCAGTTTGACCCACCAGTTTTTGAGATATGGTTTATAGAGTAACAGTAACTAGAGAAACAGGAATTTGAGAATTTCGTTTTTAAAGATGCAGTTCTTGGTCTGGGCATTGAGGGGGCGCTGTTTCCTCTAATTTGCTGAGAAGTTTGGGCATGACAATATCTCAATAGTGTGGGGGCATTGTTGAGTCAGGGTGTTTGGATAGTAGCCTAATAATAGTATCTAAAATGAATTTAGTAATACATTTTGCCTTTATAAGGCTATTTTTACTTTAAATGTATACTAATACATAGTACAAGTGTACCTTACAGGCCCTAAAAGAAAAATCATTAACATGGTGAAACACAACACAATGCTGTGTTTCACCATGTTAATGTCTTTTTTTCCCCAGACCTCCATTTCTAGGAAACTTCAAGGTATATTGACAGTAACATGTTGAAAATGGGTAGAATTCCCCTATAACTAGTGTGTCCATTCATACAGTGGTTAATGCATATTAAATTAAGTATTTGCTTTTGTTGTATTGATAGTGGGTCACAATGCGTTAATGTCCCACTTTCAAGAAGTTTAGACCCTTGTACTGACAACTTCATTTTCCCCAGATGACTCAACGTGTTGGTCAATATTACTTAGGAAAGTAATTTATTACTTATTAGCCTTTTAGTAAAGTAAAATAATATTACAGTACGTATTACTTGCGTTGAAGTCAATGTGGGTGATGTGTAACAGACAGGGGGGATTGGCACATGTTTTCCCACCGGGACAATTTTGCCTTTGCCAGGCCACCCTGGGGGTGGGGGGGGGGCAGCTGGCAGTGGTTAACCAGATGTAACTCTTTGAGAGTGTTATTTTTTTTACACCCCCAGGAGTTAAAATATTCATCATGTGAATTAGCCCAACTTAGTCTACACAACTAGAGAATGTAGAAGATTTTTGATCTGTATGTTCCAGGCGAGCATCTAGCGCATTCTAGTGCATTTTGGAAGTGCTACTAGTGCATTTTGGATCTTGTCCAGGCCACTAGGTGGTGCAGGCCACCGAGAAAACTCCCTGTACTCCAGATGGCCAATCCGCCCCTGGTGTAACAGATTACATATTACTGTTTTATATTACTTTTGCACCTCCATCTGTGGAGAAAATCTGGATCTGTCAGTTTCTGATCTTCAATGTCTGTGTCTATTATTAATAATAATAGTAATAATAATATTAAAGATGGAGTCCATGATTTTTTCTACCCTAAAACATAATCATCAGGTATTAATGTTATATGAAAAGTATAAGATTTTTTTTTCCCCAAAAATTGTACAGTGTTTGTTAAACTGTCATTTTTATGATTCCACCCTACCAGTTCATTAAGTATGCCTGGTTTGCCTGGTGGGTGGTGATGGGTGGAGATCCACCTGAACTGAAGCCACGCCCACAGCTTTAGTTGTATGATAAAGGGGGAGGAGTTAGGGGAGGGGCTGAGTATGTGATGTCACTATATTGAAGTTTTTTTCATTGGTACGTTTGACTGGAAAGGTTCAGCCCCCAGGAAGAAACCCTAAATACAAAGGGAAGACATCATTGGACATAAAAAAACACCAAGGGTCTATTTACATACTGTCACCTCTTAAACATGTACAAAATTGGAAAAAAAATACAAAAATCACGGCATCCCATCTTTAATAATTCTAGGTTAAGACTGTTCATCACCAGAGGCGGATGTAACATGTCCCATTTGGGGGGGCAAAAGAACATGTTGGAGGGGCAAGAGAAAATGGTATGGGGGCGGCTTCATCGCCTGTGTCGCTTCGCGCCATGGGCGATGAAGCCGCACCCATACCATTTTCAGTCACAGGACTTTTATTAGTCAAGTAAAGCATCAATAATAACATCAGTTGTTGTTGAAGTTGCAACAGACACGCAGCATGCATAAAGCTAAAGGTCTGACTCAGAGAGTTTTCTGTTTTCAATGATGAAATGCTGTTGGTTTAGTGGTGACACAGCTGTAGTTAGTTAGTAGCAATAGTAGTGTTTCACATCATTTTAAATACAAGCACTTTAATTTGAAATATCTTTGGTTGTTTTGCATGGCATCGTGTTTGGGGGGGCAGACTGGGTAT